>CM022297.1:456934065-457534065 GCA_011799875.1 Thinopyrum elongatum
ACTGTCCCGCCATATTTTCCCGCTGCTCCTACAATTAAGATACAAGTACATCTGAATTAAAAAATACAACTTACAAACTACATGAAGGCATCATCGTCATCCTTCGTCGATGCAGCACTCTTGTCCTTCGACGATGCGGCACTCTTGGCCTTCGACGATGCGGCAGTCTTGGCCTTCGACGATGTGGCACTCTTGGCCTTCGACGATGCAGTACTCTTGCCCTTGGTGCTCGGCATGAAAATATCGTCTTCATCCTCGCTGTCTTGGGTCCATAAATAACTATGTTCTGCTGCAACATTTAGGAATACTTCACCCTTATGTTGTTGCTTCTTCCACCTTCCTTGCAACCTCAGAAGTTCTTTTCGTATCTCCTCAAAAGTCCTTGCAGGCCACCCGCACCTACTTAATGCGTGAGCCAACTCATTTAGTAAGGTGTCACTACTGAGGAGTTCGTCCCATGGAACTATCCTATTGTCTATCTTGAAATCAAAGGCTAAGCTAAGAAGACATTCGGACATACTAGGGTGAAAAGAACTACGATCGAAAGGATAACCGGACATCTTGAGACTACACTGGCCTGCTAACCCTCCTTAGTGTGGAGGGGGTTTTATAGGTTGAGAAGAGAAGATGGCGGGAAAGAAAAAGGCGGGAACAATATTGGCGGCAACGAAAAAGGCGGGAAAAAAAGGCGAGAAGAATATTGGCGGCAACAAAATGGCGGGAAAGAAAAAGGCGGGAACATATTGGCGGCAACGAAAATGGCGGAAAGAAAAAGCGGAAACAATATTGGCGGCAACGAAAATGGCGGGAAATAAAAGGCGGAACAATATTGGCGGCAACAAAATGGCGTAAAGAAAAAGGCGGGAACAATTGGCGGCAACGAAAATGGCGGGAAGAATTTTGGCAGAAAAAAAAAGGCGCAATAATATTGGTGGCAAAGAAAAAATGTGGAAAATAAATGACGGGAACAATATTGGCGGCAAAAAAAGGCGCGAAAAATTATTTGTGGTAAAGAAAAACGTGAAAAATAAAATGGCGGGAACAATATTGGCGGGAACGAAAATGGCGGGAAGAATTTTGGCAGCAAAAAAAAGGCGCGAAATAATATTGGCCGCAAAGAAAAAATGTGGAAAATTAAATGGCGGGAACAATATTGGCGGCAAAAAAAGGCGCGAAATAATATTGGCAGCAAAGAAAAACGTGAAAAATAACGTGCCTATTCTGAAAAAAAATCCAGTCGAAGTCCCTCTTCTCGGTTTTTCTTCAAAAGTTGGAGCCATGCAGCAGTCGGCTTAGAGTAAGCCGATTAGGTCTAATCGGCCTATAGTAAGATGATTAGTCTAATCAACTTACTCTAAGCCAAATGCTGCATGTGGTGCTGGCCGAAAGGCCTATCGGCCAATCCCAAGACGACTGAAAACCAGTCGGCCATGGCTAGGCCGACTGGAAGCTAATCGGCCTATAGTAAGCCAATTAGTCCCAATCGGCCTACCACTGGCCGACGGTGTAATATTTCTGAAAATAACTCAAACTGCGTATTATTTTTCAAATTTATTAAAAAAAATGTATTATTTAAAAAAAATTAGCGCTCTGGATGCTTGCTAATGATCTCGGAGCCGACGCGGCAACCACCGCTAGGTGCTTTCGTTTAGCAAAAGACTTAAGGACGATGACCTGTCGATTACGTAACTAAGAGGCGAAAGCGTGAAAGTGTTATGTGTCGCATACCTGTCCCATTTGTCGTGGTTTTATGTGGTTTTAGCATTCGGCTGTGGTTTTATGCTCTCATGGTTTAGAAGACACGAAACACATGTTTTTCCTCTGCAATAAAGCGAAGGAGGTTTGGAAGAGGCTAGGAATGGATGAGATTATTGATAAAGCTTGCGAGGTTGATCGTGCTGGAGAGGCGATTTTGGAGTATCTTCTACTCCTTCCAACCAAGATTTGAGTATTACGGGGTACCAAAATGTGCGTGAAATGATAGCTATTTCAGCTTGGTATCTATGGTGGGAAAGACGGAAATTAGTGCACAAGGAATTAACTCAGAATGCATCTCAGATTTCAATGGGGATTGTAGCCCTCACATCTAACTTCGTAAATGTATCATCTCCCAAGCCTTCCATGAAAGAGGGGGGGGGTTGTCTTGCCCTCCTAGGGGTTTTGTGAAACTTAATGTTGATGTTTCTTTTGATCACGACATGCTGAAGGGTACAATGGGGACGGTCCTGAAAGACGACAAAGGTAGGTTTATCGCTGGAGGAAATGGGAAGATTGACTATTGTGCGGATGTTCTGATGACAGAAGCCTTAGCTCTCAAATTTGGCCTAACACTGGCACAAAGGGCGGGGTGTAATCGCCTTATCATTAATTCAGACAGCCTGGAAGTGATTGACACCATACAGGACGGAGGACAGTCGGCGAGTATGGCGGCGGCAATTTTCGATGATTGTTTTCACTATGCCTGTGATTTTGTTACAATTAGATTCGAACATTGTAATAGAGAGACAAATAAAGTAGCTCATGAGCTCGCTAGATTAGCTAGATTTTCTTCTACTTTGGATTGGTTCGAGGAGCCTCCTAATGAAATTGTAATGATCCTCACAAACGATGTACTGATGATTTCTAATGAATAAAGTCTCATTTTATTTCAAAAAATAAAGCATTCGGCCGTGGTTTTCTCATGACCTAGCCTCAGTTGTACTGATTTTGTGTCATTTCCTTAACTAGAGTGGTGCTACCGCTTCGTTAGATCGAGCATCATGTATTTAGAATTAAATTAGCAACATTGGTATTCTGATTATATTCATCCTTAAAAGTGCACTTTACAAATTGAAAGTATGGATCAGTTTTTCTTCTAAAATATAAAATGAGAGAAATTCCGGTAAATGAACAACTAGAAAATTGTGAGAATAACAAAATATAATCCACAAAGTTGTGGGAACACAGTTTATAAAAAAAATAGACGTGACTCAAAATCATTTAAAACAAATTAAGATTTTGGAAAAAGTGCATTTTTTTGGCAAAAACACAAAGTACACAACTAGAGAAATAAGTTTAAAATATAAAGGCCATGTGAAACAGTTCTTTTACATTTTCAAATATGTTATTAGGGCAAAATTGGCTCCGCCATATGTCGTGGTGATACAGAAGTGAAGAGTCAGAACAAGGGGGCACCATTTTCAAATGGAGTTACAAGGATTACGGAAGCTCCAAAACACTAACTTTACATGTGCTATCAAAGAGACTAGAAGGTAGCGCGCTTCGCCGCGCCGTTCTTCACTCGTGCGATTAATTATTTTATATCTAATAAATTATTTTATTACGATTGGTTGTTTTGTTTGGATCTTATATGCGTTGGCTTGTGTTTTAGTTATATTCTAGTGGTGTTTTTTTCGTTCCTATATCGTGTCAGGTTTTTGTTGGAGAAAGTATTTGTTCCAAGAGGAGAATGGAGTCGTTTGGTGCGTGGTTGTCGTGTCTTTACACGTTTTGAACTTGGTGTCAGCCAGCCGTGGTTGTTTGGGCCTGTTAGGATTCCCTATTCCACGCGCACATGGATCAGCCGACAAAACTCTCGCTCGCTCAGCTAGGTTGGCTGCTCCTCTTGCTCGCTTTTTTTTGCGCCCGCACCACGGCTATATCTTATAAAAAATGGCTTTTTTTAATTTGGAAGAGCTATTATAATTAAAAGATGTTCACATTTTTTTAAAATATTGTGAATTTTAAAAACCATGAAATTGAGAAAATGTACATAAATTTTAAATATATTCATGGGTTTCAAAAAATGTTTGGAAATTAAATAAGTTTGCAAATTTTAAAAATGTGCAAAAACTTTAAAAGTGATTGTGAACTTTAAGAGTGTCCATGAATTTAATAAATACTAATGAATTTGAAAACAATTAAAAAATTATTTTAAATGTTTACAAATTTTAATAAGTGATAATGAATTAAAAAGAGAAAAAAAGAGAATGAGAAATAAAACTAAACAACACACACCGGGCTCTCAACGATCCACAATCCCTGAAGGACCAGAACACTTCAAATCATGGGAGCTTAGTATCTCTATAAAAATTAAAAAATGTTTTTAATGTTTACAAATTTTAATAAGTGTTCGTAAATTACAACGTAAAATATAAAAAAATATAAAAAGAATGAGAAATAAAACTAAACAATACACGCCGCCCCACAATCCGCGAAGCACCAAAACGCTTCAAATCATGGGAGCTTAGTATCTCTACTAGTGGTTGGGTCCCGCCATTGCTTTTGTGTGTGGATGATTGATACGTCCATTTTGCATCATGTTTTTCTACTGTTATTTATAATGTTTTTATGCATAATAATGCTTTATGGAGTAATTCTAATGTCTTTTCTCTCATAATATGCAAGATTTACACAAAGAGGGAGAATACTGGCAGATGGAATTTTGGACCTGAAAAATCTATGTCAGAGCTATCTATTCTGCGCAATTCCAAATAACTACCGGAGGGGGGCCACCTGGTGACCACAAGACACCAGGGCGTGCCAGGCCCCCCAGGCGCGCCCTGGTGGGTTGTGGTCCGCCCAGCCCACCTCCGGTGCCCATCTTCTGGTACTTAAGGTCTTTTGACCTAGAAAAAATAAGGAGAGGACTTTCGGGACAGAGCGCCGCCGTCTCAAGGCGGAACTTGGGCAGGAGCACTTTTGCCCTCCGGCGGAGCGATTCTGCCGAGGGAACTTCCCTCCTAGAGGGAGAAATCGAAGCCATCGTCATCACCAACAACCCTCTCATCTTTGGGAGGCCAATCACCATCAACATCTTCAACAGCACCATGATACGTCCATTTTGCATCATGCTTTTATATCAATATTTATTGCATTATGGGCTGTTATTACACATTATGGCACAATATTTATGCCTTTTCTCTCTTATTTTACAAGGTTTACATGAAGAGGGAGAATGCCGGCAGCTGGAATTCTGGGCTAGAAAAGGAGCAAATATTAGAGACCTATTCTGCACAACTCCAAAAGTCCTGAAACTTCACGAAGAGTCATTTTGGATTTAATAAAAAATATTGGGCGAAGAAAGTACCAGAGGGGGGCCACCTGCCATCCACAAGGGTGGAGGGCGCTCCCTACCCCCCTGGGGCGTGCCCCCCGTCCTTGTGGGCCACCTGGCAGGTCCCCGACGCTCATCTTCTGCTATATGGTGTGTTTTGACCTGGAAAAAAAATCATGAGGAAGCTTTCGGGACGAAGCGCCGCCATCTCGAGGCGGAACCTGGGCAGAAGCAATCTAGGGCTCCGGCGGAGCTGTTCTGCCGGGGAAACATCCCTCCGGGAGGGGGAAATCATCGCCATCGTCATCACCATTGATCCTCTCATTGAGAGGGGGTCAATCTCCATCAACATCTTCACCAGCACCATCTCCTCTCAAACCCTAGTTCATCTCTTGTACCCGATCTTTGTCTCAAAACCTCAGATTGGTACCTGTGGGTTGCTAGTAGCGTTGATTACTCCTTGTAGTTGATGCTAGTTGGTTTATTCGGTGGAAGATCATTTGTTCAGATCCTTAATGATAATTAATACTCCTCTGATTATGAACATGAATATGCTTTGTGAGTAGTTACGTTTGTTCCTGAGGATATGGGAGAAGTCTTGTTATAAGTAATCATGTGAATTTGGTATTCGTTCGATATTTTGATGAGATGTATGTTGCCTTTCCTCTAGTGGTGTTATGTGAACGTCGACTACATGACACTTCACCATGATTTGGGCCTAGGGGAAGGCATTGGGAAGTAATAAGTAGATGATGGGTTGCTAGAGTGACAGAAGCTTGAACCCTAGTTTATGCGTTGCTTCGTAAGGGGCTGATTTGGATCCATATGTTTCATGCAATGGTTAGATTTATCTTAATTCTTCTTTCGTAGTTGCGGATGCTTGCGAGAGGGGTTAATCATAAGTGGGAGGCTTGTCCAAGGAAGGGCAGCACCCAAGCACTGGTCCACCCACATATCAAATTATCAAAGTAACGAACGCGAATCATATGAGCATGATGAAAACTAACTTGACAACAATTCCCATGTGTCCTCGGGAGCGCTTTGCTTTATATAAGAGTTCGTCCAGGCTTGTCCTTTGGTACAAAAAGGATTGGGCCACCTTGCTGCATCTTAGTTACTTTTGTTACTTATTACCCATTACGAATTATCTTATCACACAACTATCTGTTACCGATAATTTCAGTGCTTGCAGAGAATACCTTGCTGAAAACCGCTTGTCATTTCCTTCTGCTCCTCGTTGGGTTCGACACTCTTACTTATCGAAAGGACTACAATAGATCCCCTATACTTGTGGGTCATCAAGACTCTTTTCTAGCGCCGTTGCCGGGGAGTGAAGCGCCTTTGGTGAGTGGAATTTGGTAAGGAAACATTTATATAGTGTGCTGAAATTTACTGTCACTTGTTACTATGGAAAGTAATCATTTGAGGGGCTTGTTCAGGGTATCTTCACCTTGATCGGAAGAGCAAAGAGTTGCTCCTCAACCTACTGCACCTACTGAAAATATTTATTATGAAATTCCTTCGGGTATGATAGAGAAACTGCTAGCTCATCCTTACACAGGAGATGGAACATTACATCCTGATATGCATCTAATCTATGTGGATGAAGTTTGTGGATTATTTAAGCTTGCAGGTTTGCCCGAGGATGAAGTCAAGAAGAAGGTCTTCCCTTTATCTTTGAAGGAGAAGGCATTGACATGATATAGGCTATGTGATGATATTGGATCATGGAACTACAACCGATTGAAATTGGAATTTCATCAGAAGTTTTATCCTATGCATCTGGTTCATCGTGATCGGGATTATATATATAATTTTTGGCCTCGTGAAGGAGAAAGTATCGCTCAAGCTTGGGGGAGGCTTAAGTCAATGTTATATTCATGCGCCAATCATGAGCTCCCAAGAGAAATTATTATTCAAAAATTTTATGCTCGGCTTTCTCATAATGATCGATCCATGCTCGATACTTCTTGTACTGGTTCTTTTATGAAGAAGACTATTGAATTCAAATGGGATTTATTGGAAAGAATTAAACGCAACTCTGAAGATTGCGAACTCGATGAAGGTAAGGAGTCAGGTATAAACGTTAAGTTTGATTGTGTTAAATCTTTTATGGATACCGATGCTTTTCGTGATTTTAGCACTAAATATGGACTTGACTCTGAGATAGTAGCTTCTTTCTGTGAATCTTTTGCTACTCATGTTGATCTCCCTAAGGATAAGTGGTTTAAATATCATCCTCCCATTGAAGTTAAAGTAGTAGAACCTATTAAAGCTAAAGAAGAAACTATTACTTATAATGTTGATCCTATTGTTCCTACTGCTTATATTGAGAAACCACCTTTTCCTATTAGAATAAAGGATCATGCTAAAGCTTCAACTGTGGTTCGTAAGAGTTATACTAGAACACCTACACCCCCTGAGCAAATTAAAGTTGAACCTAGTATTGCTATGGTTAAAGATCTCTTGGTTGATAATATTGATGGGCATGTTATTTATTTCTGTGATGAAGCTGCTAGAATTGCTAAACCCGATAGTAAAGATAAACATAGACCCGTTGTTGGCATGCCTGTTGTTTCAGTTAAAATAGGAGATCATTGTTATCATGGCTTATGTGATATGGGTGCTAGTGTGAGTGCAATTCCTTTTTCCTTATATAAAGAAATTATGAATGATATTGCACCTGCTGAGATAGAAGATATTGATGTTACTATTAAGCTTGCCAATAGAGATACTATTTCACCAATTGGGATTGTTAGAGATGTTGAAGTCTTGTGCGGGAAAATAAAATACCCTACTGATTTTCTTGTTCTTGCTTCCCCACAAGATGACTTTTGTCCCATTATATTTGGTAGACCTTTCTTGAATACTGTTAATGCTAAGATAGATTGCGAGAAAGATATTGTTACTGCCGGTTTAGGGGATATGTCTTATGATTTTAATTTCTCTAAATTTCGTAGACAACCCCATGATAAAGAATTGCCTAGTAAGGATGAAATTATTGGTCTTGCTTCTATTGCCGTGCCTCCTACTGATCCCTTAGAACAATATTTGCTAGACCATGAGAATGATATGTTTATGAATGAAAGAAGGGAAATAGATGAGATATTATTTAATCAAGGCCCTATTTTGAAACACAATTTTCCTGTTGAAATCCTTGGGGATCCTCCTCCACCCAAGGGTGATCCCGTGTTTGAGCTTAAACGATTACCGGATACTTTGAAATATGCTTATCTCGATGAAAAGAAGATATATCCTGTTATTATTAGTGCTAACCTTTCAGAGCATGAAGAAAAGAAATTATTGAAAACTCTGAAGAAGCACCGTGCCGCTATTGGATATACTCTTGATGATCTTAAGGGCATTAGTCCCACTCTATGTCAGCACAAAATTAATTTGGAGAATGATGCTAAACCAGTTGTTGATCACCAACGACGGTTAAATCCTAAGATGAAAGAAGTGGTAAGAAATGAAATACTAAAGCTTCTGGAGGCAGGTATAATTTATCCTATTGCTGATAGTAAGTGGGTAAGTCCTGTTCATTGTGTCCCTAAGAAGGGAGGTATTACTGTTGTTCCTAATGATAAGAATGAATTGATCCCACAAAGAATTGTTACAGGTTATAGAATGGTAATTGATTTTCACAAATTAAATAAAGCTACTAGAAAAGATCATTACCCTCTACCTTTTATTAATCAAATGCTAGAAAGATTATCCAAACATACACATTTTTGCTTTCTAGATGGTTATTCTGGTTTTTCTCAAATACCTGTGTCAAAAGATGATCAGGAAAAGACCACTTTTACTTGCCCTTTCGGTACCTTTGCTTATAGATGTATGCCTTTTGGTTTATGCAATGCACCTGCTACCTTTCAAAGGTGTATGACTGCTATATTCTCTGATTTTTGTGAAAAGATTGTTGAGGTTTTCATGGATGATTTCTCCGTTTACGGAACTTCTTTTGATGATTGCTTAAGCAACCTTGACCGAGTTTTGCAGAGACGTGAAGAAACTAATCTTGTCTTGAATTGGGAGAAGTGCCACTTTATGGTTAATGAAGGTATTGTCTTGGGGCATAAAATTTCTGAAAGAGGTATTGAAGTTGATAAAGCTAAAGTAGATGCTATTGAAAAGATGTTGTGTCATAAAGATATCAAAGGTATAAGAAGTTTCCTTGGTCATGTTGGTTTCTATAGGAGGTTTATTAAAGACTTCTCTAAAATTTCTAGGCCTCTCACTAATCTCTTGCAAAAAGATGTTCCTTTTGTTTTTGATGATGATTGTGTAGAAGCATTTGAAATACTTAAGAAAGCCTTGATTTCTGCACCTATTGTTCAGCCACCTGATTGGAATTTACCCTTTGAAATCATGTGTGATGCTAGTGATTATGCTGTTGGTGCTGTTCTAGGGCAAAGAGTTGATAAGAAATTAAATGTTATTCATTATGCTAGTAAAACTCTAGACAGTGCCCAGAGGAATTATGCTACTACTGAAAAAGAATTTTTAGCAGTTGTCTTTGCTTGTGATAAGTTCAGATCCTATATTGTTGATTCCAAAGTAACTGTTCACACTGATCATGCTGCTATTAAATATCTTATAGAAAAGAAATATGCTAAACCTAGACTTATAAGATGGGTTCTCTTGCTACAAGAATTTGATTTGCATATTATTGATAGAAAGGGAGCTGAGAACCCTGTTGCAGACAACTTGTCTAGGTTAGAAAACGTTCTTGATGACCCACTGGCTATTGATGATAGCTTTCCTAATGAATAATTAGCTGTCATAAATGCTGCTCGTAATACTCCATGGTATGCTGATTATGCTAATTACATTGTTGCTAAATTTATACCACCTAGTTTCACATACCAGCAAAAGAAAAAGTTTTTCTATGATTTAAGACATTACTTTTGGGATGACCCACACCTTTATAAAGAAGGAGTAGATGATGTTATTAGATGTTGTGTACCTGAGCATGAACAGGGACATATCCTACGCAAGTGCCACTCCGAGTCTTACGGAGGACACCACGCTGGAGATAGAACTGCACATAAGGTATTGCAATCTGGTTTTTATTGGCCTACTCTCTTCAAGGATGCTCGTAAGTTTGTCTTGTCTTGTGATGAATGCCAGAGAATTGGTAATATTAGTAGACGTCAGGAAATGCCTATGAATTATTCACTTGTTATTGAACCATTCGATGTTTGGGGCTTTGATTATATGGGACCTTTTCCTTCCTCTAATGGGTATACACATATTTTAGTTGATGTTGATTACGTTACTAAGTGGGTAGAAGCTATTCCAACTAGTAGTGCTGATCATAACACTTCTATTAAGATGCTTAAAGAAGTTATTTTTTCGAGGTTTGGAGTCCCTAGATATTTGATGACTGATGGTGGTTCACATTTTATTCATGGTGCTTTTCGTAAATTGCTTGCTAAGTATGATGTTAACCATAGAATTGCATCTCCATATCATCCTCAGTCTAGTGGTCAAGTAGAATTGAGCAATAGAGAGATTAAATTGATTTTGCAAAAGACTGTTAATAGATCTAGAAAGAATTGGTCTAAGAAACTTGATGATGCATTATGGGCTTATAGAACTACTTATAAAAACCCTATGGGTATGTCTCCATATAAAATGGTTTATGGAAAGGCTTGTCACTTACCTCTTGAACTACAACATAAAGCTTATTGGGCAATTAAAGAGCTCAACTATGATTTCAAACTTGCCGGTGAGAAGAGGTTATTTGACATAAGCTCGCTTGATGAATAGAGAACCCAAGCCTATGAGAATGCCAAGTTGTTTAAAGAAAACGTTAAAAGATGTCATGACAAAAGGATACAAAAGCGTGAGTTTAATATAGGTGATCATGTTTTGCTATACAACTCTCGTTTAAGATTTTTTGCAGGAAAGCTTCTCTCTAAATGGGAAGGTCCTTACATTATCGAGGAGGTCTATCGTTCCGGTGCCATAAAAATCAACAACGCCGAAGGCACAAATCCGAAGGTGGTAAACGGTCAAAGAATCAAACATTATATCTCAGGTACTCCCATAAATGTTGAGACCAATATAATTGATACCGTAACACCGGAGGAGTACATAAGGAACACTTTCCAGAATGTTTCAGACTCCGAAAAGGAATAGGTATGTGGTACGGTAAGTAAACCGACTTCAAAACATTTCCAATGATAATTTTTCTCCGTTTTGGAATATTTAAAAAATTAGGAAAATTAAAAGTAGTCCGAAAGAGACACGGGGCGACCACAAGGGTGGAGGGCGCGCCCCCCGACCTTGTGGCCACCTCGTGTGCCCTCCGGACGCCGTTTTCTTGCACAATACTTCTTTTGGTCGGTAAAAATTCATTATATAATCTCCCGAAGGTTTTGACCACCGTACCACGGCAAAATCCCCTATTTTCATTTTGAGCTGTTTCTGTAGCAGTTTTGGAGTAAGATGTCGTCCCAAGATTCAGAGGGAGAGAGCTATGTAGCTGATTACATTGTAGACCCCAAGGTTTATGGAGATGTGGAGCATTATGGTTGGACCACGGAGGAAGAAGAGGACTATGACCGGAAAGGAAAATAAGAGACAAGTTCCGATGAAGAGGAAGTCCCACTACCCCAACCTGGGGACATGCACGTGGAGTTCAAAAAGTCAAGTCTTCCTAATAAAGCAAGGATACCTAAGATCGAGTTTATCCCTTTTCGTCTCTTGCAGGAAAACAAACATGAACTATGTAAAAAGATATTAAGGCTTGAGCAGGAGATCGATGACTTAAGGGAGGAAAATGCTATCCTCAAGCGCAAGCTGAGAAGGAAGGATACAACATCATCAACCCCATCATCACCACCTCCAAAGAAAGAGACATAAATACATGGGTATGGGCACTCCCCTTGGCAACTGCCAAGCTTGGGGGAGGTGCCCCGGTATCGAATCACCATCACACCTTTACTTTTATCATTTTTCTTAGTTCGATCCTTTTGGTTATATCTTGATCTAGTAGAATAAAGTTTTGGTATGATCTAGCTTTGAGTTTTGTTTTGATCTCTATCTATGTAATCGAGTCCGTGAATTATATAATAAAGAGTAGTTTTGAGTTGAGGGCTTTGTTTTCTTGCTATGATCTTGAGGGAATAAAATAATAAAAAGAAATAAAAAGATCATATATTGATCTTATGGAGAGTAATGACTTCACATATAAAGAGTATGATGAATAAAATTTGTTGGGAGTTGATAAACATAGTTTTGGTCATTGTTGCAATTAATAGGAAGTAATAAAGAAAGAGAGGCTTCACATATAAATATACTATCTTGGACATCTTTTGTAATTGTGAGCACTCATCAAAATATGACATGCTAAGAAGTTGATGTTGGACAAGGAAGACAACATAATGGGTTATGTTTTCTTATATCCGAATAGAAGTTATATTGTCATGGATCCTCCAACATGTTGAGCTTGCCTTTCCCTCTCATGCTAGCCAAATTCTTTGCACCAAGTAGAGATACTACTTGTGCTTCCAAACATCCCTAAACCCAGTTTTGCCATGAGAGTCCACCATACCTACCTATGGATTGAGTAAGATCCTTCAAGTAAGTTGTCATCGGTGCAAGCAATAAAAATTGCTCTCTAAATATGTATGATCTATTAGTGTGAAGAAAATAAGCTTTATACGAACTTGTGACATGGAAGAAATAAAAGCGACAGACTGCATAATAAAGTTCTTTATCACAAGCGCCAATATAAAGTGACGTTCTTTTGCATTAAGATTTTGTGCATCCAACCATAAAAGCGCATGACAACCTCTGCTTCCCTCTGCGAAGGGCCTATCTTTTTACTTTTATCTTCTACCCTTATACAAGAGTCATGGTGATCTTCACCTTTCCTTTTTACACTTTTTCCTTTGGCAAGCACTATGTGTTGGAGAGATCCAGATATATATATATCCCCTCGGATGTAGGTTATCATACAGTATTATTGTTGACATTACCCTTGAGGTAAAAAGTTGGGAGGCGCAACTATAAGCCCCTATCTTTCTCTGTGTCTGATGGAAGCTTTGAACCCATAAGTATCGCATGAGTGTTAGCAATTGTGAAAGACTAAATGATAGTTGAGTATGTGGACTTGCTGAAAAGCTCTTATATTGACTCTTTCCGATGTTATGATAAATTGCAATTGCTTCAAAGACTGAGATCATAGTTTGTTAGTTTTCAATGAAGTTTTTGATTCATACTTTACCTTGTGAACGAATTGTTACTTTAGCATAAGAAATTATATGACAATATATGTTGCTGTTCTAAAGATGATCATGATGCCCTCATGTCCGTATTTTATTTTATCGACACCTCTATCTCTAAACACGTGGACATATTTTTCGATATCGGCTTTCGCTTGAGGACAAGCGAGGTCTAAGCTTGGGGGAGTTGATACGTCCATTTTGCATCATGCTTTTATATCAATATTTATTGCATTATGGGCTGTTATTACACATTATGGCACAATACTTATGCCTTTTCTCTCTTATTTTACAAGGTTTACATGAAGAGGGAGAATGCCGGCAGCTGGAATTCTGGGCTGGAAAAGGAGTAAATATTAGAGACCTATTCTGTACAACTCCAAAAGTCCTGAAACTTCACGGAGAGTCATTTTGGATTTAATAAAAAATATTGGGTGAAGAAAGTACCAGAGGGGGGCCACCTGCCATCCACAAGGGTGGAGGGCGCGCCCTACCCCCCTGGGCGCGCCCCCCGTCCTTGTGGGCCACCTGGCAGGCCCCCGACACCCATCTTCTGCTATATGGTGTGTTTTGACCTAGAAAAAATCAAGAGGAAGCTTTCGGGATGAAGCGCCGCCGTCTCGAGGCGAAACCTAGGCAGAAGCAATCTAGGGCTCTGGCGGAGCTGTTTTGCCGGGGAAACATCCCTCCGGGAGGGGGAAATCATCGCCATCGTCATCACCATCGATCCTCTCATCGAGAGGGGGTCAATCTCCATCAACAGCTTCACCATCACCATCTCCTCTCAAACCCTAGTTCATCTCTTGTACCCGATCTTTGTCTCAAAAGCTCAGATTGGTACCTGTGGGTTGCTAGTAGTGTTGATTACTCCTTGTAGTTGATGCTAGTTGGTTTATTCGGTGGAAGATCATTTGTTCAGATCCTTAATGATAATTAATACTCCTCTGATTATGAACATGAATATGCTTTGTGAGTAGTTACGTTTGTTCCTGAGGACATGGGAGAAGTATTGTTATAAGTAATCATGTGAATTTGGTATTCGTTCGATATTTTGATGAGATGTATGTTGTCTTTCCTCTAGTGGTGTTATGTGAACGTCGACTACATGACACTTCACCATGATTTGGGCCTAGGGGAAGGCATTGGGAAGTAATAAGTAGATGATGGGTTGCTAGAGTGACAGAAGCTTAAACCCTAGTTTATGCGTTGCTTCGTAAGGGGCTGATTTGGATCCATATGTTTCATGCTATGGTTAGATTTATCTTAATTCTTCTTTCGTAGTTGCGGATGCTTGTGAGAGGGGTTAATCATAAGTGGGAGGATTGTCCAAGGAAGGGCAGCACCCGAGCACCGGTCCACCCACATATCAAATTATCAAAGTAACGAACGTGAATCATATGAGGATGATGCAAACTAACTTGACAACAATTCCCATGTGTCCTCAGGATCGCTTTGCTTTATATAAGAGTTCGTCCAGGCTTGTCCTTTGCTACAAAAAGGATTGGTCCACCTTGCTGCATCTTAGTTACTTTTGTTACTTATTACCCGTTACGAATTATCTTATCACACAACTATCTGTTACCGATAATTTCAGTGCTTGCAGAGAATACCTTGCTGAAAACCGCTTGTCATTTCCTTCTGCTCCTCGTTGGGTTCGACACTCTTACTTATAGAAAGGACAACGATAGATCCCCTATACTTGTGGGTCATCACACCATCTCCTCTCAAACCCTAGTTCATCTCTTGTGTTCAATCTTTGTACCGGAACCTCAGATTGGTACCTGTGGGTGACTAGTAGTGTTGATTACATCTTGTAGTTGATTACTATATGTTTTATTTGGTGGAAGATTATATGTTCAGATCCATTATGCTATTTAATACCCCTTTGATCTGGAGCATGAATACCATTTGTGAGTAGTTACTTTTGTTCCTGAGGTCACGGGAGAAATCATGTTGCAAGTAATCATGTGAACTTGATATGTGTTCGATATTTTGATGATATGTATGTTGTATTTCCCTTAGTGGTGTCATGTGAACGTCGACTACATGTCACTTCACCATCTTTGGGCCTAAGGGAATGCATTGTGGAGTAGTTATTAGATGATGGGTTGCTAGAGTGACAGAAGTTTAAACCCTAGTTTATGCGCTACTTCGTAAGGGACCGATTTGGATCCAAATGTTTAATGCTATGGTTAGATTTTATCTTAATACTTTTCTCGCAGTTGTGGATGCTTGCGAGGGGGTTAATCATAAGTAGCAAGTGACAATAAATTTCAGCACGTAGTAATAATCTTTCCTTACCAATTTCCACTTACCAAGAGCACTTCACTCCCCGGCAACGGCGCCAGAAAAGAGTCTTGATGACCCACAAGTATAGGGGGTCAATCGTAGTCCTTTCGATAAGTAAGAGTATCGAACCCAACGAGGAGCAGAAGGAAATGACAAGTGGTTTTCAGCAAGGTATTTTCTACAAGCACTGAAATAGTCGGTAACAGGTAGTTTGATAGCAAGATAATTTGTAACGAACAAGTAACGGTAACGGTAATTAAAGTGCAGCAAGGTAGCCCAATCCTTTTGTGGCAAAGGACAGGCCAAAACGGTCTCTTATGATTAACCCCCTCACAAGCATCCCACTTATGATTAACCCCCTCGCAAGCATCCACAACTACGAGAAAAGTATTAAGATAAAATCTAACCATAGCATTAAGGGATTTTTACATCTGTGCCCCTGGTTCCTTAGCCATACTCATTCATCCCCACGCTCTTAACATTTGCTCACTTGTCCCCACTCTCTTGTCTGAAACCCTCAGAAATGGTCACAAATGGTGGATGCCGTCGGGTCAGTGCTTTAACCGTTAACTCTGACGAGTGGGGCCGCGCTGGAGTGTGTCGCCCGTTGGACCTGACAATTGGGGCCGTGTCGGACGGTGCCGTTGTTCGCCCGTTGGGCCGTGGTTAGACTGTTGGGCCCTGCGCGCGCCGCAACGACAGAAGCCTGCTATGCATGCACGACATGTCCAGCTAGCCTGCTGTGCATGCACGTAACTAGCCTGCCTGCATGCGCCGATGCCCGCCGCCACAATGCGCTGACCGGCCTCTTTCTGCACGCGAGCCGCCATGGACGCAGGGACGGTCGCTGCCGCTGGTTCGTCTCATCTCGCACGCTTGTCTCCTCGATGTAGAACATCGTTTCAGACTTTTCGATCCACTCGCATCTATTCAACGTGGCAATTAAAACCTGTTGGCAATTAAAGTGGCATATCGATCGACGCGGCTCGTTTGAACGTAGAAAATCCAAAGCGCAGCCGGTGCCACTCCCCTTCCCTTCCCCTTTCCCTATTTAAACCACCCACCCCTCCACCTATTCTCCACACATCCATTTGGGCCGTCCCCTTCTCTTATTCACCCAAACCCAGAGCACTCTCAAAGCGAGGCGAGGATGCAGTACAACGGCCCCACCTTCAAGCTCCCACCGACCGTACTGGAGAAGCGGTATCCCGCCGGCGTCGCCGTGGAGACGACGCTCCGCGTGTGGGCGTTCTCACGCTGGAGGGGTGCAAAGGAGTTTGCCCAGTGGTTCCTCGGTGCAGGCTTCGCCCACTTCCTGGCGGGCTCGCTGGTGATGTTCCAACTGGAGGAAGTGCGTCCAAACTCCAGCACTCCGCCGATAGGGCTCATCGTCAACTTCACCAATAGATTTGATGCGTACTACCTCCTTGGCAAGGTGTTTTGGTGTGGGTGAGAGTTCATCACATTCACCACCTACAACATCTTCACCGACTTCAACAACATCTTCCCCACCCGCAACGGTATGCACAGCCTCCCCTACTACCTCGGCGAGGACGGCATGGAGGAGGAGTAGTGAAGAGGAGCAGTGAAGAGGAGGCGCAGTGAAGATGGTG
Organism: Thinopyrum elongatum; assembly: GCA_011799875.1. Lineage (NCBI taxonomy): Eukaryota > Viridiplantae > Streptophyta > Magnoliopsida > Poales > Poaceae > Thinopyrum > Thinopyrum elongatum. Next base: position 456,951,237 of record CM022297.1, read on the forward strand.
GTGAAGGCCCGGTCTCGTGAAGCTTGTCTTGCCCTAGGGTGTTAGGGCTTTTTATCTTTTATATATTTCTATCTTAATTATGTCATTGGTTGTACTGTGAACTTTTAATCTTTGTCGTGTTATATCATGTTGGGAACCCTAAGAACTATGTTATGCTTGCTACCCTTATTTGATATGTCATTGGTTATCTGTGTTTTGGTTACTACTTTTATATGTCGTTGGTTGTACTCTTATTTGAAGTGAGATATCGCTAGATGGATATGGTGCCATAGCCGAGCCCTTCTGCTAAATCAATCAATGAAAGGGTATCCCTCAATGAAAACCAGCAAGTTTTGGGGTTAGCCTTGTAAAAATGGTTGGAGGGTAGCCCATTCGTCTTATTATATTCATGTTGTGTAATATTTGTATTTTAGCCCTTATATTTTAGGGTCAAGTTTTGGCACGCGCGGCTAATGGACTAGTTGAAGTGTCAAAAAGGAAATTAAATCTAGAAAAATGAGCCATGTTGATGTTGAAAAGAAGGAGAAAAGCTAATTTTTTTGAATTGTTGGTGGCCCTATTCCGTATATTGTATGAACAAAAAACAGCTAATTTTTGAATAGTTTGTGGCCATTTGGCATGATGAAATTAATTTTGGCCCTTATATTATAGGTTTTATTGGTTCCAAGTTTTGGCACGGGCGGCTAATGGACTAGTTGAGGTGTCAAAAAGGAAATTAAAGCTGGAAAGATGAGCCATGTTAATGTTGAAAAGAAGAAGAAAAAGAAGCTGAATTTTTTGAATTGTTGGTGCCCATATATATTGTAGGATACCTATATTGTATGAACAAAAATAAGCTAACTTTTGAATAGTTTGTGGCCATTTGGCAGGATGAAATGAAGGGTAGCCCATTATTTACTTGTTGGTGGCCATATTGCATGAAACAAAACGGAAATTGTTGACTTCTTGGTGGCAATATCATTTGTTGTGTAATTTCAAACGATGTAACCTATTCTTGTAATGTAACCAACGTGCACTCAATCTCTGTAGGTGCAATCAAAACAATCAAGCAAAAAAACAGAGGAAAAAAAGAGCCAGCGCATGCACTATTTTTCTAGGCCTCTTTAATCTTTGTGGGCCTTCGACAGTCAACGCAATGCGACGGCCCAACCAGAGCTTGGTTTCATTTTGGGCCCAATAACTATGTTTTTTTTCTCTTGCCCTCGGTGTTGTCTAACGAAACTGAAAGTGTTTCTCTTGCCCTTGGTGTTGTCTGATGAAACTGAAAGTGTCAAAAACTAACACCTACAGAGATTCAGAGATGGAGATAGATACATAGTTTAAGCAACACAGAGAGCACATGATCCACAAATTAAGCAACACAGAGAGCACATGATCCACAAACCCTTAAGCAAATCGCATAGCACATGGCATGACACAAATAACATCTCTAACGAGTGATGACCAGCAAGTAAGCAAATCCTAAAGCAACTATACAAAAATAAAATCCTAAAGCTATCAGATTTGCCTGCTTGTTCAACTGAATCATCTGCCTCAAGTTCTTGTTCATCTTCTTTAATTCCCCCTTTAGATCCTTATCCCCAACTGTCGGAGCAGCACTTTCAGAGACCAAATTCCGAGTGGCTGATGGCAGATTGACCTCCCGGGTTGCGGCCCCATTGAATTGAAGCAAGCCCTCCCCTTGAAGCCTCCAAACGTAGTCCTCCATCCATTCAAAATGTGTGCATTTCTTCACGATCTGAAACGAAATCATGAACCCTAAATCTCAGATCCAACAAAAAAGAATTAGAAGCAAAGAGAAAAAGAAAGGGTCAAAGAAAAATCATGAGATCTGACCTGCCCCTCTGGCTTGCTCTTGCATTTCACGAACTCGCGCCCAAAGTTGCCATTCTTGTCCTCCCTCGAAGTCAACCTTTCCAGTGGCGCGGTGCGTGGGCAGTCAGGGCATCGCTCCATGGGCACTGGACCATACTGGGGCCATGAGGGGCGGGAGGCTGAAGTGGAGCTCGACATATCTAGTCGCCGGAGAAGAAGAAGCAGACGAGTGGATCCTCTGGTCGCCGCAGAAGAAGAAGAAGAAGACAGGGGAGGCAATGGTGGGCGAGCACAACCAACGTCTCGCGGATCGCCCAAGGATCCAACGATGCGGAGCCATCCTTGTGATCCAACGGCGCGGAGCCTGCATGCAGCCTAGCCTCAGAAATCCTTCTAGAAGACCATATCTGAGGGCTGTCGCTTGGCGCTAGGGTATGATCGGACGGCTGATGTTCGGAGCTAGGGTTAGGCGAAACCCCGCGGGGTTTAGAGGGGTTTTGAGTTGGTCAACGGGGTTATCTAGTGTTTGACCTATATTCAACTGAGCATAACTAATTTAAAAAAAATCCAAAAATATGAAACCTTCGCGAATCGTCGTTTTATAAGACACACTAACGAGGAAAAATACTAAACTTGGTCTACGGTCATTTAAAAAAAACCTAGTTGGCACGATCGTGGTTAAATGAGCACCATTAATTTAAAAAAAATCAAAAAAAATATAAAACCTGCGCACAATGTTGTCTTATGTGACATGTTACCAAAGAAAAATCATAAACTTGTTCTATGGACATTTTCATGAAAAAACCTTCACAAATATGAGCTATCAAGTACAACGTTACAAAGAGTTCAAAGAAAGGAGGTAGGTTTTTTGAAAAATTAAAAAAATAAAAAAAATACCAAAGCTTCATTTCAAAGTGAATAAGAAGGATCTGAACTTAGTTTTCCTTTTTCATATTTTAAACGTGTTTTAATGGTTTTTTATTAAATCACATTATTTTCAATTTTTTTTTGTAAAAATATGAAGATTAATTGAATAAATAGTGAGACTTCGAATCTACACTATATAGATTAAATATGTGTTAATAAAAAATATTTGGCTCATTTAGAGTATGTCCAAAAAATACTTAATTACAAATGGGGCAGTTTACCCTAGCTTCGGAGCACATTTGGAGCACATTTCCCATGACTATAAGTTTTACCACACAAAAGAGATCGGATTGATCACCTAACGTTTACAATAGTTCAGCAAACATTGCAACATCACACCATAGATCGGAGTTCAAGTGTTGGTTCAAATACAAATTTTGCCTTAAATTTCACATCAAAGTACGAATAGCATTATTAAACCTTACAAGTTTTTACAAATCCTTAAAGTTCAAAGTTTACAACTTGCATTCAACGTTCGAAGTTTACATCTTTGCCTTACTCCTTGTCCGAGACGGCTTAACAGCCTTGCTCCTGGTTTCCCTAGGTGGGATATCCACATTTTTCTTCTTCCTTCTGATCTTCACTTCGGGTGGTGGCTGTCGAGGTGCTGACGGAGAACTTGCACTGGCCAGTTGACGGGGTTCAAAACCTTCATAAGCCATGGCTTCATATTTTAATTCTTTCTCTCTTGGCCTTTTCTCTCATTTTCCTCTAATTTTCCTAGAGCTAGGTCAAACAGAAAAAGATTATAAGCCATCGATAAAAATAGAATAAATGCACAAAAAAGGGAAGGTTGTTGCACACATACCAAGCTACTGGCAGTGCTAATTCAGTGACTTCATTCTCCTCTGAATTAGCTACAATCTGCTTTGCTGCTTCATTCTCCTCTGTATTAGTTTCAATCTGCTCTAATGCTGCATTCTCCTCTGCATTTGTTGCTGCCCATTATTCCTCTTCTCCAAATGAAGCATCCACTGTATTGGTACATAGCCTAGCAATGTGCCCTAGGGTTCCACATTTTTTGCACTTACGCTGTCTTTTTACACGACCCTCTTCACCTCTTCTGATCATGTTCTTCCTTGGTCTTCCTGGTGGTCTAGTTAGTACAGGAGAATGTAGTTTGAACGCTGGATCTACTATGTTCCATTGGTCTTTTCCCAAGAGTGCAGGCACATTGGAAGCATAAGCAGCCCTGAATTTGGCAACAGAAAAATAGTCAGAGATGTATTGATCAACTTCACCACCTTCACCACCTATAACAGTCATCAGATGTAGGGCATGTATGCATGGCTTCCCACGGAGCTGCCATTGCCTACAACTGCATTTCCTAGTTGCTAGGTTAACTGGATATCTCCATTCCCTGTTTTTACTATCAGTATATGTTACCTCAGCCTCGTGTGTTGCCGCTCGAATGCATTTCATGTTCAGTCCTCTTGCCTTGGCATGCAATGACTTAATAAGAGATGGGAGCATAAAATGGCCAACATATTCTGTTTCTGCAATTCTTTTGCGAAGAGCCATCTTTATCATGATCATCTGCCAAATCTTACCAAATATTTGCCATATCAGAAGCCCTTTCAATGACTTGATCTTTGCATTGAAACACTCTGCCAGATTACTCGTCACATAGTCTACTTTGCAGATTTCATTGAATTTGCTTCTTGACCAGAACTTTCCATGATGTGCATCTAGGTATTCCTTCACCAGAGGATTGTGAGCATACAACACTCTCAAATGATGCTCATGCTTCCTCTCACTGCATGTGTATGATGCTGGCCATAACTTCTCATCATAAACTTCACCTTTGAATTTGTTTCTGAAATTCTGCGCTAGGTGTCGCATACATTCCCTATGCTCCACTCCAGGGAATACAATTTCCACTGCACTCTCCAAACCCTTGCAAGCATCTGTGTGTATAGTTAAACCTGGGGGTGTACCTATAAGGTTGCGCAACTGCTGCAGAAACCAGACCCAACTTTCCTCAGACTCTGCCTCCACCACACCAAATGCAACTGGGAATAGCCACTTGTGTCCATCAACTGCAGAAGCTACCACTAGTTGTCCTCTCCACCTTCCATTCAAAGCAGTTGCATCAACAGCCAAATAGGGCCTGCAACCATCAAGAAACCCCTGCCAACAAGCCTTGAAACAAACAAAAGCCCTCCTGAAGCACTCCTTCTGAAATGACTTCCCTTTTATTTTGTATGTAACTGTATGCTTATCAATCTCTACAACACTCCCTGGACTAGCAGCTTCCACTTCGGATTTAAATGTGTAGAGCAACTGAAAGCACTCATTCCAAGGACCATTAATCCTGTCAAGAGCCATTTCCTTAGCATAGAAAATCCTCATGTAAGGTATATCAATCTTGTACTTCTCAAATAGCTTCCCATGGAGTGCTGTTGGACCAAGTGTTGGTGTTTCTCTCAACCAATCCAAAATTGCATTTGCCACCCACCTAGTCTTTGCTAGCTTTGTTTTAGCCTTCCCTCCTCCCCCTCCAGGTGGACAAGTGTGCTGGTGTGGGTTCTTTTTTATCTGAAACAAAATGGGACCCAAACAAAATAGGGATATTGTTAGAAAACATTACACAATGATCTGAAAATAAAATGAATCAGTATAAACTGAAATACACAAACCTGAATGAACTTGCTCCTCAACATTTGTGATGCATGCAACCTCCATCTACACCTATCATATGGGCAATGAACAGTGAACCTTGTTGGCTCACTCCTATCAATCACATATGTATTTTCAGTGAGAATGCAATATGTAGTCACTGCATTACGACAGTCCACCATCAACTGGAATATGGTGCCGATAGCTAGCTGAGGATCTTCCCTGTTCCAATCAATTGTTGGCATGTCCTCACCATCATATTCATCTAAAACTAGGTTGTCAATGTTCTCTTGCCTCTCTTCATCGTTGGTGTCATCAAATCTAGCACGGCTAATAGGTTCCTCCTGATATTCATCTTCCATTGCTTGTTTACTGACAGTATCTACAAGATCAGGGAACATATTCTCATCCTCATCATCATTTCGAGGCACCTCTTCGTCTGGCTCTGCATCTTGCTCTACATCGGTTGCAGCAGCGACAGGAGAAGCAACACAAGAAGCGGCAGCAGACATATTGTGACTTTCAGAACCACTAGCTTTGCTTGGTTTTGACCTACAAGGAGTGCCGGGGCACTCGCTATTAGCAGGGACAGAAGATTTTCGAACAACCTTCCCCTTGTCACATTCATTGCGTGGCTGAGGCACCTCGATAAGGATTTTACCGAAGCGTCTTTCAGCATTCAAAGTAAAGAGCAATCCAAGATGCTCATCGCAAGTTAGTGGGAGAAATTTTTGCTCGGTACTGCTGAAAAATTTCAGTTCAACAACATCGGCAGGGCTCCACCCATATGAAGAATTTTGGAGTGCCGCGAGCAAATATTTGAACGACATACTTGTTTCTATCACCTTTGGATAGAAAAATCCAGTAATCATATGCGGTTTTCTACCGCGCAGCACACTAACTTCCATCCTAACCGCCAGCCGGAAAGCAAGCGCAGGATCAACCCTATTTGATTCAGAAAAATTACAGTTAGGCCGGGAACAATTCAGCAAAATTTGATCAATTCACGCGACTAGCTACCAAATTGCGCCAGAGAAGGGGATTCATATCAGTTAGAGGGGAAACGACGCTTACCCAGGTGTAATCCATGAATTATCTGCCGCCGATTCGACCCAATCCTCTCCATGGTCGATGGGCTTGAGAACCTGCTCCCCCGACATCGCTGCTTAATCCTGAGGGGGATGTGGGTGTAGATCTGGTGGAGGGCACGACGGTGGCAGAGGCGAAATGGGATTAGTGGTTGGAGGGCATGACGGCGGCGGAGGCTGCACGACGGTGGCGGAGGGGGCAGATCGGCGTGGTGCTGTAGTGGCTCGAGGTTTAGACTAGGGGATCCCTCAAACAAGCTCATCTAACGTGTCTCAATGCAACCCCACTCGTCAGGTCCAATGGGCGACAGAATCCAGCGCGGCCCCACTCGTCAGAGTTAACGGTCAATGGTTTGACCCGACGGCATCCTCCGTTGTGACCATTTATGAGGGTTTCGGACAAGGGAGTGGGGAAAAGTGAGCAAAAGTTAAGAGCGTGGGGATGAATGAGTAGAGCTAAGGAACTAGGGGCATAGAAATAAAAATCGCTAGCATTAAACTTTTGGATCCAAATCGGTCCCTTACGAAGTAGCGCATAAACTAGGGTTTAAGCTTCTGTCACTCTAGCAACCCATCATCTAATAACTACTCCACAATGCATTCCCTTAGGCCCAAATATGGTGAAGTGCCATGTAGTCGATGTTCACATGACACCACTAAGGGAATCACAACATACATATCATCAAAGTATCGAACACATATCAAGTTCACATGATTACTTGCAACATGACTTCTCCCGTGACCTCAAGAACAAAAGTAACTACTCACAAATGATAATCATGCTCAAGATCAGAGGGGTATTAAATAGCATGATGGATCTGAACATATAATCTTCCACCAAATAAACCATATAATAATCAACTACAAGATGTAATCAACACCACTAGTCACCCACAGGTACCAATCTGAGGTTCCGGTACAAAGATTGAACACAAGAGATGAACTAGGGTTTGACAGGAGATGGTGCTGTTGAAGATGTTGATGGAGATTGCCCTCCCAAAGATGAGAGGGTTGTTGGTGATGATGATGACGATGATTTCCCCCTCCGGGAGGGAAGTTCCCCCGGCGGAATTGCTCCGCCGGAGGGCAAAAGTGCTCCTGCCCAAGTTCCGCCTCGAGACGGCGGCGCTTCGTCCCGAAAGTCCCCCTCTTATTTTTTCTAGGTCAAAATGACCTATATACCAGAAGATGGACACCAGAGGTGGGCCTAGGAGGGCACAACCCACCAAGGCGCGCCTGGGGGCCCAGGCATGCCCTGGTGTCTTATGCTCACCAGGGTGGCTCCCTCCAGTAGTTATTTGCTCCAGTATTTTTTTATATTCCAAAACAATTCTCCATAAATTTTCAGCCCATTTGGGTATGTGCAGAATAGGTAACTCTGACGTAGCTTTTTTAGGTCCAGAATTCCAGCTGGCGGCATTCTCCCTCTTTGTGTAAACCTTGCATATTATGAGAGAAAAGGCATTAGAATTACTCCATAAAGCATTATTATGCATAAAACCATTATAAATAATAGTAGGAAAATATGATGCAAAATGGACGTATCAAATCCCCCAAGCTTAGACCTCGCTTGTCCTCAAGCGAAAAACCAAAATCGAAAAACATGCCCACATGCTTAGAGAGAGAGGTGTCGATAAAAACAAAATACGGACATAGAAGCATCATGCTTATTATTATAACAGCAAAGAACTTTAACATAAAACTTTACCACACAACTTTTATCATATAACTTCTCATGAACAAGTAACAATTCATCACAACATTGAAGTATAAAGCATAAACCTTATTGAAAACCAACAAACTATGTTCTCAGTCAACTTTGCAACTACAATTTATCATTTTTTCAAGAAGGGTCACGTATCGGAGCCTTTAGGAAAGTCCACATACTCAACCATCATTTAACCTTCTATGATTGCTAACACTCACAGCATACCCATGAACAAAAAGTTTCAACCGAACACATAGAAAGATAGGGGCTTATAATTTCGCCTCCCAACGTATTCACCTCAAAGGTGATGTCAACAATAATAACTCATGCCCACTCATATCCAACTGGATATATGTGCCTAGATCTTTGCTCACCACATGATGCTTGCAAAAAGAGAAAATAAAAAGGAATAGGGAAGAATACTTTGACTCTTACATAAAAGTAAAAGATAGGCCCTTCGCAGAGGGAAGCAGAGGTTGCCATGCGCTTTTTGTTTGTATGCCAAATCCCTTAATGCAAAAGAACGTCACGTTATATTGCCCCTTATGATAGCAACCTTTATTATGCAGTCCGTTGCTTTTATTACTTTGCCATCACAAGTTTGTACAACGCTCATTTTTCTCTTACACTAAATGATCCAACACATTTAGAAGCAATTTTATTGCCTTATTGCACCAATGACAACTTACTTGAAGGATCTTACTCAATCCATAGGTAGGTATGGTGGACTCTCAAAATAAGATTTTGGGTTTAAGGGTTTTTGGATGTACAAGTAGTATCTCTACTTAGTGCGAAGTTTTTGGCTAGCAAAGATATTGAGCAAGCACCACATGTTGAAGGATCTATGACAATATAACTTCTATGTGAATATGAACAAACATAAATCATTACATTGTCTTCCTTGTCCAACATCAACAATTTTGACACATAATATTTAATGGGGGCTCACAATCATAAAAGATGTCCAAGATAGTGTATTTGCATGTGAATCTTCTCTTCCCTTATTAATTCTTTCATGAATTGCATCATTGACCAATGCTATGTTTGTCAATCTCCAATAAATTTTACCACTTATACTTTTCCTTATGTGATGTCATTACTTACCATAAGATTAGCATATGATCTTTTTCATTTATTTTCCTTTCTTTTATTGAAACATAAAAGAGTAAAGAAAAAAGACTCAAACTACTCTTTATTATATATCTCGCACACGATTACATAGATTGATAGATCACTAAGCAAGCACTTGAAAAGAAAGGATTGAACTAAACTAAATCATAGGATAACTAAAGATCGAACTAAAATAGATAAAGGCAAAGATGGTGGTGGTGATACGATACCGGGGCACCTCCCCCAAGCTTGGCACAAGCCAAGGGGAGTGCCCATACCATGAACTCAAGTCTCCTTTGGTGGTGAAGATGATGATGGTGGTGGTGAAGTAGTATGAGTGTTCTTCTTCCTCAGCTTATGCTTGAGGATGGAATTTTCCTCCCTCAAGTCATCGATCTCCTGCTCAAGCTTTAATATCTTTTTGCATAACTCCTGCTTTTTTTTCATGCAAGAGACGAAAAGGGATAAAATGGATCTTAGGTTTCTTTGCTTTATTAGGGAGACTCGACTTCTTGAATTCCATGTGCATGTCCCCAGGTTGGGGTAATGGAACTTCATCTTCATCTGAGCTTGTCTCTTCCTTCCCTTTCGGATCATAGTCTCCTTCTTCCTCCGTGGTCCAACCATAATGTTCAACATCTCCGTAAACCTTGGGGTTTGCAATATAATCAGCAACATAGCTCTCGCCCTCTGAGTCTTGAGATGACATATTTTCATATCTGCCAGACAAACAGCAAAAAAGAAGAACAGAAGATTTCTTCGTGATACGGTGGTCAATACATTCAGGGGGGGTATATAAAGATTTTTTTTATCTTGGGAAACAAGCAAACGAGAGGAAAACGAGTCGGGAAGGTTCCCGAGGTGGGCACAACCCACCTGGGCGCGCCAGGCAAGCCAGGCGTTCCCTGGTGTCTTGTGCCCTCCTTGGTTGCCTTCCTGGTTGTTTCTTATTTTCCTAATTTTTGTAATATTCCAAAACTGACAAAAATATTTTTGCGGATTTTTTGGAGTCCGTTTACTTATCGTATCACGTACCTCCTCTTTTTTAGTATTCTGGAGTGTTCCAGAAAGTTTCTTTTATGTGTTCCTCCGGTGTCATGGTTTGGATAATATTGCTTTGAACATTAATAGGCGTACCTGAGATATAGTGTTGAATTCTTTGCCCATTAACCGCCTTCGGGTTAGTACCTTCAGCATTATTAATCTTAATGGCTCCAGAGCGATAAACCTCCTCGATAATATATGGTCCTTCCCATTTAGAGAGAAATTTTCCTGCAAAGAATCTGAAATGAGAGTTGTACAAAAGAACATATTCTCCAACTTTGAATTCCCGCTTTTGGATTCTTTTGTCATGCCATCTTTTAACTTTTTCTTTCAATAGTTTGGCATTTTCATAGGCTTGGGTTCTCCATTCATCTAGTGAGCTAATATCAAATAACCTCTTTTCACCGGCAAGTTTGAAATCATAGTTGAGTTCTTTAATTGCCCAATATGCTTTATGTTCTAACTCAAGAGGCAAATGACAAGCTTTTCCTAAACCATTTTATAAGGAGACATACCCATAGGATTTTTATATGCTGTTCTGTAGGCCCAAAGTGCATCATCTAATTTCTTAGACCAATTCTTTTGGACCTATTGACAGTTTTTTGTAATATTAACTTTATTTCTCTATTGCTAAGTTCAACTTGACCACTAGATTGAGGATGATAGGGTGAAGCAATTCTATGGTTAACATCATATTTAGCAAGCATTTTACGGAAAGCACCATGAATAAAGTGTGAACCACCATCAGTCATTAAATATCTAGGGACTCCAAACCTTGGGAAAATAACTTCTTTAAGCATTTTAATGGAAGTGTTATGATCAGCACTACTAGTTGGATTAGCTTCTACCCACTTAGTAACATAATCAATAGCAACCACAATATGTGTATACCCATTAGAGGAAGGAAAAGGTCCCATATAATCAAAACCCCAAACATCAAATGGTTCAACAGCAAGTGAATAATTCATAGGCATTTCCTGACGCTTACCGATATTACCAATTCTTTGACATTCATCACAAGATAAAACAAACTTACGGGCATCCTTGAAGAGAGTAGGCCAATAAAAACCAGATTGCAATACCTTATGAGCAGTTCTATCTCCCGCATGATGCCCTCCATAAGCTTTGGAGTTACATTCCCGTAGGATTTGTTCCTGTTCATGCTCAGGTACACAACGTCTAATAATACCGTCTACTCCTTCTTTATAAAGATGTGGGTCATCCCAAAAGTAATGTCTTAAATCATAGAAGAATTTTTTTCTTTTGCTGGTATGTGAAACTAGGTGGTATGTATTTGGCAACAATATAATTAGCATAGTCAGCATACCAAGGAGTATTATGAGAAACATTTATTGCAGCTAGTTGTTCATCAGGAAAACTATCATCAATAGGTAGTGGGTCATCAAGAATATTTTCTAACCTAGACAAGTTATCTGCTACAGGGTTCTCAGCTCCATTCCTATCAGTAATATGTAAATCAAATTCTTGTAGCAAGAGAACCCACCTAATGAGTCTAGGTTTAGCATCCTTCTTTTCCATAAGATATTTAATAGCAACATGATCAGTGTGAACAGTTACTTTGGAATCAACAATGTAAGATCTGAATTTCTCACAAGCAAACACAACTGCTAAAAATTCTTTTTCAGTAGTAGCATAATTTCTCTGGGCACTGTCTAGAGTTTTGCTAGCATAATGGATACCATTTAGTTTCTTATCAACTCTTTGTCCTAGAACAACACCAACAGCATAATCACTAGCATCACACATGATTTCAAAAGGCAAGTTCCAATCAGGTGGTTGAACAATAGGTGCAGAAGTTAAGGCTTTCTTTAGTGTTTCAAAGGCTTCTACACAGTCATCATCAAAAACAAATGGAACATCCTTTTGTAAAAGATTTATAAGAGGCCAAGAAATTTTAGAGAAGTCTTTAATAAACCTCCTATAGAAACCAGCATGACCAAGGAAACTACGAATACCTTTAATATCTTTAGGACATGGCATTTTCTCAATTGCATCAACTTTAGCTTTATCCACCTCAATACCTCGTTCAGAAATTTTATGCCCCAAGACAATACCTTCATTAACCATAAAGTGGCACTTCTCCCAATTCAAGACAAGATTAGTTTGCTCACATCTCTGCAAAACTCGATCAAGGTTGCTCAAGCAATCATCAACAGAATTTGCATAAACAGAAAAATCATCCATGAAAACCTCAACAATCTTTTCACAAAAATCAAAGAATATAGCAGTCATACATCTTTGAAAGGTAGCAGGTGCATTGCATAAACCAAAAGGCATACGTCTATAAGCATAAGTTCCAAAAGGGCAAGTAAAAGTGGTTTTCTCTTGATCAGGTTGTGAAACAGGTATTTGAGAAAAACCAGAATATCCATCAAGAAAGCAAAAGTGTGTGTGCTTATATAATCTTTCCAACATTTGATCAATAAAAGGCAAAGGGTAATGATCTTTTCTAGTTGCTTTATTTAATTTTCTAAAATCAATTACCCTTCTATAGCCAGTAACAATTCTTTGTGGAATAAGTTCATTTTTATCATTAGGAACAATTGTAATACCTCCCTTCTTAGCGACACAATGAATGGGACTTACCCATCTACTATCAGCTATGGGATAGATTATACCTGCTTCCAGAAGCTTTAATATTTCAGTTCTTACCACTTCTTTCATCTTAGGATTCAAACGTCGTCGATGATCAACAACGGGTTTAGCATCAGGTTCCATATTAATCTTGTGCTGACAGAGAGTGGGACTAATGCCCTTAAGATCATCAAGAGTATATCCAATGGCAGCACGGTGCTTCTTCAGAATTTTCAATAATCTTTCTTCCTCGTGTTCTGAAAGGTTAGCACTAATAATAATAGGATATTTCTTTTTCTCATCAAGATAAGCATATTTCAAAGTATCAGGCAATTGCTTTAATTCAAACACAGGATCACCTTTAGGTGGAGGAGGACCTCCTAGAGTTTCAATAGGCAAATTGTGTTTGAGCAGAGGTCGTTGTTCAAAGAAAATTTTATCTATTTCATTTCTTTCATGCATATGCATATCATTTTCCTGGTCTAGCAAATATTGTCTAGTGGATCAGTAGGAGGCACGACAATAGAAGCAAGACCAATTATTTCATCCTTACTAGGTAATTCTTTCTTATGTGGTTGTCTACTAAACTTGGAGAAATTAAACTCATGAGACTCATTACCAAAGCTAACACTGACAGTTTGTTTCTCACAATCTATTTTAGCATTCACGGTGTTCAAGAAAGGTCTACCAAAGATAATGGGACAAAAATCATCTTGTGGGGAACCAAGAACTAAAAAATCAGTAGGGTATTTTATTTTCCCGCACAAGACTTCAACATCTCTAACAATCCCAAGTGGTGTGATGGTGTCTCTATTGGCAAGCTTAACAGTAACATCTATGTCTTCTATTTCAGCGGGTGCTATGTCATTCACAATTTCTTGGTATAAGGTAAAAGGAATAGCACTCATGCTAGCACCTAAGTCACATAAACCATGATAACAATGATCTCCTATTTTAACTGACACAACGGGCATGCCAACAACAGGTCTATGTTTATCTTTTTTGTCAGGTTTGGCAATTCTAGCAGCATCATCGTAGAAGTAAATAACATGCCCATCAATATTTTCTACCAAGAGATCTTTAACCATAGCAACACTAGGTTCTACTTTAATTTGTTCAGTAGGTTTAGGTGCTCTAATATTACTTTTGCGAACCATAGTTGAAACCTTAGCATGTTCGTTTATCCTAATAGGGAAAGGTGGTTTTTCAATATAAGTAGTAGGCACAACTGGATCAACATTATAAATAATAGTTTCATCTTTAACTATGACCGGTTCTTTAATTTCTTCTTTAATATGGGATGGTATTTAAACCACTTCTCCTTAGGGAGATCAACATGAGTAGGAAAAGATTCACAAAAAGAGGCTACTATCTCAGAGTCAAGTCCATATTTAGTGCTAAACTTGTGAAAAGTATCGGTATTCATAAAAGATTTATCACAATCAAATTCAAGCTTAATACCTGACTCTTTACCTTCATTGAGTTCCCAATCTTCAGAGTTGTGTTTAATTCTTTCTAAAATATCCCACCTGAATTCAATAGTCTTCTTCATAAAAGAACCAGTACAAGAAGTATCGAGCATGGATCGATCATCATGAGAAAGCCGAGCATAAAAATTCTGAATAATAATTTCTCTAGAGAGCTCATGATTGGGGCATGAATATAACATTGAATTAAACCTCCCCCAAGCTATAGCGATACTTTCTCCTTCATGAGGCCAAAAATTATATATATAATTTCGATCACGATGAACTAGATGCATAGGATAATGTTTTTGCTGAAATTCCGATTTCAAACGATTCCAGTTCCAAGATCCAATATCATCGCATGGCCTATACCATGTCAATGCTTTTCCCTTCAAAGATAAAGGGAAGACCTTCTTCTTAGCTTCATCTCCGGATAAACCTGCAAGCTTAAATAATCCACAAATTTCATCCACATATATCAAGTGTATATCAGGATGTTCAGTTCCATCTCCTGCATAAGGATTAGCTAGCAGTTGTTCTATCATACCCGAAGGAATTTCATAACCAATATTTTCAGTAGGTGCAGTAGGTTGAGGGGCAACTAATTGTGCTTCCGGTCGAGGTGAAGATACCCCGAACAAACCCCTCAAAGGATGATTCTCCATAGTAACAAGTGACAATAAATTTCAGCACGTAGTAATAATTTTTTTTTACCAATTTCCACTTACCAAGAGCGCTTCACTCCCTGGAAAAGGCGCCAGAAAAGATTATTGATGACCCACAAGTATAGGGGATCAATCATAGTCCTTTCGATAAGTAAGAGTGTCGAACCCAACGAGGAGCAGAAGGAAATGGCAAGTGGTTTTCAGCAAGGTATTTTCTGCAAGCACTGAAATAGTCAGTAACAAGTAGTTTGATAGCAAGATAATTTGTAACGGACAAGTAATTGTAAAGGTATATAAAGTGCAGCAAGGTATCCCAATCCTTTTGTGGCAAAGGATAGGCCAAAACGGTCTCTTATGATAAGCAAAGCGTTCTTCAGGGTACATGGGAATTTCACCATATCACTTTCATCATGTTGGTTTGATTCGTGTTCGCTACTTTGATAATTTGATATGTGGGTGGACTGGTGCTTAGGTGCTGTTCTTACTTGAACAAACCTCCTACTTATGATTAACCCCCTCGCAAGCATCCGCAACTATGAGAAAAGTATTAAGATAAAATCTAACCAGAGCATTAAACTTTTGGATCCAAATCGGTCCCTTACGAAGTAGCGCATAAACTAGGGTTTAAGCTTTTGTCACTCTAGCACCCCATCATCTAATAACTACTCCTCAATGCATTCCCTTAGGCCCAAATATGGTGAAGTGCAATGTAGTCGACGTTCACATGACACCACTAAGGGAATCACAACATACATATCATCAAAGTATCGAACACATATCAAGTTCACATGATTACTTGCAACATGACTTCTCCCGTGACCTCAAGAACAAAAGTAACTACTCACAAATGATAATCATGCTCAAGATCAGAGGGGTATTAAATAGCATAATGGATCTGAACATATAATCTTCCACCAAATAAACCATATAGTAATCAACTACAAGATGTAATCAACACTACTAGTTACCCATAGGTACCAATCTGAGGTTCCGGTACAAAGATTGAACACAAGAGATGAACTAGGGTTTGAGAGGAGATGGTGCTGTTGAAGATATTGATGGAGATTGCCCTCCCAAAGATGAGAGGGTTGTTGGTGATGACGATGACGATGATTTCCCCCTTCGGGAGGGAAGTTCCCCCGGCGGAATCGCTCCTCCGGAGGGCAAAAGTGCTCCTGCCCAAGTTCCGCCTCGAGACGGTAGCGCTTCATCCTGAAAGTCCCCCTCTTATTTTTTTCTAGGTCAAAATGACCTATATACCAGAAGATGGACACCGGAGGTGGGCCGAGGAGGGCATAACCCACCAGGGCACGCCTGGGGGCCCAGGGGCGCCCTGGTGTCTTGTGCTCACCAGGGTGGCCCCCTCCGGTAGTTATTTGCTCCAGTATTTTATATATATTCCAAAACAATTCTCCGTAATTTTTCAGCTCATTTGGAGATGTGCAGAATAGGTAACTCTGACATAGCTTTTTCAGGTCCGGAATTCCAGCTGCCGGCATTCTCCCTCTTTGTGTAAACCTTGCATATTATGAGAGAAAAGGCATTATAATTACGCCATAAAGCATTTTTATGCATAAAAACATTATAAATAACAGTAGGAAAACATGATGCAAAATGGACGTATCACTCCTCCAAGGACAAGTTCTTCGAGAAGGTTATCAACCCGTACTTGTCGGAGGTGATGAAGCACCCTCAAGCCATTGAGATGCTTGAGGGGGTGCTCCACATCCGGGATGTTCAGGGGCCCAAGAGGACGGGGAGCGTGGAGGCCAGGCTTGAGGCGGTGGAACAAGACATCTTCAAGTGCCAAGGGATGGTGGAGCGTGGACTCAGCGCCAATTAGTCCATGATCACGAAATTCACCTGTGATCACATGGTGGATGGCCGGTCTATGAAGGACATCGTCTTCACCCTCAACGAGCAAATAAATTTTCTGCAAAGCCAAGTCTATGATCTCCAAAATCAAGTCTTTGAATATGAGGCAAGATTTAAAGGTATGAGTTTAGCTGCCAGTTGCAGGACCTGGGAGACTCGTGCATCCACTCTTGATGGTGAGCACCTACCCTGGAAGCCGTAGGACAAACTTAATACCTCGTCACCACCACCATCATCATCTTCCCCACCAAAGGAAACTTGAGTACATGGGTATGGGCACCCCCCTTGGCTTTTGCCAAGCTTGGGGGAGATGCCCCGGTATCGTATCACCATCACTTTTAATACCTTTACCTATCTTAGTTTGATCTTTAGTTATATCATGAATTAGTTGAATAAAAGTTTAGCATGATCTATTTTCAAGTGTTAGTTTCATGATCTATCTATCTATGTAATCGAGTGAGAGTTATATAATAAAGTTTAGTTTGAGTTTTGCTTCTTTACTTTTATGTTTCAATCAAAATAAAAGAAAATGATGAGAAATATCATATGCTAATCTTATGGTAAGTAATGACATCACATAAGGAAAAGTACAAGTGGTAAAATATGTTGAAAGTTGATAGACATAGCATTGGTCAATGATGCAATTCATGAAAGAATTAGTAAGGGAAGAGAAGATTCACATGCAAATACACTATCTTGGACATCTTTTATGATTGTGAGCTCTCATTAAATATTATTTGCCAAAATTGTTGACGTTGGACAAGGAAGACAACATAATGATTTATGTTTGTTCATATTCACATAGAAGTTATATTGTCATAGATCCTTCAACATGTGGTGCTTGCCCAATATCTTTGCTAGCCAAAAATCCGCACTAAGTAGAAATACTACTTGTACAACCAAAAACCCTTAAACCCAAAATCTCGTTTTGAGAGTCCACCATACCTACCTATGGATTGAGCAAGATCCTTCAAGTAAGTTGTCATCGGTGCAATAAGGCAATAAAATTGCTTCTAAATGTGTTTGACCATTTAGTGTAAGAGAAAATTGAGCATTGTATGAACTTGTGATGGCAAAGTAATAAAAGTGATGGACTGCATAATAAAGGTTGCTATCATAAGGGGCAATATTGTTCGGAAACGTTGCATGGAAAACAAAAAAAAAATTCTACGCACACGCAAGATCTATCCATGGAGATGCATAGCAATGAGAGAGGAGAGTGTGTCTATGTACCCTCGTAGACCGTAAGTGGAAGTGTTTAATAACGCGGTTGATGTAGTCGAACTTCTTCGTGCTCCAACCGATCAAGTACCGAACGTACGGCACCTCCGCGTTCAGCACACGTTCAGCTCGGTGACATCCTCTGCCTTCTTGATCCAGTAAGACGGCGAGGTAGTGGATGAGTTTCGGCAACACGACGACGTGGTGACTGATGTTGGCTTGAACTACGTCAGTATTTCCCCAAAGAGGAAGGGATGATGCAACACAGCAACGGTAGGTATTTCCCTTAGTGATGAGACCAAGGTTATCGAACCAGTAGGAGAACCAAGCAACACTACGTAAACAACACCTGCACACAAAGAACAAATACTTGCAACCCGACGTGTTAAAGGGGTTGTCAATCCCTTTCGGGTAACGGCGCCAGAAATTGGCAAACGGACGTGAGATAAATTGTAGTAGATTGGATAAATAGATCGCGAATAAAATAAAGTGAAGCAAAATATTTTTGGGTTTTTAGAAATATAGATGTGAAAATAAAAGTGGCAAATAAATAAAAAGGCAAATAGCAATATAGATCTGAAAATGTATGATGAGAAAATAGACCCGGTGGCCGTAGATTTCACTAGTGGCTTCTCTCGAGAAAAATAGCATACGGTGGGTAAACAAATTACTGTTGGGCAATTGATAGAACTTCAAATAATTATGACGATATCCAGGCAATGATCATTATATAGGCATCACGTCCAAGATTAGTAGACCGACTCCTGCCTGCATCTACTACTATTACTCCACACATCGACCGCTATCCAGCATGCATCTAGTGTATTAAGTTCATGGAGAAACGGAGTAATGCAATAAGAACGATGACATGATGTAGACAAGATCTATTTATGTAGAAATAGACCCCATCTTGTTATCCTTAATAGCAACGATACATACGTGTCGGTTCCCCTTCTGTCACTGGGATCAAGCACCGTAAGATCGAACCCATCACAAAGCACCTCTTCCCATGGCAAGAAAAATCGATCTAGTTGGCCTAACTAAACCAAAGATTCGAAGAAGAAATACGAGGCTATAAGTAATCATGCATATAAGAGATCAAAAGACTCAAATAACTTTCATGGATAAAAACATAGATCTGATCATAAACTCAAAGTTCATCGGATCCCAACAAACACATTGCAAAAAAGAGTTACATCAAATAGATCTCCAAGAGACCATTGTATTGAGAATCAAAAGAGAGAGAGAGGAAGCCATCTAGCTACTAACTACAGACCCATAGGTCTACAATGAACTACTCATGCATCATCGGAGAGGCACCAATGAGGATGATGAACCCCTCCGTGATGGTGTCTAGATTGTATCTGTGGTTTCTGGAACTTGCGGCGGCTGGAATTGATTTTCGTCCACTCCCCTAGGGTTTCTGGAATATTGGGGTATTTATAGAGCAAAGAGGCGGTGCGGGAGGCCACCGAGGTGGGCACAACCCACCAGGGCGCGCCTGGGCCTCCAGGCGCGTCCAGGTGGGTTGTGCCCCCCTCGGGGCACCCCTCTGGTACTTCCTTGGCCCAACTTGTGTCTTCTGGTCCAGAAAAAATCTGCAAAAAGTTTTGCTGCGTTTGGACTCCGTTTGGTATTGATTTCCTGCGAAGTAAAAAACAAGCAAAAAACAGCAACTGACACTAGGCACTATGTCAATAGGTTAGTCCCAAAAAATGATATAAAGTTGCTATAAAATGATTGTAAAACATCCAAGAATGATAATATAACAACATGGAACAATAATAAATTATAGATACGTTGGAGACGTATCAGCATCCCCAAGCTTAATTCCTGCTCGTCCTTGAGTAGGTAAATGATAAAAACAGAATTTTTGATGTGGAATGCTGCCTAACATGTTCATCTCATATTCTTTTCTTTGTAGCATGGACATTTGGACTTTTATATGATTCAAATCAATAGTCTAGTTTTGACATGAAGATTTCAATACTCAAGCATATCAACAAGCAACCATGTCTTTCAAAATATCAACACTAAAGCAAGTTATCCCTAGCCCATTATGCTCAATCATTGATCCATTCATGAAACACACTCGCATATTAGCTACACCCAATGCTCAAGTACGATCATAGTGCCCCTTAGTTGGTGCTTTATAAGAGAAGATGGAGACTCAAAATAAAAATTGCATAAAGTAAAAGAAAGGCCCTTCGCAGAGGGAAGTAGGGATTTGTAGAGGTGCCAGAGCTCAAAGCGAAAAAAGTAGAGATAAAACATTTTGGGTGGCATGCTTTTCCTGTCAACGAAAATGATCGAGTAGTTCCCAATACTTTCCATGCTAGATATATCATAGGAGGTTCCCAAACAGAAAATAAAGTTTATTCCTTTTTCCACCATTCTTTCACATTCCACGGCTAGCCGAATTCATGGGTGCCGTCCATACCAACACTTTCCAAGGAATTTATAATTTGACAACAGAAAGTAAATTCATTTTTCATTTCGGGACTGGGCATCTCTAATACCTTTGCCGTACTCTCATGCAATGACAAGTGAATAAACACTCATCCTGAGAATAACACATCTAGCATGGAAATATATCAGCCACCCCCTACCATTTCATGAGCGGTACGAGCACACAAAAGAGAAATTTATTTTGAAATTAGAGATGGCACATACAAATTTGCTTAGAATGGCACGAAAATACGGCATATAGGTAGGTATAGTGGACTCATATGGCAAAATCTGGTTTAAGGATTTTGGATGCACAAGTAGTGATCATACTTTGTGCAAATGAAGGCTAGCAAAAGATTGAGAAGCATCCAACCAAGAAACAAAAAATCTCATAAGCAAGCATTAAGCATAACTAACACCGAATAATGCACCACAAGTAGGATGTAATTTCATTGCGTAACTATTGACTTTCGTGCTTGCATAGGGAATCACAAACCTTAACACCAATATTCTTACTAAGCCATAATTACTCATTAACATGACTCACATATTATATCATCATATCGCAAAACTATTACAAGGAATCAAGTTTATTTTGTCCAATGATCTTCATGAAAGTTTTTATTATATCCCTCTTGAATATCTATCACTTTCGGACTAATTTCATATGTTGCTTTTGATAGCTCAAACAAATCTAAGTGAAGGACATGAGCATAAATTTTTTCTCTCAAAATAATTTAAGTGAAGCAAGAGAGAATTTCTAAATTTTTTTTACTAACTCTCAAATAAATCTAAGTGAAGCATGAGAGCATTTCTTCAAAAATACTAAAGCACACCATGCTCAAAAAGATGTAAGTGAAGCACTAGAGCAATTCCATAGCTCATAAAGATTTAAGTGAAGCATAGAGCGCAATTCTAACAAGTCATAGCATAATTTTGGCTCCCTCAAATAGGTGTGTCCAGCAAGGATTCATGACTTAAAATAAAAAGCAAAACAAGCAAATACTCATATCATACAAGACGCTCCAAGCAAAACTCATGATATGTGATGAATAAAAATATAGCTCCGAGTAAAATACCGATGGTCGTTAGAAGAAAGAGGGGATGCCACTCGGGCATCCCCAAGCTTAGTTGCTTGCTTCTCTTTGGATAATGGCTTGGGGTGCCATGGGGCATCCCCAAGCTTAGGCTCTTCTTACTCCTTATTCCTTCATCCATTGTAATCTCACCCAAAACTTGAAAACTTCAATCACACAAAACTCAACAAAACCTTCATGAGATCCGTTAGTATAAGAAAACCAATCTTTACTTTAAGTACTGTAGAAAACCCATTTGTTCTTGCATTATATCTACTGTATTCTAACTTTACCATGGCTTATAACCTCCAATACAAACCATAGATTCAGAATTTTTTGTCGCTTCTGTGAATTTAAATAATTATTTTACTGGACGCAAAAGTTTCGGTTTTCCAACAAGATCAAATCAACTATCACCAAAGCTATCCCAAAGGCTTTGCTTGGCACAAACACTAATTAAAACACAAAAAACACAATCATAACAGTAGCATAAATGAGCAAACACCCAAGAATAGAAAGAAAAAGACAAAAATAAATTTTATTCATTGGGTTGCCTCCCAACAAGCGCTATCATTTTACCCCCTTAGCTAGGCATAATGCAAAGATCTAAGTATTGTCATCTTTGTTTCTAGATCCATAAGATGCCCTCATGATTGATTCATATGGTGGCTTAATTCTTGTTCTAGCGAAGTGTTCCATACCCTTTCTCAAAGGAAATTGGAATTTGATGTTCCCTTCTTTCATATCAATCACGACACCTATAGTGCGCAAAAACGGTCTACCAAGAATAATTGGACAAGATAGATTGCAATCAATATCAAGAACAATAAAATCTATGAGCACATAATTCCTATTTGCAAGAATAAGAACATCATTAATTCTTCCCATAGGCTTTTTAATAGTAGAATCCGCCAAGTGCAAATTTAAAGAACATTCTTCAATATCGGTAAGACCAAGCACATCACATAAAGATTTCGGAATTGTAGAAACACTAGCACCCATATCACATAAAGCAAAACACTCATAATTTTTAATCTTGAGTTTGATATTAGGTTCCCATTCATCATGTAATTTTCTAGGAATTGAAATCTCTAATTCCAACTTTTCTTCCAAAACTTTCATCATAGCATCAACAATATGTTTAGTAAAAGCTTTATTTTGTTGATAGGCATGGGGTGAATTTATCATGGATTACAACAAAGAAATACAATCAATCAAAGAGCAATTATCATAATTAAAGTCGTTGTAATCCAAAAGAGTGGGCACATCACTAGTTAAAGTTTTGACCTCTCCAAACCCACTTTTATCAATTTTCTCAACAAGATTTTCACCCTCCAAATTATCGGGACGCCTTCTAGCTAAAGTTGACTCTTCTTCAGTCCCTTTTTCATCAATCTTAATTTTACTAAACAAGGAATCAATAGAAGAAACACCAATCACTTTAAGATCTTCATCATTTTTGTGAAAGCAATCACTGGAAAACGCTTTTTCTAAAAATTCTCTTCTAGCTCTAAGCATAACGGTTCTTTTCTTACTTTCATCCATAGAAACATATAAAGCTTTAATTGATTCTTCAACCTTAGGCACAAAAATTTTCATCTTGAGTTTTTCTACATCATGAGAAATTCTATCAACACTTCTAGACAAAACATCAATCTTACTCAATTTTTCTTCCATCGTAATGTTAAAATTCTTTTGAGCATTGATAAATTCTTTAATATTATTCTCAAAATCAGAGGTGTTTCTATTATTATTATAACAAGGATTACCATAGGAATTACCATAATTATTAGAGGAATTACTAGGGAAAGGCCTAGGATTAAAATTACCTCTATAAGCATTGTTATTGAAATTGTTTCGAGAGATAAAATTCACATCTACGGCATCACTATTTTGCTCAATCAAGATAGACAAAGGCACATCATTAAAATCAATAGTAGCACTTTTATTAGCAACCAATTTCATAAGAGCATCAAATTTTTCACTCAAAGAAGAAATTTCTTCAACCGAATTAACCTTTTTACTAGTAGGAGCTCTTTCGGTATGCCATTGTGAATAATTTGCCATAATATTGTCTAGCAATTTAGTAGCTTCACTCAAAATAATTTCCATAAAAGTACTACCCTCGACAGAATCTAAAAGATTTCTAGAAACAAAATTCAATACCGCAAAAAAAATAGTATGATCATCCAAAGATTTAAACCATGAGTAGGACAATTTCTTAGCATCAATTTCATTCTTTTCCAAGATTGCGCAACATGTTCATGCTCAAGTTGCTTTAAATTCATGATTTGTGTCCTAAGGGAAATACTTTTCACGGGCAGAAAATACTTAGTAATAAAAGCATCTTTGCACTTATCCCCAGAATTGATACTATTGCGAGGCAAAGAAGAAAACCAAATTTTTGATGATCTCGCAAAGAAAACGGGAATAATTTCAAATTCACAATATCGTTGTCCACATCTTTTTTCTTTTGCATATCGCATATTTCCACGAATGTGTTAAGATGGGACGCGACATCCTCACTAGGAGTACCAGAAAATTGATCTTTCATACAAAGATTCAACAAAGCAGCATTAATATCACAAGACTCCGCACTAGTGGCGGGAGGAGCAATCGGAGTGCTAATAAAATCATTGTTGTTGGTATTGGAGAAATCACACAACTTGGTGTTCTCTTGAGTCATCGTGACTACGCAACAAGATTGCACTCAAAAACAGATCTGACGAGACAACGGCGAACGAAAAAGAGGGCGAATAAAACGACAAATTTTTGTGAAGTGGGGGAGAGGAAAATGAGAGGCAAATGGCAAATAATGTAAATTGCAAGGAGATGAGATTTGTGATTAGGAACCTGGTAGATGTTGATGATGTCTCCTCGGCAATGGCGCCAGAAATTGGCGAGTTGTCGGGAGACTATCTTGACTTGATCCTCCCCGGCAACAGCGCCAGAAATTCCTTTTGATGTTGGCTTGAACTACGTTGGTATTTCCCCAAAGAGGAAGGGATGATGCAGCACAACAACGGTGGGTATTTCCCTTAGTGATGAGACCAAGGTTATCGAACCAAGCAACACTACATAAATAGCACCTGCACACAAAGAACAAATACTTGCAACCCGACGTGTTAAAGGGGTTGTCAATCCCTTTCGGGTAACGGCACCAGAAATTGGCAAACGGACGTGAGTTAAATTGTAGTAGATTGGATAAATAGATCGCGAATAAAATAAAGTGAAGCAAAATATTTTTGGGTTTTTAGAAATATAGATGTGAAAATAAAAGTGGCAAATAAATAAAAAGGCAAATAGCAATATAGATCTGAAAATATATGATGAGAAAATAGACCCGGGGGCCGTAGATATCACTAGTGGCTTCTCTCGAGAAAAATAGCATACGGTGGGTAAACAAATTACTGTTGGGCAATTGATAGAACTTCAAATAATTATGACGATATCCAGGCAATGATCATTATATAGGCATCACGTCCAAGATTAGTGTAACACCCCCAGTGGTTAACTACAGTAACAACCCTTTTTGATTATGCCATGACATCATGTTTAACAGTGCATGATCATCATTAGCATCATATTGCATTTCAACTCCTGATTCAAATGGAAATTTAAATGAAAGTGGAAAATAAAAGTTGTCCAACATAGAAACTAAATTGTTCATTAAATAGCAAATAAATCAGAGACAATTCTAAAATTGAAACCAACATCATTGGAGTTGGGTAAGTGACTCAAACATCCCCAAACAGTGACTAAAGACAATATTTAATTACCTTTTATTTAATCTAAAATAAATATGAAAAGATATTTACCCCAAACTAGTTTTTGGTGGTAGGATATATTGTGCTGTGATTTGTGGACCAGGTCACAATTTTTACAAAAGTCATTTGGGTGCCTAAATATTTACAAAACAGAAAAAGGAATAAAGAAAAGCAGAAAAAGAAACAGAAAACAAAAAAAAGGAAAAAGGCCCACTGTGCTGGGCCTAAGTCAGCATAGTGGCCGGCCCAGCCCACCCCGCTCGTCCTCTTCGTACTGCTCACGCCCGGGTCTCGCTGTCGAGCACCTGGTGCGCGCGCGCTCGCCGCACCTGGCCCCCCCCTCTCCTGCGTCGACAGCGGCCACCGCGCGCCCCTAGAGGGGATAAGGACCCCCCTCGACCCCTCTGGCTAACCCTAGCCACTACTCTCCCTTTCCTTCCTCTGCTACTCCCTCACCCGAGCGCCACCGCCGCCATGGCTCCGGCGTAGCCACGGCCGCCGTGCCCCTCTCGCCACCCCGACGTGTCCACGGTGCTCGCCATCGTCGCCTCCTTCGACCGCGCAAACGAGCCGAAGCCCGGAGCCATTGCATCGCCTCCATGCCGTCTTCTTCCTCCTCGGATCGCCGCCGCACTCCGTCACCGATTCCGGCTACACCAAACCTCCCCCGAGCCCACTTTGACCGGCTACACCCCGCTGTGAGCTCCTGCTCCTTCCCCCTCTCCCCTCACGGCCCTCCGTGGCTTGTAGCGCTAGGTTTCGCCGTGCCCGAACCCATCGCCGCCTGTGCACGTCGCCGATGTGTCCCCGGTGACCTTTGGGCCCCGTGCCCGTGGCCATCGCACTCACTGCACCGCGTAGGCCACGCCTAGCCTCTTGGCTCGCTCGCACGCGCGCTGCAACGCCATTCGCCGTCTCGCCCGAACGCCGCCGTCCGCCATTGCCGTCACAGCGCTCGTCTCCGACTGCCCCGCCTCGTGCTAGTGCCCTAGATCGACGCGGCATCGTCTCCCCGTTCGAGTGCCGCCAACCGCGTCGCAAATGATGCCCTGTGCACCGTTTCCGAGCTCGCCGGAGTTGAGCCACCGCGTCGGGGCTCGCCGGAGAGCTCCGGCGGCCGGCGCTGACCTGGCCCCGATGGGCCCCACTCCTGGGCCACTGACTGTGGGGCCCCGCGGGCCCCAGTTGACCTGTTGACCAGGTCAACAGCTGACGTGGCCGCCCTGTCTCGCTGACATGCGGGCCCCACTCGGTTAAACTGATTTAATTAACTAGAAAATCTGTTAATTAGTTAATTAATTAGTTTAAACACTAATCAGTCACTGACTGCTGGGGCCCACCCACTAATTAACCCAGTTAGTTAATTTTAACCCCACTGTTAATGTCACAGTCTATGACATGTGGGTCCCACCTGTCTGGTTTGACTGGTCAGCCGACCAGTTGACCTGCTGACGTCAGCAACACGTCACGATGACATCACTCTGCACTGTTTTGATAATTCGAATTTAAATAAATAATTAATTCCAGAAAATTGATTTAAACTTTAGAAAATCATATCTTTTAATCCGTAGCTCCGATCGAAAAACTTTGTACATGAAAGTTGCTCAGAACGACGAGACGAATTCGGATACGCGGTCCGTTTGTCCGTCACGCATCCCTAACTATCCGAACATGCAACCGTTCCCCTCTTTTCGTCTGTCCGAAATGTCGGACACTGGGAATATTTTCCCGGACGTTTCTCCCCTTCGCCGGGATTACCTAGCACTACGATAGAACACCGCTAGCTCTGCTTATTGACATGTCATGCACTTGTATGCTTAGTATTTACTGTTTCCTCCCCCTCTTCTCTCTCGGTAGCCCCCGACACCGACGTCGTCCCCGAGACCGACGCAGCTCCGGAGACCGAAGACACCTTTGATGACCTTGCCCTTGCCGCCAAGCAACCAGGCAAGCCCCCCCTTTGATCATCCCGACATCGCCCATTCTAATTCTCATGCTTGCATTAGAATTGCTGCTGCTGCTGCTTTACCTATTCTGATGCATAGCCTGTTTATTGTAACCTGCTGTTGATAATTACCTGCATACCCTAAACTGTTTAGTATAGGCTGGGTAGAGACCTATCAGTGACCCCACTTATCCCGACTGCCGCGCTGGATCGTCAGAAGACCCGATCAACGGGATTGAAGACCAGGCCCCGACATCGCACATCACCCTCCCCCTTAGTTGTAACGACACTGCAGCATTACTATCGAGTGCCGAGGGTGAAACCTCTTGTAGCACTTCTGATGTTAACTCTGTAGAGTAGCTATTCGGTCCTGGTCATCGAGGGTGATTCCTCCTTCACCGCTTCCGATAACGACGCTGTCGTGCAACACATCAAGTGTGAACCCAGTGAGGGTGATTCCTCCGAGTTCACCTTGACGGATACATCAAGTAGGAATCCAACGAGGGTGATACCTCGGATTCCCCTGATGTTATGGACACACCGATACTTGGACTTTACACTGTTACTTGGATAGGCGGGTCGACCCTGAGGGGTACCCGCGTGCGCCTGAGAGGCGAGTGTTGTGAAGACGGGTGCCTGTATGGTGCCCGAGTGATGAATACGAGGCGCGGCCGGGCATTCTTAACCCTTGCAGCAAGTCCTCGAGATGGGGCGACGGGGTCACATCTTTCGTGAGTCTCTGCTCGTTACCGCAAGCCCCTAGTCCTAACGATTTGGATATTTGATCCGAGCAGGCCTCTGGTCTGATAGCACTAACCATCACGTGGGCATAGTATGGGCGTTCTGCATCGTATGCATCAGCCGAAAGCTCTGTCAGACGTCCAGTTCAGCAGTGCGGCATGGAGTGATTGGCGCCATTTCGGTGGTGCTTGGATCTGTGCCATGTGCGCAACGACCCGGAGGGTGAGGGGCGATGGCCAAGACCCCCTTGCACTTAGGATGTAGACCGGCGGGGACCTCTCTGCTGAGCTGTAGGTAGGGTTGTGATGTGTCGTTTGACCGAGGCCGGGCATGACCCAGGAAAGTGTGTCCGGCCGGAGTTAATCGAGCGTGTTGGGTAAGTTGGTGCACCCCTGCAGGGAAGAAAACTTCTATCGATAGCCTGTCCTACGGTAAAGGACACTCGGAGTTGTATCCTGATTGATACAATCTAGAACTAGATACTTGGATACTATGGCTCTGGGATTGCT
This sequence comes from Thinopyrum elongatum, assembly GCA_011799875.1. Classification (NCBI taxonomy): domain Eukaryota; kingdom Viridiplantae; phylum Streptophyta; class Magnoliopsida; order Poales; family Poaceae; genus Thinopyrum; species Thinopyrum elongatum. The sequence continues at coordinate 456,979,856 of CM022297.1, forward strand.
TTCTCGCAGGGAGTTGAGAAGGGATCTCAGGACGAGGTTGATGACTATATGGCTCTGGGATTGCTTTCTCGCAGGGAGTCGAGAAAGGATCTCTGGGTGAGGTTGAGACTTAATGATACTGCTACATTATATGGTACTGTCTACACTCTTCTAATGCTGCAAGACCTCTGAAGATGCTAGTCTTCGATAGGACTAGGCCTTCTCTCTATTCTGGCATTTCTGCAGCCCAGTCCACATATACAGCCTCTCATTGAAAATGTTGCATATGTAGTGTAGATCCTTGCTTGTTGAGTACTTCTGAGTACTCACGGTTGCTTTGTTTACCTTTTCTCCCCATATCAGTTTGTCGTGACCAGAGGATGGAGCCCCCTGAGACAGATGCCCCGTCGTTCGACTTCTACTACTACCTAGAGGATGGATACTACTACGAGTTGACGGACGACCAGGAGTAGGATCGGAGGGTCCCAGGCAGGAGGCCTACGCCTTTCGATCGTAGTGTTTTATTTTGGCCCGCCTTTCTAAAGGCCTTTCTGTTTCTCTTTTAATATCTGTACTCAGATATCTGATGCTTCCGCTGACGCTTGTTCGCAAGCTTATGTATTCGAGCCCTCGAGGCCCCTGGCTTGTAATATATAGCTTGTATGCCTTTATTTATATTTTAGAGTTGTGTTGTGATATCTTCCTGTGAGTCCTTAGGCTTGATCGTGTGCATTTGCGTGTATGATTAGTGCACGATCGGGCCGGGGGTGTCACAAGTTGGTATCAGAGCCGACTGCCTGTAGGAACCCCCTTTCCAACTCCTTGGCCGAAGTTGAGTCTAGTACTTGAAAACCGTTTTACTAACATGGTTGTGTGGCTTACGGGCCCACGTCGGCAATTGGGTGGTATTAGGATCTTTTACTTCTTGACCTTTACTCTGGGACTCTGATCTCTCTTCTATTCGGGTTAAATGATTTTACTAACTCTAACTCTAGGTTCTCGTAAATACTTCCTCCCGGAGAGCCCCGACATTACCGATGATCGCTTGCTTCGCCAGAAGATTCTACGAATACTCCTCGATGTTCCTCGAAACCCTGTGCCCACTGCTTTGCAGTTCCTGACCACCGATAAACTCCAATGGATAACTACTTACAACTGTCGTTCATATGTTCGTTCCAGTTACTCTCGGGTTCTATCCGACATATCGAAATACTATTCGACATTTCGAGAATTCTCTGAACCTACTGCCTTGCGGTTCCTTTCCGCCTGAATACACTTACGAATAATTCCTCACATTACCGGGGATCCGTTCATCCCCAGTTATTCAAGTGCTTTTCAGAACACATTGAATTGCTATCTGATCTCCCGAAAATCCTGTGCAGCCTATTGCTCTTGATTTTCCTTGCCTGCTTGCACTATGGTTAATTCCACATGTCTAGCAATATTTACTAAAATCCTTTGTGACTGTCATTCTGTTCCTATGGATTCAATGTGTGTGCGAATAATCACAATCATTATTTAATCCTTAGAAATTTTCTTTCCGGCTCAAACATCGTCCCGAACATGAGCTGGATTCTCGACCAATCTATTTGCCGTCGCTTGTACCCCTAAGTCTATTCAATTAACCATCCTTAATCAGAGCGATTGCTTCTGATCCCTTGCTTTGGAAATCATAACTCATTTGCATTTGAGCTTTGAATTAATGCCTTTGCATTGATTCTTCTTCTGGTTGTGTGCCTATGCTCATGTCAGCTCTGTTATGGACCCTCAGATCCTTTGATGAGTTATCATCCGATATTGTCCTTAACATCCACAGTATTGTGAGTTTTCCCATGATACATATTGCCTTTGGTAAATTGTATTCTCTGCTTTGCCAACCTTGCTCCGCTCTCGAGCTTGAGTTATTTACTCCTGAAGTTCGTGGTATATGTTCCTAAGATGCCCCAATGGGTTGAACCTATGCTTTTCCCCCAGAACATGTGAACCCAAAAGTTATGCGGGTTATACTCTACTGGTGTTTCGTTAGATAAATTTTTAACCCTACAATTTCTTCGAAAGCAAGGAGTGAATGGAAGGTTATGCATTGAAGAACTGGGAGTCGACCTTGAACCTTTGTGTTCATGCCCATGGAAATGATGTAGATCCTATCGTGGAAGCTTCTTGTAATAATAATTATTCCCTTGTTATAAATTCATCTTGTATCTGTGAATTGACCCCTTGCAATCGTGGTTCCAACCATGATTGTTCTTCTTTGATCCCATTTCTCGGACAAGTTAAAATTACTTGTCTTTTGTAGATCGTTTCACCTGTCCAACCTCTAATTCTGATCTACCTTCAAGTATTGCCCCATGTTATCTCATGATTATCGTGTCATTGCACTACCTCTCGTGAATTCTTATTGGAATGATACTCCATCACATCATTACTAGCCCGATCGGCTATATCATTATCGTGTCGATTTTTAATTATGCTACCTGGTCCTTGTGCTCGGAGCAACTTCTCGACGATGAGCGAAGCTTACGTCGTTCTTCTCATCTTATCATTTCACCTCGAACAAGCTTGACTTCGAGCTTGTGACGAATCCGCGGTTCTCATAGCCTTTCACTTCATCCTTCCTTTTACTTGATGTCGTCGCTGCTCGATGGCATCTTCATAGAGTCTCTCGATAAAATTTGTCGTGATCACCGTCAACACTTTGGTTTCTTCAGAGATGTCAATTAGACTCATGGCTAAAAATACCATCCTTGCCCTCGTTGAATTGCGATACCGTCTACAACATCCTTGACTTCCTCTCAACACAGACTTGATCATGTGTTGGTCATACCTTGAGTTCCTTGTTATCCCTGTAACTGTTTCTTGAATATTTCTTGTGATCTTCAAATGCAATCATTGCTTGAAACACCATGTTACTGCTACCTCGAAGCATGACTATGGTATTCCGAATATCATCGAGAACATTGAAAGCGCAATGCTAAATGCTTCATGATCAATTGTCCAAACACTGTTGTATGGGTAATATCATGAAACTTTCCTCGCCCCTTTTTCTACATACTTTTGAACTTGTTGTCCTATCATGTATATCCTGCTCCACTTTTCCTTGAGCATGATGTACTCCCAATTCTTGTGTGTAAACACATTTTCCTTTCCATTGGTTTGTTTAACCTTATCGTGATTTAAATGATCTAAGCAGAAATAATTCCCTGCTTACATAACACCCCGATGTACAACCTTCTCAGTGAGACTCTGTTAGTAATGTTGATGACATTCCGGAAACCACCGATGGACGAGAACTTTGCCTATTGGTCCGCCTCGATCAACAAGCAGGAAAATGGTTCTCTTCGTCCCTCGCCCTTGGTACCGATGTTGTTGCCAACATAACCGACAGACTATCCTCTGACATGCCTTGCTTACGTGATCGTGCGAGACGTCACCGCCCTTCCTACTTTCAACCCACATGGTGGGCCATAACCCACAGTTCCACAGGATCGAAACCTGACTCTCCTGTTCAACCCTGATTCTAATGTGTCCTTTGTACGTGGCCTCGTATGTAATTCACGGGCCACCATCCTAGTGATCTATTCTGGTACCAGACACAATACTTATTCTCGTTGCTCTGGACCCCTTTCACACCTTGTTCAGACATCGAACGATTATCTATCTGTTTGAAACTTCTTATTGTCCCTTCCTACTTTGCTCTCGATGTTTTTTTCATTTGTTCAACTCGAGAGATACTCTTATGCCTTCGATCCCATATAAATTGGAGTTGCCGCCGCAATTCTCTCATATCCACGACGTCTACCATGTGTCACAACTTCGTCAATGCTTCAAGGATTCTCCGCACCGAGCAGTGGACCACGAGATGCTCGAATTGCAAGATGATCTGTCTTATAAGGAGCATCCGATCCGCATTCTCGATGAAGCTGAACGTCGGACCCGTCAGAAGGTTACCAAGTTCCTCAAAGTGCAGTGGTCAAATCATACTGAAGATGAAGCCACTTGGGAACGTGAGGATAATCTTCGTGCGGAATACCCCGAAATTTTTCCTTCTACCTCTTAATTCTCGGGACGAGAATTCTTGTTAGTAGAGGAGATTTGTAACACCCCCAGTGGTTAACTACAGTAACCACCCTTTTTGATTATGCCATGACATCATGTTTAACAGTGCATGATCATCATTAGCATCATATTGCATTTCAACTCCTGATTCAAATGGAAATTTAAATGAAAGTGGAAAATAAAAGTTGTCCAACATAGAAACTAAATTGTTCATTAAATAGCAAATAAATCAGAGACAATTCTAAAATTGAAACCAACATCATTGGAGTTGGGTAAGTGACTCAAACATCCCCAAACAGTGACTAAAGACAATATTTAATTACCTTTTATTTAATCTAAAATAAATATGAAAAGATATTTACCCCAAACTAGTTTTTGGTGGTAGGATATATTGTGCTGTGATTTGTGGACCAGGTCCCAATTTTTACAAAAGTCATTTGGGTGCCTAAATATTTACTAAACAGAAAAAGGAATAAAGAAAAGCAGAAAAAGAAACAGAAAACAAAAAAAAAGGAAAAAGGCCCACTATGCTGGGCCTAAGTCAGCACAGTGGCCGGCCCAGCCCACCCCGCTCGTCCTCTTCGTACTGCTCACGCCCGGGTCTCGCTGTCGAGCACCTGGTGCGCGCGCGCTCGCCGCACCTGGCCCCCCCTCTCCTGCGTCGACAGCGGCCACCGCGCGCCCCTAGAGGGGATAAGGACCCCCTCGACCCCTCTGGCTAACCCTAGCCACTAGTCTCCCTCTCCTTCCTCTGTTCCTCCCTCACCCGAGCGCCACCGCCGCCATGGCTCCGGCGTAGCCACGGCCGCCGTGCCCCTCTCGCCACCCCGACGTGTCCACGGTGCTCGCAATAGTCGCCTCCTTCGACCGCGCAAACGAGCCAAAGCCCGGAGCCATTGCATCGCCTCCACGCCGTCTTCTTCCTCCTCGGATCGCCGCCGCACTCCGTCACCGATTCCGGCTAAACCAAACCTCCCCCGAGCCCACTTTGACCGGCTACACCCCGCTGTGAGCTCCTGCTCCTTCCCCCTCTCCCCTCACGGCCCTCCGTGGCTTGTAGCGCTAGGTTTCGCCGTGCCCGAACCCACCGCTGCCTGTGCACGTCGCCGACGTGTCCCCGGTGACCTTTGGGCCCCGTGCCCGTGGCCATCGCACTCACTGCACCGCGTAGGCCACGCCTAGCCTCTTGGCTCGCTCGCACGCGCGCTGCAACGCCGTTCGCCGTCTCGCCCGAACGCCGCCGTCCGCCATTGCCGTCGCAGCGCTCGTCTCCGACTGCCCCGCCTCGTGCTAGTGCCCTAGATCGACGCGGCGTCGTCTCTCCGTTCGACTGCCGCCAACCGCGTCGCAAATGATGCCCTGTGCGCCGTTTCCGAGCTCGCCGGAGTTGAGCCACCGCATCGGGGCTCGCCGGAGAGCTCCGACGGCCGGCGCTGACCTGGCCCCGATGGGCCCCGCTCCTGGGCCACTGACTGTGGGGCCCCGCGGGCCCCAGTTGACCTGTTGACCAGGTCAACAGCTGACGTGGCCGCCCTGTCTCGCTGACATGCGGGCCCCACTCGGTTAAACTGATTTAATTAACTAGAAAATCTGTTAATTAGTTAATTAATTAGTTTAAACACTAATCAGTCACTGACTGCTGGGGCCCACCTACTAATTAACCCAGTTAGTTAATTTTAACCCCACTGTTAATGTCACAGTCTATGACATGTGGGTCCCACCTGTCTGGTTTGACAGGACAGCCGACCAGTTGACCTGCTGACGTCAGCAACACGTCACGATGACGTCACTCTGCACTGTTTTGGATAATTCGAATTTAAATAAATAATTAATTCCAGAAAATTGATTTAAACTTTAGAAAATCATATCTTTTAATCCGTAGCTCCGATCGAAAAACTTTGTACATGAAAGTTGCTCAGAACGACGAGACGAATTCGGATACGCGGTCCGTTCGTCCGTCATGCGTCCCTAACTATCCGAACATGCAACCGTTCCCCTCTTTTCATCTGTCCGAAATGCCGGACACTGGGAATATTTTCCCGGACGTTTCTCCCCTTCGCCGGGATTACCTAGCACTACGATAGAACACCGCTAGCTCTGCTTATTGACATGTCATGCACTTGTATGCTTAGTATTTACTGTTTCCTCCCCCTCTTCTCTCTCGGTAGCCCCCGACACCGACGTCGTCCCCGAGACCAACGCAGCTCTGGAGACCGAAGACACCTTTGACGACCTTGCCCTTACCGCCGAGCAACCAGGCAAGCCCCCCCTTTGATCATCCCGATATCGCCCATTCTAATTCTCATGCTTGCATTAGAATTGCTGCTGCTGCTGCTTTACCTATTCTGATGCATAGCCTGTTTATTGTAACCTGCTGTTGATAATTACCTGCATACCCTAAACTATTTAGTATAGGCTGGGTAGAGACCTATCAGTGACCCCACTTATCCTGACTGCCGCGCTGGATCGTCAGAAGACCCGATCAACGGGATTGAAGACCAGGCCCCGACACCGCACATCACCCCCCCTTAGTTGTAACGACACTGCAGCGTTACTATCGAGTGCCGAGGGTGAAACCTCTTGTAGCACTTCTGATGTTAACTCTGTAGAGTAGCTATTCGGTCATGGTCATCGAGGGTGATTCCTCCTTCACCGCTTCCGATAACGACGCTGTCGTGCAACACATCAAGTGTGAACCCAGTGAGGGTGATTCCTCCGAGTTCACCTTGACGGATACATCAAGTAGGAATCCAACGAGGGTGATACCTCGGATTCCCCTGATGTTATGGACACACGGATACTTGGACTTTACACTGTTACTTGGATAGGTGGGTCGACCCTGAGGGGTACCCGCGTGCGCCTGAGAGGCGAGTGTTGTGAAGACGGGTGCCTGTATGGTGCCCGAGTGATGAATACGAGGCGCGGCCGGGCATTCTTAACCCTTGCAGCAAGTCCTCGAGACGGGGCGACGGGGTAACATCTTTCGTGAGTCTCTGCTCGTTACCGCAAGCCCCTAGTCCTAACGATTTGGATATTTGATCCGAGCAGGCCTCTGGTCTTATAGCACTAACCATCACGTGGGCATAGTATGGGCGTTCTGCATCGTATGCATCAGCCAAAAGCTCTGTCAGACGTCCAGTTCAGCAGTGCGGCATGGAGTGATTGGCGCCATTTCGGTGGTGCTTGGATCTGTGCCATGTGCGCAACGACCCGGAGGGTGAGGGGCGATGGCCAAGACCCCCTTGCGCTTAGGATGTAGACCGGCGGGGACCTCTCTGCTGAGCTGTAGGTAGGGTTGCGATGTGTCGTTTGACCGAGGCCGGGCATGACCCAGGAAAGTGTGTCCAGCCGGAGTTAATCGAGCGTGTTGGGTAAGTTGGTGCACCCCTGCAGGGAAGAAAACTTCTATCGATAGCCTGTCCTACGGTAAAGGACACTCGGAGTTGTATCCTGATTGATACAATCTAGAACTAGATACTTGGATACTATGGCTCTGGGATTGCTTTCTCGCAGGGAGTCGAGAAGGGATCTCAGGACGAGGTTGATGACTATATGGCTCTGGGATTGCTTTCTCGCAGGGAGTCGAGAAAGGATCTCTGGGTGAGGTTGAGACTTAATGATACTGCTACATTATATGGTACTGTCTACACTCTTCTAATGCTGCAAGACCTCTGAAGATGCTAGTCTTCGATAGGACTAGGCCTTCTCTCTATTCTGGCATTTCTGCAGCCCAGTCCACATATACAGCCTCTCATTGAAAATGTTGCATATGTAGTGTAGATCCTTGCTTGCTAAGTACTTCTGAGTACTCACGGTTGCTTTGTTTACCTTTTCTCCCCATATCAGTTTGTCATGACCAGAGGACGGAGCCCCCTGAGACAGATGCCCCATCGTTCGACTTCTACTACTACCCAGAGGATGGATACTACTACGAGTTGACTGACGACCAGGAGTAGGATCGGAGGGTCCCAGGCAGGAGGCCTACGCCTTTCGATCGTAGTGTTTTATTTTGCCCCGCCTTTCTAAAGGCCTTTCCGTTTCTCTTTTAATATCTGTACTCAGATATCTGATGCTTCTGCTGACGCTTGTTCGCAAGCTTATGTATTCGAGCCCTCGAGGCCCCTGGATTGTAATATATAGCTTGTATGACTTTATTTATGTTTTAGAGTTGTGTTGTGATATCTTCCCGTGAGTCCTTAGGCTTGATCGTGTGCATTTGCGTGTGTGATTAGTGCACGATCGGGCCGGGGGCGTCACAATTAGTAGACCGACTCCTGCCTGCATCTACTACTATTACTCCACACATCGACCGCTATTCAGCATGATCTAGTGTATTAAGTTCATGGAGAAACGGAGTAATGAAATAAGAATGATGACATGATGTAGACAAGATCTATTTATGTAGAAATAGACTCCATCTTGTTATCCTTAATAGCAACGATACATACGTGTCAGTTCCCCTTCTGTCAATGGGATCAAGCACCGTAAGATCGAACCCATCACAAAGCACCTCTTCCCATGGCAAGAAAAATCGATCTAGTTGGCCTAACTAAACCAAAGATTCGAAGAAGAAATACGAGGCTATAAGTAATCATGCATATAAGAGATCAAAAGACTCAAATAACTTTCATGGATAAAAACATAGATCTGATCATAAACTCAAAGTTCATCGGGTCCCAACAAACACACTGCAAAAAAGAGTTACATCAAATAGATCTCCAAGAGACCATTGTATTGAGAATCAAAAGAGAGAGAGAGGAAGCCATCTAGCTACTAACTACGGACCCATAGGTCTACAATGAACTACTCACGCATCATCGGAGAGGCACCAATGAGGATGATGAACCCCTCCGTGATGGTGTCTGGATTGGATCTGTGGTTTCTAGAACTTGCGGCGGCTGGAATTGATTTTCGTCCACTCCCCTAGGGTTTTTGGAATATTGGGGTATTTATAGAGCAAAGAGGCGGTGCGGGAGGCCACCGAGGTCCTCCAGGTGCGCCCAGGTGGGTTGTGCCCCCCTCGGGGCACCCCTCTGGTACTTCCTTGGCCCAACTTGTGTCTTCTTGTCCAGAAAAAATCACCAAAAAGTTTTGCTGCATTTGGACTCCGTTTGGTATTGATTTCTTGCGAAGTAAAAAACAAGCAAAAAATAGCAACTGGCACTGGGCACTATGTCAATAGGTTAGTCCCAAAAAATGATATAAAGTTGCTATAAAATGATTGTAAAACATCCAAGAATGATAATGTAACAACATGGAACAATAAAAAATTATTGATACATTGGAGAAGTATCAGTGACGGTGATGGTGAAGTGATCTCCGCAGGGCTTCGCCTAAGCACTACGAAAATATGACCGGGGGTGTAAACGGTGGAGGGGGGCGCCGCACACGGCTAAAACAATGTTCTGGTGTGCTAGGCGCCCCCTCCCACATATATATAGGTGGGGTGGAGGAGGGAGCAGCCAGGAAGGCGCCCCAAGTAGGCCGAATCCTACTTGGGGTCTCCTCCCAAGTGGCGCCCCCTGCCATGTTTAGGTGCGGGGGAAAGGCAGGGGAGGGAGGCGCCCCCACTTTCCTTTCTCCCATGAGAAGGGGAAGGCAGGAGGGGCTAGCCCTCATCCCTTTGCTTCCCTAGGGCTGGACGGCCAGGGAGAGGGGTGCACCAGCCCCCTATGGGCTGGTCTGTCCCTCCCTTGGCCCATTAGGCCCATACACCTACCGGGGGTGCCCGGAACCCCTTCCGGTGACCCGATGAGTACCCGGTGCACTCCGAAACTATTCCGGTGTCCGAATACCATCGTCCTATATATCTATCTTTACCTCTCAATCATTTCGAGACTCCTCGCCATGTCCGTGATCTGATCCGAGATTCCAAACAACATTCGATCACCAAAACATATAAATCATATAACACTATATCCTCAACGAACGTTAAGCGTGCGGACCCTACGGGTTTGAGAACTATGTAGACATGACTGAGACACCTCTCCGGTCAATAACTAATAGCGGAACCTAGATGCCCATATTGCCTCCTACATATTCTACGAAGATCTTTATCGATCGATCTTTGTCCATCGGTATGTTACTTGCCCGAGATTCGATCGTCGGTATCTTCATACCTAGTTCAATCTCGTTATCGGCAAGTCTCTTTACTCGTTCCATAATACATCACCTTGTAACTAACTCCTTAGTCATTTGCTTGCAAGCTTATGATGTGTATTAACGAGAGGGCCCAGAGATACCTCTCCGAAACTCGGAGTGACAAATCCTAATCTCGATCTATGCCAATTCAACAAACACCTTCGGAGATACCTGTAGAGCATCTTTATGATCACCCAGTTATGTTGTGACGTTTGATAGCACACAAGGTATTCCTTCGATATCCGGGAGTTGCATAATCTCATAGTCGAAGGAATATGTATTTGACATGAAGAAAGCAATAGCAATAAACTGAACGATCAATATGCTAAGCTAACAGATGGGTCTTGTCCATCACATCATTCTCCTAATGATGTGATCCCGTTATCAAATGACAACACATGTTTATGGTTAGGAAACCTTAACCATCTTTGATCAACGAGCTAGTCTAGTAGAGGCTTACTAGGGACACGGTATTTGTTTATGTATTCACACATGTATTTAAGTTTCCGATCAATACAATTCTAGCATGAATAATAAACCTTTATCATGAATAAGGAAATATAAAATAACAACTCTATTATTGCCTCTAGGGTATATTTCCTTCAGTCTCCCACTTGCACTGGAGTCAATAATCTAGATTACATAGTAATCAATCTAACACCCATGGAGTCTTGGTGCTGATCATGTTTTGCTCGTGGAAGAGGCTTAGTTAATGGGTCTGCTACATTCAGATCCGTATGTATTTTGTAAATCTCTATGTCTCCATCCTTGACCTTTTCACGAATGGAGTTGAAGCGTCTCTTGATGTGTTTGGTTCTCTTGTGAAACCTGGATTCCTTCGCCAAGGCAATTGCTCCAGTGTTGTCACAAAAGATTTTCATTGGACCCGATGCACTAGGTACTACACCTAGATCAGATATGAACTCCTTCATCCAGACTCGTTCATGCGATGCTTCTGAAGCAGCTATGTACTCCGCTTCACACGTAGATCCCACCACGACGCTCTGCTTGGAACTGCACCAACTGACAGCTCCACCATTGAATATAAACACGTATCCGGTTTGTGACTTAGAGTCATCCGGATTAGTGTCGAAGCTAGCATCGACGTAACCATTTATGAAGAGCTCTTCGTGACCTCCATAAACGAGAAACATATCCTTGGTCCTTTTCAGGTACTTCAGGATATTCTTGGCTGCTGTCCAGTGATCCACTCCTGGATTACTTTGGTACCTCCCTGCCAGACTTATGGCAAGGCACACATCAGGTCTGGTACATAGCATAGCATACATGATAGAACCTATGGTTGAGGCATAGGGAATGACTTTCATTTTCTCTCTATCTTTTGCAGTGGTCGGGCTTTGAGTCTGACTCAACTTCACACCTTGTAACACTGGCAAGAACCCTTTCTTTAACTGATCCATTTTGAACTTCGTCAAAACTTTATCAAGGTATGTGCTTTGTGAAAGTCCTATTAAGTGTCTCGATCTATCTCCATAGATCTTGATGCCCAATATATAAGCAGCTTCACCGAGATCTTTCATTGAAAAAAATCTTATTCAAGTATCCTTTTATGCTATCCAGAAATTCTATATCATTTCCAATCAACAATATGTCATCCACATATAATATCAGAAATGCTACAGAGCTCCCACTCACTTTCTTGTAAATACAAGCTTCACCGTAAGTCTGTATAAGACCATATGCTTTGATCACCTCATCAAAGCATATATTCCAACTCCAAGATGCTTGCACCAGTCCTTAGATGGATCGCTGGAGCTTGCACACTTAATTAGCACCTTTAGGATCGACAAAACCTTCCGGTTGCATCATATACAACTCTTCTTTAAGAAATCCATTAAGGAATGCAGTTTTGATGTCCATTTGCCAGATTTCATAATCATAAAATGCGGCAATTGCTAACATGATTCGGAAAGACTTAAGCATCGCTACGGGTGAGAAAGTCTCATCGTAGTCAACTCCTTGAACTTGTCGAAAACCTTTCGCGACAAGTTGAGCTTTGTAGACAGTAACATTACCATCAGCGTCAGTCTTCTTCTTGAAGATCCATTTATTTTCTATGGCTTGCCAATCATCGGGCAAGTCCACCAAAGTCCACACTTTGTTCTAATACATGGATCCTATCTTAGATTTCATGGCCTCAAGCCATCTATCGAAATCTGGGCTCATCATAGCTTCTTCATAGTTCGTAGGTTCGCCTTGGTCTAGTAACATGACTTCCCGGACAGGATTACCGTACTACTCTGGTGCGGATCGTGCTCTGGTTGACCTATGAGGTTCAATAGTAACTTGATCTGAAGTTTCATGATCATTATCATTTGCTTCCTCTCTAGTTAGTGTAGGCATCACGGGAACGGATTTCTCTGATGTGCTACTTTCCAATTCGGGAGAAGGTACAGTTACCTCATCAAGTTCTACTTTCCTCCCACTCACTTCTTTCGAGAGAAACTCCTTCTCTAGAAAGGTTGCATTCTTGGCAACAAAGATCTTGCCTTCGGATCTGTGGTAGAAGGTGTACCCAATTGTTTCCTTAGGGTATCCTATGAAGACGCACTTCTCTGATTTGGATTCGAGCTTATCAGGCTGAAGCCTTTTAACATAAGTGTCGCAACCCCAAACTTTAAGAAATGATAGCTTAGGTTTCTTGCCAAACCACAGTTCATACGGTGTCGTCTCAACGGATTTAGATGGTGCCCTATTTAACGTGAATGCAGCTGTCTCTAATGCATAACCCCAAAACGATAGTGGTAAATTGGTAAGAGACATCATAGATTGCACCATATCTAATAAAGTATGGTTACGACGTTCGGACACACCATTACGCTGTGGTGTTCCAGGTGGCATGAGTTGTGAAACAATTCCACATTGTTTTAAATAAAGGCCAAACTCGTAACTCAAATATTCGCCTCCACGATCAGATCATAGAAACTTTATTTTCTTGTTACGATGATTCTCCACTTCACTCTGAAATTCTTTGAACTTTTCAAATGTTTCAGACTTGTGTTTCATTAAGTAGATATACCCATACCTACTCAAATCATCCGTGAAGGTCAGAAAATAACGATACCCGCCGCGTGCCTCAACACTCATCGGACCGCATACATCGGTATGTATTATTTCCAGTAAGTCATTAGCTCGCTCCATTGTTCCAGAGAACGGAGTTTTAGTCATCTTTCCCATGAGGCATGGTTCGCAAGTATTAAATGATTCATAATCAAGTGATTCCAAAAGTCCATCTGCATGGAGTTTCTTCATGCGCTTTACATCAATATGACCTAAATGGCAGTGCCACAAGTATGTTGCACTATCATTATCAACTTTGCATCTTTTGGCATCAATATTATGAATATGTGTATCACTACGATTGAGATTCAACAAGAATAGACCACTCATCAAGGGTGCATGACCATAAATGATATTACTCATATAAATAGAACAACCATTATTCTTCGATTTAAATGAATAACTGTCTCTCATTAAACAAGATCCAGATATAATGTTCATGCTCAACGCGGGCACCAAATAACAATTATTGAGGTCTAAAACTAATCCCGAAGGTAGATGCAGAGGTAGCGTGCCGACGGCGATCACATCAACCTTGGAACCATTTCTGACGCACATCGTCACCTCGTCCTTAGCCAATCTTTGTTTATTCTGCAGCTCCTGTTTCGAGTTACAAATATGAGCAACCGAACCAGTATCAAATACCCAGGCGCTGCTACGAGCATTAGTAAGGTACACATCAATAACATGTGTATCAAATATACCTTTGTTCACTTTGCCATCCTTCTTATCCGCTAAGTATTTGGGGCAGTTCCTCTTCCAGTGACCATTCCCTTTGCAGTAGAAGCACTCAGTTTCAGGCTTGGGTCCAGCTTTGGGCTTCTTTCCGGGAGTGGCAACTTGCTTGCCATTCTTCTTGAAGTTCTCTTTCTTTTCCTTGCCCTTTTTTTCTTGAAACTAGTGGCCTTGTTAACCATCAACACTTGATGCTCCTTCTTGATTTCTACCTCCGCGGCCTTAAGCATTGCGAAGAGCTTAGGAATCATTTTATTCATCCCTTGCATATTATAGTTCATCACGAAGCCTTTGTAGCTTGGTGGCAGTGATTGAAGAACTCTATCAATAACACTATCAACTGGAAGATCAACTCCCAGCTGAGTCAAGTGGTTATGATACCCAGACATTTTGAGTATGTGTTCACTGACAGAACTATTCTCCTCCATCTTGCAGCTATAGAACTTGTTGGAGATTTCATATCTCTCAACCCGGGCATTTGCTTGAAATATTAACTTCAACTCTTGGAACATCTCATATGCTCCATGATGTTCAAAACGTCTTTGAATTCCGGTTCTAAGCCGTAAAGCATGGCACACTGAACTATCATGTAGTCATCAGATCGAGCTTGCCAGACGTTCATAACATATGCTTTAGCTCCTGCAGCAGGCCTGTCACCCAGTGGTGCATCAAGGACATAATTCTTCTGTGCAGCAATGAGGATAATCCTCAAGTTATGGACCCAGTCCGTGTAGTTGCTACCATCATCTTTCAACTTAGCTTTCTCTAGGAACGCATTAAAATTCAGGGGAACGGTAGCTTGGGCCATTGATCTACAACATAGATATGCAAAACTAAAAGACTAAGTTCATGATAAATTAAGTTCAATTAATCAAATTACTCATGAACTCCCACTTAAATAAACATCCCTCAAGTTATCTAAGTGATACGTGATCCAAATCAACTAACCCATGTCCGATCATCACGTGAGATGGGGTAGTCATCAATGGTGAACATCTCTATGTTGATCATATCTACTATATGACTCACGTTCGACCTTTCGGTCTCCAGTGTTCCGAGACCATGTCTGTACATGCTAGGCTCGTCAAGTTTAACCCAAGTATTCTGCATGTGCAAAACTGTCTTACACCCGTTGTATGTGAACGTAGAGTCTATCACACCCGATCATCACATGGTGCTTAGAAACGATGAACTTTGGCAACGGTGCATACTCGGGGAGAACACTTTTATCTTGAAATTTAGTGAAGGGATCATCTTATAATGCTACCACCGTTCTAAGCAAAATAAGATGCATAAAGGATAAACATCACATGCAATCAAAATATGTGACATGATATGGCCATCATCATCTTGTGCTTTTGATCTCCATCTCCAAAGTATCGTCATGATCTCCATCTTCACCGGCTTGACACCTTGATCTCCATTGTTGCGCCAGGGTCGTCTTTCCAACTATTGCTTCTACAACTATCGCTAACGCATAGTGATAAAGTAAAGCAATTACATGGCGCTTGCACTTCATACAATAAAGAGACAACCCTAAGGCTCCTGTCGGTTGTCGATATTACAAAACATGATCATATCATACATCAACATATATCACATCATATCTTGACCATATCACATCACAACATGCCCTGCAAAAACAAGTTAGACGTCCTCTACTTTGTTGTTGCAAGTTTTACGTGGCTGCTACGGGCTTGTAGCAAGAACCGTTCTTATCTACGCAAAACCACAACGGTGATTCATCAAGTTTGCTATTTTAACCTTCTTCAAGGATCGACTGCAGTCAAATTCGATTCAACTAAAGTAGGAGAAACAGACACCCGCCAACCACCTTTATGCAAAACTAGTTGCATGTCTGTAAGTGGAACCGGTCTCGTGTGCATGGACATGTAAGGTTGGTCCGGGCCGCTTCATCCCACAATACCACCGAATCAAAAAAAG
Source organism: Thinopyrum elongatum (assembly GCA_011799875.1). Lineage (NCBI taxonomy): Eukaryota > Viridiplantae > Streptophyta > Magnoliopsida > Poales > Poaceae > Thinopyrum > Thinopyrum elongatum. Next base: position 456,995,792 of record CM022297.1, read on the forward strand.
ACGTTGGTGGTAAGCAGTATGATTATCACCGCCCACAACTCTTTGTGTTCTACTCGTGCATATCATCTACGCATAGACCTGGCTCAGATGCCACTGTTGAGAAACGTTGCATGGAAAACAAAAAAAATTCTATGCACATGCAAGCTCTATCCATGGAGATGCATAGCATTGAGAGGGGAGAGTGTGTCTACGTACCCTCGTAGACCGTAAGCGGAAGCGTTTAATAACGCGGTTGATGTAGTCGAACTTCTTCGCGCTCCAACCAATCAAGTACCGAACATACGAGACCTCCGCGTTCAGCACACGTTCAGCTCGGTGATGTCCTCCGCCTTCTTGATCCAGCAAGATGGCGAGGTAGTGGATGAGTTCCGGTAGCACGATGGCGTGGTGACGGTGATGGTGAAGTGATCTCCACAGGGCTTCGCCTAAGCACTACAAAAATAAGACTGGGGGTGTAAACGGTGGAGGGGGGCGCCGCACACGGCTAAAATAGTGTCCTGGTGTGCTAGGCGCTCCCTCCCACATATATATAGGTGGGGGGAGGAGGGAGCAGCCAGGAGGGCACCCCAACTAGGCCGAATCCTACTTGGGGTCTCCTCCCAAGTGGCGCCCCCTGCCATGTTTATGTGCGGGGAAACGGCAGGGGAGGGAGGCGCCCCCCCTTTCCTTTTTCCCATGAGAAGGGGAAGGCAGGAGGGGCTAGCCCTCCCCCTTTCCTTCCATAGGGCCGGCCGGCCAGGGAGAGGGGCGCACCAGCCCCCTGTGGGCTGGTCTGTCCCTCCCTTGGCCCATTAGGCCCATACACCTACCAGGGGTGCCCGGAACCCCTTCCGGTGACCCGATGAGTACCCGGTGCACTCCGAAACTATTCCGGTGTTCTAATACCATCATCCTATATATCAATCTTTACCTCTCGACCATTTCGAGACTCCTCGCCATGTCCGTGATCTCATCCAAGACTCCGAACAACATTCGATCACCAAAACATTTAACTCATATAACACTATATCGTCAACGAACGTTAAGCGTGCGGACCCTACGGGTTTGAGAACTATGTAGACATGACTGAGACACCTCTCCGGTCAATAATCAATAGCGGAACCTGGATGCCCATATTGGCTCCTACATATTCTACGAAGATCTTTATCGGTCAAACTGTTATGACGACATACGTAATTCCTTTTGTCCATCGGTATGTTACTTGCCCGAGATTCGATCGTCGGTATCTTCATACCTAGTTCAATCTCGTTACCAGCAGGTCTCTTTACTCGTTCCATAATACATCACCTCGTAACTAACTCTTAGTCATTTGCTTGCAAGCTTATGATGTGTATTACCAAGAGGGCCTAGAGATACCACTCCGAAACTCGGAGTGACAAATCCTAATCTCGATCTATGCCAATTCAACAAACACCTTCGGAGATACCTGTAGAGCATCTTTATGATCACCCAGTTATGTTGTGACGTTTGATAGCACAGAAGGTATTCCTCCGGTATCCGGGAGTTGCAAAATCTCATAGTCTAAGGAATATGTATTTGACATGAAGAAAGCAATAGCAATAAACTGAACGATCAATATGCTAAGCTTATGGATGGGTCTTGTCCATCACATCATTCTATTAATGATGTGATCCCATTATCAAATTACAACACATGTCTATGGTTAGGAAACCTTAACCATCTTTGATCAACGAGCTAGTCTAGTAGAGGCTTACTAGGGACACGGTATTTGTTTATGTATTCACACATGTATTTAAGTTTCCGGTCAATACAATTCTAGCATGAATAATAAACCTTTATCATGAATAAGGAAATATAAAATAACAACTTTATTATTGCCTCTAGGGCATATTTCCTTCAAATATAACGTGACGTTCTTTTGCATTAAGAGATTGAGCATACAAACCAAAAAGCGCATGACAACCTCTGCTTTCCTCTGCGAAGGGCATAGCTTTTACTTTATGTATTTACTTTTCATGCAAGAGTCAAAGTATTCTTCCCTATTCCTTTTTATTTTTCTCTTTTTGCAAGCATCATATGGTGGGGAAAAATCTAGGCACATATACCTAGTTGGATATGAGTGAGCATGAGTTATTAGTGTTGACATCACCCTTGAGGTGAATGAGTTGGGAGGCGAAATTATAAGCCCCTATCTTTCTATGTGTCCGGTTGAAACTTTTTGCTCATGTGTATACAGTGAGTGTTATCAATCATAGAAGGTTAAATGATGGTTGAGTATGTGGACTTGCCAAAAGGCTCCGATACGAGACCCTTCCTGAAAAGATGATGAATTGTAGTTGCAAAGTTGACTGAGAACATAGTTTGTTGGTTTTCAATAGAGTTTATGCTTTTTACTTCGATGTTGTGATGAATTGTTACTTGTTCATGAGAAGTTATATGATAAAGTTTTGTGATAAAGTTTTATAATAAAGTTTGTTGCTGTTATAATAATAAGCATGATGCTACTACATCTGTATTTTTATTTTTATTGACACCTCTCTCTCTCTCTAAGCATGTGGACATGTTTTTCGATATCTATTTTTCGTTTGAGGACAAGCGAGGTCTAAGCTTGGGGGAGTTGATACGTCCATTTTGCATCATGTTTTTGTACTGTTATTTATAATGTTTTTATGCATAATAATGCTTTATGGAGTAATTCTAATACCTTTTCTCTCATAATATGCAAGGTTTACAAAAAGAGGGAGAATACTGGCAGCTGGAATTCTGGACCTGAAAAAACTACGTCAGAGCTACCTATTCTGCACAACTCCAAATGAGCTAAAAAATTTCGGAGAATTATTTTGGAATATATAAAAATACTGGAGCAAATATGTGACGACCCCGGCTTAATCGTGCACTAATCATACACGCAAATGCGCACGATCAAGCCTAAGGACTCACTTGAAGATATCACAACACAACTCTAAAACATAAAATAAAGTCATACAAGCTTAATATTACAAGCCAGGGCCTCGAGGGCTCGAATACAAGCTCGATGGCATACAAGCGTCAGCGGAAGCATTAGAAATCTGAGTACAGATATATTACAGAGAGAGAGATAGGCCTTCACAGAGGCGGGGCAAAATAAAATACTACGATCGAAAGGCGTAGGCCTCCTGCCCTGGACCCTCCGATCCTACTCCTGGTCGTCAAACGGCTCCTCGTAGTAGTAGTACTCGCCAGGCGGGTAGTAGTACTGGTCGTCGGCTGGGGCGTCTGGCTCAGGGGCTCCGTCGTCTGGTGGCATCAATTGGATATGGGGGAAAAAGAAAATAAAGCAAACGTGAGTACTCATCCGAAGTACTCAGCAAGCAAGGATCTACACTACATATGCAACATTGTCAAAGGAATGGCTGTATATGTGGACTGGGCTGCAGAAATGCCAGAATAGAGGGGGAAAGCCTAGTCCTGTCGAAGACTAGCATCTTCAACAATCTTCGACAGTCTTGCAGCAATAGGAGAGAGCAGATCAACATAATGTAAAGTGGTAGTAGTATCATCAACCTCGACCTGAGATCCTTTCTCGACTCCCTGCGAGAAAGCAATCCTAGAGCCGTACTATCCAGTTCTCATCACATGTTCTAGTTGTACCGATCGGGATACAACTCCGAGTGTCCGTTACCGTAGGACAGGCTATCGATAGAAGTTTCTTCCCTGCAGGGGTGCACCAACTTACCCACCACGCTCACTTAACTCTGGCCGGACACACTTTTCTGGGTCATGCCCGGCCTCGGCTAAGCAACACGCCGCAACCCGACCTAGGCTTATAAGAGAGGTCAGCACACCGGACTAAACCTATGCCCCCAGGGGTCTTGGGCCATCGCCCCGGGAACTCCTGCACGTTACGGGGCCACCGAGAGCAGACCTAGCAACCCCTTATACAAGCGCGGTTGCGTTACCAGTCCAACTCGGCGTGCGCCGCTCCTTACTGACGTCAAACAAGCTTCGGCTGATGTGTACGACGCAGAACGCCCATACTATGCCCACGTGATGGTTAGTGCTATCGGGCCAGAGGCCCCTCGGATCAAATATCCAAACCGTAGTGGATTAGGAGCGCGCGGAAACGAGCAGAGACTCACGATCGATGTGACCCCGTCGCCCCGTCTCGAGGACTTGCAGCAAGGGCTAAGAATGCCCGGCCACGCCTCGTAGTTATCTCGCGGGCACCATCCAGGTCAACCCGACTCCACATCACTTCGCGTTAAGCTCGCGCGGGTACCCCTCAGGGCCGACCCGTCTTTAGTATCATAGTTTAGTGCAAGTCATAATATCCAAGGTAACTGTGTGTCTGACACCGAAGGGAACCCTGAGGAATCACCCTCGATGGAATTCCCGCTCGATGTTATCATCAAGGTGAACGAAGGAGGAATCACCCTCGAGGTCCACCTTGAGGAGTTGCGCGACGACGTCGTGATCGGGGGTGGTGTAGAAGGAATCACCCTCGCTTACCACGACCGAGTAACTAACCTACAAGGTTAACATCAGAAGTGCTGACGAGGTATCACCCTCGGCACTCGATGATAACCCAGCAGTGTCGGCAACTAAGGGGTAGTGATGTGCGGTGCCAGGGTCTGGTCCTCAATCCCGATGATCGGGTCTTCTGATATCCAGCAGGGCAGTCGGGATCAAGTGGAGGTCTCTGTCGTGTCTCTACCCACCTTATACTAGGCAGTCTAGGATAACCAGTAAGGTAGCAAGGCAGGTTACAATAAACAGGCTATGCAGCAGATATAGGAAAACAGTAGCAGTAGCAGTTCTAATGCAAGCATAAGAGAGAAAAGAGTAGGCGATATAGGCATGCTCAAAATGGGGGTGCTTGCCTGTTTGCTCGGGGGCAAGGGCAAGGTCTTCAGTAGTATCGTCGGGGACGTAGTCGTACTCCTGTGCGGCGTCTGCCTCGGGAGCTACGTCAACGTCGGGGGCTACCGAGAGAGAAGAGGGGGAAGAAACAGGTAAACATAATGCAAACAAATGCAACACGGTGCGTGTGATGCTATGATGCAGTGTAGGGTTGCCTGAATATGCATCTAAGTCATTTTAGTTATTTTTAGAATTATTCTGGGATTTAATATCCGACGTGTGTGCACTATTCATCTGCCGGATTCGGGTCCGGAGTTACGAGTTCTTCTACGTAGGTGGTTCCGATGGAGAAACAGACGGCACGATCAGACTCGGCTCGTCGTTCTGAGCAAGTTTCATGTATAAACTTTTTCGATCTGAGCTACGGTTTAAAAGATATGAATTTTCGAAGTTTATTTGAATTTCTGGATTTCTGGATTTATTTAAATTACAAAAAAGTAATTATTGCGTCAGCAGTGACATCAGCACTGTGTCAGCACAGCTGACCCGCTGACTGGGTCAAACTGACAGGTGGGGCCCACCTGTCAGCCTCATGGGGTTAATCAATCATTTAATTTAGACTAACAGAGGGGTTTAGCTAGTGGGCCCGGGCTGTCAGTGAGTCATTTAACTAACAGGATTAACTAATTATTCATTAGCAGTTAATTAGTCAACCGGGCCCACATGTTAATGGCAGAGGGGAACAGTAAACGCGCGTTGACTTGGTCAACTGGGTCCAGCGGGACCCAGTGTCAGTGACCGAACGGTGGGGCCCACGGTGCCAGATGGCGGCCACGTAGGATGCCGGCCACCGGAGCTCTCCGGCGAGCTCACGCGGCGGCGAGAAACTCCGGCGAGCCCGGATTCGTTCTGTGGTGCTTGGTTTTCGGCGTGCTTTGGCTCGCTGGAACGAGCGGAACGGCGCGCGTCGCGTGGGGTGAATGGCTGGACACGGATATGACCGGAGCGACGCCGGCGTCGACGATTGGCGGCGGAGCTTTCGGGCTCGATTGGAAAATGCGGCAGCAGCGGGTTTTCGGGCGCGCGTTCGGGCTCAGCCGAACGCGGGTGAAGCGCCGCTTCGATCTAGCCCAAAGGCTCGGCGTGCGATGGACGGAGACGGCGACACCAACGAGCCCGAGCGGCGACAAAACACGGCAAGGCGGCGAGCTAGCTAGGAAGGAAATGCGGTGCCGAGAAGAGGAATGGCGGGAGGGGGAAGCTCACCGGGCGGCTATGTAAAGCCCGTGCGAGCTTAGGAGCAGCAGAGGTCGACGGAGTCGGCGGCGAGCGGCGGCGTCCGAGAAGGAGAGATGAGGTCGATTCGCTCGAGGTGGTGATGCAGGGCTCGGGCGAAGAAGCGTAGCCGACGTAGAGGAGGCAGGCGGAGACGATGGACTCGACGGAGAGGCAACCGGAGCCCGGTGGCCGCGGGATCGAGCGACGGCGGCGACAGTGGTTGCGGGCGTCCAACCAGATCAAACCAGAGAGGGGAACGAGGGGAAATGGGGGCTCTCTAGGGTTCGGGGAGAGGCGAGGGGGAGCCGGGGCTGCTTCTTAACCTAGCCGGGGCGCCGCGGATGGCCGACGCGCGGCGGCCGGTCGCCGTGTCGGCGTCAGCGCGCGACAGCGCACGAAGGAGGACGACGGGGAGATGGGCTGGGCCGTTTGGACCTCTAATCGGGGCACTGTGCACTAAGGCCCAGTGCACAGTGTCCCTTTTAATTATTTCTCTGATTCTGTTTTCCTTTTTTTTATTTCCTTTTGTTCTGAAATGTTGGTGACAGTTGTGCACTTTTGAAAAATATGGAAGTTGACCCTAATATTGCAGTGCAATATTAGCCCCCACCAAAAAGTGGTTTGAACTAATTTGAATTCCATTTGAATTTGATATCAATTTAAATAGATTGAATAATCTGTTTTGGGTGCTGTTTCAGGTTGTTTCACTCACTTAGCTAACTCCAAAAATAATGATTATGATTTTGCCATGACCACTGGATTATTTGCTAATTAAATAACATTTCTCCAGCAGAGTTTGATCAACCTTATATTTCACTTATGAATTTAAGTTGATTTTTAAAAATGGAGTTGATTTACTTTGGTTAACCACTATGTTTAATCACTGCATATGATATGACTTGGCATTATTAACAGCTGATCATGGTGGCTATTACATAGGGGTGTTACAAAATAACTATCGGAGGGGGGCCATCTGGTGACCACAAGACACCAGGGCGCGCCAGGCCCCCCAGGCGCGCCCTGGTGGGTTGTGGTCAGCCCAGCCGACCTCCGATGCCCATCTTCTGGTACTTAAGGTCTTTTGACCTAGAAAAAAAATAAGGATAGGACTTTTGGGATGGAGCGCCGCCGTCTCGAGGCGGAACTTGGGCAGGAGCACTTTTGTCCTCCAGCGGAGCGATTCCACTGGGGGAACTTCCCTCCCGGAGGGGGAAATCGATGCCATCATCATCACCAACAACCCTCTCATCTTTGGGAGGCCAATCTCCATCAACATCTTCAACAACACCATCTCCTCTCAAACCCTAGTTCATCTCTTGTGTTCAATCTTTGTACCAGAACCTCAGATTGGTACCTGTGGGTGACTAATAGTGTTGATTACATCTTGTAGTTGATTACTATATGGTTTATTTGGTGGAAGATTATATGTTCAGATCCATTATACTATTTAATACCCCTCTGTTCTTGAGCAAGAATATCATTTTTGAGTAGTTACTTTTGTTCTTGAGGTCACGGGAGAAGTCATGTTGCAAGTAATCATGTGAACTTGATATGTTTTCAATATTTTGATGATATGTATGTTGTGATTCCCTTAGTGGTGTCATGTGAACATCGACTACATGGCACTTCAACATCTTTGGGCCTAAGGGAATGCATTGTGGTGTAGTTATTAGATGATGGGTTGCTAGAGTGACAGAAGCTGAAACCCTAGTTTATGCGGTACTTCGTAAGGGACCGATTTGGATCCAAATGTTTAATGCTATGGTTAGATTTTATCTTAGTACTTTTCTCGTGGTTGTGGAAGCTTGCGAGGGGGTTAATCATAAGTGGGAGATTTGTTCAAGTAAGAACAACACCCAAGCACCAGTCCATCCACATATCAAATTATCAAAGTAGCGAACGCAAATCAAACCAACATCTTGAAAGTGACTAGATGAAATTCCCGTGTGCCCTGAAGAACACTTTGCTTATTATAAGAGACCGTTTTGGGCTCTCCTTTGCCACAAAAGGATTGGTCTACCTTGCTGCACTTTAATTACCGTTACCGTTACTTGTCCGTTACAAATTATCTTGCTATCAAACTACCTGTTACCGACTATTGCAGTGCTTGCAGAAAATACCTTGCTGAAAACCACTTGTCATTTCCTTCTGCTCCTCGTTGGGTTCAACACTCTTACTTACCGAAAGGACTACAATTGATCCCCTATACTTGTGGGTCATCAATGATGGTCAATAAGCTCTTCTTGGGGTATTGCACAAATGGGAATATGAATCATGTAAAGGTGTGTCGTCGGGTGCCAGGTATATCACATTTCCACTTTGTAGATGATAGCTTGCTACTGTTTCAAAGCTTAAGAAGGTCAGGCAAATCATATCATGTTAGTGATTGACCATTTGTGAGAGGGACTAGAAAACTCATTAATATGACTAAATTCTTTACACATTTGGGAGAATTTCCCACCTCATAAACATAAGGTGGGTTGGGTTGCAAGTATTTGTTATTTGTGTGCAGGTGCTGTTTACATAGTGTTGCTTGGTTCTCCTACTGGATTGATAGCCTTGGTTCCACAACTGAGGGAAATACTTACCATTGCTGTGCTGCATCATCCTCTCCTCTTCGGGGAAATACCAACGCAGATACAAGCAATCACGTGCCCTGGTTGACCTACGAAGTTCGGTAATAACTTGATCTAAAGCTTCATGATCATCATCATTAGCTCCCTCTCTTGTTGGTGTAGGCATCATGGGAACTGTTTTCTGTGTTGTGCTACTCTCCAATTCGAGAGAAGGTATGATTACCTCATCAAGTTCTACTTTCCTCCCACTCACTTCTTTTGAGAGAAACTTCTTCTCTAGAAAGGACCCATTCTTAGCAACAAAAATCGTGCCCTTGGATTTGTAATAGAAGTTATACCCAATGGTCTCTTTAGGGTATCCTATGAAGATGCACTTCTCCGCTTTGGGTTCGAGCTTATCAGGCTGAAGCCTCTTGACATAAGCGTCGCATCCCCAAACTTTAAGAAACGACAACTTAGGTTTCTTGCCAAACCATAACTCATACGGTGTCGTCTCAATGGATTTAGATGGTGCCCTATTTAAAGTGAATGCATATGTCTCTAATGCATGACCGCAAAATGATAATGGCAAATCAGTAAGGAACATCATAGAACGCACCATATCCTATAAAATACAATTACAACGTCCAGATACACCGTTACGCTATGGTGTTCCAGGTCGCGTGAGTTGTGAAACAATTCCACATTGTCTAAAATGCGTGCCAAACTCATAACTCAAATATTCACCTCCACGATGAGATCGTAGAAATTTTATTTTCTTGTTACGATGATTCTCCACTTCATTCTGAAATTCTTTGAACTTTTCAAATGTTCAGACTTGTGTTTCATTAAGTAAATAAACACATACCTACTCAAATCATCTGTGAAGGTAAGAAAATAACGATATCCACCGCGTGCTTCAACACTCATCAGACCGCTTACATCAGTATGTATTATTTCCAATAAGTCACTTGCCCGCTCCATTGTTCCGGAAAATGGGTTTTAGTCATCTTGCCCATGAGGCATGGTTCACATGTTTCAAATGATTCATAATCAAGTGATTCCAAAAGTCCATTAGCATGGAGTTTCTTCATGCGCTTTACACCAATATGACCTAAGCGGCAGTGCCACAAGTATGTTGTACTATCATCATTAACTTTGCATCTTTTGGCATCAATATTATGAACATGTGTATCACTACGATCGAGATTCAACAAGAATAAACCATTCACAAGGGGTGCATGACCATAAAAGATATTATCCATATAAATAGAACAACCATTATTCTCTGACTTAAATGAATAGTTGTCTCGCAATAGACAAGATCCAGATATAATGTTCATGCTTAACGTAGGCACCAAATAACAATTATTTAGGTTTAAAACTAATCCCGAAGGTAGATGTAGAGGGAGCGTGCCGACGACGATCACATCAACCTTGGAGCCATTTCCAACGCGCATCGTCACCTCATCCTTAGCTAGTCTCCATTTATTCCACAACTCCTGTTTTGAGTTACAAATATTAGCAACCGAACCAGTATCAAATATCCAGGCGCTACTACGAGCACTAGTAAGGTACACATCAATAACATGTATATCAAATATACCTTTGTTGATGTTGCCAGCCTTCTTATCTGCCAAGTACTTGGGGCAGTTCCATTTCCAGTGACCATTCCCCTTGCAATAGAAGCACTTAGTCTCAGGTTTGGGTCCAGCCTTGGGTTTCTTCATGGGAGCTGCATCTGGCTTGCCATTCTTCTTGAAGTTCCCTTTCTTTCCCTTGCCTTTCTTCTTGAAACTGGTGGTCTTATTGACCATCAACACTTGATGCTCTTTCTTGATTTCTACTTCCGCGGCTTTAAGCATCGTGAAGAGCTCTAGGATTGTCTTCTCCATCCCTTGCATATTATAGTTCATCACGAAGCCTTTGTAGCTTCGTGGCAATGACTGAAGAACCCTGTTAATCGCTACTTCATCCGGAAGATAAACTCCCAACTGATTCAAGCGGTTGAAGTACCTAGACATTTTGAGTACGTACTCACTAACAGAGCTGTTCTCCTCCATCTTGCAGCTAAAGAACTTGCCGGAGGCTTCATACCTCTCGACCCGGGCGTGAGCCTGAAATACCAATTTCAGGTCCTGAAACATCTCATATGCTCCGTGGTGCTCAAAACGTCTTTGGAGCCCCAGTTCTAAGCCGTAAAGCATGGCGCACTGAACTATCGAGTAGTCATCAGAACATGCCTGCCAGACGTTCATAACATCTTCAGGCGATTCTTGAGGAGGTGCATCACCAAGCGGTGCATCACACTTTCTATGCAGCAGTGAGGATAATCCTCAAATTACGGACCCAGTCCACATAGTTGCTTCCATCATCTTTCAACTTAGCTTTATCTAGGAATGCATTAAAATTCAGGGGGGCTACAACGCGAGCCATTGATCTACAACATAATTTGCAAAGACATTAAGACTATGTTCATGATAATTGGTTCACTTAATCAAATTACTAGTGAACTCCCACTTAAATCAACATCCCTCAAGTTGTTCAAGTGTTTACATGATCCAAATCAACTACCCATGTCCGATCATCACATGAGATGGGGTCATCATCAATGGTGAACATCTCCATGTTGATCATATCTACTATATGACTCATGTTTGACCTTTCGGTCCTCCGTGTTCCGAGGACATGTCTGTACATGCTTGGCTCGTCAAGTTTAACCCAAGTATTCTGCATGTGTAAAACTGGCTTACACCCATTGTATGTGAACGTATAGTCTATCACACCCAATCATCACAAGGTGCTTCGAAACGATTAACTTTTGCAATGGTGCATACTTGGGGAGAACACTTATATCTTGAAATTTAGTGAAGGGATCATCTTATAATGCTACCGTCGTCCTAAGCAAAATAAGATGCATAAAAGGATAAACATCACATGCAATCAATATGTGACATGATATGGCCATTATCATCTTGTGCTTTTGACCTCCATCTCCAAAGCACCAGCATGATCTCCATCGTCACTGGATGACACCATGATCTCCATCATCGTGTCGTCACGTGGTTGTCTCGCCAACTATTGCTAATGCATAGAGGTAAAGTAAAGCAATGACATGGCGTTTAATAATTGACACGCAGGTCATACAATAAATTAAAGACAACCCTATGGCTCCTGCCGGTTGTCGTACTCATCGACATGCAAGTTGTGAACTTATTACAAAACATGATCATCTCATACATCAATATATATCACATCACGTTTTGGCCATACCACATCACAACATGCCCCGCAAAAACAACTTAGATGTCCTCTACTTTGTTGTTGCAATTTTTACGTGGCTGCTAGGGCAAACTATAAGAAATGTTCTCATCTACGCAAAACCACAATGATGATATACAAGTTGAAGGATCGCCGTTGTCAAATTAGATTCAACTAAGGTGGGAGAGACAGACACCCGCAAAGCCACTTTTATGCAATACTAGTTGCATGTCAGTCAGTGGAACCGGTCTCTTGTGCATGGACAAGTAAGGTTGGACTGAGCTGGTTCATCCCACAATACCGGTGAATCCAAATAAGACAAAGGAAGTAAGAAATTTTAACATCAACGCCCATAACAACTTTGTGTTCTACTCGTGCATATACATCTACGCATAGACCTAGCTCATGATGCCACTGAAGGGGAACGAAGCATGAAAATCAAAAAAATTCCTACGAACACACAAGATCTAATCTAGGAGATGTATAGAAACGTTAGGGGAGTGTGTCTACCACTACAAAAAAATACACTTCCATGATGATACGCGTTTGTCACAGTTGGTCACGTTTTCTGTCATGCATGTACATCCATGACGATTTTATGATAGAATCAAGATAGTCATACATGTGCTGCCGTAGAAGTGTTCCATGACATTACCAAAATTATCATCACGGAAGTGTCCACTTCCATGACGATAAATGGCGCGTCATCGAAGTGCTTTCGTCAAGGGTAACCGACACATGGCATCCATCATAACGGGTTGCCGTTAAGCTATCGGGTCCGATTTTGGATCCGATAACCCGCTAATAGCCACGACCAATGGCGATTTTCCACGTGTAAAATTCTCATTGGTCGACGGAACCACGTGTCAGCTCCGCGTTGGCACAGATGTCACTCATCCAATGGGCGAGATGCGCCTATGATATGTTGACACGTGGACAGGCCAAAAAGTGGCCCATAAAGATTAAATGGGCGGCCCAACTAAAGGCCCACAAGATTTTGCAGACCATAATGGGCCAGCCCAGCTAAAGGCCCACAAGATTTTGCAGACCATAATGGGCCGGCCCAACTAAAGGCCCACAAGATTTTGAAGACACTAGTGGGCCGGCCCGCTAACAGGCTGCCATGTTTTGGGCCAATTACCGGCCCATATTTGATCCGGTCCATTAACAACTTGCCATGTTCTGGGCCTAATAAGGGCCCATATGAGATCCAGCTTGTTAATAGCCTACCACCTTCTGGGCCATATTACGGCCCATATCAGATCCGACCCTTTAAGAGCCTTTGGGCTAAATTATGGCCCATATCAGATTCGGCCCGTCAACTGGACGCTGTGCTTTTGGGCCCACTTGAGGCCCGGTTAGGATTTCTGTTTGCTAAAGGCCCATTTAGTAATACGGCCTGATATTAGTTTTGGCCTATTAAAGGCCCGTCTAACATTTCGGCCTGTTAAAAGCCCGTCATATAGTTGGGCCTAACTATGGCCCGCTACGCATCCGGCCTGCTCATAGCCGATAATCTGATTGGGCCAAGCAAGGACCGAGACAATTTTGGCCTGTTAACGACCCGTAATGTGATTGGCACAATCATGGGCCGGGGTCTATTTCGGCCTGCTGTCGGCCCGTGAGCTTTTTGGCACATTTCAGGCCCAACCTACTTTTCAGCCTACTAAAAGCCCATTGAATTTTCTTGCGAAAATAGGGCCAGCGGTTTACTCGGCCTATTAAAGGCCCGATACTACTAGTGGGCCAGTTTACATTTAGGCCTGTTAACGAACCAAGATGACTGGGCCCATGATGCGGCCCATACATAGTGATTTGCATGACGGCCCGATTATGTACCGTAATTTTACGGTTTGGCCGGTTTACTTTTCATGGAGCGAAGACAGGATATATATACAGTAAAATAACTACAGCATCGTGAATCAGAAAAAACCTAGACTATACAATAAAGAAATTACGACATATTACATCCATTCGGCATCAAAGTTTGCCACTATGATAATAAAGCACAAGCAGACAACAGATTACATACATTGTGCCTCAAAGATCACCACCAGTGCAAATAAACACGCCGACAAAATAATATACAAAATCGACAGCACTTCAATAGAGTTCAAGAAAGGTTAGCCCTGCTCAGGAGCTGCAACGCAAGCAGCTGAGCAAGCTGATGAGACTGCGCTTGTTTGACGCTTATATCCTCCTCACTCTGAAAGAGAAACAAGCAGACAGATGACAGATTTTGCACATATAAGTATCAGTGCTGACAATTCATCACATTTCTTATTGACGAATAAAGTGACACAGTTTAAAATAGCATTAACACAATATGGTATTGTTCAGGTTAAGACATGGTAGGAAATGACATTGTGAAGGAGTTGGCAGCTTCACGACACCGCTGGATTACAGATCAAGAACTCATAAGTATCAATGGTTAGTGTGCTGTCAATTTATCCCATTTCAGATTGGCAAATAAAGAGACGGTTTAAATAATAGTAGAATGATATGACATTGTTCATAGTTAAGACATTGCAGAATATGACATTGTGCTGTAGTGGGTAGGTTCACCACACCACTGGATTACGGATCAAGAACAGAAGCATACATGCAGTGCAAAAGAAGATCACTTGCTCTGTATAGTTTAATTTACATGGTATGAAGAAGGAACTTGGTTGTACAATTGAAAACTTAAATTGAGAAGGACAAACTTTTGTTTATGAACTACATAATAAACTTTAAACATGCAATTTGATGCAAACACCAAAAATAAACAGCTGTTGCAGTCATGCCTAACCAAATATACACAACAAAGTTTGAAGGCTTGAGAAGGACAAACTTACATTAGTGGTGAAGACCGGCTCTATAAAGCCCTTGTCCATGCTGATGGGGGGGCATTTCAAGAAGTTTACCACATAATCTTCTTCATAAGCATTGCCTTTATTCTACATTTTGTTAAGAGTAAATATAGATGTGATAATATAAGAAAAAATGGAGAATATTTAAGATAAGATGAAGAGTGATGCTACATAACCAAGTAGCTATAAATGTAAGTACAGCGATACAGGCAAAAGGTACAGCCAAGAGCAATGCAGAGCTAAACTTCTTCAGTACCATCGGTGTTATCCAACCTTATGGTAAGAGTAAATATAGATCTGATGTGTAGAAAATGGAGGGCAAAGGAAAATAAGCTGCAGAGTGATGGTACATGAACAACTAGTTGTCAATATAAGTACATTGGTAAAGGACAGCAGGTACTTACAAGAACAATGCAGAGCTAAACTTTTTCATTGGCATTGGATATATTCTACACTAATGTAACCATTCATACAGATTAGATAATTTGGAGCGAACAATTGATAAGCAAGCTATCATGCATACTGTTGTCACATAATGAACCAGGTATGAATGCAAGTACAGTGATACAGGACAACATGTACTAACAAGAGCAAAGCAGCGGGCAGCATATTTGTGATATCCTGTCGTCCTTTTCAAACCGGAATTCTTCTTCGAGCAGATTTCCTGCAAAAGAGATCCGTATGGCACATGCGGAAAAGTAGAAGTTCAAATTGTCATGTGATATCATAGACAGTACCTCATCCTGGGAACGAGACCAGTGCATAACAAGGTTTTTCCATTCAATGTCTTCTAAATTTAGCACAGGAGACTTCACTGGAAATTTGTTTATAGACTTGCCATCAAAGTGTGATTTCCTCAGGTAACACCGATACTGCTGCAATGCTGCGCAAGCAAGCTTTGCTTGTCATGACTATCCAGATTGACCCTCGCCTACTTACAACAATGTAATGTAAATCATTGATGTGTTCAATCAGCAGAAAACAGGAAAATAATCACCATGAATAATAGCACTTACACGTAAGTGGGACAGGAAGATGTGAAAATGGTGTTTGTCTTCACTATAATCTTCCCATGATGGGAATATATGCACGTAGTCCCTAAAAACATTGAAAGCATTGTCTTTTAAACTGGGAATAACTGGAATGTGGTTCCAATCTGCACGAATTGGCCGTCTCTGCAGTTGGGATAGGTCTTCGGCCGGTGGACTTGCTGTACTTTTTGCTGGAGTGGGATTTTTCTATGGTACGGCTAGTGCTATGGCAACTGAAATCGGCATACCTTTTGCTGGAGTGCAGGTCCTGTGTGGTGGGGCTAGTGGTGTGGCCAGTGAAGTATGGGTACAGTCTGCTGGAGTCGGTCCTACGTTTTGTGTCACTGGTTGTAGAGCCAATATAAGTGGGGTGTTGTCTGATTTCTCCAGCACCACCACATTTTTCAAGGACTTTGCTGGTGCTCCTTCAGGTTCGGCAATCACCCTCTTCCTTTTTGATGTCTGATGCACAAGAACAACATTTGAGTGGAAAAACATGGTATGATTACAGATGGAATATGTATTGATAATGGATGGGCATGGCATCTTGACATATATGATGAGTAAATTAAGCAGATGGCGGTGCAACAAAGTAGAAGAAATGCAAGCCACCTTATGCAAGATACACGCAATCAATAAATCCTTGCCAAATTAGAACATGCGCCTTGATGGGTGAACAGGACAGGCCATCTGCCTTCGACTCCTCGAGGTCAGAATAGTCATTAGGATCATATTTTGAACAAGAATCTGCAGGTGGGGAGCGTATGAGTTTCATTGCATCCAGAATGGCACTCAATGCCTTGGTGCCAATTTTGTTAGTCGTTGCAGTGTTCCACAATATTCTTCTGATGTGCGGACTCTGATATTCACTGTGATTACGTACAATATCTGAGAAGCATGAAAACATAAATAGTAGTGAGATTATCTTTATAATGCAGAGGATATTCTAATATAGGGGCTCCCTGTAAACCCTTGTGTGCTATCACTGGATTCTGATGAGAGAGCCCATGTGTGCTGTAATATGGTGCGTGCATTAATATAATCTAGCACAAGTACACAAAAAATAGGCTCCAGAAGTAAGGATAGTTGGCAGATGATAGGTTCATAATATACTGTATAGAGAGTTTATTGCCAAACCATGATAACAAGAGCACACAGCAACTAGGCAGATTGTAGTGTACATAAAAGGGGTACACCATAACCAGCATATATAAATCAGGAAAGTGGAACTGGCTGGAAAATACAATGTTGTATTGCCGCTACTAATTGAAAGCCTATCGATCACGTACAGGCCAGCTCTATCAGCTGTTGACTGCAGATGTCCCTGCTCCCCTTCCTGATAAGGAACATACTGTACGCACTAAATACAGAATAACAAAAGAGGAACATGTTAAAGAACAGAAGAGGAAGCATATTCTTGAGGTTCCGCTCCTTTGCATACAATGTTGGTTGCCCACTCATGATGAATCACAGCGCCCAAAGAAATGCAATTCCATGCTGTCTCTCTATATGTGGCCACGTGCATTTGGAAACTCAAGTGGGAGCATTAGCTGACCAATTAAATGTGTGCCTGTTAACTAATATCAGTATCATATCACAATTCGTATTTGAAGAAGTAAGGTTTGGACTTATGATTGGTGTGTTGTTTAGCGTCAAGAGTGGACTGCTGCTAGTGCGACACAAAGGAGCTACACAGATCATAGTGTAGATATAACGGGAAAATCGTAAGCATCACAACTAAAATCAGGAAAGTGGAACTTGCTGGAAAATATGGGCTACTATTGCCGGTACGGCTAGAAAGGCTTCGGATACCAGCTCTCTTCAACTGAAGGTGCGATACTGTTAATATCAGTGTAACTCTCAAAGGTGACACAGCTCCCCGCATTTCCTTGCTAATCTTATAGGATTCAAGTGGGCAGGCCACTACAATTCCTATTCCTATGTTTACAAAATCCTACGAATCAAAGAGGCCCGAAGAGTTGAAAGTGTCCATTACAACAGCCGAATAGACCTCTACACTGCAAATGTCCCTGCTCCTCTTCAGTACAAGGAACATACTGTACTACTATAATACTCCCTCCGTTCCAAAATATAAGTCTTTGTAGAGATTTCCACTATGGATCACATACAGATGTATATAGATACATTTTAGAGTGTAGTTTCACTCATTTTGCTCCATATGTAGTCCATGGTGGAATCTATACAAAGACTTGTATTTAGGAATGGAGAGAGTACTTATTAAAGAAGAACATAAGAGGAACATGCTAAAGAAGAGCAGGCAGATTTTGGATAATAAAATGTTCGTTGCGCAGTGCCCACACATGATGAACCAGAGCGCATTAAGAATGCAACTCCCTGCTGTCTTTCTATATGTGGTGCATGTGCTTTTCGAAAGTAAAGTAGGAACATTAGCTGACCAATTAAACGTTATCTGTTTTAGTAATATCAGCATCATATCAGATTCGTATTTGAGCAATAAGTTTGGAATTATGAGTGGCACGTTGTTTATCTTGATGGATTGAGGAGCAGTGCTAAGCAGCTACGATGATGGTACTGAATATAAAGGAATGTCTGCATGCAAGTCGTGTGACTTTCGTCACTTGGGTCAGTCGACCATTCCAGGCGGTTGGATGAAGATCCTACATCTCATAACCCTTCTTCTTCCTCGTCTCTGATTCTTCACCTACAGAACACCGCACGGGCCGCCGGCCGAACAACCGGCCCCGACCCGCCTGCCCTCCCCTGAACCGCCCCCACCGCCTGTGTTCCTCCGCCACCCCCACCGGCGTCGAGTTTTCTTCGTTCAGCGAGGCCCCACCACCACCACCAGGCCACCGCCCCCCACAACCACCGTCCCCACCCGAGCCCCTTCCTTCCCTCCGGCAAGCTCTCAAAAATCGACTGACCCAATTTTGAAATTTAGTCTACTGTCATTTAACTAGTGTGGAATATAAAAGGGGAAAACCATAAGCATTGCGAGTATAGTGTTGAGCGTGCCATGGCGGATCTGAAGGTGCAAACCGAACAAAGGCAACTTCGCAACCAATGTTTGCTTTCAACTAACAAGATCCTAAGTGATGGACAAGAAATCACAGTAAAGCAGTGGCGATCTATTTTCTTGCTGCGATAAATAAGTTGAGCAGATACGAAAGAGTACCGCCTCTGGTGTGGCACCGTGTATGCATCGGCTGAGAATTTGACGGTGCTGTGGTAGCGATGGCTGTCGGTGGTGTGGAAGCAGATTTAGGAGGGTAGACGGTGGCGGCGGGGGAAATATCCCGGCGTGGTGGACGAGACGGTCGTAGGAGCGGCACCGGCAAGGTGGACGACGGCGGGGATGAAGCAAGAGGACGGGATGCAAGGATCCTGGTCCGAAGCCATGGATGAGAGAGGTCGATCTCTTGTAATGGACGATGGCATCGGGGTATTAGCTCTGGCATGGTGGAGGAGGACGGCGGTGGATGGGGTGGCGGACGGAGGAGGCTGGGGTGGAGAGGGTGTTTTGGCGCCCACGGAGTACGAATGGGGAAATGGAGGAAGAGAGGAAGGGGGGAACCATGTCTTCAGGGCGCGCATGTCTCAAATGTGAGGAAATTTACAAACTTAGCCCCCGTTTAAAATTTCCTACATCATAGCAATATTAGTCGGTTGGGCATAGGAAGGTAATCTCGCATACACCGAATATTTGCCGACGGAGATTTCGGCTGACGAGAGTTTGTTTTAGTGCCCACCGTGTATGAATCGGGGAGGGAGGTCAGAGTCAATTTCGGCCGAGGAGAAACTATGTTTTGGCGCCCACCGTGTATGAATCTGGGGAGGTGAGAGGCGGAGGCAGTTATGTCACATTTGAGTGAAATTACAAGCCTACCCATATCGAAACCTATAGAAATCGAGCCGATAGGCTTTGCATGTCAGGGATAGGCAGTAATTTCCATCTCGCAGATTTTGGTTTCGGGCAGTTACTGCGACTTTCCCCGGTTCGTTCAATTTTTTGCAGAGAAAGAGTGCACGTTTACCATGCCAACTCAATTCGAATCCAGTTTGTATTCTATTTTTGTTCGGGCAGGATCCATTTTTGATTGGAATAAAATTCTATATACATCATTTTTTATATATACTTTCAAAAGCACAACACCCTTTATACATAAATATGGTTTACAAATGGCATGATCTCAGATTCATAAGGATGGATCCATCTTAATTTGGATTTTCAAATATTTGAAACCACTTTATGTTGAAATCCAATGTATGCATTCCTCGCTAACTGTCTCCAATTAATGTGTGTTTCATGCGGGTTTTTTTACTTCTCAAACATGTATAATGTGTTTCACACACGCAACATATAGTGTATTCCCGTTTAGACATTAATTGCATATAAACCATGCATTGTCTCTAATTAAAGAATCTATGGATCACTAATATTGATAAACTATATAACATTACACGTGTCCCCAAATTCAAATGAATATGCATGTTTGATAGACCAATTTTCGTTATGATATTATCGATGTTGTGATCTCTATTTTAAATATTTGAATCCCCTTTAATCCAGATATTCGTCTCATATAGCTATCACTCATGCTTATATATCTCTCTAGATCTATACACCTTCATCGTCTCTCGGGTATCTCTCGTGCTACTTGTATGTCGACAATGATCTTTTATCTTCGTAACACACTGACGATACTCTCTCCCTCGACCTTCACTCTATCTCTCTCTAAGTATATCTCGCTCCCTGCTATGTGTCTCTAACTATGATTCTCCATGTGAAATCTCTTTCTCTCACGCGAACACAAACTTCGTCTCCCGGGGTCTCATTTCTCTCTACTATTCCCCTGTGTGCCACTCGCACACCCCCTCTCACACAGAGATGTCTTGCGCTCCTTAGGTATGAGAAGCTACGACTCTTCCTCTTAAATATCTCTTTCTCACACACAAACACAAACTCTGTCTCCCAGGGTCTCATATCTCTCCACCATTCTCTTGTATGTCGCTCACACACACTCTCTCTCCCTAGAGATATCTCGCGTTCCCTGATATGTCTCTCTAGCTATCACTCTCATTGTGAAATATCTTTCTCTCTCGCAAACACAAAACTCCATCTCTCGGGATCTCATTTCTCTCTGATATTTGTTTGTATGTGACTCACATATGCACCCTCTCTCTATCTCTCTCACACCCACACACATAACTCAGCCTTCTGATCCACTCGACTCTTATCTCTAACACACACACTAGCTAGCATATTTATCTTTCTATTTATCTGTTTCTCCATCAACCTTCTTTCTCGCCCTCACTCTTGCTTCCTATCATGCACACTATATATGTTTCTCTCTACATGCAGTCATGCGCCCTCTTTTTATCTTTCTCTCACACACACATAACTTCACCCTCTGAACCACTCGGCGGTCATCTCTAACACACAAACTAGTCGATGTCCCTCTAGCTAGCATCTCTATCTCTATCTATCTGTAGTTTCTCCGTTAACATTTCTTTCTCGCACGCACTCTTGCTTCCTATCATGCACACTATATCTGTCTCTCCATACATGCATCTATAGGTTGATCTCTTTTGCACAATCGTTGTGTCTCGCTCCCTCTGCTCGCCATAGATGCATGCTCCAGCTCACGCCACTATCTCTTAAAGACAAAAACACATGCTCAATTATCGGGCCTTCTTCCCTCCACTCTCACATGCATGCATATTGTCATACCGATCCGTCTCTCCCATGTCGTTGATCTTATGACTTATGTCTTCTTTCTTTTATCTCGATCATGCGCGCGCGCACACGCACACATCCCACGTATACATGTATACCTCTCGCACATGCACATTCAAGGTCTCCTATGTCTCCATACGTAGTTAATTACCCTTAGCCCTAACCCCACATCGAATCGTTCTCTTCTTGTGTGCACATAACTTCCACCTGGATGGGTAAAACACACACTCGCACTTAACAATCTCCTTCTAGCTACCCCCCTCACTCTTCCCCTATATCCCCGAAACCAATAAGACCATCCCTTCGTTTAATTCCTGCCTACATGCACCATCGATACAGTAGTCTTCCTCGGTGTCTCTCGAACAAACACGTTCTCTCGATGTCGACTCCTCTCACGTGCACATGCCTTCTCTTCCCTCTCTACGGGCCTCTTCTCTCTCACACCCCCTCATTGGTGGCCTCTGCCATACACATCACCTCTCTACGATGAAGCCACACACACTTAAATTACTTTCGCCACCGAAGACTCCGCTTCACACACACACACACACGCACGCACCCACACACACAGACACACACACACTAAGACTCCATCTCACACACACATGCTCTAGGCGGAGCATTTGTTCCTACCACCCTTCGTCCAACCTTACCCGTATGATAAACAATCACCTTAATTTACTTGTATAGCATGGACAAATTCCACTTTACTTTAGTAGTTAGCAAACTTCTCATAATTATATAACGCAAATCACGAGTAGGAAGTGACATTTTTTTTACACAACCACGTTAACATGGCCACGTAAATCACTAGCTAAAGTGTAATACCATTATACTTATATCCCGATGCAAAAGGTTGAGTACATGTCCGAAGAGTAGAATCGCACACACGCACTCTGTCTCTCAGAATCTCACACACATACCAGTTACGTGACGCCCCCTAAGCAGACCCGTATGTTACAATTTGTGCACCCGCGGGTACACGTGATGGTGCGCATTTATTTAAGCCGAACGGTGAACCCAAACAGTAGCTGCATTCATTCCCCTCCCGCCGCCTCTTCTCTGGTCGCCGTCGCCCGATAGCCATGGCCCGGCCAAAGGTAACGACATACGCCATACTCCCGCCGGAGCGGCGCTTTAATCTAGAGGCGGCGCGAAGCCCGGATCGCAGCCGCCCTGCCTCTGGAGTCCGGACTAGCCGGAGTCGGACGAGGAGGCGTTGGAGGCGGAGCAGCACGTGGAGCCGGAGGAGGAGAACAATGATGCGAGCCGGATCAGGAGGACGATGACGCGGGCGAAGCAGAGCTGGAGGAGGACGATGATTTCCATTATACTCAGACTTAAAGGGCTTTGAGTTTCACGCCACATTTATTTCATAGAGATAAGAGAAAGGAAATTTTAGTGGTCATGCATGCATCTTTTTGTGCTAGCACTCCTATATAAGGGTTGACCGGTCGCTTCCCGCGCACGTGCCCGGGCGATGCGTGGGCGGTGGAAGAAGAAGGAGAAGGGAAGCGGGCTGTGGAGTACGCCAGTTGCAGCACGAGCTCCAAGGAACGTTCGTGCCAAACAATGCATAGTTGTACAGTATAGTCCAGCGGAGTATGAATTGGCCTTTATGTTGCGTGTGGATGACATGGCTGCAACATGCAGGCTGCAGTTCGACGGCCTACTGCTCCGCTTCGCACGGTTCGGTCACGCAAGATTTGCATGCACGCATGTCACGCACATACTTGTCGAAGGCGTGCTCGAAAAAGGGCGACCAGGTCCGCTAGTCCGCGTTGGTCCATGCGCCCGGAAAACAACTAATCCCAATCGTTGTAAATGTCGTGCGTGCTTTAATTCTGGGCTAGTGGATGGACGCGAACGTGCAGTACAAAGAACCACCCGCCAACTCCCTAATCTCTATCTCTACTCTTATAATAATAATAATATATCTATCTATCTCTATCTCTCTTCTACTACTTTCTTATAAAAAACAGAGTTGGTGATGATGGTGTGCCTGCCTTCCTGCAATATAGGCCGTCCGATTTATATCTGACGGATAGGAAGAAAACTATGGCAATTTTGCAAAAAGATACCCACACCCCTCTCCACATTTGCAAATAAGGCCTTCCCTCGTTCATCCTTTTCTCTCACAAGATAAACTACTCATACAAATGCACCTTGATGTTACGTGCAACGCACGAGGATGTTTCCTTGGGGGTCTCTCCAGCGCGGAGTGGCCGTAGTTGCAAGTTGACGCCCCTTGAGATGCCGACGTTGAGGGGCACTCGGATTTTGTCCGATGAGCAGGTAAGCGATGAGTTTGATCATGTAGTAAATGCATTCTAAAGACTACTTCCGTGTCCATTTCCTAATTCCCCCGCTGCCCACTGTTTCACAGGTTAGGCTTGGTGCCAGTGGAGATTGGCTTGCATATGTACGGGAGGGTACCAACATCAATTTGCACAACATTTACAACGGTGACACTGTTCCCATAGAACCTTTTTCCAACATTGGGATCAGCCATGCAACGGGCCATCGCCTGAATTGGTACGATGGAACCATGGTGAGATTGAAGAAGATAGCAATCCCGGAAGCCCCGATAAGGTCATCCGCCAACCAAAATTACACTCTCATCGCGGTGTTTGACATCGCGATTGCTTTCACGAACCCTGCACATGGCGGTCAAAGGTGGACCATGCTGTCTACGGCCGATTTGTTGCCGTATGAGTACGAAGACGCTGTGCTCCTTTCTAACCACATCTTCGCGGTGACAAACCAGAGGACTTGTTTGGTATGGGACACATCCTACGGTATACTTCCTCTCTTCCAGTTTATTTGTTTTGAATTTTTTTGTTTTATAAGTTTCAAATTCAAATTTAGAGATCCCCATCACATGTTGAGATTACAATGTCCGTTAAATCATTGTGTGCATGTACTAGTTTTTTATTTGTCATTTATATTGGTCATGCATGCATGCATTGCAAGTAACATTTTTTACCACTATTTCTTAGGAAACTGAGTGCAATAATTGAGTAGTTTTGCAAACTACCAGTACTACACCTGAAACGGTTCAAAATCAATACCACCACCATGCCCGTGTCTGACCGCCCTGGCCGACCCAAACCCCCTCCCTTGCCGGTGCACGCTTCCCGCATGAAACAGTCAGCGTCGCCCCAGAGCGTCAGTGCCGTATTAATGCCCGGCCAGAGCGGAGGCGACCTCTCACTGGCGCCGTCTTTGAAGCAGCGCGACGGCCGAGAGAGCGCCGCTTCCCGGTGCACGTGACTGCTCCGCGTCGAGGCTGGCCATAGTTTGGATGAGTCTCCATCGTGGGGAGCCACACTAAGAAGCTGCGATGATATGGACTCCCGTTGCCCACCGTTATGGATCATTCCATCTATGAAGAACACGTGGGACTGGAACTACGAGACGGACATGTACCCAGGAGTGGATGTACGAACCTGAGTAATGTAGCGCAGTAAGTGAAGTAGAAAGGCACAAATAGTATGAACATGCGTGGCATATACGCATTTGTCTCTTACTACCACTAAATGTTGTACGTGCAATGCACGGTGATGTTATGATGTACGTGCCTAAGTACTCTACAACTATATTAATTGGAGGCACATATTAGGTTTTAGATTTGTTTACGTGTATGGCCTGAGACCTTCCAACTAGACGTGTCTTTCTCTCCAGGTCGCACTTTGTATCGTTCATACCACTAGTACTACGTGTGGTCTCCGACCTAGAAGTGGAAGAAGTGGAGACACTCTACCATGATGCTCATGTCCCACTCCTTTCGCTGACGTGTGGGACATCCAGCACGTGCCGTGTTTGGCACTCCTTCGTCGTAAGAGTTGAAACGCTAGCTTTCATCAAAAATAAAAAATAAATATAAATCAACAGTGATACTATACCACGCGGTTTCCTTGCTCCTCGATATCAGAAAGAATACTTCCGTTCGCCGACATGTGGGACGTCGACCATCCTGGTCCACTTGCCATGCACGCAGAACTCCAAGGGATAGTCACCCCGGTCGTCGTGCCGTAGTAATAATGACTAATGAGCCATCAAATCACAGGCCCAACCTTTCCCACTGTGAAGTTGCTCGGACGAAGGAACCATCATGACTTCGTTGAATTTCCACTTCTTGAAGAAAACTACTGTACCAGCAGTACTGCTAGCTACAGTAGTACTGTACTCCAGCAGAGGCCTCCTTTGGTTCATAGGATATGAATTTTATAGGAATATGAAAATCATAGGAAGTGAGATGACATGCATCTCAATTCCTATAGAGAAAGAGATGCCATTTGATGCATAGGATAGGAATTTTTCCATTGAGTCTAGGCTAATGTACTGGTAATTTGCTCTAAAAGCTACAGTAGTAACTAGTATTGGTACATGCTCGTAATTAATTAAACAAACGTACGGGCGACACAGACACACACACTAACTACTAGTACTACTACTTCTCACATGCTGGCCAGACGCCGTCATTCTCCTTCCCGGTTTTGTCGGCGACACCCCACCGTGCTTGGATCTCCGCCGAGCTCTCCGCAGCAGCGCATGCGTCCTCTTATTTCTTGCGGCAGCGGGCCTCTCTTTTCTTGAGTGCTTTCTGCCTTTTCCGCTCCCTCTGTGCGGCTTTGGCCGCCTCTTGCTCTACCGCCCATTCGGCCTTGGCAGATTCAAAGTCCGCCCACGTAGGTGTGAGGTCGCGAGCGGCGATGAACTCGGCACGGTGGGAGGCCATCGCTTCCCTACCATTTTGTGTGCGGTCGTGGGCGGCGAGGAACTCGGCGTGGCGGGATGCCATCGCTTCCTTATCGGTTAGTGTGTGGCGCGGTGGCATGAGCGACGCTTGGTGAGAGCTCTGGGGCGGAGTGGCCGGACAACCGTATAGTGCATTGGTTTGTCAAGAGCCCAAGGACAGAAGACGAAGGAAATTTGGATTCCCCTTCAATCCTGGTCATTTATTACCGAGTAAAATGCATTGGCGGTCATCGAACTTGTCTTGATAGCTCACTTTGATCATTGTATACGAGATATGGTGATTATACGGTCACTCGCTCAGCGTACAACTCCGTATTTGTCTGGTTGACCAGTCAAACAGTCCGCATGTGCCTCATCAGCTCGTGTTTTGTATCTATCTATCTATGCGGGCCTACCTGTCAGTGGAGAAAGAAATAAAAACCAAAAGTATGCATATGTGAGGAATCAAACCACGGACTCGTCGCTGCAACGCACACTCGTCAGCCAAATGAAAATGAAATACTTTGTGTTAAATGCACAAACTGATTTTTTTTATATTATACATGATGCACACATTAGCGCACACCGTCCATAGACGCAAGTAGCATGTACGCGTGCAGACACTCACGCTCACGCTATCAAACCATGCTAATTCATGCACGTCGCCCTCTCAATCAAAGTCCTGCTCATGGCGCAATGCAAACGGCGAGCCCGTCACCTGCGCGCCCCGGCGGTGACTGACATTACTGTTTAGACGTTTGCTGGCGGCCTCTGCGAACACCGAGCATATATTCATCTGGCTCAACACCAATGTCATACTCATGCTTGGGCGCCGAGCTGCTCGACATTAGCCATGGCTTTGCACACGATGTGAGGACGTGACTCGGTGCCTTGCTCATGTATATCATCCATCACAACGACAATCTATAAAACAGCCTAGCTAGAGAGGGTACTATGGTACCTATATATGTATCGTGAGCGGCCGATCATAGTGCCACTGCACACGAGTGTGTGTTTGATCGATTCGTCCATTATTCGTAAGTTATGCATGGTTGTGTGGTGTCTAATGGTGGTCGTCGAAGGCTAGCTGGCGACAGGAGTGGTTGCATGGACGGCTGGTTGTCTATACATGCCGCATACGCTTCAAAGGGTCATCATCCATGAGTTCACATTTTACTACCACGCCAGCGTCTGACCGCCCTGGCCTACCGAAACCCCTTCCATCGCTAGCGCGCGCTTCCCGCCTGAAACGGTCACCGTCACTACAGAACATCAATGGCGCATTCACGCCCGACGCGACGTCTCACTGGCGCCGGCATTGCAGCAGAGCGACGGTCGAGAGAGCGCCACCCGCGCGGCATCCCGGTGCAAGCGACTGCTCTGCGTTAACGACACCACGACCATCCGTCCATCCGCCACCCACATTAATGACACGCGGCTGCCGACGAACCTACTCCGGCGCCAGCCGTCCATCCGTCTGCCACACCTCATTGCCATTCGCCCGCTATATTAACTTCAGCCCCAGTTCCCAGCCATAGCCAAAGACCCACAGTCAATCTCCTTCGCTCCCTTCCTTCTGTTGGCACCACTCCAACCATGGCCTTCTGGCGCTCCAAAGCTCTCTTGGACGTACTGTCGCAGGAGCAGACGAAGGACATCGGCGGCTCCGCTCCGGGCGCGCTCCAAAGCTCTCTTGGACGTACTGTCGCAGGAGCAGATGAAGGACATCGCCGGCTCCCCCCCCGGCCGCCCTCCGCCGCCACGACCACGAAGCCGGCGCGCGTGCGCGGGCACAGCCAGCAGCGAGGAAGAGTAGTACATGGTAGGTCGCTGTCGCTCTGGTCCCAGGAATGCCACCGCTCCCCCACTCAGTCGACGCCAAGCTTGGTGGGGTAAACATCGGCGGCCGATTAGCCGCTTGATGGCGACGTGGAGGCGGAAATCTTCAAAACCTTGTGCTCCGGAGGAGGAGGGAGGTTATCGAGGCGGAGCTGGACAAAGCCGAGGCGGATGAGGAGGAGGCAAAGGTAATAGCCGGAGCATCAGTTCTTGGGGCTCATGGCCGGACATGGTGGTCGGGCACCGGCGATCGTTTAGATTAGGTTTACAGTAGGTTTTAGTATGGTTTGTGCAAAATATGTAATGAATTTCGTCCAGTTTATAGGAAAAGTTTTCGAAATGTAATGAATTTCATCCGGTTAATTTGAAATTTGCTTTGTTTGCATGAATTTCGTCCGGTTAGTTCATATAGTTATCGAAAGGTATGTAGGCAGCATTGGATGGCATCCTCTGGCATCAGTGTCCTCGGATAGATGTCGGTGTAAATTTGTGGGTCAGCGCTGGAGATGCCCTAACTATCATGCTATAATCGCTAACAGTGCTCCATTATTTCGCAGGGAACAGTTATCCCTCTATCAAAATCAGATCCGCCGTGTTTTGCACTCCTCCCACGTAAGAGTGTAGACGCTTGCTTACATAAAAATGGAGCAAGTGGACGGCACTGTAGCACGTCATATCACTCAAACTAGCCCGCCTAACGCGCGGGAAAGCCCCGCCCTCGTCATTTTGTTCTGGATTTCTATCGATCGATCACACAAAAATGTTATGCTTTGCAAGTTCAAAGGAAAAGGCGGCACACTTAAAGCACACCTGTCACGTTCGCGTCGCACCCCCGACAGTCCGGCTCGCACGCCGCTCACCAGAGGGGACACGCGTTGTCTTGCATTTTCACTGACATGTGGGACTGCAATTGAATACCCGTCGATAGCCGAAATCTAATCGCTCGGCGGGCATCGGCTGAGAAGAGAGAGACGGGGGAGGGAGAAGAGATCGCCCGCCCGCCGCGTATGGACTCCAGGAAATATGGTGATAATGTGAGGTGGGCCATGCGGGAGTCCGGCCCGCTTCTGACCGCCCTAGCCCACCAGAAAACCCCTCCCCCCCTCCCGTGCGCGCTCCCCCTTAGACGCCAGCTGCCCGCATTCATAACAAGTAGTACTAGTACAATACTGGGCTATAAGCCCGCTTATGTGGAGGAGAGAGAGGCATTGACAAAGTCAAGGAGTGGGCTCTACAAGAGCCCGTCTCTACACGTGCTCCTAGGTATAAAAAAACTAATTCTAAAAAAAAAGGTATAAAAAACAATTGTGTCTAAAAAAAGAAGGTAAAAAACATTTGAGAGGAAATAGATAGAGAGAAAGTGAGAAAAAGTTGTAACCTTATAGTCAACACTATGGTACATGAGGAAGGAGGGAGTTGTGCACATGCCAAGTTCACTGGGCTGCCGTGTTTCACACTCCTCCGTCGTAACAGTGGAGACAATAGCTTTCATCAAAAATAAACAATGAATACTCGTTGCTTGTCCTTGATATCGGAAAGAATACTTTCATTCGCCGACATGTGGGACGTCGACCATCCTGGTCCACCTGGCATGCACAAAATTATCCTGGTCCACCCCGGTCGTAGCGTAGGCCCAACCTTTCCCACTGTAAGTTGGTCAGACGAAGGAACCATCATGACTTCGTTGAATTCCGCTTCTTCAAGAAAACTTACTGTACTCGCAATACTGCTACCACACGCGAAGACTGGTAGACACTGTAGCATGTCATATCACTGAAAACCACTACGCCAAACTAGCCGCCTAGGATTTGTACGTCTCTGTACTGCTATGATTTTGTGTTCTCAAAAAATATCCTTTGTCAATCTAACGATTAGGAGTAGAAAGAAATGGGATGGTCTTTCTCTCTCTCTAGATCTCTCTCCATCCCACAACCCCTCTAGCACACGTACACACTCTCTGTAGCCACTCCGAAAGTACGACGTCACTACACATTCATGATTCCAACAAAAAAATACACATTCACGCATGTTACACGTACGTGCCAATTTTGCTAGCTATTAATGTGTTCGTGAACCAACTCTTTGAGTTCGATGTGAATTAATGTATAATTGTGGACTATTGTCTGATCGATCGCTAAGCCTACAATTTTAGGAGCTTGGGCTATTGGCCGATTGACGACGAATCATACCTATAAGCGTACCACGAGCTCATCAGCCCCAACATTTCTCTTCGATGAGTGTTTTGCAAGTACTATAGCTCGCATAGTAGCTAGCCTACTAACACCAAGAATCATCAAACCAGCCTTGCTGATATGATAAACAGTTCAAACTTACATCTAAGCATGCCATATATTACATCAAAAGCTGGTGAGGATACATATGTTTCCATAACTCGGAGAGGGTTCGCATGATTCACTATCAAACAAAAGTAGCAAGTACCGCCCACACAAGACAGTGCACTAGCCCTAAGATGGTTTGATAACATGCATCATTCTGGTAATTAAACACAATGCAAACTACCTTGAAGGATTAGCGCGACCAACTATTTCTTGTCATCGATCTCTCGGGCAATGACCATAGCACGGACAACAGCATGGGAATCGACCTCTGGGGCGATGTCCACAGGACGGACCGCGACATCGGAATCGATCTCTGGGGCGATGTCCACAGGACAGACAGCGGCATCGGAATCGATCTCCGGGGCGATGTCCACAGGAGGGACCGCGACATCGAAAACGATCTCTGGGGCGTTGTCCACAGGACAGACCGCGCCATCGGAATCATCAAGGACGTCCACCGGCACCTGCACAACCCTAACATATTAGCAAGCACATTGCAAATAATCAAAAACCACAACTATGGTAAGCCATTTTTTTACCTTGTGCAGCTCACCGGGGGATCCCATCCTTCCGGGGGCCATCGCCTTGCCAGGGAAATACTACTTCTCAACGGCAACTATCTCCTGAAACTCGGCCTTGAGCCTCTCATAGGTGGCCATTAGAGTTTCTGGGGTAGGCACGGTGGGGCCCTTGCTGTTCTTCCAGCTTTCTTTGAGGAGTTTGTCCGCCAACATCGTCAACTCTTTGGCCAATGCTTGTTTCTTGGAGTTCTTCATCTCCATGGGTTGGCCCGCCAACATGGCCAACTCGTTGGTTGGTGCTCGCTTCCTGGAGATCTCTGTCTCGAGTGGGTTGTCCGCCGGCAACTCTTTGCCTAGTGCTCCAGGATCCATCAATAAACTGACAAACAAAAAGCAATCGAAAGGAAACCACAATCGCAATGAAAACGGGAAAAGAATAGGCTGTGAGAATCAGTCGGTGCTTCGCAAAAAGAAGATTCTTGGAATGAAAATATAGTAGCATCACTGATTTGCCCACCTTTCCTTCGTCGATACAGAAGAAAAATGGCAGAAGTGAGTAGCCTGGAGTGAGGTTTTCTTCAAGGGGAGAAAGGGCTTCAACGAGCGTTCAAGTGAAATGATGGTTGCTTCGTCCAGTCCAAGTTCGAGGCCACTTTACCACTGCTAGTAAAGGTGTGGATTTTGTGATATGACGGGTCATGACGGCCACACCGAGGTGACCGGTGAGTCTCGACTGTAGCACCTCGCTGTGATTTGGTGGATGGCACGCGGGCCCGGATGCTTTGATGTCCCGCATGTAGATAGAGTGGCTAGTCATATACGGTACTAGTTTGGACGACAGACGAGCAGCTCCGTCCTGGTTTATTGGTCCCAATGATAATCTGTGCCAAATTTTGACTATAAATTTAACTAACCAAATGTTCATGCATGTCACAAAAAATTACATCATTGAAAACTATGTTCAAATACGAATCAAAGGATATAATTTTTGTTAACATGCACTAAAATTTTGTCAGTTAAATCTTTGGTCAAAATTTAGCACAAATTACAAAGGGGCCCAATAAAGATTGTACTCTCACATTTTGTTTTGAGGATACTCCCACATAGAAAATATAAATAATAATGCATGTTGGGGCAGCCCACGTTTCCGATAATTTTAGCCGTGGGCTTGTTCACAAATTTTATGAGGCGGTGGTTGTTCACTTAATGGAGGGTCTAGTACCAGACTTGAACGATACAAAGTGCAACCTGGCACACCGTAACACCACTTGGAATAAGTAGGTAGCTATCTCAAAAAACAATCAACAACTAAAAAAATGGCGACCTGGCACGTACACAATTTTAAACGATTGTTTTGATGGAGTGAAAAAAGAAAACTACCCCACTATACGTATATATATATAGGCCGGAGCCTCCGCACTTGCTTGTTAGGGTTGCTCTATTCACACACTCTCATCCTCTCCAGATCTAAGCAAGATAGCGGTGGTAACACTGTCTTTCTATCCTCACCACTGGTTACAGATCCGGACATATCCCCCTCCACCGGTGAAGGGGAGGAGGGGCAGCATTTAGGCCATCGTCGACAGCGAGGGATGAGACCCACTGCCGGCTGCACCGTTATCTCTGGCTGAGCACTGGCGCGGGACGTCATTCGATCCCTTTGTCGTTGCCCTAGTGTGGGCGGATCCGGCCTCCCACCGCCCACCTATCCACATCCCGACGACCTTCAGGTATATCTTCCTTCGAAACAGGCCTAGCTCTACTTCCCCAGCTCGCTACGTCGCTACATGTGCATCATTTTCTACCTCTCAGCCCCTCTCGATCGGATGGTCCAACGTCACCTTTTTTTTCTATTGTTAGAGGTAAAGCTACTTCATGGAGTCGAATCTTGTACTTGGTTCAAACAAGAAATAAAGGGGGAAAATTTATTATGTACATCGGACTTGGTACAAACAGGAAGGAAAGGGGGTGAAAGTAGTACAGACTGGTCATCCAACCGGTCTCTTGGTCGAAAAGGGAAATATAGGGGAAACGCTGTACACAGTGGTATGACCAGGACTAGATTTGCTATCCACACATAGGAGTAGGTGGCTAGAGTGAACAAAAATGGGACCAACCCAGATATGTTTCTTGGATGTTTGTTTCTCGGGGCAACAAACTCTGAATCACCACTTTATGCCCCGGTTTAGGTACATGGTGCTGGACTGCTAGTGCACCCACTGTCCCATGCCCTTATAGCAAATATTTAGTTGTTCTTAATCTAATGCCCCTGGTAAAATGAAGCCATGCCACTGTTATAAGCCATGACAAGTTTAGCCAATTATTTTTGCCAGTAATTGTTTGAGACTTTGATTGTTTCCTCTGTAGCTTTTTGTGCAAACAGGGATATCCATTTCACCTCGGTGCTATTGCGACTTTTTGGTGCACTGCACAAAACACTTCTTAAAAGAAGTGACTTTTGTGCTATTTAACTGGAATGTCAGAATGGAACCGTTGGTTCATTTCAGTGGAACTGCACAAAGGGAGATCTGTGTTCCAATCTTCATCATCCATATTGGCACCATAACCTTCCTTTAGGTAAGAATGATATTTAATGCATGTGTTCATCTCTATTTTGCGACTGCCATGAGAAAATAATGCTATTGTTTACTAGTACACTTGTACTCCCTCACTGACAAAACTAATTCTGAAATAGAAGGCCAATCATGTACTTGGTTTCACCAACTGGTGAGGAGAAAGAGAAACAGAGCATGAAGAGGAAGACGAAGAAGAAGAAGAAGAAGAAGAAGAAGAAGAAGGAGGAGGAAATGAAGAAGATCACATGATGGTACCGTCCTATGTTATCCTGACATCTTGCTAGTGGTATTGTATTGCTGTGTTGCTACTAGTCTTAATTTACTTGGAAGACTAGCAAGATGCCCGTGCGTTGCATGTAACATCAAGATGCATTTGTATGAGTAGTTTATCTTGTGAGAGAAAAGGATGAATGAGGGAAGGCCTTATTTGCAAATGTGAAGATGGGTGTGGGTATCTTTTTGCAAAATTGCCATAGTTTCCTTCCTATCTGTCAGATATAAATCGGACGGCCTATATTGCAGGATGGCAGGCACACCATCATCACCAACTCTGTTTTTTACATAAGAGATAAGAGAAGACTAGCAAGATGCCCATGCGTTGCATGGAGCATCAAGATGCATTTGTATGAGTAGTTTATCTTGTGGGAGAAAAGGATGAACGAGGGATGCATGTGTGACCCAGCTCTACACGATCAATAGTGCCAAGGTGATCGTGCTGAAGCCGAGGCCTCAGTCGAGGCCATTCAAGGGCTCTGGCAACGTCTCCCTTACATGTGAGATGATCCTCCAGGGAGCCCTTCCACTTCTGTTGTCTCTCCTACAAGGTTACTTTTAATTAATTAGGAGTACTTAAGTAGCACTAATTTATTGCTACCTAATTTTCCTGTCGGAGTTAAACAAATCTTTAGTAGCACCCTATGCTGAATCATGTACGTGTGTATGTGTGTCTGTGGAGGTGAATCATGTGGTGAAGCAGGGAGGGAATCTTGGTAGTGCCATGACATAATAATGCTATTGTTTTGCATGTCAATTTATTGCCATTGGTTCAATGAGGCAATGTTTTGCGTATTGTCCATCATGAATTTGATGCTACTGCTAAAGTAATATGCTAATATCTTTCTATCCTTTCTCACTAAGCTAATGAAGGTTTCACCTTGTTCCTACTTGTGCAAACAGGGATCATGTTGTGCCAATCGGAACTGCACAAGAGAATACAATGAACTGTATCCCAGCCAGTGCTTTAACTCTGCTGGAAGTTCTTGATAATCTTTCGATATAATCTCACCACTGGTAAACAAGAGTGATTTCAACCATACATTTGAAGTGCACAAAAATATATACTATTGAGTGATTCCAGTGAGTGCTTTATCATCTCTTCTGGGACTACTTGAATAAGCTTTTTTGTTCAGGTTGGTACCGGCCTAAGGCCTGCATCCATATTAGTTTGCTGTCATCTCTATTTGTATCGTGCTACTGTGTTGCTACTGTCATGAGAAACTCCTTTATCTTTGCACGTTAAAGTTTTGCAACCTATGATACATGGCAAAGCTTTGAGTGTTGAGCTAATTGGCACTGATTAAATAAACTAATACCTCTCTTTAAGCAAGACTACTATGTTGCTAACTTTACCCATTAAGATA
The DNA here is from genome assembly GCA_011799875.1 of Thinopyrum elongatum. Lineage (NCBI taxonomy): Eukaryota > Viridiplantae > Streptophyta > Magnoliopsida > Poales > Poaceae > Thinopyrum > Thinopyrum elongatum. The sequence continues at coordinate 457,030,943 of CM022297.1, forward strand.
ATGAGGGTGCTTCTATTTGTTAGTGTATGTTTCATCAACTAGTCCCACTATTACAGTAATCTCACTCTCTCAATATATGTGCCAACAGGGATGCTCGATTTTGGTGGAACTGCACAAAAACTTTTGGTGCTTCATTGCCTCGACTGCTTCCTTCCTTCCCTGTTAGTCACTTATCTCGGCTTGCTTCCTTCCTTTCCTGTCAATCGCTTATCTCGGCTTCCAGTCAAAGGAAATAGTAATTGATATGCTACCTCACACAGGTTGGTACCGGTCTTTATCCTGATTATTGTGCTTGTCATATGTATTGGTAATTTGGTATTGTGCTACTATTTGCCGATTTCATAAAGGAGTAACTTGGAGCCTGAACTCGCAGGCAAATCATTACATTGGGCGATTTCAGTAGAACTGTACAAAAAGATCAGATGGACAGATACTTATGCTACTGCTATGTACTCCAAAGTTCACTCAGACAAGCATCGATGTTGACAAGAAGAAGTGCCTATATTCATTCGATTATCAACCGGCGTCAACCAGTTGTCAAACTCCAAGTATTAGGAGAGTGAACGCCAAAAATATTGGTTGGCGCATAGCCCAGAAAAACGCAGTCCAGTCTTTGGTCCCAACTTGTGCCTTTTGGTTATCGGCACATATGGCAGCGAACTGTATGGCATGGAGTCTAAAGATTCCAGACAAGTTGGTTTGTTCATTTTATCGACCACCTCCTTTCTTGTCTGCAATGTAGAATTTCGGCGAGGTACAGGACCAAGATGAGCCAGTAAACTAGTTGGATGAAAGTAGTGGCCAAGTTGCTCAAACCTCCCTCGGCATCGAGGCCACTATCTTGAGGATAAACCTACAAGCAAAGTTCAGATTGTCTGTGCTGCCTCTTATGTACTCGAAAGTTTACTCGTACAAGCATTAATTTTAGCAAGAAGTACCACCGACTGAACACCATTTACCAGTGTGTACCCTAGGTAATTAAAGTTTGTCCATGGATGATATTGGCTGTGATCTCAATCATTTGGATGCATAAACATACTGAACATGTGTATATCTGAATCTTTTTGTGAATTATCTATGAATATTGTCTTGTGATCTATCAATCATTTGGATGCATAGACATGTTGAACTTGTGTATATATGAATCTTTTGAGTTGTTGATTGTGAATGTTGACTATGAATATGAACATGTCCTGTGAACCTGAGTTTGATACAAATGTTTACCTTTTCTGTTGTACTTGTGTGTGAACTTGTTAGTATGTCTACTGTGGGATTTGTGATGTGTGGGTGTCAACGGCACACCTTCTTCCCGAGAAGATTTGCACCTGCTTGTTAGGGTAGCAACGGCGCATCAGCTCTTTTTTATCTTTTTGCTCTGTCTTCCCCCTCCCCCGCTCAACCCCTGTCGTAATGTTTTCGGCCTCAAAACAAACATAGTACTGCATTGTTTTTGGGGCTTGATGAAAAATCGAGTGCTGCTTTCTGTAGGTTGGCCCGCCCAGCAAATGGGCTGCTGGTCCACCACGGACTGGGAGGCTAAAAATACAAGTTGTATGGTGTAGAGGCAAGTAAAAAATGCCATCGAGAGCCATCCACTGAAAAAAAATCGCGTTTGATGTGCTTCTTCAGTCGCGCCGCCGGCCCCCTCTTTAATCTAGTTCGCTCCATTCCCCAACCGACAGCACGGGACGGAAGTTTATTTCCCCCTCGCGCTGCCGGGGGATTGAAGAAGCGCGGCATCGAATCCAACACCGGTGATGGCTGCTTGTCCAAGTGATTTTCAGATAAGAAACTGCATGTTTCAGAGGCAGATCATTTAAATCAATAGGCACTTTTCAAACATGGATAACATAATGTTGGAAATTTTATTCATGGTAAAAAATGGAACTAACAACAAGTTAACATCATGCTAATCAACATTCATGTATAGCACATCTTCATATGATGCAAAGTCAAAAAGATATGCTATTTTCAAAATGGCAAGACAATTGAGTGTGCGAAAAACTGGGTAAACTAGGGACAAAATTTTGGCAAGTGTTAGATATTTTTCAACTGCACCAGTTGGAATCAAACCTGGGCAGTACAGCTTTTGGGTGAGAGGGCTGCAGCCACCGGTCTAGTGCGGTATGTTCGAAATAATGAAGGCGTCTTCCCCGGCTCCAGTTCTTTCTCGTCCGTGTGCGCTCGCCGTGGTGGCGCTGTATGCCGTTGTCAACATGCTCAATAAACGAGAGGAATCCGGAGAGGACTGTACGCCGAGAGACTGACAGTGGGGAGCCACCAGGTCCAAGCCGTATGCAAGCAAGTGCCTCATTGGAAAAAAAAAAGCTTCCTCCTAATTGTATACTGACGTTGGGGCCCATGGGTTTGTCAACCTAGTCAATAAACGAAATAAATTTACAATGATGACTGTCATCGGGGAGCTTTTTTTTCAGGGGTATCGGGGATCTTTTTTGTTGTTGTTGTTGTGGGAAAGGAGTATCGGGGATCTAGCTGGTATCATTTTTTTCCCGAGGGCGAACAAGTATTAGCTAGGCCTAGGTTTTGTTTTTTAACATGAGTGATGTCTACTACGCAACTTTATTCTTGTAGACTTGTGTTGGGCCTCCAAGCGCAGAGTTTTGTAGGACAGTAGCAATTTTCCCTCAAGTGGATGACCTAAGGTTTATCAATCCGTGGGAGGCATAGGATGAAGATGGTATCTCTCAAACAACCCTGCAACCAAATAACAAAGAGTCTCTTGTGTCCCCAACACACCAAATACAATGGTAAATTGTATAGGTGCACTAGTTCAGCGAAGAGATGGTAATAAAAGTGTAGTAATGATACTAGATATTGATTTTTGTAATAGGAACAATAAAAAACAGCAAGGTAGCAATTGATAAAATGGAGCACAAATGGTATTGCAATGCTTGAAAATGAGGCCTAGGGTCCGTACTTTCGCTAGTGCAATCTCTCAACAATGCTAATATAATTGGATCATATAACCATCCCTCAACGTGCGATGAAGAATCACTCCAAAGTTCCAATCTAGCGGAGAACATAAGAATAAATTGTTTCTAGGGTACGAAACCACCTCAAAGCTATTCTTTCTGATCGATCTATCCAAGAGTTCGTACTAAAATAACACCAAAGAAAATTCAGATTCGTAATGCTCAATCCAACACAAAGAACCTCAAAGAGTGCCCCAAGATTTCTACCGGAGAAACAAAGACAAGAACATGCATCAACCCCTATGCATAGATTACCCCAATGTCACCTCGGGAATCCGCGAGTTGAGTGCCAAAACATATATCAAGTGAATAAATATAATACCCCATTGTCACCATGGGTATTCGTATGCAACACATATATCAAGTGCTCTCAAATCCATAAAAGTATTCAATCCGATAAAACGAAATCTCAATGGGAAAACTCAATTCATCACAACAAGATAGAGAGGGGAAAACACCATATGATCCGACTATATTAACAAAGCCCGCGATACATCAAGATTGTGCATCTCAAGAACACGAGAGAGAGAGAGAGAGAGAGAGAGAGAGAGAGAGAGATTAAGCACATAGCTACTAGTACAAACCATCAGCCCCGAGGGTGGACAACTCCCTCCGCATCGTGGTGGTCGCCGGGATGATGAAGATGGCCACCGGTGATGATCTCCCCCTCTGGCAGGGTGCCGGAACGGGGTCTAGATTGGATCTCGTGGATACAGAGGCCTTGCGGTGGCGGAACTTCTGATCTAGGGTCTCCTCAAGGGTTTTTGGAATATTTGGCAATTTATAGGGTGAAGAGGTGGTGCGGGAGGCCACCAAGGTGGGCACAACCCACCGGGGTGCGCCTGGGGGCCCAGACGCGCCCTGGTGGGTTGTGCCCCCCTCGGGGCACCCCCAGGTGCTGCTCTGGCCCATTGAATGTCTTCTGGTCCATAAAAAATCCACAAAAAGTTTTGCGGTGTTCGGACTCCGTTTGGTATTGATTTCCTGCGATGTAAAAATAAGCAAAAAAACAGCAACTGGCACTGGGCACTATGTCAATAGGTTAGTCCCAAAAAATGATATAAAGTTGCTATAAAATGATTGTAAAACATCCAACAAATATAATATAACAGCATGAATACTTCATAAATTATAGATACGTCGGAGACGTATCTGCATCCCCAAGCTTAATTCCTACTCGTCCTCGAGTAGGTAAATGATAAAAGAAATAATTTATGAAGTGTGAATGCTAGCAAAGTGCATAAGTTTGATCAATGAAAATTTCAATCACTTTTTCTAGCATCATAACAACAATTCTTTCTTATAAAACTTCTCATGTTAAAGTAGCAACCAATTCACATGTTAAGGTTCAAACAATGAATTCTCTTGAAACTCAACAACCTATATTCTTAGTCACCAAACAATTGCAATTCAACTTATTCAACAGAGTCTAAGTAAGAGCTCCACATACTCAACCATCATATAGTCTTCTATGATTGCTAACACTCATCGCATACACATGAGCAAAACGTTTCAACCAGACACATAGAAAGATAGAGGCTTATAATTTCGCCTCCCAACGTATTCACCTCAAGGCTGATGTCAACAATAATAACTCATGCTACCCATATCCAACTGGATATATGTGCCTAGATCTTTCCTCACCACATGATGCTTGCCAAAAGAGAAAACTAAAAAGGAATAGAGAGAAAAACTTTGACTCTTGCATGAAAATAAATACATAAAAGTAAAAGGTAGGCCCTTCGCAGAGGGAAGAAGAGGTTGCCATGCGCTTTTTGTTTGTATGCTCAATCCCTTAGTGCAAAAGAACATCACGTTATATTGCCCCTTATGATAGCAACCTTTATTATGCAGTCTGTCGCTTTTATTCTTTGCCATCACAAGTTCGTACAACGCTCAATTTTCTCTTACACTAAATGATCTAACACTTTTAGAAGCAATTTTTATTGCCTTATTGCACCGATGACAACTTACTTGAAGGATCTTACTCAATCCTTAGGTAGGTATGGTAGACTCTTGAAAATAAGATTTCGGTTTAAGGGTTTTTTGGATGCACAAGTAGTATCTCTACTTGGTGCGGAATTTTTGGCTAGCAAAGATGGGGGGCAATCACCACATGTTGAAGGATCTATGACAATATAACTTCTATGTGAATATGAACAAACATAAATCATTACATTGTCTTCCTTGTCCAACGTCAATAATTTTGGCATATAATATTTTGATGGGGGCTCACAATCACAAAAGATTCCAAGATAGTGTATTTGCATGTGAAAGTTCTCTTCCTTATAGTAATCATTCATGAATTGCTTGTATGACCAATATTGTGATTGTCAAGCTTCAAAAGATTTCACTTTCTAAACCCAATGTGAAGCTACCACTAGGCATGATATGAACATATAATTTCAACTTCATGATATTCAATTCATTCAACAATTTACTCATAGGATATAAGTGAAGCACGAGAGTAAATGACAAACCACTCCAAAAAGATATAAGTGAAGATCAAGCGAGTAGTTAAGTAAAGGGGTAACTAATTGAGGACTCTCTCTTATTTAAAAACTTTCATATCTAAGTATTTTATTAAAACAGCAAGTAAAACAAAATGACATTCCAAGAATAGCACAACTCAAGTGAAGAAGCAAAAACTTAGGCTCAACCGATACTAACCGATAATTGTTGATGAAGAAAGGTGGGATGCCTACCGGGGCATCCCCAAGCTTAGATGCTTGATACTTATTGAAATATTATCTTGGGATGCCTTGGGCATCCCCAAGCTTGAGCTTTTGCATCTCCTTAATTCCTTTTATATCACGGTTTCCCTAAATCTTAAAAACTTCATACACACAAAACTCAACAAGAACTCGTGAGATAAGTTAGTATAAACCAATGCAAAAACCTTATCATTATCTACTGTAGAAAATCACAAAAATTATTATTCAACATTGCATACTAAATGCCTCTGCATATTTAATACTCCTATCCTTAAATAGAATCATTAAACAAGCAAACATATGCAAACAATGCAAACATAACAGCAATCTGCCAAAACAGCAAAGTCTGTAAAGAATGCAAGAGTATGAATACTTATTAAACTCCAAAAATTATTAAAATTTACCACACTGTTGAAAAATTATCATACCTTATTTTTCAAAAAGTTTCAACATTTTATCACATTCTTACTTTTCTAGAGAATTTTTGCAACAGAGATAAACTTTCTGTTTTGAAACAGCAACATGTAGACTTGCAAAATAAGCATGGTAAAGGCTATCCTTGACATTTTTATTGAAAAGAAAGATGCAAAACATTATTATAAATATCAGAAAGCAAATAAAAACAAAATAAAATTATGCTCCAAGCAAAACTCATATCATGTGATGAATGAAAATATAGCTCCAAGTGAGGTTACCGATAATGTTGGAGACGAAAGAGGGGATGCCTTCCGGGGCATCCCCAAGCTTAGTTGCTTGGATCTTCCTTGAATATTACCTTGGGGGTGCCTTGGGCATACCCAAGCTTAGGGTCTTGTCACTCCTTATTATCCTCATATCGACATCTCACCCAAAACTTGAAAACTTCAATCACACAAAACTCAACAAAACCTTCGTGAGATCCGTTAGTATAAGAAAGCAAATCACTACTATAAGCACTGTTGCAAACCCATTCACATTTTATTTTTGCATTATATCCACTGTATTCCAACTTTTCTATGGCAAAAAATCTTCAAAGGAAACCATAGAATCATCAAAACAAGCACACAAAGCAAAGAAAACAGAATCTGTCAAAAACAGAACAGTCTGTAGCAATCTGGATATTTCGAATACTTATGTAAATCCAAAAATTCTGAAAGATTTGGACAAAGTGAGAATTTTTTTTGTTAATTATTTGCAAAAAGAATCAACTCAAAAGCTCTCTTATGTAAAAAATAAGAATTGTTTTCCTGAGTGTAAAAGTTTCTGTTTTTCAGCAAGATCAAATCGACTATCACCCAAATCAACCCAAAGGCTTTGCTTGGCACGAACACTAATTTAAACCACAAAAACACATCTAACCAGAGGTATAATTGGGTATTTTATTGAAAACAGCAAGAAAACCAAAAAGCAAAAAGATACAAGTTGGGTTGCCTCCCAACGAGCGCTATTGTTTTACGCCCCTAGCTAGGCATAATATTTTATTGATGCTCGCATAAAAGATAAGAATTGAAACATAAAGAGAGCATCATGAATCATAAGTTACTCTCTCATAATAATTTTCAGTAGCATCATGAATAGACTCATCAATATAACCATCACATAAAGCATTCTCTTCATGATCCACAAGCATAGAAATTTTATTACTCTCCACATAAGAAAATTTCTTCTCATTCACAATGGTGGGAGTATCATATGAAACTCGAATACTATAAATTGTTTCCACATTAAAAGAGTAATGTTCAGGAAAAGGGTAATCATAACTATGACAAGTTTTATAAATATAATCATCACTACTTTTTATAACATAAGTATCATCACAATAATCATCATAAGTAGCAACTTTGTTCTCATCATAGATAGGGGGCATGCAATCATCATAGCAAATTTGGTCATTCAAAATAGGGGGACTAAAAAGATCATCTTCATTAAGCATATCATCCCCAAGCTTGGGACAAACATTAATTGCAGCAAATAAATTCTCAAACATGTCATTCTCATTAAACATAGCATCCCCAAGCTTGTGACTTGGCATATCATAAACATAATCACTCTCATCATTAAAAGTATGAATAGCACCAATGGTATAACAATTGCTATCATCATAATTTCAAGTTGGTGCCAAAAAGATTTCCAAGATTATAAGAAGTATCATTATCTTCCCAATCATAATTATCACAACAAGCAATAGGCATAACAAAATCATCATCAATAGTGCTCTCGGACATTGTGCCATAAGACAAAGAAGCAATGTCATCATCAAATGCATCATCTTCTACAATTATTTTTGATTCATTTTCGTGAGGCACAATAATAATAGGAGCAACATTATTTGGGAGAGATACCTTTTTACCTCTTTTCTTTCTTCTTTTCTTCTTCTTCACCACATCATGTGTGGGTTTAATTAATTTTTTCAAGCTTCTTGTTGAAGAGATTGATTGGATAGGAAGCTCCTCCTCGTTACCTGATTCATCATAATAAACACTAGGAGGGTATTGGGAAATATTTTCCCTTTCATTAGTACTCTCTTCATATTCTATTTGTTTTCTTGTCTTTAGATAGTTGGCAATATAAGGATTCTCAATGCAATTTACCGCACAAAACATATAAATTTCCTCTAAATCAAAATCAAGAAATCTCTCGAGATTAAATTTTGGAATACCCTCAGTTATACGTTTCATTTCTTCATACCCAAAAAGAAGACTAAGCTCTTTATGATGCTCAAGGGTAATCAAGTTATCACAATTTTTGGACACGATTTGATCATGAAACAAATTGCATTGGAGATTTAAATGACCACGTTCATTGCAAAGTTCGCAAGGATGGCGAAAAAAATTAAATCTTTCAGCACAATCATCTAGCCTCTCTTGCAACTTTTTCGTTTCTAAATATTTATGCTTCTTACAAAATCTATCTTCCCTTTTTGTGTGCATTTGCACTCCCAATTCACTCCAGAAAAATTGACATTCTTATAGGAGACATCATTATCATGACTAACGCAATCATCATTAACATCATGGATACTCAAAGAATTTATTCTAGCAATATTGCAATCATGCCCATCATCCAACGTTTTTATGCCATAAATTTTGTTGAATTCTTTTTCTAGCAATTGAGCACAATTATCGAAATCCTTATTCTCAAGATAGACATTATAAAGATAAAGAACAACCTGAGGTAACCCAATCTTCATTTTATTTTTTTGTTTTCTATTATAAAACCAAACTAGTGATAAAACAAGAAACTAAAAGATTCAATTGCAAGATCTAAAGATATACCTTCAAGCACTCACCTCCCCGGCAACGGCCCCAGAAAAGAGCTTGATGTCTACTATGCAACTTTATTCTTGTAGACTCGTGTCGGGCCTCCAAGCGCAGAGTTTTGTAGGACAGTAGCAATTTTCCCTCAAGTGGATGACCTAAGGTTTATCAATCCGTGGGAGGCGTAGGATGAAGATGGTCACTCTCAAACAACCCTGCAACCAAATAACAAAGAGTCTCTTGTGTCCCCAACACACCAAATACAATGGTAAATTGTATAGGTGCACTAGTTCGGCGAAGAGATGGTAATAAAAGTGTAGTAATGATAGTAGATATTGATTTTTGTAATAGGAACAATAAAAAACAGCAAGGTAGCAATTGATAAAACGGAGCACAAACGCTATTGCAATGCTTGAAAATGAGGCCTAGGGTCCGTACTTTCGCTAGTGCAATCTCTCAACAATGCTAATATAATTGGATCATATAACCATCCCTCAACGTGCAATGAAGAATCACTCCAAAGTTCCTATCTAGCGGAGAACATAAGAATAAATTGTTTGTAGGGTAGGAAACCACCTCAAAGCTATTCTTTCCGATCGATCTATCCAAGAGTTTGTACTAAAATAACACCAAAGCAAATTCAGATTCGTAATGCTCAATCCAACACAAAGAACCTCAAAGAGTGCCCCAAGATTTCTACCGGAGAAACAAAGACAAGGACATGCATCAACACCTATGCATAGATTACCCCAATGTCACCTCGGGAATCCGCGAGTTGAGTGCCAAAACATATATCAAGTGAATCAATATAATACCCCATTGTCACCACGGGTATTCGTATGCAAGACATATATCAAGTGCTCTCAAATCCATAAAAGTATTCAATCCGATAAAACGAAATCTCAAAGGGAAAACTCAATTCATCACAACAAGATAGAGAGGGGAAAACACCATATGATCCGACTATATTAACAAAGCCCGCGATACATCAAGATTGTGCATCTCAAGAACACGAGAGAGAGATTAAGCACATAGCTACTGGTATAAACCCTCAGCCCCGAGGGTGGACTACTCCCTCCTCATCGTGGTGGTCGCCGGGATGATGAAGATGGCCACCGGTGATGATCTCCCCCTCCGGCAGGGTGCCGGAATGGGGTCTAGATTGGATCTCGTGGATACAGAGGCCTTGCGGCAGCGGAACTTCTGATCTAGGGTCTCCTCGAGGGTTTTTGGAATATTTGTCAATTTATAGGGCGAAGAGGCGGTGCGGGAGGCCACCGAGGTGGGCACAACCCACCGAGGTACGCCTGGGGGCCCAGGCGCGCCCTGTTGGGTTGTGCCCCCCTCGGGGCACCCCCCCAGGTGCTGCTCTGGCCCATTGGATGTCTTCTGGTCCATAAAAAATCCACAAAAAGTTTCGCGGTGTTTGGACTCCGTTTGGTATTGATTTCCTGCGATGTAAAAAATAAGCAAAAAACAGCAACTGGCACTGGGCACTATGTCAATAGGTTAGTCCCAAAAAATGATATAAAGTTGCTATAAATAGATTTTAAAACATCCAAGAAAGATAATATAACAGCATGAATACTTCATAAATTATAGATACGTTGGAGACGTATCAATGCGTAGCCCACGACATACCGAGACAGTGGTTTCAACTTATTTTTTGAGGTCCATCATGTACGTACCGGCCTATGGGCCTCCCAGCGTAGGTTTTACTTTTTCTTAAAGATCGGCAGCCCAGTTTTTTTTTAATAAAACGCAGATCTCTGCTCTATTTATCTATATATAAGAATAATAATGCTGTGTCCAATTTATGTTTTCCCTTCTAACCACATTATATATATTTATATTATTACTATTATCGTATATTTAATAGAGACTTATATATACATTATAAAAACATCCCACGTCTTATTAACTTATAAAAGTAAATGTTTAACAGAAGTTGGCAAGGAAAATCCTGGTTGTTTTTTACTCACAGGCAAGGAAAATCCTGGTGATTGCGTACAAAAGCTTGCGAAGATTTTAAGGACCTATGTAATAATAACGCGCTCATTTTTTTTTTTGAGCAATAACTCGCTAATTTGTTAATTTTATATATATATATATATAATGTGTCGCTCCGGTTTATTTTTTGATATTAATTGCTCCTTCTAACCTAACATTATATATAGAACAAGCCCAGCTAATTCGTGTATTTCAAGAAAGTGCAAATGGGCTGGGATTTCTTAGAAAATATTAAATGGGCCGCATTGACGCGAAATTATTTGTTCACCCAGCCCAGCAAATGGACTGTAAATTCTAGAAAACATGGGTTAAATATATGCCACATTTTTGCAGGCTGACATGTGGGCCAATAGGTCGAAGCCTAGGCAAGGCGTTGTCAACTTAGTCAAGAAATGATTCTGACATCCACAGCCATTGGATTTATATCCAACGGCCGGCATGCACCTTCAATCTCTCGTCTTCTTCCTCCAGCGTCGCCGGGACCGCCTGCTCCGGCCTCCAACGGCTAGCGGCTCTGCTTAGCACGCATCGCTGCGAAGCGCTACCCCACCGCCGGCCAGGCTATCCCTCCCCACCCCTCCACACCTCCTGTTATTCTCCACCGACTGCAGCCCCACGCCGCACCAGAACCAGTTATAACCCTTGTACTCCTCTCAATCTGCGACTCCACTGCTGCGTCTTCCCATCTCTGGGTCGTTCCCGTCCGGGGCCTCGCCGTCGTCCACCGCCTCGTTGCGCTCGGTGCGGCGTGGTCAACAAAAGAGAGTCATTGGAAGAGGACTGTATGTGGAGAGCCTGACAGCTGGCACCCACGAGGTCCATGGTCGCACGCAAGGAAAGTTCCTCCTTATTAAGCTAAAAAAATGTTTCCTCCCCCTGACAGCTGGGACCCACCGGCTGTATCTTCGCACGGAAGGAAGTGTCTCCTTGTTATGCGAAAAAAACTATTCCTCCCGATGACAACTGAGACCCGGCAGATTTGGTAGCTGACTTGTGGGCCTACTAAGCTGACGTATACGCAGGGCTTTGTCAACTTAATCAACAAATGATTCTAGCAGCTGGACCATTGGATGTTAATCCAACAGCCGTGCTGCTTCTTCAACCTCTGTTCTTGCTCCTGTCTCCCGTGGGCAGCAGTGCTGCCGCGCACCCGAACCAGTCAAGTTTCCCACTCCTCTCCATCTGCGACTCTACTGCCGCGTCTTCCCCATCTCCGGGTCATTCCAGTCTGGGGCCTCGCCGTCGTCCACCGGCCTTGGTGCGCTCGGCATGGTGTGGTCAACGTGGTCAACAAATGAGAGTCATCGGAAGATGACTGTACGTGAGAGGCTGACAGTGGGGACGCACCACGCCCATGGACGCATGCATGCAACTGCATCCTTTTTACCCTGAAAAATAATGTTTTCTCCCCCTGACAGCTGGGACCCACCAGCTACATCTTCGCACGCAAGGAAGCGCATCCTTATTACGGGCAAAAAAAAAATGATTCCCCCCTGACAGCTGGGACCCAGCAGCTATATGTTCGCACGCAAGGAAGTGCGTCCTTATCCTCCCTGACAGCTCGGACCCACCCGGTCGAAGCGTACGTAGCATTGTCTGTCTTGTCGAGAACGTGTACGTACATACTGGTCTATCGGTCGCTCTACAACGATGAACCGTGGCCGAGTAAGTAGCGGCACATGTCATAGTAGAGCCCCCCACGTAGCAGTTCAGGCTGTCCCGTCTAAACCGTGTACACGTACATACAGCCACACGCCAAAAAATACGGCCACGTACGTACACACGAGCGGGGTTTCGAAACGCGTACTCGCGCATACGGATGGCCAGGGCTCGTGTACATGGAGAGGCAACGGATGGCAGCGACGTTGTCCTGTTCATCTTCAGCTAACCGGCTGGGTCGGAACGGAGGAAACAGTGTCGTGTTCACCGGGAGCCATGTGACTGGGTCGGAACACGTCATGTTCATTGGAAGGTAACAGACTGGGTCGGAATGGGTCGTGTTCAATGGGAGCCAACTGGCTTGGACGGAACAGCCGGAACGGGGTCTGGCATACCGCGAAACGGAGGAAAACGGCCTTGTGTTCGACCTCGTACGGTCGAAACGGGGTCCTGTTCATCGGGAAGGGTCTGGCGTACCGCAAAATGGAGGAAACGGACTTGTGTTCGAGCTCCTACGGTCGAAATGGGGTGCTATTGATCGGGAGGGGTGTGGCGTACCGCAAAATGGAGGAAACGGACCTGTGTTGGAGCGCCTACAGTCGAAACGGGGGTCCTGTTCATCGAGAGGGGTGTGGCGTACCGCAATATGAGACTCCACGGGCTACTGTTCATCCACCGTCTAGTGCCTCGCTCCAGCCTCCACGGGCTACTGTTCATCCACCGTCGACCTCCTCCAGCCTCCACCTGCGACTCTTCATCCACGGCGTCTCCCTCCTGCCTCCACCAGCTACTGTTCATCCACGGGCTCCTGTTCATCCAGCCTCCACCGCTCCTCCACCGGCTACTGTTCAACCAGCCCTCTCCACGGGGTCCTGTTCAACCACCCCTCCATGGACTGTTGTTCATCCAGCCCTCCACCGGCTACTGTTCAACCAGCCCTCCACCGGCTGCTGTTCATCCAGCCCTCCACGGGGTCCTGTTCATCCACCCCCAACCGGCTCGATCGAGGTCTTGTTCACCCAGCGGCAACGGCCTCTACTACCACGGGGTCCTGTTCATCCAACCCCCACTGGGAACTGTTCATCCAACCCCCAACAACGCTCACTGTTCATCAAGAGGCAGCAGGTTCGATCGGCTTCAGTTAGCAGCAGTAGCGAAGGAATCGCTCGATCGGGTTCAGTTAACAGCCAGATCGATCGATCGCTCGGGTTCAGTAACGCGTAGCCTGCAGTGCAATCGCTCGGGTTCAGTAGGCGAACGCCTCGCTCGGGTTCAGTTAGAGCCCAACGCCTCGCACCCATGCATGTACGTGTACGAGAGAAACATGCAAACCTCCGTGCATCGCTCGGCCCTGACCACCCACCGTAACTGGGAACTCCCCGAAATTTTCCTCGCCCTCGCTTCTACCATGATTTTTTCCATCATGGACGGCCCAAAGAATGTCATGCAGGTGCGTCTCTGGCCTGCCCAGGATGAAAAGCCCATTTTCTGTCATGATTTTTTGTCATAGAAGTAGGAGCCCGCCACATCTATGATGATACCGGGTTTTGTCACAATTATGGTCATAGAAGTGTCTTAAGCATGACAGGAAAAAAATTCGTTCGGCCCAAAATGTCACGGATGTGTCTTTTTTTGTAGTGTACATACCCTTGTAGATCAAAAGTGTTAGTGTCGTAACGTGGTTGATGTAGTCGTAGTCTTCACGATCCAATCGCAATCCAATCCGATCTAGTGCCGAACAGACGGCACCTCCGAGATTAGCACACATTCAGCTCGATGGCGTCCTCTCCTTATTGATCCATCAAGCAAGAGATAGGAGGTAGATGAGATCGGAACCAGCATGGCGGTGGTGGCGGCAGCGAAATTCTGGCAGGGCTTCGCCAAGCGCGTACCGGATGAACGTGGAAGGAGTTGGGAGAGGAAATGGGCAAGGTTGAAGGGGTGGCTGCCCCCATGCACCCCCCTCTATATACAGGCTAGGGGCAGGGGAGGGCATCCAAAACCCTCCTAGGGCCGGCCACATGGGAGAAATCCCTTTAAACTTGGAGATAACATCTTATCTCTAGATTCAACCCTTTAAATTTGGAGATAAGACCTTCTCTCTAGATTTAAAAAACATGTGCCTTGGGAAATGGTGCGTCCAGCCCATGTGGGCTGTAGCCCCACCCCTCGGTCCATGTGGGCCCTTCCCGGGTCGTTGGGCCCCACGGTGGAACCCCCGAAAATTTCTAGAACCTTCCCGGTACAATACCGAAAAAACTGATGTTTTTCTGGAACCTAAAATATGACTTCCCATATATAAATATTTACCTCCAGACCATTCCGGAGCTCCTCGTGATATCCCGGATCCCATCCGGGACTCCGAACAACCTTCGGACTTTCCACTATTAATATCTCATTACTACCCTAGCACTATCGAACGTTAAGCGTGTGACCCTACGAGTTCGGAACATGCAAACATGACCGAGACTCATCTCCGGTCAATAACCAATAGCGGGACCTAGATGCCCATACTGGTTCCTACATATTCAACGAAGATCTTTATCGGTTGAACCACGATGTCAAGGATTCAGTTAATCCGTATGCAATTCCCTTTGTCCAGCGTTATGTTACTTGCCCGAGATTCGATCGTCGGTATCTCCATACCTAGTTCAATCTCGTTACCAGCAAGTCTCTTTACTTCTTTCGTAATACAAGATCCCATGACTAAACTCATTAGGCGCATGAAGCTTCTTATGATGTTGTATTACCGAGAGGGCCCAGAGATATCTCTTCGTCACACGGAGTGACAAATCCCGGTCTCGATCCACACAACCCAACAGACACCTTCGGAGATACCTATAGAGCACCTTTATGATCACCCAGTTATGAAGTGACGTTTGATAGCACACAAAGTATTCCTCCGATGTCCGGGAGTGGCATGATCTCATGGTCTAGGAACTGATACTTGACATGAAGAAAGTTGTAGCAAATAACTAAACGATTTAATGCTAAGATTACGGTTGGGTCTGTCCATCACATCATTCTCCTAATGATGTGATCCCGTTATCAAATGACAACTCATGTCTATGGTTAGGAAACCTTAACCATCGTTGATCAATGAGCTAGTCTAGTAGAGGCTTACTAGGGACACGGTGTAGTTTATGTATTCACACATGTATTTAAGTTTCCAGTCAATACAATTCTAGCATGAATAATAAACATTTATCATGAACGGGAAATATGATAATAACCAATTTATTATTGCCTCTGGGGCATATTTCCAACACCAATAATCAAAGATGACCAAAGGTAATCACGGACCGACAACTATATTTGATCTGTCTTTGTAGTCTATTCAAATTTGACCCTCCGTTTTTCCCGCCGGTTAGTATTGGTGTGTTCGCAGCCTAACCCTGGGTTTTTTCAGCTTTGATGAGCGTGTGGAATAACTAGTGAATTATAACTCTAATGTACTGTGTCGCCCCTGCCTGGTCACTGTGGCCCCCCTTTTGTGGGGGGCACCCCTTCTCCCTAAGTCAGGGGGCTATTTTGTTGATTTCCTGTTATAATCAATCGTTCATTGCCCCTCCACAATCGGTATTGTGGATGTAAACTCTATTTCTAATTAATGAGGTTCATGTTTCATCAGAAAAAGGGCATCGAACCAAAAGCATGTGCCAACCCAGTTGGCTTGTCAAAGCATGGTAACATAACCGAGAGTATCCAACAAACTTTGATCCAATACTTACATCCTTTCAGCGATCTAATCAAACATTTTGAAGTTTATAAAAATTTCAATTTTCTTACTAGTTCTCATGAAATATATATATATATATGTCTGATATGAATGTGGTTGGGTGCCTTTACAGAACATATTATTCATTCTTTTTTCTCCCATGTCCTTATCTAATCAATCTTGACTCTGTTCCTCGTAACTATAACTGAGAAATCAGATATATTGAAATTTGAGTACTAAAGCAACAATTGAGTACTTGTTAGCAATGCATTCTTTATTTGATAGTACATGTTTTCGCACAACTATTGTGTTCAATTTGTTCTTGATAAAGATAATTTAGCAAGTTTAGTTAGAATGTTAGTAAGCTTTGTGCATTTTGCAATAAAGAAGAGATCATTCAACTTCTTTTTTCTTGATTGTCATTGCGCTTGCCTTCATTTGTTACTCATTAGGTTGGCTTTTAATTTAAACATCGGTACCTCTATATCTCATATATTTGACAATCGGCTTAATGGGACCCCATGAGCACTTAAATCAGCTATTTTATGTTGGCGTTAGTGTTAGTGTTTTGTGTTGGTCCATTTTGTTGAGTATATGTGTTATGTGCATATTGTGTATCAGGCCCACCTCCTAGTTCCTTGTATAGTCGAGGTCGTGGTCCACCGTTGCACACCATATATACGTGCGTTGCACCCGATCAATACATCATGCAATTCCATCATCTTACATGGTATCAGTTTTCGGGTTTCAACCCTAGCTTACGCCCACCGCCGCCGCCGCGCACCCACCTAATGTCTGCTAGAACTACGTCGGTATTTCCCCAAAGCGGAAGGGATGATGCAGCACAATGACGGTAGGTATTTCCCTCAGTGATGAGACCAAGGTTATCGAACCAGTAGGAGAACCATGCAACACTACGTGAACGGCACCTGCACACAAATAACAAATACTCGCAACCCGACGTATTAAAGGGGTTGTCAATCCCTTTCGGGCAACGGCGCCAGAAATGGCTAGTGGACGGGAGAAAGTTGTAATAGATTGGATAAATAGATCTCGAATAAATGCAAAATAAAATAAAGTGCAGCAAGGTATTTTTGGGTTTTTGGAAATATAGATCTGAAAACAAAAGCAAATAAAAATAGATCGCAAAGGCAAATATATTAAAGAAGAGACCCGGGGGCCGTAGGTTTCACTAGTGGCTTCTCTCGAGAAGAATAGCAAACGGTGGGAAAACAATTTCTGTTGGGCAATTGATAGAACTTCAAATACTCATGACGATATCCAGGCAATGATCATTATATAGGCATCACGTCCAAGATTAGTAGACCGACTCCTGCCTGCATCTACTAGTATTACTACACACATCGACCGCTATCCAGCATGCATCTAGTGTATTGAGTTCATGGAGAAACGGAGTAATGCAATAAGAACGATGACATGATGTAGACAAGATCTATTTATGTAGAAATAGACCCCATCTTGTTATCCTTAATAGCAACGATACATACGTGTCGTTTCCCTTTCTGTCACTAGGATCAAGCACCGTAAGATCGAACCCATTACAAAGCACCTATTCCCATTGCAAGATAAATAGATCAAGTTGGCCAAACAAAACCCAAATATCGGAGAAGAAATACGAGGCTATAAGCAATCATGCATATAAGAGATTAAAGAAGACTCAAATAACTTTCATGGATAAAAACATAGATCTGATCATAAACTCAAAGTTCATCGGATCCCAACAAACACACCGCAAAAAAAGAGTTATATCATATGGATCTCCAAGAGACCATTGTATTGAGAATCAAACGAGAGAGAGAAAGCCATCTAGCTACTAACTACGGACCCGTAGGTCTACAAAGAACTACTCACGCATCATCGGAGAGGCACCAATGGACATGATGAACCCCTCCGAGATGGTGTCTAGATTGGATCTGGTGTTTCTGGAACTTGCGGCGGCTGGAATTGATTTTCCTCGACTCCCCTAGGGTTTCTGGAATATTGGGGTATTTATAGAGCAAAGAGGCGGTGCGGAAGGCCACCGAGGTGGGCACAACCCACCTGGGCCTCGGGGCACCCCCCAGGTGCTTCTCCGGCCCACTAGATGTCTTCTGGTCCAAAAAAATCCACAAAAAGTTTCGCTCCGTTTGGACGAGAGAATATCACACGGAAATCCAGTTTCAATGGAAACCGGTGGAAACCAGGAGACATTGATGTTTTGAAGTTTTGCAAAAATGTGAAAAAAATACGGAATGTTAAGAGGATGATGTTTTATTGCCACTCAAAATTTCAAGTTGAAACACATTACGAGATGTGAGCTATGAAAAAGACAAAATCAGCATTGAATAGTGCCCAAACAGTAATGTCACTATTTAGGCACTATTCAACGCTGATTTTGTCTTTTTCGTAGCTCACATCTCGTAATGTGTTTCAACTTGAAATTTTGCGTGGCAATAAAACATCATCCTCTTAACATCCCGTATTTTTTTCACATTTTTTCAAAACTTTGAAACATCAATGTCTCGTGGTTTTCACCGGTTTCCATTGAAACTGGGTTTCCATGTGATACTTTCTCCCGTTTGGACTCCGTTTGGTATTGATTTCCTGCGATGTAAAAAACATGCAGAAAACAACAACTGGCACTGGGCACTATGTCAATAGGTTAGTACCAAAAAATGATATAAAATGACTATAAAATGATTGTAAAACATCCAAGAATGATAATATAACAGCATGGAACAATCAAAAATTATAGATACGTTGGAGACGTATCAGCATCCCCAAGCTTAATTCCTGCTCGTCCTTGAGTAGGTAAATGATAAAAACAGAATTTTTTATGTGGAATGCTGCCTAACATGTTCATCACATATTCTTTTCTTTATAGCATGGACATTTGGACTTTTATATGGTTCAAAGCAATAGTCTAGTTTTGACATGATAACTTAAATACTCAAGCATATCAACAAGCAACCATGTCTTTCAAAATACCAACGCTAAAATAAGTTATCCCTAGCCCATTATGCTCAATCATTGATCCATTCATGAAACACACTCGCATATTAGCTACACCCAATGCTCAAGTACGATCATAGTGCCCCTTAGTTGGTGCTTTATAAGAGAAGATGGAGACTCAAAATAAAAATTGCATAAAGTAAAAGAAAGGCCCTTCGCGGAGGGAAGTAGGGATTTGTAGAGGTGCCAGAGCTCAAAGCGAAAATTGAGAGATAAAAACATTTTTGGAGGTATACTTTTCCCACCAACGAAAACGACTTAGAGTTCCCCACACTTTCCATGCTAGATATATCATAGGCGGTTCCCAAACAGAAAATAAAGTTTATTCCTTTTTCCTCCATACTTTCACTTTCCATGGCTAACCGTATCCACGGGTGCCCTCCATACCAACACTTTCCAAGGAATTTATTATTTGACAACATAAAGTAAATTCATTTATTCATTTTGGGACTGGGCATCCCTAATACCTTTGCCTTACTCTCGTGCAATGACAAGTGAATAAACACTCATCGTGAGAATAACACATCTAGCATGGAAAATATCGGCCACCCCTCACCACCTCGTGAGCGGTACGAGCACACAAAAGAGAAATTTATTTTCAAAATTAGAGATGGCACATGCAAATTTGCTTAGAACGGCAAAAGAATACCGCATATAGGTAGATATAGTGGACTCATATGGCAAAAGTGGTTTAAAGGGTTTTGGATGCACAAGTAGTGATCATACTTAGTGCAAAATGAAGGCTAGCAAAAGATTGAGAAGCGACCAACCAAGAAACAAAAAAATCTCATAAGCGAGCATTAAGCATAATTAACACCGAATAATGCACCACAAGTAGGATATAATTTCATTGCATAACTATTGACTTTCGTGCATGCATAGGGAATCACAAACCTTAACACCAATATTCTTACTAAAGCATAATTACTCATCAACATAACTCACATATCACATCATCATATATCAAAACTATTACAAGGAATCAAGTTTATTTTGTCCAATGATCTTCATGAAAGTTTTTATTATATCCTTCTTGGATATCTATCACTTTGGGACTAATTTTCATGTGTTGCTTTTGATAAGCTCAAACAAATATAAGTAAAGATCATGAGCATAATATTTCTTTCTCTCAAATTAATTTAAGTGAAGTAAGAGAGAATTTCTTAAAAAAATAAAATAAAGCACACCGTGTTCAAAAAGATATAAGTGAAGCACTAGAGCAATTCCATAGCTCATAAAGATTTAAGTGAAGCATAGAGAGCAATTCTAACAAGTCATGGAATAATTTTGGCTCTCTCAAATAGGTGTGTCCAGAAAGGATTCAATACTTAAAGCAAAACAAGCAAATACTCATATCATACAAGACGCTCCAAGCAAAACTCATAGTATGTGACGAATAAAAATATAGCTCCAAGTAAAATACCGATGGTCGTTAGAAGAAAGAGGGGATGCCACTCGGGCATCCCCAAGCTTAGTTTCTTGCTTCTCTTTGGATAATAGCTTGGGATGCCATGGGCATCCCCAAGCTTAGGCTCTTCTTACTCCTTATTCCTTCATCCATCGTAAAATCACCCAAAACTTGAAAACTTCAATCACACAAAACTCAACAAAACCTTTGTGAGATCCGTTAGTATAAGAAAACAAATCACTACTATAAGTACTGTAGAAAATCAATTCATATTTTATTCTTGCATTATATCTACTGTATTCCAACTTTTCTATGGCAAAAACTCTTCAAAGAAAACCATAGAATCATTAAAACAAGCACACAACGCAAAGAAAACAGAATCTGTCTAAAATAGAACATTCTTTAGCAATCTGAATATTTCGAATACTTATGTAACTCCAAAAATTCTTAAAAATTAGGAGAACAGAGGAAATTTGTATATCAATATTGTTTAAAAAATTCAGAATTTTTCGTCGCATCTGTAATCCTAAACAATTATTTTTCAGGACGCAAAAGTTTCTGTTTTCCAACAAGATCAAATCAACTATCACCCAACATAATCCTAAAGGCTTTACTTGGCACAAACACTAATTAAAACACAAAAAAATCAATCATAACAGCAGCATTATTATGCTAACACTCAAGAACAGAAAGCAAAAGGCAAAAAAAAAATTTATTCATTAGGTTGCCTCCCAACAAGCGCTATCGTTTTACGCCCCTAGCTAGGCATAAAGCAAGGATCTAAGTATCGTCATCTTTGTTCTTGTTTTCCTTGGAGGTATTTTTTTTTCAGGAGGTTTTGCAAAGACAACATAAAACACATTATACATGGAAACTTTAGCACTATCGAGTTGCTTATCATCATATCCCCTTTGATTTCCGGCAGCAATCCAAGAATAATGTTGATTAACATCATTGAAAACTTGTTGGATTAGATCTAAAACAGGGGCTTGCTTTTTAAGATTATCATCAAAAATTTGGTTATCCCCAAACAAATGTCTTAAAGCATAATCACTATTATAAAGAATTTCATCTATCACGGGTTTTTCACGATTCATACCATAGAAATCAAAGATCTCCCTAGCTTCCCGTATTATGTAGTCAAATTCATTCATAAGAACAAGAGTGGCTAACTTTTTAGCTTTAGGATTCTTTATGATGGGTAACTCATAAAACAATCTTTGCAAGGTAGGATGAGTACGGACAAACTTATTTTCAAGTTTCAGAACTAGTGCTGAGATAGCTTCCGCATAAGACTTAGTCTTTTTAAGTATAGGGACATCATCAAGACTTAAATTTCCAACACAATTAAAAAATTCTTGGATATGTTCTTTTCCCATAAAATTCCCTTGCCCTAAGACAAAAGTTTTGGCATCCAGATTACCTATACGCTCCATTTTAGGAGTTAGGCCATCATCTGTTTCTGCCATACCGAAATCACTCATGATTGCAAGCAAAGGATAGATCTGACGAGAAAACGGCGAACGAAAAAGAGGGCGAATAAAACGGCACATTTTTATGAAGTGGGGGAGAGGAAAACGAGAGGTAAATGGCAAATAATGTAATTGCGAGGAGATGAGATTTGTGATTAGGAACCTAGTAGATGTTGATGATGTCTCCCCGGCAACGGCGCCAGAAATTCCTTTTGATGTCTGCTAGAACTACGTCGGTATTTCCCCAAAGAGGAAGGGATGATGTAGTACAGCGACGGTAGGTATTTCCCTCAGTGATGAGACCAAGGTTATTGAACCAGTAGGAGAACCACGCAACACTACGTGAATGGCACCTGCACACAAATAACAAATACTCACAACCCGACGTATTAAAGGGGTTGTCAATCCCTTTCGGGAAACGGCGCCAGAAATGGCTAGTGGACGGGAGAAAGTTGTAATAGATTGGATAAATAGATCTCGAATAAATGCAAAATAAAATAAAGTGCAGCAACGTATTTTTGGGTTTTTGGAAATATATATATGAAAACAAAAGCAAATAAAAATAGATCGCAAAGGCAAATATATTAAAGAAGAGACCCGGGGGCCGTAGGTTTCACTAGTGGCTTCTCTCGAGAAAAATAGCAAACGGTGGGAAAACAATTACTGTTGGGCAATTGATAGAACTTCAAATACTCATGACGATATCCAGGCAATGATCAGTAAAAAATTTGTAAGAGGCCTAGAAATTTTAGAGAAGTCTTTAATAAACCTCCTATAGAAACTAGCATGACCGAGAAAACTACGAATACCTTTAATATCTTTAGGACATGGCATTTTCTCAATTGCATCAACTTTAGCTTTATCCACCTCAATACCTCGTTCAGAAACTTTATGTCCCAAGACAATACCTTCAATAACCATAAAGTGGCACTTCTCCCAATTCAAGACAAGATTAGTTTGCTCACATCTCTGCAAAACTCGATCAAGGTTGCTCAAGCAATCATCAAAAGAAGATCCATATACAGAAAAATCATCCATGAAAACCTCAACAATCTTTTCACAAAAATCAGAGAATATAGCAGTCATATATCTTTGAAAGGTAGCAGGTGCATTGCATAAACCAAAAGGCATACGTCTATAAGCATAAGTTGCGAAAGGGCAAGTAAAAGTGGTTTTCTCTTGATCAGGTTGTGAGACAGGTATTTGAGAAAAACTAGAGTATCCATCTAGGAAGCAAAAGTGTGTGTGCTTTGATAATATTTCTAACATTTGATCAATAAAAGGCAAGGGGTAGTGATATTTTCTAGTTGCTTTATTTAATTTTCTAAAATCAATAACCATTCTATAGCCAGTAACAATTCTTTGTGGAATGAGTTCATTTTTATCATTAGGAACAACTGTAATACCTCCTTTCTTAGGTACACAATGAACGGGACTCACCCATCTACTATCAACCATGGGATAAATTATACCTGCTTCTAGAAGCTTTAATATTTCAGTTCTTACCACTTCTTTCATCTTAGGATTCAAACGTCGTTGATGATCAACAACGGGCTTAGCATCAGGTTCCCTATTAATCTTGTGCTGACAGAGAGTGGGACTAATGCCCTTAAGATCATCAAGAGTATATCCAATAGCAGCACGGTGCTTCTTCAGAATTTTCAATAATCTTTCTTCTTCATGTTCTGAAAGGTTAGCACTAATAATAATAGGATATATCTATTTCTCATCAAGATTAGCATATTTCAAAGTGTCAGGCAATTGTTTCAACTCTAACACAGGATCACCTTTAGGTGGAGGAGAACCTCCTAGAGTTTCAATAGGCAAATTATGTTTGAGGAGAGGTCGTTGTTCAAAGAAAATTTTATCTATCTCATTTCTTTCATTCATATGCATATCATTTTCATGGTCAAGCAAATATTGTTCTAGTGGATCAGTAGGAGGCACGACAATAGAAGCAAGACCAATTATTTCATCCTTACTAGGTAATTCTCTCTTAGTCTATTAAACTTGGAAAAATTAAACTCATGAGACTCATCACCAAAGCTAACACCGACAGTTTTGTTTTTCACAATCTATTTTAGCATTGATAGTGTTCAAGAAAGGTCTACCAAAAATAATGGGACAGAAGTCATCTTGTGGGGAACCAAGAACTAGAAAATCAGTAGGGTATTTTATTTTCCCGCACAAGACTTCAACATCTCTAACAATCCCAAGTGGTGTGATGGTGTCTCTATTAGCAAGCTTAACAGTAACATCTATGTCTTCTATTTCAGCGGTGCTATGCCATTCATAATTTCTTGGTATAAGGTAAAAGGAATAGCACTCACGCTAGCACCTAAATCACATAAACCATGATAACAAAGATCTTCTATTTTAACTAAGACAACATGCATGCCAACAACAGGTCTATGTTTATCTTTTTCATCGGGTTTGGCAATTCTAGCAGCTTCATCACAGAAGTAAATAGCATGCCCATCAATATTTTCTACCAGGAGATCTTTAACCATAGCAACACTAGGTTCTACTTTAATTTGTTCAGCAGGTTTAGGTGCTCTAATATTACTTGTGCGAACCACAATTGAAACCTTAGCATGTTCCTTTATCCTAACAGGGAAAGGTGGTTTTTCAATATAAGCAGTAGGAACAACTGGGCAACATTATAAATAATTGTTTCATCCTTAGATATCGGGTTCTTTAATTTCTTCTTTGATAGGTGGGTGATATTTAAACCACTTCTCCTTAGGGAGATCAACATGAGTAGCAAATGATTCACAAAAGTAGGCTACTATATCTCAGAGTCAAGTCCATATTTAGTGCTAAACTTGTGAAAAGCATCGGTATTCATAAAAGATTTAACACAATCAAATTCAAGCTTAATACATGACTCTTTACCTTCGTCGAGTTCCCAATCTTCAGAGTTGCATTTAATTCTTTCTAAAAGATCCCACCTGAATTCAATAGTCTTCTTCATAAAAGAACCAGTACAAGAAGTATCAAGCATGGATCGATCATCATGAGAAAGCCGAGCATAAAAATTCTGAATAATAATTTCTCTTGAGAGGTCATGATTGGGGCATGAATATAACATTGACTTAAGCCTCCCCCAAGCTAGAATGATACTTTCTCCTTCACGAGGCCACAAATTATATATATAATTCCGATCACGATGAACTAGATGCATAGGATATTTTTTTTAGTGAAATTCCAATTTCAATCGATTCCAATTCCAAGATCCAATATCATCGCATAGCCTATACCATGCCAATGCTTTTCCCTTCAAAGATAAAGGGAAAACCTTCTTCTTAGCTTCATCTCCGGGCAAACCTGCAAGCTTAAATAATCCACAAATTTCATCCACATATATCAAGTGCATATCAGGATGCTCAGTTCCATCTCCTGCATAAGGATTAGCTAGCAGTTGTTCTATCATACTCGAAGGAATTTCATAACCAATATTTTCAGTAGGTGCAGTAGGTTGAGGGGTAGCTAATTGTGGTTCTGGTTGAGGTGAAGATACCCCAAACAAACCCCTCAAAGGATGATTCTCCATAGTAACAAGTGACAATAAATTTCAGCACTTAGTAATAATTTTCCCTTACCAATTTCCACTTACCAAGAGCGCTTCACTCCCTAGCAACGGCGCCAGAAAAGAGCCTTGATGAACCACAAGTATAGGGGATCAATCGTAGTCCTTTCGATAAGTAAGAGTGTCAAACCCAACGAGGAGTAGAAGGAAATGACAAGTGGTTCTCAGCAAGGTATTTTCTGCAAGCACTGAAATAGTCGGTAACAGATAGTTTGATAGCAAGATAATTTGTAACGAGCAAGTAACGGTAACGGTAAATAAAGTGCAGCAAGGTAGCCCAATCCTTTTGTGGCAAAGGACATGCCAAAATGATCTCTTATGATAAGCAAAGCGTTCTTGAGGGTACACGGGAATTTCATCATATCACTTTCATCATGTTGGTTTGATTCATGTTCGCTACTTTGATAATTTGATATGTGGGTGGACCGGTGCTTAGGTGTTGTTCTTACTTGAACAAACCTCCTACTTATGATTAACCCCCTCGCAAGCATCTGCAACTACGAGAAAAGTATTAAGATAAAATCTAACAATAGCATTAAACTTTAGGATCCAAATCAGTCCCTGATGAAATAGCACATAAACTAGGGTTTAAGCTTCTATCAGCCTAGCAACCCATCATCTAATAACTACTCCACAATGCATTCCCTTAGGCTCAAATATGGTGAAGTGCCATGTAGTCGACGCTCACATGACACCACTAAGGGAATCACAACATACATATCATCAAAATATCGAACACATATCAAGTTCACATGATTACTTGCAACATGACTTCTCCCATGACCTCAAGAACAAAAGTAACTACTCACAAATAATAATCATGCTCAAGATCAGAGGGGTATTAAATAGCATAATGGATCTGAACATATAATCTTCCAACAAATAAACCATATAGTAATCAACTACAAGATGTAATCAACACTACTAGTCACCCACAAGTACCAATCTAAGGTTCCGGTACAAAGATTGAACACAAGAGATGAACTAGGGTTTGAGAGGAGATGGTGTTGTTTAAGATGTTGATGGAGATGGCCCTCCCAAAGATGGGAGAGTTGTTGGTGATGACAATGAAGATGATTTCCCCCTCCGGGAGGGAAGTTCCCCCGGCAGAATCACTCCGCCGGAGGGCAAAATTACTCCTGCCCAAGTTCCGCCTCGAGACGGCAGCGCTCCATCCCTTTCTAATGCCTTTTCTCTCATAATATGCAAGGTTTACACAAAGAGGGCGAATGCCGGCAGCTGGAATTCTCCCTCTTTGTGTAAACCTTGCATAATATGAGATAAAAGGCATTAGAAATACTCCAAAAAGCATTATTATGCATAAAAACATTATAAATAACAGTAGGAAAACATGATGCAAAATTGACGTATCAAAACAACCTCCTCAACCACGTGGACGGCTCCGTCGACTCCAGCCTCGTGCCCGCGCATCATGAGTGGTCCACCATCGACGCCACGCTCATCTGGTGGTTCATCCTCACCATCTCACCGGACCTGTTTCACACGGTCGTGCGGGATGGTGATGACGCACTCGCCGTTTGGACCAAGCTGAATGGACTCTTCACCGACAATCGTCTCCAACATCGCGTTTTTTGCAGCAAGAGTTTTTTGGGTGCCCACCAAGACAGCTCCTCCGTCGACCACTGTCGCCGTCTCAAGACTCTCCCTGACGAGCTCCGTGATATCGGCACGAAGATTGATGACGATCCCCTCCTCAGCACGCTCACCGCCGGCCTCAACAAGGACTTCGGCAATGCCTCGGTGAACCTCACGCTCATCCCCGAGCCCTCCTTCGCCAAGTTCGTGGCCTATCTCCGGTTGGAGGAACGTCGGATGAAGCAAGTCAAGACTCAGGCCATGCACACCGCCCTCGCTGCCGGCACCACCCGCGGCGGTCCTCCACCACCACCCGCCACCCCCCGCGGCTCCTCCACAGCCGCGGGGCCCCGCGCCCTACCCGCAGCAGCAGCCGCCGCTGCTGCCCCTGCCGCCGCCCCTACGGCGCACCCGCCCCACCCGCCCCCATGCTGATTGGCGCCGGGGTTGCCGGCGCGGTGGCCAGCAGCAATAGCCGCAACCTGCGGGCCCCCCGCATCACCAACAGCAGCAGGCACCTCCACCATGGGCCGGCGGGTACAACCCATGGACCGGCATTGTCCACACGTACACCATACCGGTCCCGCTGGCGTCGACCCTGACTCTTCCGGTGCCACGTCCCCTGGCGCATCAGGCCTACTACGCGGCTCCACAGCCGTATGGAGGGTACCCACCATCGCAGCTGAGTGGCAGCTACAGCTTCCCGATGGCATCTCCGTCACCTCCACCGGCGCCTTGGGACCCGGCGTTACTCGCCGCGCTGCACACCGCTCCTTCACCGAACAACTACACCGGCAGCGGCGATTGGTACATGGACACCGGGGCTACTGCTCATATGTTCGCTCATCCTGGTAATCTTGCCTCTTTCTCTCCCGTCACCACCGCCACTCACATCACTGTCGGTGACGGTTCCACCCTTCCCATCACACATGTTGGGCACACTTCATTTCCTTCTAATTCCATGCCTTTATCCTTGTCTAACATACTTGTGTCACCTCATCTCATTAAAAATCTTATTTCCGTTCGTTGTTTCACTCATGAAAATCCTGTTACTATTGAATTTGACGAACTTGGTTTTTGTGTCAAGGACGCTCGAACCAGGATGGAACTTCACCGATGTGACAGCCCCGACAAACTCCATCCGGTGCATCCGCCTTCCTCCACCACCACCACCACCGCACCGGTTGCTCTCTCCACTGGCGTCAATCTTTGGCACGCTCGTCTGGGTCATCCCAACCCCGTCACTCTTCGTCATATTCTTAGGAGTTTCAGTTTCAGTTGTAATAAGATAGAGGATCATACCTGTCATGCTTGTCGTGTTGGCAAACACTTTCGTGTTCCATTTAATAATTCCACCACCATTGCTTCTTTTCCTTTTCAGTTGATCCATAGTGATGTGTGGACCTCTCCAGTTCCTAGTAATTCGGGCTACTTATATTATCTGGTTATCCTTGATGACTATTCTTATTATGTGTGGACTTTTCCTTTGCGGCGAAAGTCGGATGCGCTTTCCACCTTGACGACTTTTTACTCCTATGTCAGCACGTAGTTTGGGCGTCCCATTCTTGCTCTTTAGACTGACAATGGAAAAGAGTTCGACAACCTTGCCTTCCGCACTTTCTCTCGCACCATGGCATAGTTTTTCGTCTCACTTGCCCGTATACTTCACAACAAAACGGTCGAGCCGAATGCGTCCTTCGCACTCTCAATGACTGCGTTCGCACGCTCCTGTTTCATGCCAACGTGCCGCCCCACTTCTGGCCGGATGCACTCGCTACCGCGTCGCTCCTTCTTAATCTCCGGCCATGTCACCCGCGTTGGAACTACGCACCTCATCACCTCCTCTTTGGTACGCCACCCTCTTATGATGGTTTGCGTATTTTTGGGTGTTTATGATATCCTAGCACTGCCGACACTTCTCCTCATAAACTTGCACCGCGCTCTGTCACATGCATCTTCATCAGCTACCCTCCCAACTCCAAGGGCTATCGGTGCTACGATCCTGTATCCCATCGCGTGTTCACTTCCTGGCACGTTTACTTTGATGAGCATGTGTTTCCATTTCAGCAGGTACCTCCCGCCGTCTCTCCATCGCCGGTCGCTGACGGCGTGGGATCATCGGCCCCTCGCCCGGTGTAGGATCGAAAGTATGTCTAGAGGGGGGGATTAGACTACTTGACCAAATAAAAATCTAGCCTTTTCCCAATTTTAAGTCTTGGCAGATTTTAGCAACTTAGCACAAGTCAAGCAATCAACCTACACATGCAATTCTAAGAGTATATCAGCGGAATGTAAATCATTGCATATGAAGGTAAAGGGGAGGAGTTTGGAGGGAGCAAACGCAATGTAGACATGGCGATTTTGGCGTGGTTCCGATAGGTGGTGCTATCGTACGTCCACGTTGATGGAGACTTCAACCCACGAAGGGTAACGGTTGCGCCAGTCCACGGAGGGCTCCACCCACGAAGGGTCCACGAAGAAGCAACCTTGTCTATCCCACCATGGCCATCGCCCACGAAGGACTTGCCTCACTAGGGTAGATCTTCACGAAGTAGGTAATTGCACTTTCAATCTCCCCCTTTTTGGTAATTGATGACAACATATAGATCAAAGCTTCGACACATGACAATAAGAATGAAGTATATCGTCGCTTTGAGAAGTATGTGATAAGCAAGAGCTCCCCCTAAATTTGTGCATTATTTAAAATTTGCTTTTGAATGCAAATGCACAATCAATTAGGATCATGGGTTACTCTTCCATGTCACATACATCTTGGTGGAGCGCTCAAAATGATGGAATATGAAAAATATGCACTCATCACCAAGGCAAAGTGAATGATCATACAAGAGAGATAAATAATGTCATCATCCAAGCACAAACATTAATGTAGGATATGATCAAACACATGACCATAAGTATCTCACACACATAAACATAGAATATCAACCAAGCAAGCACACAAAAGTAACAAAGAGAATGGCAAAAAGAAGCAAGCACTCTCTCTCAAAGCCTATGATCTATACACTTTCTCCCCATTTGGCAACAAGTTACCAAAAAGCTTGAAAATGCATAGTGCTATGCGTCTCTCTAGGCTTGATCTTCGGGAGGCGGTGTAGAGAGGACTCCAAGAACAAATGCATCTGTTGAGGTTGTTGGAGCTGGTGGAGTTGCTACCGGAGGGGCAACTGAAGCTGTAGTTGCAGGTGCTGATGCAGTAGCTCTTGTATCTGTCACAGGCATTGCTGCAGATCTCCGTGCCCTAGGCACTCTCTGAAAAGTATCTGTGGTAGCTTTCCCTTTCCTCTCTTCAGCTTCTTCCTGGAGCTGCTCAATAGCTGTCTGCATCTCTGTCATCTTCAAGTCCAGATCATAAAACTTTGTTTCAATGATCCGCTCCAGGCTCTCTTGATTCTGAGTCAGGGTGGCCAAACCTTTCTCAATCCTCATAGTGGCTTGAATGAGATAGCTAAGTTGATCTTGTTTTGACTTGAGAAAAACTTGAGATGCCTCTTCAACACTTGGCATCTTGGCTGCCTTCTCTGCCTTTGCTTTCTCCCTCTTCTCTTGAGCCTCTACTGATGTAGGATCTTCAGCATCCATGACAACTGTGTTGTCCTCAAATTTAGGTCTCAAGGGAAGGTGTTCTTTATCCAACAAATATGTGCCTGTGCCCATCTTGGAGTTGATGAGCATCTGGATGTGTGGAGCATACCCACATGATCTCTTCTGGTCTGCAGCTGTCCTCTTGATTGTCTCAACAATCAAACTCATCACCTTAAACTTCTGGGGCACATCAAACAACAGAAGCAAATTGATGGAGTGGCCTCTGATCATCCTGTGATCTCCTGATTTGGGCAACAAGGTGTGCCTCAAGATGGTGTTAATAGTGGCCAGTCCAGACAATAGTTAATATACAGAGCCTAGCTTGTGAGTCTCCAAGGCTTTGTCAGGAATCTCCTTATACATGTTGGCCATGGAGTTGTGATCTTTCTTTCTCTTGGCATAGACATCTATGTCATCCTCAAGCTCTGCAGGGGCATTGATCAGCTTGGCCCACTCAGCAACTATTGATTGGTACCTTGTACCTTCAGACATCCATACAATCCTTCCATGTGGATAGAAATGAGCTGTAGAATAGAATTGCATAATGAGCTCATCATTCCACTTGGTAAGCTTCTGACCCACAAAAGTGTCTACTCCATTGAGTCTGAAACTTTCATGCACTCCTAGGAAGTGGTCTACATTGTTGTCGATGTATTCCCAGTCTACCCACTTCATGTCACACACTATGGGCTTCTTATCCAAAAGAATTGTCTCATAGAAGTCCTGCTGCTCCTTGGTGTGAAATCTATAATCCACAGCAGTCCTTCTCCTCACAGCATATGGATCTGATTGTCTCCACAATCTGAGACATGCATCCTTCCTTGCTTTCATATTCTCAGCCACTGGATGATTGTCATCATGGTCAGGGATCTTTGGCTTTAGCTTCCTGAGCACTTGGGCTTCTTCTTCATCTTCCACTTCAGGCACTGGGGCCTTGTTCTTTTCAGCAGCTGGTATATTTCTTGTGCTTCTCTTTGGTGCAGACTTAGAAGCTTGAGCAGTAGACTTGGGGGCAGTCTTGGGCTTTGCTGAAGCAGCCCCAGACTTGATGGCATCCCCCATCAACTTCTGAGCTTTGGGTGCTGGTGCAGCATCCTCTTCTTCATCTTCTTCTTCATCCTTAGCTGGGTCTCTCATCATAGAGGGTCTGCCAATTACTCTCGCTGTTGTCTTCTTGACCCTTTCCTTTCTCTTCTTGCCCTCACCAGTCTCCTCAACAGTTGATTTGGAGGCTTCAAGAGTTGAGGCTCTGGCCTTAGACATGGGCACTCTCTTGGCAGGAGCTTTCTTGTGCAACACAGGCTTGGTTGCAGCAGCAGCAGCATATTCCTTTTTCAGCACCTTCTTCTTGGAGCTGACTTCCTCCTCAGCAGCAACATAGTCTTCATCTTCAGAATCAGAATTTCTCTTTCTCCTCTGCCTAGTAGCAGCCTTAGGCAGGTTGCTAGGAGTACTTCTACTGCCATCCTCATAGCTGTCAGAGGGACTAGTGCCCTCACTTAGATTCACTTGCTCCTCAGACCTGTTCTGGCTATCACTCTGATCAGACATTCTGGCACTGCAAACTGAAAGCTGACCCTATGAATAGTTATAGATGAGATAGAGTGGATGAGCATCACAAAGTGCAGAGATTTTGCAAAACAATTGAGTCAAAAATTTAGTTTTAGTTTTCCACAGAAAGCATTTCGGAGCTACCGATTTGTTAAACTCGGTGCCACCGAAGCAATGTTGGAGTCTGAACTAGTGAGATCGGTCAGACCGAGACACAGTTCGGTGAGTCTGAGATTGCTAGGGTTTCACTGAGAGTTGAACTCGATCACACCGATTTGCAACTTTCGGTTAGACTGAAAGTTACAAGTGCAATGGCCTAAGCCAAATCGGTGAGACCGATTTCTACAACTCGGTCGGTCCGAGATGAGTTCGGCGGAAACCTAACCCCAAATTTTCGAATCAAAACTAATCTAAAGGAAGTTTTTGTTGGATAGATTGATCTCATACGTGGTAAGAATCTTGGCATTGTCTTTGTGCTAAGAATCGGAGGTAAAGATTGCACAAAGGGTCGAACTCATACCCTAACTTGGCGATGAGCTCGCTACGGCGGTAACGGCGGTGTAGATTTCCGTTGACGGTAGCGGAGACCAGCGGCAGGGGGTCGCTGGCGACGAGAGGACGATCCGGAGACCCGAGTCGGCAGAGCAGGACACGCGCAGGCGAAAAGGTTTTGGAGAAATTTCCAAAATTTGACCCGTCGGTATATATATCCTGACCCTGTCGGTGTGACCGAGTGGAACAACTCGGTGGCACCGAGATGCAGAATCGCAAGCGGTTACTGCAACTCGGTGTGACCGAATGGTTCTAATCGGTTGCACCGAGATTGAAAACCTAGATCAACTCAGTGAACTCGGTATGACCGAAAAGGACGAATCGGTCAGACCGAAATGCACAAAGAGGTTTTGGAAGTTTCAGTCTATGACGAATCGGTGACTCCGAGTGCTCCTCACCCAGAGGGGTCCGAATCTGACTTGATCAAACTTTGTGATGTAGCATGAATAGAGTTTGAGACGAGAAAAGCATAGATAGCTAAAGGAAGTTCTTAGGCATTCTTGTCCATCCATTTGGCAAAAGAAACAGATCAAACAATCAAAGCAACAAATGGATGTCCTCGAATGAGAAAAATATGCAACCAACATGCTCACACAATAAAATGTCAAATGAAATATGTGACAAAGCATGCACAAACACCCTAGCATCTATTAAGCAATTGGCGATGACTAGATCATCTATATATGAGTATATTGACTTAGGAGTCAAATGAGAACATTTGATCATAGGTCATACTCATTGTTTAAGCACAAGTGGGGTTACCACTTTTACATAAAGCATTGTTGTGTTCACACCATTAGAGTTGCTTTAGCTCAATTCTTAGAGTAAAGCTCCCCCTAGATGTGATATCCCCCCCTAAGAGGGATGAACTAACCTTGGGTTTTGTCGATGATGACTTCATGTAGATGTTGAAGATGTGGATGCTCAATTTTGATGTAGATCATTTGGAGCAATCCATTGGAGTGAGTTGCACTTTCAATACCTACATGGGTTAGTCCCACAAGGAACAAACAAGGATATCCATAGACATAGAGTGAAGTACACACAAGATGATGTCCATGAAAGCATTAGGTTACCTTGTCCCTTGTCTTACCAACAAGAGGGTTTGTGACTCCATGAACTAGTGCAAGATGTTGAAGATGATTGCACTTGTTCTTGCCAAAATGATATGAGTGAAATATGTTGGCGGAGTCACCCTCAAGAATTCTCTAGTTCTTCTTCTTCGGGATCCACATCATCTTGATGGGAATCCTTGGAGTTGTAGTTGTACTTGATGAAGTAGAACTTGATGTAGTCTTGGGAACCCACTTGACCAAGGCCTTAGGAGCTTCTTCAAATGCATCAATCTCCTCTTGAAGATTGTCCTTGCCTTTTTGCTTGAGGTCTTGTGGTGGAAGATCATCTTGAGCTTGTGTCCCCTCGAAGGAAGTAGGATCATACTTCTCTTGTTGAGGAACAAACTCCGTCTTGGGGTATTGATCTTCTTCCCACTCAACTCCATTGGCATTGAACTTCCGTTCAAAACCAACACCTTGATTCTTCCGGTGCCTTCCTTGCTTGCGTACAATTTCCTCAAATTGCTTACTTCCGGCAAGGCTCTTGTAAACACCTTTCTCTATAATTCCCTTCAATAAGCTATTTTCTTGCTCAAGTGTAACTTGGCTAAGAGAATCATTAGTGGAATCAAGAGAACTACTAGAAGCAACAATATTGGATTTAGCATGATTATTGTTACTACTAGAAGAAGAATCTTTCTTACTCTTGTTGCTAGATTTTACTTGTGGCATGTAAGTAGACAAGAGTAAATGCTTGGAAATGTAAGAAGAACTTTTCTTACGAAGATCATCATTGATTGCTTTTAAGAACCCATGCTCTTGCTCTAGGTTGAGCTTTGCAAAGCGTAGTTTCTCATGAGTCTTTAAAAGCTCTCGATGATCTTCTAAGGTAGTTTCATGGTCTAACTTAAGAGTGTTTAGTTCTTTAGTTAGACGCTCAATCTCCTTCTTATCATCATCATTCATTTTATCTTGTTTAGCATGATTAATAGCAAGTTCATCATAGTTTTCATCGCTAGAGTTGTCAACAAGTAAATCATCATCACCTAGCAAATCATCTTCATCACTATTGAAATCAACATACTCGGGGTGTGATACCTTTGGGCCTTTAGCCATGAAGCATCTTCCAATTCCTTCATTTGGTGAGTCAAATATATCATAGGAGTTGGTTGATTCTTCTTAAGTATATTCGGAGTCAGAGTGATAACTTCTCTCGGAGTGGTGGTCGGAGTCGAAGCCGGATACCCATTTACCAACATGAGCTTGATGTCTTCGTTTTGTATAGCTCCTTGATGACTTGTCCTTCCTTTCCGAATCCTTGCTTCTGCGAGAGGTTCTTTGTTCATAACGATCATCTCTACTCCTTCTCTCCCTTGGAGGTGATTCTTCTCTTTTGCTTCTTCTTTTAGGTGAGTCTTCTCTTCTTTTGTAGGGAGCCGTACACTCATTGGAGTAGTGTCCAGGTCTTCCACAGTTGTAGCAATTACGCTCACGACTAGAAGATCTTTTGTCATTGTAGGACCTTGACTTGGAACTTCTTTCCTTGCTTCTACTCTTGTAGAACTTGTTGAAGTTCTTCACCATTAGGCTCAATTCCTCATTGAAGGCTTGTTTTTCACTTGATGATGTAGGAGCATCACATGAGGCTTTGTAAGCACCACTAGACTTGTTGTGAAGCTCTTCTTTATCCTTGAGTGACATCTCATGAGCAACAATTCTTCCAATGACTTCAGTTGGCTTGAGATCTTTGTAATTTGGCATCATTTGGATCAATGTGCACACGGTGTCATATTTTCCATCCAAGGCTCTTAGGATCTTCTTGATGATGAATCTGTCGGTCATCTCTTCACTTCCTAAGCCGGCAATCTCATTTGTGATGAGAGCAAGCCTAGAGTACATTTCAGCGACACCTTCACCATCCTTCATTTTGAACTTGTCCAGCTGACTTTGAAGCACATCCAATTTGGATTCCTTGACGGAGTCGGTACCTTCGTGCATATCAATCAAAGTATCCCAAAT
The DNA here is from genome assembly GCA_011799875.1 of Thinopyrum elongatum. Lineage (NCBI taxonomy): Eukaryota > Viridiplantae > Streptophyta > Magnoliopsida > Poales > Poaceae > Thinopyrum > Thinopyrum elongatum. The sequence continues at coordinate 457,067,130 of CM022297.1, forward strand.
TTCCTTTGCATTCTCAAGACGGCTGATTTTGTTGAATTCTTCGGGGCACAATCCATTGAAGAGGATATCGCAAGCTTGAGCGTTGTATTGCAGCATTTTCAACTCTTCCGCAATTGCTTCACGATTTGGTTCTCTCCCATGGAAGAATTCACCTTGCAAACCAATACACACAATAGCCCAAACGGCGGGGTTATGTCCAAGAATATGCATTTTCATCTTATGCTTCCAACTAGCAAAATTAGTACCATCAAAGTAAGGACCTCTACGGTGGTAATTTCCCTCGCTAGACGCCATACTCTCCTAGGTTGTGAAACCAAGGCCATGATCACCAAAGCTATGGAAATCAAGGCAAATGGAGACCAAAGCTCTGATACCACTTGTAGGATCGAAAGTATGTCTAGAGGGGGGGGATTAGACTACTTGACCAAATAAAAATCTAGCCTTTTCCCAATTTTAAGTCTTGGCAGATTTTAGCAACTTAGCACAAGTCAAGCAATCAACCTGCACATGCAATTCTAAGAGTATAGCAGCGGAATGTAAATCATTGCATATGAAAGTAAAGGGGAGGAGTTTGGAGGGAGCAAAAGCAATGTAGACACGGAGATTTTGGCGTGGTTCCGATAGGTGGTGCTATCGTACGTCCACGTTGATGGAGACTTCAACCCACGAAGGGTATCGGTTGCGGGAGTCCACGGAGGGCTCCACCCACGAAGGGTCCACGAAGAAGCAACCTTGTCTATCCCACCATGGCCATCGCCCACGAAGGACTTGCCTCACTAGGGTAGATCTTCACGAAGTAGGCGATCTCCTTGCCCGTACAAACTCCTTGGTTCAACTCAACAATCTTGACGGAGGCTCCCAAGTGACACCTAACCAATCTAGGAGACACCACTCTCCAAAAGGCAATAGATGGTGTGTTGATGATGAACTCCTTGCTCTTGTGCTTCAAATGATAGTCTCCCCAACACTCAACTCTCTCTCACAGATTTGGATATGGTGGAAAGATGATTTGAGTGGAAAGCAACTTGGGGAAGGCTAGAGATCAAGATTCTTGTGGTTGGATTGGAATATCTTGGTCTCAACACATGAGTAGGTGGTTCTCTCTCAGAAAATGAATGCTGGAAGTGTAGGCACGTTCTGATGGCTCTCCTCTCGAATGGAGGAAGGGTGGATGGGTATATATAGCCTCCACACAAAATCTAACCGTTACACACAATTTACCAAACTCGGTGGGACCGAATAGTGAAACTCGGTCAGACCGATTTAGTTCAAACATGTGAACGTTAGGATTTTCGGTGGGACCGACATGTCAACTCGGTGAGACCGATTTCGTTAGGGTTAGGGCATAACATAATCTCGGTGAGACCGATCACATGAACTCGGTGAGACCGATTTCTGTAATAGGCAAACAGAGAGTTGGTCAGGCAAACTCGGTGGGACCGATCGCTCATTTCGGTGAGACCGAAACATTACGAAGAGGAAACAGAGAGTTTGCATTGCGAACTCGGTGGGACCGATCGCTCATCTCGGTTAGACCGAAACTTTACGAAGGGAAACAGAGAGTTAGCAATCCCATCTCGGTGAGGCCGAGATCCCTATCGGTGAGACCGAACTGATTAGGGTTTCTGGCAGTGGCTATGTCAAATGAACTCGGTGGCGCCGGATAGATCAAATCGGTGGGGCCGAGTTTGACTTTTGGTTTGGGACATATGTGGATATGAGAAAGTGGTTGAGGGTTTTGGAGCATATCACTAAGCATTTTGAGCAAGCAAGCCATTAAGCAACACCTCATCCCCTTTTAATAGTATTGGCTTTCCTATGGACTCAATGTGATCTTGGATCACTAAAATGAAAAGAGTAGAGTCTTGAGCTTGAGCTTGAGCCAATATATGTCCTTAGCATTTTGAGGGGTCCACATCTCTAGTCCATGCCATGCCAATCATTGAACTTTCTGAAATGATCATCTTGAAAGAGTATTAGTTCAATGAGCTATATGTTGTTAAGAATTACCAAAACCACCCAGGGATTGGTTGCACTTTCACTCGGGAGCGCTCGCTTGCCGCCCTCGGCCTGCCCCTGGCATTGAGGCGCGTCACCCACCCATGGCTGCCTCTGGGTCCGACACTGGGCTTCCCAGCCCCGCGGGCCCCTCCGCCTTGACGCTGCCTTCCGGCTCGGCGTCCGCCTCGACACCGCCTTTCGGCTCGGCGTCACCTGCGGCCTCTCCCGCCGGCTCGGCGTCGCCGATGGCCTCCGCCGCCTCATCGCCGCTGTCGCCCGGCGGGTCGGCCTCGCCCTCGGACTCGGCTCTCGCGGCGCCGTCTTCAGCCGACGCGTCGACCTCGACCGTGGCCTCGATGCATTCTGGTGCATCCTCACCGGTGGCCGCGGGTCCTTTACCACCTGCGGTTGGTCCGGTTACCTGCGCTCGTGCGGGTGTCTTTCGACCGAGCTCGCGGTATGCTTCGGATGAGTACATCCACATGGCATCCACCTCTACACCGTCGCCTTTGCCGTCCTCCATTCGAGCTGCTCTTCGTGACCCGCTCTGGATGGCTGCGATGAAAGAGGAGTTTGACGCCTTGCAGCGCAATCGGACATGGCAGCTTGTTCCCCGTCCCCGACACGCCAACATGATTACCGGGAAGTGGGTCTTCAAACACAAGCTCCATCCCGATGGTACCCTTGACCGCTATAAAGCGCGCTGGGTTGTTCGTGGCTTTCGGCAGTGCGCTGGCGTTGACTTCACCGACACTTTCGCTCCGGTGGTTAAGCCCGGGATGATCCGCACGGTTCTACACCATGCGGTCTCTCGCGCCTGGCCGGTGCACCAGATGGACGTCTCCAACGCCTTCCTTCATGGTCATCTTGAGGACCAGGTCTTCTGTCAGCAACCCACGGGGTTCGTTGATCCGACACATCCCGACCACGTGTGTCTGCTTTCGCGGTCCTTGTATGGGCTCAAGCAGGCTCCTCGCGCCTGGTACCAGCGCATCGCGGTGTTTCTTCAACAGCTTGGGTTCCGCTCTACACGCTCCGATGCATTGCTGTTTGTCTATCACCAGGGATCCGACACTGCATATCTGCTCCTCTACGTTGACGACATCATCCTGACGGCATGTACGGCTGGCCTCCTCAGTCAGCTCACTACTCGTCTTCGCGATGAGTTTGGCATCAAGGACTTGGGTCCTTTGCACTACTTCCTTGGTGTTGAGGTGGTGCGTCGTTCAGATGGCTTCTTCCTTCACTAGCGGAAGTATGCTCATGAGCTTCTTGACCGTGCTGGCATGCTTAATTGCAAGCTCGCCGCCACGCCTGTTGACACGAAGGCCAAGCTCTCTGCCACGGATGGTTCTCCTGCTTCGGATGTTGCCTTTTACCGGTCCACCGTTGGGGCTCTTCAGTACCTCACCCTCACTCGACCGGAGCTCCAGTATGCAGTTCAGCAGGTGTGCCTTCACATGCATGCACCTCGGGATGTTCATTGGGCTGCTGTCAAGCGGATTCTCCGCTATATTTGTGGCACTATGGATCTCGGCATCATGTTGCACTATGGATCAATACATCATGCAATTCCATCATCTTACACATTTGGCTTCGCCATAATGATGTTACTCCCTCCGTCTCGGTTTATACGGCATGCACGTCGTTCTAGGTTGAGAATTTAACTAGCTATATATGTATTATATGTGATGAAAAATATATGTTTAGCAACTACATCCGCTTAAGAATTCAATGATATACTTTTGGTGACATATAACTCATATTTAGTTAGTCAAATGGATGACCTAGAACTACGTGCACGCCCTCTAAACCGAGACGGAGGGAGTATTTTATATAAGAAGAATCTATACCTACTAATAAAGTAAGGTGCGTTTCGCCAATTTTTTCATTCGTTCACCGCCAAAAAGAAAAAAAAAATCTACCCGAGGTGGTACTAAATTCTTATGCGTTTGTCTGCTAGAAAAAGAATTTTCGTACGTGGGCCACGCGTGGTGGCCCAGTAAAGACAGCCCACTTATTTTTCTGCCCACGCAGCTGGAAAAATTCTATTTTCCGCACTGGGCGACAAATAGTCGGAGTTTCGCACAGGACAACTAATAATGGGCTATCACATTATTTTCTGTGTTTTACTTCTATTTTTATTCTCCTTTCCCTATATCTTTTTTTCAACTCCAAGTTTATTTTTATTTTGGAATTTATTTCGTAAATTAAAAATTCTCAAAAAACATTCAGAATAAAAAAAACCAAATTTTGGAAAAATATTCAGAATTCAAAATTATTGTTGCTATTTTGAAAAATATTCGGAACTTGTAAAAAGTTGCGCATTTTTTCTAAAAACATATTGTTTTTCAAAAGTGTTCGGGATTTCTAAACATAAAATGGCAAAAAATGCTCCAAATTTGAAAAGTATTCATGTTTTTAAAATTTGTGCATAAAAGATACACATTTTCTAAAAATCTTATGAATTTTCAACACATGTTCCCGTTTTAAAAAAATATTTACAAATTCAAAAGTGTTCATGTTTTTATAAAAAAAACTACTAATAAAGCAAGGTGCGTTTCGTCAATTTTTTAATCCTTTCACCGTCGAAAAGAATTTTTTTTCTACCCGAGGTGGTACTAAACTCTTATGCTTTTGTCTACTAGAAAAAGAATTTTCGTATGTGGGCCGCATGCGGTGGCCGAGCAAAGACAACCCACTTATTTTTCTGCCCACGCAGCTAGGAGAATTCTAGCAATCCGGGAGAAGCAATTCACGGTATTCAGGTGGCTCCGGGTGCTCCTCATGTTAATCACCTATTGTTTGCTGACGATAGTTTGCTTTTCTTTGATGCTACTCCTGCTATGGCTATGCGAGTTGAGGCTCTGTTACAGAGATATTGTGCAGCGTCGGGGCAGCGGATAAATAAAGATAAATCGTCCATATTTTTCAGCAAGGGATGCTCTGAATCTCTCAAGCAGGAAATCAAGCAAAGTCTGGATGTCCAGAACGAGCAGCTCTCAGATAAGTATCTAGGACTCCCCTCGGATGTTGGCAGAGCTAAAGAGGGATCTTTCAAGTTCTTGAAGGACAGAATATGGAAGCATGTCCAGGGGTGGATGGAAAAAACGCTCTCTGTCGGGGGTAAGGAGGTTCTTATAAAATCTGTTGCTCAAGCGATACCCACGTATTCCATGGCATGTTTCAAGCTGCCCCGGGGTCTATGCCAACATATTAATGGTCTCCTTCGGAAATTCTGGTGGGGGTCGAAGAAGGGGGAGAGGAAAACGGCGTGGGTGTCATGGGAAGTAATGTCTCAACCAAAGTTCATGGGAGGTATGGGTTTCCGTGATATTGAGCTTTTTAATCTTGCACTGCTTGCCCGACAAGCATGGCGTCTCCTACAAGAGCCCTACTCCTTGAGTGCACGGATTTTGAAATCTGTTTATTACCCAGACTGTTCGGTTTTGGATGCGGAGCTCGGCAATAATCCCTCGCAGGTTTGGAGATCTGTATTGGAGGGACGGGACACACTCAAGCTCGGTATTATTAGAAGGATTGGGACGGGCAATGACACTGATATTTGGCAGGACAATTGGATCCCTAGAGATTTCAAGCTACGGCCGGTATGCCCAAAATCATCTAATCCACCCCAGAGAGTTTCGGAATTAATTGACCACACATCAGCTTCTTGGGATGTGGCGCTGTTGGATGAACATTTTTTTGCAATGGACAGGGAAGCTATCCTTAATATCCCTCTAAGCTCCCGTGTGCAGCGGGACTTTTGGTCATGGCATTATGATAAGAAGGGAATTTTCTCAGTCTGGTCTGCCTATAGACTACTGGCATCCACGAAGCAACATCGCACGGACTGGCTCGAGCACAACCCCGGCCACTCCCGGTTGAAAGAGGACCGGCGTGATTGGGGAAAATTATGGAAGCTTAATGTTCCATCCAAGGTAAAGGTCTTTGCGTGGCGTCTTGCAAAAACCTCTCTTCCCACAGGTGATGTTCGCAATCATCGGAAGATGGCTGACACGCCAGCATGTGGTATTTGTAACGAGGCAGTGGATTCTTGGAGACATTCGCTGTTTAGTTGTCATATGGCACGGTGTGTCTGGGCCCTGGCTGATGAGGAGCTAACGGAGGTCGTGATATCTAATACTACCGAAGACGCCAAGCTTTGGATGTTCTGGCTCCTCAATACACTCCCAGAGCAAGAGGTAATCCATGTACTTGTCACAATGTGGGCAATATGGTGGGCTAGGAGACGTGCTATCCATGATGAACAATTCCAGAGTCCGATGAGCACGTCATGCGTTATCAAGAGATTCATTCAGGACCTTGAACTGATTCCGTCACTCAAGTCTAACACAACCAAGGACGTGCATGTGAAGCAAAAGAGCCTGCATGTAATTTCAGATCTTTCCCGTCCGCCTAGAGCGCAGACGGCGCGTTCGACTTGGATCCCCCCGGGGGACGGATTTGTGAAGCTAAACGTCGACGGCGGGCTGTCGCGGAGTGGTAAGATGGGTGCGGCAGCTGTCATTTGCAGAGATAGATGGGGCCGGTACCTTGGAGCGTCGGCATTGGTGCTGAACGGCCTTACTGATCCGGCGTCGCTGGAAGCCATGGCGTGTAATGAAGCGTTGGCTCTTGCGGCAGACCTAAATGTGCATTCACTTCATATCGCGTCGGACTGTGCAGAAGTGGTGGCCAACATTGCGGTGGAAGCCCCATGCCGGTACGTCACGATTCTTCGGGAGATTCAGCATCGATCTACATATTTCCAGGAGGTCACTTTTGTTCATGAGAAAAGAGAGCACAATGTAGAGGCTCATGCTTTAGCTAAAGTAGCTTCTTCTCTTTCTTCCGGGCGCCATGTGTGGCTTGCTTCTTTGCCCGATATCATCTGTATCCCTATGAACTTACAACTTGAATAAAGGATACAGGTTCCCTCAAAAAAAAAAGCTAGGAGAATTCTATTTTCCGCATTGGGCAACAAATAGTCGGAGAATCGCATAGGTCAACTAATAATGGACTGGCCCATTTTTTTTCCTGTGTTTTACTTCTATTTTTATTCTCCTTTTCCTATATCTTTATTCCCTTCCAATTTTATTTTTTCTAGAATTTATTTCGTGAATTAAAAATTATCAAGAAAACGTTCAGAATAAAAAAAAGCAAAATTTGGAAAATGTTCAGAATTCCAAATAATGTTCATCTTTTTACAAAAAAATGGTGCTTTCAGAAAATGTTTGTGAATTTTCAAAGATGTTTCCTTTCATAATTTGTTCGCGTTTTTTTCGAAAGTGTACAAAATTTTTAAAAACCTATTCAAGATTTAAAAAATTATTTATGTTTCCTAGAATATTCAGAAACTCCATACCTTAAAACCCCCTCGATTGAAAGGAAGAGTAGATTGAATAACTCATAGGCCTTCTCTGATGTACGATGACGTAACAAAACTCTTAAATGCCCTCGATCAATGAATGAAAAAAATAGCGGATTGATTCCTTCACACCCGACAAAACCGATAAGCTAAATGTTCCTTTTTCGTGTGCACATAGGGTTTTGCTTGCACATATAATCCTCACTGACTTTAAATGCATACTATTTTATCTCCCGTTGCAATGCACGGGCATATTTGCTAGTATTTCTAATCCATTGTAGGCTATGCTTTTTCCTATTAACTCACTATGATGTTGGTCAATGTTGCAGCAAACAGACAATCATGCGGCAATGAAGGAGGGCATCAACAAGTTGGAGCCAGGGATGAAGCTCCAGAACAGACACTCGTGTCAGCTGACACCAGCGATTTTTGAAAATTCTTCAATAAATTTGATCTGATAACTGTCAACTTTTTGTCACCGTACCTATAGAACTGACCCCATAGGATATATTTTTCAGCTTCGCCCCTGGTTGAAGCAAAATACTCCAATGAATTAAAGTTCCAAAATAGGTTGTGGCTTAACACTGTGCTTTGTATAATGTTTTCTTGTCCATGTCATAATTCCTTCTATGAAGAGTTGCTCTTCTACTCCCTCTATAGACTTTTATAAGACGTTTTAGGTCACTACTTTACAGAGGGGGTATTATCTAAAAACATTGTTTGTTTATCATTCAAAAAGTTTTTTTTTCTAAAACAAGATTTCTTTTGTGTGTGAAAGAGAAGTGGGCAGCCCATCGCGAATCCGGGCTAGGGGACAGGCTGTGGCGTCCACACTGCCCAAGCGGTCTACTATTGCCGCTCCCGCTAACGACCGGAATGAAGCCCATCACGGTGACCGTACGTGATTGTGAGCGTTTCATGGATCAATGTCGCACCATCCTGCTCCTTGGCCGCTAGCGACCCAGCCAGCAATTAGATCATGTCGTCGCACCACCACTGGACAGGGCAGGTGAAACTTTGCGACTTGTGTGCTTCCCTTCCTGACGCCATATTGCCGGCCGGAGAGACATGAGCAGCAACGGCGAGGAGCGGGCTGCAACGATGGAGAGGCCATCGGAGGAGCCGGTGGTGGCGGCCAGCTTCAGCGAGGAGCAGGCTGCAACGACGGAGGAGCCATCGGAGGAGGCGAGCACCTTCAGCGAGGAGCAGGAGGCGCTGGTGCTGAGCGCGTGGGACGCCATGAAGGGGGACTCCGCCGCCATGGCGCTCAAGTTCTTCCTCAGGTACAGTACGCACAAATGTTCATATATGCACTGCTGTTTGATGCATCCATCCACTACTAGTAGTATATATCGTTTCAGTGCCTGAAGAGAGCACATCGAGCATGTGCGGTTACATTTCTCACTGAACTTTTTGAAGAAAAAAAAGTATATATCGTTTCATGCATGATTTTAAAAAAAACAGTCTTGCTAAGTACTTCAATATGTCTCAGTCGATACTATATTCTTTTGATTTCCATGAAGATTCGTACAAAAAAATTATTTTCAGATTTTAATTTTTTTTAGAACGAAGGCTCAAAAAGAGTCCGGCTTTGAATTAAGAAAGTCATCAACCGGCCAGAAGTACAAGATTGCAACTTACACAAGAAAGAAAAAGGAAAGCGAAAATAAATATACAATGTGCTCAGTAGAACAACTCGAAAGCAAAGAGCACACAACACCCTTGCCATCAAACGCCGCAAAGCCGAAACTAGCTAACCTACTAAGGCGACGAGAGGAGGGCACCACCATGCATGTTTTGTGTCGTTGACCGCCACCAAAGGACCAAACAGGGACAACACATGATCTGACTCCGCCGCCGCAAAAGGCCCCTACCCTTTCACCCAGGCTCGACGGGTGCCGCACCGGCGGCCGACAGAGTGGTTCACCCTAGAACCCAAATCAAAGTGTCCAAGCTGACAAAGGAGAGGCACAAGGAACATACCCACATGAAACGGAGAACCGACCACCCCATCGCCATCGTCGGCAGCAGCAAGGCAGAACACCGAACGAGAGTTGTCGGACGAAGGCGCTGAAACCTCAGAGAAGGCCAAAAGGATGCAACACCATGCCCCCCTCCCCCCGCGTCTGTATATATTATAACTTGATTGAGACTTGGTTCGACTGAGACCTAGCTACACTCTAAAAAAAAACGTGTACAGACACGCTGTAATCGTCTGTTTGATCAGAGAGAAAAATAACTTTGTTCAATTGGCCCACGTAGAATCTCCGAAAAGAAGGATAGCAGTAGTGGAAGAAAGGAAAACGGATTTGATTTTTAAGATCCGGGCAAAGACGTGGAAGATCGGCCAAAAGTCTCCAACGTATCATCAATTCATCAGTCAGGGTAGCTGGCTTTTGCTTCGTCAGAAGTCTCTGCCCGCTCACGTACCCAAAGGGCCATCTATCTGGTACAAAATAATACTATCAGTATCACATCGAGCCAGCAGAGAGCCACCCAGCCTTGCCTATATAAACCGTCACCAGAACTCGTACCTCTAGACACGATCGATCACACGCACCAAGAAACGAAACAGATTAAGAAACACGCGGAGGCAGAGAGAATCAAATGGCGTTCAGCGAGGCGCAGGAGGAGCTGGTCCTGCGCTCATGGAAAGCCATGAAGCCGGACTCCGAATCCATCGCTCTCAAGTTCTTCCTCAGGTGTCCTTTCACTTGCATTGCTCATGCTGTCATGCATCATGTCATGTGTCCGATCATCATTCACTGGACCAATTAACGCCTTGCATTTCTCAGGATCTTCGAGATCGCGCCCGCTGCCAAGCCGATGTTCCCGTTCCTGCGCGACGCCGGCGAGGACGTGCCCCTCGAGAGCCACCCGAAGCTCAAGGCGCACGCCGTGACCGTCTTCGTCATGGCCTGCGAGTCGGCCACGCAGCTGCGCAAGACCGGCGACGTCAAGGTGAGGGAGGCCACGCTGAGGCGCCTCGGCGCCACCCACGTCAGGGCCGGCGTCGCGGACGCGCACTTCGAGGTGGTCAAGACGGCGCTGCTGGACACCATCGAGGGCGCCGTCCCCGAGATGTGGACGCCGGAGATGAAGGCCGCCTGGGAGGAGGCCTACGACCAGCTCGCCGCCGCCATCAAGGAGGAGATGAAGCTCGCTGCGGCGGCTTGATGGCACGCATGGACTCTGCCTTCATGAGCTCTCTGTTGTGATGTGTCATGTGTGTACTGTACTGCGTAAACGCTGCCACAACGACAAGTGAGGCAGCCAAAAAAAAAAATCACTGTTTTATATAATCCGATGCTCAATATATTAATTCCATCAGTTTATTTCATACTCAGAATAATCATCCTTCAATTTTTTTTAGGAAACTTCATTTTTTTTAGAAAACTGAACCTAAACCAAGTCCTATCACGTTGACAGTTTGTGACCGTCCGTTCGAGTGACCTGGCCTATATGATCCACTGGATATGCCGTCAATTTGGACCTTTACCGCAGGTTTTTTTACTTGGGCCAATTGTCCTAAAGGACTACTACTTCGGAAAAATTGACATATGTGGTTCCTCGGCCTTTTATGCTAGCCCATTTGGCTAACCCCTAAAAAAGACTAACCTGGGACCTCCTATTCCGTGCAGTGCGCGCCGCGACGACGTGGAACACGCACACCGCCCCCCCCCCCCCACCCCCACCACCGCGCCCTTTTGGGCGTGCCCATGTGCGGGGCGGGACGCGCATGTGTTTTTTCATTTTATTTTTGTTTTTTGTTTTTTTTCTTTTTCAAATAATTCAAAACTGAACCTAAACCAAGCGCTATCACGTTTCAGCTTCCGACTATCAGTTGAGTGATCTGACCTGTCTGGTCCATTGGATGTGCTGTCAATTTGGACCTCCACCGCAGGTTTTTTTTTCACATGGGCCAATTGTCTTAAAGAGCTGTTCCTCCAGAAGAAAATATTGAGATATGTGGTTACTATGCCTTTTATGAAAGCCCATTTGGCTAACCGGCACAGAGACAGCCTGTCCTTTTGGGTCAGCCCATGTGTGGGGCAGGACGCCCCCTGTTTTTTCATTTTGTTTTTTGCTTTTTCTTTATTCTTTTCTTGTTCTATTTATTCCTTCTTTTAAATAATTCAGGATTTCAAAAAGTTCAAATTTTCAAAATACTTGTGAATTAAAAACAACTGTCTAAGAAATCATAAAATATTTGTGAATTCAAAAACAAATTCGAGAATCATAGAATGTTCATGGATTCAAAAATGTCCAAGGTTTCGAATAAAATGTTCGGGAAATAAAAAACTGTTTATGATTTTGAAAACAAATTGCACATTTGAACAAAATATTTCCAAATTCAACAAATGTCCATGAATTTTATAAAAATATTCACAAAATGCAAAAAATCTTCCGGAATTTCAAAAAATGTTCCAATTTTTTCTAAATCAACTCTTCAAAAAATGTTCATCCATTTAACAATTGTTCATAAATTCCAAAAATGTTTGTCAATTCAAAAAAATGTAAGCGAGTCTCCAAAAAAATTCACGATTTCAAAAATGTTTGCAAATATGTTAAATAATTAACAATTTAAAAATATGTTTGTAAATTGAACAAAATATTTGCAAGTTCAACAAATGTTCATGAATTTTATAAAAATATTCACAAAATGCAAAAAATCTTCCGGAATTTCAAAAAATGTTCCAATTTTTTTAAATCAACTCTTCAAAAAAATGTTCGTCCATTTCAACAATTGTTCCTAAATTCCAAAAATGTTTGTCAATTCAAAAAAATGTAATGCAAGTCTCCAAAAAAATTCATGATTTCAAAAATGTTTGCAAATATGTTAAATAATTAACAATTTAAAAAATTGTTCTTATTTTTTTAAATGTTTGCGAGTTTTGAGAATGTTCACGATTTCAAAATAATAACTAATTCAAAAATGTTCATGATTTAAAAGAAATCCCGACTTAAAAAAACTTTCACGATTTTGAAAGATGTTCGCAAAATGATCATGATTACCCCATAGTCTAGTATGCAGATAATACCCTCCTAATTGTGCCTGTTGTGGGTGATCAGCTAATTTCCCCAAAAGAAATATCACATGTCTTTGCTGGTTCCACTAGTTTAAGAGTCCATTTTTAGAAGTCCTCCATGATGCCAACAATGTTGCAGATGACGAATCCCAAAGATTGGCATGTTTCTTTTATCTGCAAGTACTACTAAACCTTAAATTCATGAGTTAATGCCTTCGGTGGACAGATTCAAAATGATGTTGACTGCTAGCTCTTCCATGCTCAACCAAGGTGCCAGGGTGCAAAGATTTTGAGGTATGCTTTATCTTCCATGCCCATCTATTTTCTGTGTAGCCTTGAGATCCCACTTGGTATAATTAAACAGTTGGAGAGAACTGAAAGACAATGCCTTTTGGCTTCAGTCAGGCCTTCCTCACTAAGCACAACAAAATTTCTGTCATCATCGAATAGTAAAAGACCTGCTTAAACGTCATATATTTCGTAACGGAGTGAGCAGTATTTTCTTTCTCTCCTCAATCCATCACATAGTGGAGTGGGAAGAACCCACTAAATAAAGAGGTCTCACACCTCATAAACTTTCAGGGTGGGACTAACTTTAAAACCACCTCATGTCATTTATTCATGGGCCTTTTTGAGATTTCAGAAATTGTACATGGGCCTAGCCAATTATTTCTGACAATCTACCATTAGATTGCTTGCCGGGGAACTTTGCAAAAAAAAATTGCTTGCCGGGAAGCCCTTTCTCTTGCTGATGCCTTAGGCCTTCAAAGCTTCATTATTTCATCGGATGAAAAACAAGTGGTTATTGATTTAGAGAACAGAAGCCAAGGCCGTCATGGTGCTATCGTCAACGAGATCCTCTCTAGAGCAGAAAGCTTTGCATGTAAATTTATTCATGAAAGTCGTTTAGTTAATCTAGATGCGAAGCTCATAAACTAGCTAGATCTACACTTTCCTTAGATCAGGGACACCACTTGTGGCTTTGGTTAACCCCATGATTGAAACTATATCCCACAAGTTGTGGCATTTGATGAATAAAGTGATACTTTACCCCTAAAAAATCTAGATATATAATTTGTCTCAAAAAGAGAAGTTTTTTTTAAACAATGTACCTATTTAGAAGATGGTTGACAATGATGTAAAAAAAGATGGTTGACAAAGTTCCAAACAATGAAGATTTGTGTTTGTCAGCCGCGACCAAGCCCATCATCGTCTCGTTGGCCCCTGAGCGTGACCGTGAGTGTTGCAAACATAATTGTCGCGGCATCCTCGTCGTTGTGCGCCAGCAACCGCTGACCCGCCAGCTAACTCGATCATATACCGGATGGAGCCGCCAAACCCAAGCTCTGTTGACTTTGTGCCATATTCCTGATAAACGGCATGAGTAGCTGTCACATCCCTAGCTTCTGGTAATGCACTAGGCTAGCTTTGGTGTTGCATCATGTTTAATTTTTGCATGAAACTTGAAATGGGGATGACATAAACCCCTAGCACCACTTTAATCAACTAGGGTTTACTAAAATAATTTTTAATGAACCTGAAATGCCCTTAAAAATGTTCATGATTTAGGGAAAAAGGTGAAAACCCTAACCATAAATAGTGCACATTTTTGCAGGACCAACTAGGCTTTGAATTAAATCAGACCATATTTGAATTGGGGCTATTTAAATACTATATATATTTTAAAGGCTCCAAATAATTTGAAACTTCCATAGGGCCTCTGGAATATGTCAGAGTGAGCCCACAAAAAGTTTTAGATTTATCTAAAATGTTTTAGTGCCTAAACTAAAACAAAACAGAAGGAAGTAAATAGAAAACAGAAAATAAATAGGAAAGAGAGAGAGGGACCTTACCTGGCACTCACCTAGCCTGGCCCAGCCCAGCTGGCCGCTGCCAGTCGTCGTCTCCACCGTGCCAGTCAGACGCCGAGCGCGTGCCTGATGCGCGCGCACGCACAGTGCGCCACGCGAACTGCCTGCCTGCGTCTCCCGGACAGCACGACGCCATGGGTCTTCTCCTCGGTGCCGTCCCGATTGAGCCGGCCCTCTCATTCCTACCCCTGCTCCCTCCTACGCTCCCCCGACGCCATGGCCGAGACGCCCATGAGCTCGCCGCTGTGACCATCGCACCTACCGTGCTCCCCCCGCCTCCCCGTGCTGTCCAAGATCTCGGCCGTCGTCCGCCACTCCACCTCGACCAAGCCCCGAGCGCTCGGATGCCCTGCATCATCCGCCACAACCTCGTCTTCTACCTTCGGCCGACGAGATCGCCACCGCCATACCGGCTGCACCAAGCCTCCCCCGAGCTCGCCGACCCCTCTGTTCGATCCACTGTGAGCTCCCGCGTCGAACACCTCTAACCCCGTGGCATGTTTCTCTCCGTAGCCGTCGCCCCCTTGCTGACCGTAGCGCGCCGCCGCCCGGGCTCGCCGTCGACGTAGCTCCGGTGACCATTTGGTCACCCCGGCGAGTCCAGCGCGTTCGTAGCGTCCCATAGAGCATGCCTAGCGCAGGAACCCGCCCGTTTGCACGCCGCAACGACTAACCCGTGGCCACTCGAACTCCGGCGGCCACAACCGAGCTCGTCGCCGTTGAATCCGGCCACCCCAGCATTGGCCGAGGCCACCATCCGATGCGCCGTCGCGCCAGCTCTCCGTAGAGCCCAATGGCGCACCGAACGTTGTGCTGTAGGCGAAACCCGAGGCGCCCCACTGCGTTTGACCTCGCCGGCGGCTAACTGCCGGCGTGTTAACCCCGGTTTGACCCCCTTGTAGGGAAACGTTGCATGGAAAACAAAAAAAATTCTACGCACACGCAAGATCTATCCATGGAGATGCATAGCAACGAGAGGGGAGAGTGTGTCTATGTACCCTCGTAGACCGTAAGCGGAAGCGTTTGCTAACGCGGTTGATGTAGTCGAACTTCTTCACGATCCAACCGATCGAGTACCGAACGTACGACACCTCCGTGTTCAGAACACGTTCAGCTTGGTAACGTCCTCGCCTTCTTGATCCAGCAAGACGGCGAAGTAGTGGATGAGTTTCGGCAGCACGACGGCATGGTGACGGTGATGGTGAAGCTATCTCCGCAGGGCTTCGCCTAAGCACTATGAAAATATGACCGAGCGATGAAACTGTGGAGGGGTGCGCCACACATGGCTAAGAGATTGTTGTGGTTCTTGTGTGGCGCCCCCCTCCCACATATATATATAGGTGGGGGAAGAGGGGAGGCTGCCAGGAGGTGCCCCAAGTAGGCCGAATCCTACTTGGGGTCCTCCCCAAGCCGCGCCCCTTTTTCCTTATTAGGTGAGCGGGGAAAGGAAGGGAAGGGTGGTGCCCCCCCTTCCTTTCTCCCATGAGAAGGGGAAGGCAGGAGGGGCTAGCCCTCCCCCCTTTCCTTCCCTAGGGCCGGCGGCCAGGGAGAGGGGCGCGCCAGCCCCCTTGTGGGCTGGTCTGTCCCCCCTTGGCCCATTAGGCCCATACACCTACCGGGGGTGTCCGGAACCCCTTCCGGCGACCCGATGACTACCCGGTGCACTCAAAAACTCTTCCGGTGTCCGAATATCATCGTCCTATATATCAATCTTTACCTCCGGACCATTCCGGAGCTCCTCGTCATGTCCGTGATCTCATCCGGGACTCCGAACAACATTCGGTCACCAAATCATATAACTCATATAACACTATATCGCCAACGAACGTTAAGCGTGCGGACCCTACGGGTTCGAGAACTATGTAGACATGACCAAGACACCTCTCCGGTCAATAACCAATAGCGGAACCTGGATGCCCATATTGTCTCCTACATATTCTACGAAGATCTTTATCGGTCGAACCTTATGACAACATACGTAATTCCCTTTGTCCATCGGTATGTTACTTGCCCGAGATTCGATCATCGGTATCTTCATACCTAGTTCAATCTCGTTACCGGCAAGTCTCTTTACTCGTTCAGTAATACATCATCTTGCAACTAACTCCTTAGTTACTTTGCTTGCAAGGCTTCTTATGAAGTGTATTACCGAGAGGGCCCAGAGATACCTCTCCGATACTCGGAGTGAGAAATTCTAATCTCGATCTATGCCAACTCAACAAACACCTTCGGAGATACCTGTAGAGCATCTTTATGATCACCCAGTTACGTTGTGACGTTTGATAGCACACAAGGTATTCCTCCGGTATCCGGGAGTTGCATAATCTCATAGTCGAAGGAATATGTATTTGACATTAAGAAAGCAATAGCAATAAACTGAATGATCAATATGCTAAGCTAACGGATGGGTCTTGTCCATCACATCGTTCTCCTAATGATGTGATCCCGTTATCAAATGACAACACATGTCTATGGTTAGGAAACCTTAACCATCTTTGATCAACGAGCTAGTCTAGTAGAGGCTTACCAGGGACACGGTATTTGTTTATGTATTCACACATGTACTTAAGTTTCCGATCAATACAATTCTAGCATGAATAATAAACCTTTATCATGAATAAGGAAATATAAAATAACAACTTTATTATTGCCTCTAGGGCATATTTCTTTCACCCCTCTGGGTCAATGACATGTGGGCCCTTGCCCCTGACTAATTCTAGATTAGGTTAATTTTAACACTAATTATTTTGGTTAGTGACTAAGACACTGACCAGTGGGCCCCACTAGTCAGGTTTGACCAGGGGCAGCCCAGTTGACCTGCTGACTCTAGGATTACATCATGCTGATGTCATAATCATTTTCTGGCGATTTTATATTTCAGAAATGATTTATATAATCAAGAAAATTGTTTAAACTTCAAAAATTCATAGAAAATCAACCGTAGCTCAGAATGAAATAATTTATATATGAAAAATTATCAGAAAAATTCAAGGAATCCATCTGTAAAATTATCATGCATAATAAACCAACTTATACTTGTTGTATAAGTGAAAACATTCAAATGGCATTTAAAATGCTTAAATTGGAGTTTGCATTTGAACCCTTGGTTCAAATGGACTCCATTACACTTGTTGCTAGATGCATTAGCACAATCCACAGCATTCTTGACATGTCATATTCATGCATCATATTGTTGCATTTGTTGTGTATTGATTGTCCGAATTGTCCTTCTCGATAGGTCCTGCTCCTGCGAGTGGCACCGAGCCCCTGTCTGAGGAGCAGTACTACCCTGTTGATCCCCCAGGCAAGCAATCCCCCTTGATCATTTTGATACAACCCCACTCTCTTGCTCCTGCTATCTTTTACTGCATTAGGATAACAACGATTCAACTGTTACTTTCTGTTGCCGTAATTGAACCCATTCCTCTGCATGACCTGTCATTGTCATAGTAAATAGTTAAAACCTCCTAGCATGATTAGGAGTTGCTTGAGCCCATGATGTGTTCCTATCCATGCCATGCTTGCTATTGCTTAGAGTTGTGTCAGGTCTGATTCATCTGGGATGGATTGGAGTGGTATGTTATGTCCTAATGTCGAGAGTTGAGTGTGTGAACCCGATTTGGTAAAGGTAGCGATGGGAGGCCATGTAGGAGTACATGGTGGGTTGTCTCATTGAGACCGTCCTTAAGAACCGAGTTCTGTGTCTGTGATCCAAGAACAGTTACCACCACACTTTGAGATACTTAATTGACCCTCTCGACTTATTAGCCGCCTTAATCTTTGTCCAGGAGTTGCAACTAGTTTCTGGTGTTTGTAGGATGTGCTAGGGGTCGTGCGTAGCATCGCCCAATGGGGTGAGCTTGTTACGGCAGGCACAAGGCACGGTGTACCAAGTGTCACCCGGATGGTGCTCTTGGGAACCCTGCTCTCATCGTTTGAGGTCGTGATAGAAACCTCAGCCGGACTTCCTTTACGGATACAACCTCAAATATGCGATAAACCTGGACTAGAGTCTTGTGTGGTTAGTCAGGTCGTGGCCGACACCCTCTCCAGTCCTTCGCTTGAAGGTTGCTGAGATACATGTCGTGTACATGGTGATAAGTGGTGAGAGCGTGTGTGAAGAAGTACACCCCTGCAGGGTTAATGATCTATTCGAATAGCCGCGTCCTCGGATATGGACTACTTGGAAAGCTACATTGTTCATAGACAACTTAAATGGATACTCTAAAATGCGCAAGATAAGCGTGAGTGCTATGGATGGCCTTCTCGTATGGAGACGGGAACGGATCCATAGTTGAGTATTGTTGTGGTGATTAGCTAGTGGACTCGTGTGCGCTTTCTCACCTCAAAGAGTTACTAGTAGTCATAGTACAGGGTAGCCACTGAGTCAAAGCTGGCTTGCTGCAGCAAAACCCCACAGCACTCTTCTTGATACTAATGCATGTATGATAGGATCTGATGTAAGTCTTGCCGAGTACCTTTGTACTCACGTTTGCTTAATTAAACTGTTGCAGAGGAGTACCCCGATACTTCAGGTGGGTTCTATCTAGACGTCGATGACGATGAGTAGCTTGTCTTCCCAGCTACGATATTGCACCCTTGGGAGGGTTTGTAGATAGTCAGGCTTGCTAGCCTTCTATATTTTCAGTTGTCTGTACTCAGACAAGTTTTATGCTTCTGCTGGTTGTATGACTTGTGTGAAGGGTCATGAGACCCCTGTTTGTAATAACATGCTATGTATGGCTCTTCAGAGCCTTCTAAATAAATACTCGAGTTTGTAGAGTTATGTTGTGATGCCATTGTTGTATCTACACATATCGTGCATATTGTGTGTATGTTTGAAATGCATTGATATGTGTGGGGTTCGACACCTAGTTGTTTATTCTTGGTAGCCTTCCTTATGGGGAAATGTCTCCTAGTGTTTCCACCGAGCCATAGTAGTTCGCTACTGCTCCGAAACACTTAGGCTGGCCGGCATGTATCCTTCTTTGTTCATGTGTCTGTCCCTTCGGGGAAATGTCACGTGTTGTTCCTTTAAGTCCATGTAGCTTGCTACGACTTGGGTTCATACGTTGATGACCGACACGTTCGTTGCTGGGTTACGTATGAGTGTCCCTGTAAGTTTGTGCCACCTTGGATTTACAACTAGTCATGTCGGCCCGGGTTCTCTGTCATATGGATGCTAGCGACACAATCATATACGTGAGCCAAAAGGCGCAAATGGTCCCGGCCAAGGTAAGGCTGCAGCCGTGGGAATACCGTGCGTGAGGCTGCAAAGTGATATGATGTGTTACATGCTAGACCTGTGTGACTTAGGATCAGGGTCCCGACAGTAGCAGTGAGGAGACGGCGGCGACGACGGAGAACCCTCGGAGGAGCAGGAGGCGGTGGTGCTGAGCGCGTCGGACACCATCGCGCTCAAGTTTTTCATCAGGTATACACAGCACGCATGTTTTTGTTCATAAGTACCGTACCGATGCATCCATCCATCCCATCCCATCCTGTTGAATTATCGTAGTACCAGTGATTGATACGCCTGGACATACGATTCGATCGAAAAGAGAAGCTAGGTTTGGAATTTGTAGAACTAGTAAGTGTGCACGTGCAGTGCACGTCTCATTAGAATACAAATTTTGAGTTCCTAAAGTTCACAGTTTCAATCCACATATATCTAATCATGCATGTGCAATGATTTTGGAGTACATCCATGCATAAATCTTGATGGGATCTAATACTTCACAAACTTTCCTAAAGCATAAGATTTATCCTTTGGTCATACAAAAAAATACATATTTAACTTGAGATGCTTATATGGGGTATAACAGATCAACATCAAATGCAACATATATGAGCTCTCAATAATCCGCTTTTCAATATCATAAAAACGACCATAATAGTTGTTTACCATATTGCATGCACTAAAAATGTGAAGATTATATATATCATAGAAAAATGTAAAGAGGCAAATAAGGCACGTGGGATAACAACAAAATTATCAACGAAAATACAATAGAACAATCGTATAAAGTCAAAGACTCAGATACATGTGCTTGCATAATCAATGGACAAGAGAAGACATATGAAAATTGAGTCCATGTAAATAGAATGATGGAAAATCTTTGGGTTTTGGGCACCGCCACCAGTGCCAGGACGCCGTTGGCACCCAACCTGAACAAATTGTAACATTCATGTAAAGAAAAGGCAAATCTTCATGGACAAGAAACAGTAAGTTCAGACATACAAAACATCCTGGACAACAAGATACAATAATTGTCAGTCATCATATGACTGAAGCCATCTTACGAAGCACAAAAAATAAATGAATATAGTTTGAGGTTATGTGCATTTATCGACTCTCCTATATGAGCCTCGAGAAACTGTTAGGCTTCATTTGTTGTTGCTACTAAAAAATAGAGACACAACCCAAATTTAAAGTCAAATCACCCATGTAAGAGACATCCACCAGAGACTACATTGTGGTATAAAGAGCTTGTCGTCAAAGATAAGCATGTGACAGAAGCAGCAAAAAAGTTATATTGTTGCTCACTCACTTTTTAACTTACCTCATTCATACATAGCATCGGGAGTTTCATGCAAGAACTCAACAAAATTGGAGTTAGCACTCAAATTAGTACTAGTAGAATGCCCGTGCGTTGCCACGGGCTATTGAAATATGTTGCTGGAGTTATATATAAACACAATGCATGTTAAACACAGTGCAT
This sequence comes from Thinopyrum elongatum, assembly GCA_011799875.1. Classification (NCBI taxonomy): domain Eukaryota; kingdom Viridiplantae; phylum Streptophyta; class Magnoliopsida; order Poales; family Poaceae; genus Thinopyrum; species Thinopyrum elongatum. Next base: position 457,088,125 of record CM022297.1, read on the forward strand.
GCGTGGTGGTTGGGTTCGGCATCTGCAACAAGCCGGCGGCGTTCGTGTACCATGGTGACGGTGTGGGGTGGTCTGGGTGTGTATATAACAAATCACAATCGGGAGAACTGTGATAGTGTAAATTGCCTTGGGAGAAAAAAATGCTTCCTTTCGAATCGCCCGCTCTTTCCACCATCTTCCTCTTAGCAGATTGCCTCTATAAATTGCCAGCAGTGGCAAATATTGATTAAAGGGCATAAGCTGTGACTATTGCTACATATGCAAAATAGGAGACAAAAATGTTACAAGATATGCAAGGTAGAAACATATCAGCAACCGCTGCATTGTATCATATGACTCAGATACACGTGCCATAGGAAATATATGGCTGGAATATATCAGTGGGCTTGAATAATGTGCAACATATCAATATCAGCTATAGAATATACATCTTATTTAACAAATTTCTGAAATATGAGTGCTTCTAATAATAACAATATATCAACTATAAATCCAAACCCACTTCTGGTCGAAAACAAATCGATGAAGTATCTAGTTGAAATGTTTCCAACGACCGCCGAACCGCCAACTAACTCAATCATATACCGGATGGAGCCGTGATAACCCACAAGTATAGGGGATCGCAACAGTTTTCGAGGGTAGAGTATTCAACCCAAATTTATTGATTCGACACAAGGGGAGCCAAAAAATATTTACAAGTATTAGCAGCTGAGTTGTCAATTCAACCACACCTGGAGATTAATTATCTGCAGCAAATTGATCAGTAGCAAAGTAGTATGGTAGTTTTGATAGTAGTAGCAACAGCAATAGTAATGGTAACAGTGATAACAATGATTTTGTAGCAAGTGTAACAGTAACGATAGCAGTAGTAACTTAGCAAGAACAATATGAGAGAAATTCGTAGGCATTGGATCGGTGAATTCGTTGGATGATATTCATCATATAACAATCATAACCTAGGGCGATACAGCACTAGCTCCAGTTCATAAATATAATGTAGGCATGTATTCCGTAAATAGTCATACGTGCTTATGGAAAGAACTTGCATGGCATCTTTTGTCCTACCCTCCCGTGGCAGCGGGTTCCTATTGGAAACTAAGGGATATTAAGGCCTCCTTTTAATAGAGAACCGGAACAAAGCATTAACACTTAGTGAATACATGAACTCCTCAAACTACGGTCATCACCGGGAAGTGTCCCGACTTCTGTCACTCCGGGGTTGCCGGATCATAACACGTAGTAGGTGACTATAATTTGCAAGATCGGATCTAGAACATAGATATAATGGTGATAACATAAACGGTTCAGATCTGAAATCATGGCACCCGGGCCCAAAGTGACAAGCATTAAGCATGGCAAAGTCATAGCAACATCAATCTCAGAACATAATGGATACTAGGGATCAAGCCCTAACAAAACTAACTCGATTACATGATGAATCTCATCCAACTCCTCACCGACCAGTGAGCCTACGAAGGAATTACTCACTCCCGGTGGGGAGCATCATGGAATTGGCGATGGAGAAGGGTTGGTGATGGCGAAGATCGAAGATCCCCCTCTCCGGAGCCCCAAACGGACTCCAGATCTGGCCTCCCGATGAAGAACGGGAGGTGGCGGTGGCTCCGTCTTGTGAAACTCGATAATTCTTTCTCCCTGATTTTTTCTCTGAAAATATGACTTTATAGCATCAGGGTTGGAGTCTGCGGGGCCACCAGGTGGGAACAACCCACCTGGGCGCGCCTGGAGGGGGGCCTGGTGGGTTGTGCCCACCCAGGTGCCCCCCTCCTGTGGTTCTTGGCTCCAGAAATTCTCTTTTATTATATAAAAAATCCTCGCGAAGTTTCGTTCCAATCCGAGAACTTTTATTTCTGCACAAAAACAACACCATGGTAGTTCTGCTGAAAACAACGTCAATCCGGGTTAGTTTCATTCAAATCGTGCAAATTAGAGTCCAAAACAAGAGGAAAAGCGTTAGGAAAAGTAGATATGACGGAGACGTATCAACTCCCCCAAGCTTAAACCTTTGCTTGTCCTCAAGCAATTCAGTTGATAAACTGAAAGTGAAAAAGAAAAACTTTTACGAACTCTTTTGCTCTTGTTTACATAAATAAGCTTAAGTAGCACCCAGGTTTTTAGCAAAGATTATAACTAACCATGTCGACAATAACTCCTAAAAATTATATTAACTCATAACAATGGCATAATCAACTAGCAAGGAATAATAAGATATCTCAAACAACAACACTTTGTCAAAGCAACCATGATATAATATGACAATAGTGGTATCTCGCTAGCCCTTTCTGAGACCGCAAAACATAAATGCAGAGCACCTCCAAAGTCCGAGCAGTGACTAAACATTGTAATTCATGCTAGAAAAGATCCAGTCAAGATGCACCCAACATTAGCTACACACAATGCATGAGGATGACAATAGTGCTCGCAGGTTCTGGCGCTTATTTGAGAGGGTGATGACACAACATAAAAGTAAATAGACAGTCCCTTCGCAGAGGGAAGCAGTGATTTGCAGAGGTGGCAGAGCTCAAGTTTTAAAACAGAGGTAAATGAAATTTTGAGAAATGCACCCTTCTTATTTACTTCGCGACCATTAGTTATAGGTATCTTCCATGCTAAACACATTAGTGGCGGTTCCCAAACGATAAAAGTAAAAGTTTACTCCCCCTCCACCAACAATCACACTCCAAGGCTTATCTGAAACAACGGGTGTCGTCCATACCAACAACATTCCTAGGGGAGTTTTGTTTAATTATTTGCAATTTGAATTCGGGACTGGGAATCCCTATTACCGCCCCTCTTGTGCAAGTACGAGTGAATAAACACTCATCATGAGAATAACCCGCTTAGCATGGAAGTACTGACTACCTCCTGTCGCTCTATGAACAATCCAGGCACACAAAAAAGGATATTTATTTGAAGTTTTTAGAGGTGGCACATGCAAATTTACTTAGGACGGCAGGGTAATACCGCATATAGGTAGGTATGGTGGACTCGTCTGGAATAACTTGGGTTTCAGGGTTTTGATGCACAAGCAGAAATCCCACTTAGTACAGGCGAAGGCTAGCAATTAGGTTGAGAAGCGGCCAGCTAGAGAGCGAAAACGGTCATGAACATGCATTATGCATAAGTAACATTGGATACTAACATGAGTAGGATATGAACACCATGAACATAAATATCATAGAGGCTATGTTGGTTTTGATTCAACTACATGCATGAACATGTGCCAAGTCAAGCCACCCGAACATTCAGAGGAGGATACCATATCATCATACTACATCACAATTATTTTAACGCAATGTTGACATCCAAGATAAATCATTATCCACTCCTAGATACTTAAGCATGGCATGAGAAACTATAATCTCTAAGGGTCATTGCAAACATGTTTGATCATAATGAGCTGAATCATGAATACTAGGTTAAACATATTTACAAAAATAGAACAAGTTGAGTTCATACCCGTTTCTCCCTGCCACAGCCAGTTCATCAAATATCGTCATTATTGCCTTTCACTTGCACGACCGAACGATATGAAAATAATAATAGTGCAAGAGTGCCGAGGACTAAGCTGGAATCTGCAAACATTTATTCAAAAAGAAGAAAACAAGGTAATATGGGCTCTCTGTTAGATCAACAACAATGCATATGAGAGCCACTCAACATTTTCATCATGGTCTTCTCCTCGGTACGACTCAATATGAAGAAATTCAGAGAAACACACTGAAATATTTTTGGAGTTTTTGGTTTTCTGAAAGAAAGCAAATTTAAGAAAGGAAAAACAAAAACGAGAAAAACTATTTACACAAGAGAGCTCCCAACAAGCAAAAGAAGAACAAGGAAATCTTTTTGGGTTTTCTTTTTAAACACTACAGCTAATTATACTAGAAAGAAAAATAAAAAATAAAATAAAAAAGAAGCAGGAAATATTTTTGTATTGTCTCAAAGTTTTTTAAACACACAAGAAGAAGGCGAGAAAATAAATCTAGCATGGATAATACAATGAAAAAGTGTCGACACCGACAACTGGAATGAAAAGTGTGAACATGAAAGTAATGTCGGTGGAAATAAGTACTCCCCCAAGCTTAGGCTTTTGGCCTAACTTGGTAATCACCACTCGAAGAAGCCATGGGGTCCTATGTTGAAGTGCTGGGGAGCGGGCACCTGAGGGTCCCATTCTTGAGGCTCCGCCTGTGCCGCAGCCAGGTTGTTCCGGTAGGCGACAATGTCCTCAGGCATAATCCTGTATCCGCCCCTGGCAATAGGATCAAACAAAGCAGGTGCAGGCAACGGAATAATATCACGAGTGTCCTCACTAAAAACAGGGTTATAAGGAAAATCACTAGTAGTGTTCTCGCCATCAATAAATTGGTGGTGTGCCATAGCCGAGCGATCTAAATAAACCTTGGGTAAAGGATAATCATGCTGGCGTATCTGAATGTTAAAGTGACTTGCCAAGCGAGTAGCATAAATGCCACCATGTATTTTACCCTTGGATCTGTTAATGTGGAGGCGACGTTCCACAATAGCTCCCAAGCTATAAGTGTTTCGCCGTAAAGTGCACGACGTAAAACAGCAAAGTCAGGCGCACTAAGTGCACCTACCTTCTCTCTAGCAAGCAAACACTTCGCAATGAATAGAGCAAAATAATGCACAACTGGAAAGTGTAAGCTAGTGGCGGTGACACCTGACACCCCTCTCTCATCCCCCACTGTCAGAGTACGGTAAAAATCATCAAACTCCGTGGGCCTAGGCTCTACTAAACCACCATCAGAAGGGAGCAAGCATATGTTACAAAATTCAGTAAGCGGTATCTGATGGGGTTCGGCATATAAGTTAAACTGCACCTCAGGGGGATTATTCCTAACTAGGAAATGAAAACTTTGCACAAAGGATTTTGTGAGGAGATGATACTGTTCACATTCAGCTGCGATGAAGTCGGTGAGGCCGGCATTAGCAGCATATTGTGCAAACTCTTGAAGGATTCCGGCCCCTTCCATGAATGGGTTATGCGGCCATTCGCACGGTCGTACCTCCGCCATTCTCCGGGTGCGGAGATCACTGTCAGATGACTCCCCAATAACTCCCTTGGAGTTCTTCTTGGAAGCAAACTTCCTAAAGATACTCATCTTTTTCCTATGAACAAAATTCTGAAATTTTTAGTTCACAAAATTTTTCTCAACAAAACTTCACAAGATTGATAGCAACTACTCATAGGGATGCATAGAGGCCGTATCAAGCATTCAAACTACTTAGAACTCTAAGAATTCAACATGCAAGCTCATCTACAGCAGCACCAAGAGTCACTAATTATTCTAAATATAAACCACTAAAGAAAAACTAATTGGACCAATGGAGGAGGCACATACCAAGCAACAATCCCCCGAAATAGTTTCGGAAATGGAGCTTCGAGCAAAGAGATCGAAATCCATGGGTTTGAGAGCAAGAACACGAGAGAGAGAGCAATGGTGATTTTTTTTTCTGGAGGTAGGTGATGATATGGAGTGAAGGGATAAGTGAGGGGGCCCACGTGGGGACCACAACCCACCAGGGCGTGCCTGGGGGTGCTGGCGCGACCAGGTGGGTTGTGCCCACCTGGAGCACCTCCCTCTGATGTTATTTGCACCAAAAATTCTTAAATATTCAGAAAAAAATCGTATTAAATTTTCAGAGCATTCTGAGAACTTTTATTTTTGGGTCATTTTTTTTATTGCACGGAAAACTCAGAAAACAGGCAACACATGGCATTTTATTTTATTTAACTAATAAAAATAGAAAACAAAAGGTAGGGACAGAAGATAGTGCTCACTAAATTCATCAACTTCATACCTCTAAAAAATGATTCATTAATAAGGTTGATCAAGTCTTATTAACAACCACTTCCGATTAACATGAAACCGAAGAACTTTCGTGAAACACTAAGTTACCTCAATGGGGATGTGAATGTCCCCAACAATAAGCATTTCATATTTCTTTTTAATAGTAGGTAGGGGTAGTTGAAAACTTCCAATAGTGATTGTCGGAGATTTTTCAATAACATTAATACCATTCACTTGGAATTGTTTCTTCGGAAAGTGCACCGTATGCTCATTACCATTGATATGAAAAGTGACCTTGCTTTTATTGCACTCAATAACAGCCCTTGCAGTATTCAAGAAGGGTCTACCAAGAATAATCGACATGTTGTCGTCCTCGGGCATCTCAAGTATAACAAAGTCAGTCAAGATAGTAACATTAGCAACAACAACGGGCACATCCTCACAAATACTGATAGGTATGGCAGTTGATTTATCAGCCATTTGCAAAGATATTTTAGTAGGTGTGAGTTTATTCAAATCAAGTCTTTTATATAAAGAGAAAGGCATAACACTAACACCAGCTCCTAAATCACATAAAGCAGTTTTCACATAGTTTCTTTTGATGGAGCAAGGTATAGTTGGTATTCCCGGATCTCCAAGTTTTTTAGGTACTCCATCCTTAAAAGTATAATTAGCAAGCATGGTGGATATTTCAGCTTTCGGTTTTTTTTCTCTTATTGGTGATGATGTCTTTCATGTATTTTGCATAAGGAGGCATTTTTAAGATATCATTCAAGCGAGTACGCAAAAAGACTGGCCTCAGCATTTCAGCAAAGTGTTCAAATTCTTCATCATCTTTCTTTTTGGTTGACTTAGGTGGAAAGGGCATAGGTTTTTGAACCCACGGTTCTCTTTCCTTACCATGTTTTCTAGCAACAAAGTCTCTTTTATCATATCTTTTATTCTTGGGTTGTGGGTTATCAAGATCAGCTGCTGGTTCTATCTCAACATCATTGTCAGGTTCTTTATTATTTGTTTGAGTGTCTTCATGAACCTCATCATTGTCTTTTTCATTTTCAGAAGGTGAGTGTTCACTACCATATTGAGTTTCAACATCAGAGATAGAGACTTCATTATCATTATCAGGAGGTTTTTTGACTTCAGGTTCACTAGAGGCATCCAAAGTCCTATCATTTTTCTTCTTCTTTTTATTTTTAGAAGGACTAGCTACATCAGTGTCAACTCTTTGAGAGTCTTGTTCAATTCTTTTTGGGTGTCCCTCAGGATAAAGTGGTTCCTGAGTCATTCTACCTCCTCTAGTCATTACTCTAACAGCATGATCATTGATATTATTTTTCATTTCATTAAGCAACTCTCTTTGAGATTTAGCAACTTGTTCTAATTGAGTTTGAACCATAGAAGCATGCTTTCCTACACCTCTAACATCATTTGAGATTCTAAATAACAAGTCACTCAAGCGAGCAATCATATCAGAATTGTATTTCAATTGTTTCATAACATTTGCATTGAAGTGATCTTGTTTTCTAATGTAATTATCAAACTCATAAAGGCATTGAGTAGGATGTTTATTATAAGGAATATCACCTTCATCGAACTTCAGTAAATAATTTACCTCTACCACCTTAGGTGGTGGTGGTATTTCAAGCCCATGTATTTCTTCGATAGGTGGTAAATTTTTAACATCCTCTGCTTTAATACCTTTTTCCTTCATGGATTTCTTTGCCTCTTGCATATCTTCAGGACTGAGGTATAAGATGCCCCTCTTCTTTGGAGTAGGTTTAAGTGGTGGTTCAGGAAGGATCCAATCATCATAATTTTTTAATATGTTATTCAATAATTCTTCAGCTTGTTCAACAATTCGCTCCCTGAAAACACAATCAGCACAACTATCTAGGAAGTCCCTAGAAGCATCGGTTAGTCCATTATAGAAGATATCAAGTATTTCATTTTTCTTAAGAGGATGATCAGGCAAAGCATTAAGCAATTGGAGAAGCCTCCCCCAAGCTTGTGGGAGACTCTCTTCTTCAATTTGTGCAAAGTTAAATATTTCCTGTAAGGCAGCTTGTTTCTTATGAGCAGGAAAATATTTTTCAGAGAAGTAATAAATCATATCCTGGGGACTACGCACACAACCAGAAGCAAGAGTATTATACCAAGTCTTAGCATCACCCTTTAATGAGAACGGAAATAATTTGAGAATATAATAATAGCGAGTCTTCTCATCATGAGCAAAAAGGGTGGCTATGTCATTTAACTTAGTAAGATGTGCCACAACAGTTTCAGTTTCATAACCATGGAAATGATCAGATTCAACCAAAGTAATCAACTCTGGGTCGACAGAGAATTCATAATCCTTATCATCAACAAAGATAGGTGAAGTAGCAAACTTAGGATCACATTTCATTCTAGCATTCAAAGTCTTTTCTTTATACTTGCATAATAATTTTTCCAGCTCATCTCTATCCTTACAAGCAAAAATGTCTCTAGTTGTCTCCTCATCCATAACATAACCTTCCGGTACCTTTGGCAATTCATATCTAGGAGAACTAGGTCTAATAGGTGTTTCAAGATTTTCAGTTTCATGCTCTTCATCAGTTTCAACAATTTCATCAGTTTCAGCATTCTCAAAAGCCTTAGTTCTGGCAAGTTGTTCATCAAGAAATTCACCTAGTGGCACATTATCATCAAGCAAGGTACTAGCATCATCATGAGTAGCATTCATATCAGAAGTAGAATCATCAATAACTTGCGACATATCAGAATTGATAACATGTAGTGGTGTTGCAAGTCTACTTCTAACAGAAGGTGAATCTAAAGTGGAGCTGGATGGCAGTTCCTTACCTCCCCTCGTCTTAGAGGGAAAAATCTTAGTCTTAGCATCCTTCAGATTCTTCATATTGATAATTTGATAATAATCCCAAGTGACTCAGCAAATATAGCTATGCTCCCCGGCAACGGCGCCAGAAAAAGGTCTTGATAACCCATAAGTATAGGGGATCGCAACAGTTTTCGAGGGTAGAGTATTCAACCCAAATTTATTGATTCGACACAAGGGGAGCCAAAGAATAGTTGCAAGTATTAGCAGCTGAGTTGTCAATTCAACCACACCTGGAGATTAATTATCTGCAGCAAAGTGATCAGTAGCAAAGTAGTATGGTAGTTTTGATAGTAGTAGCAACAGCAATAGTAATGGTAACAGTGAAAACAATAATTTTGTAGCAAGTGTAACAGTAATATTAGCAGTAGTAACTTAGCAAGAACAATATGAGAGAAATTCGTAGGCATTGGATCGGTGAATTCATTGGATGATATTCATCATATAACAGTCATAACCTAGGGCGATAAAACACTAGCTCCAGTTCATAAATATAATGTAGGCATGTATTCTGTAAATAGTCATACGTGCTTATGAAAAGAACTTGCATGACATCTTTTGTCCTACCCTCCCGTGGCAGCGGGGTCCTATTGGAAACTAAGGGATATTAAGGCCTCCTTTTAATAGAGAACCGGAACAAAGCATTAACACATAGTGAATACATGAACTCCTCAAACTACGGTCATCACCGGGAAGTGTCCCGACTTCTGTCACTCCGGGGTTGCCGGATCATAACACGTAGTAGGTGACTATAACTTGCAAGATCGGATCTAGAACATAGATATAATGGTGATAACATAAACGGTTCAGATCTGAAATCATGGCACCCGGGCCCAAAGTGACAAGCATTAAGCATGGCAAAGTCATAGCAACATCAATCTCAGAACATAATGGATACTAGGGATCAAGCCCTAACAAAACTAACTCGATTACATGATGAATCTCATCCAACTCCTCACCGACCAGCGAGCCTATGAAGGAATTACTCACTCCCGGTGGGGAGCATCATGGAATTGGTGATGGAGAAGGGTTGGTGATGGCGAAGATCAAAGATCCCCCTCTCCGGAGCCCCAAACGGACTCCAGATCTGGCCTCCCAATGAAGAACAGGAGGTGGCGGCGGCTCCGTCTCGTGAAACGCGATAATTCTTTCTCCCTAATTTTTTCTCTGAAAATATGACTTTATAGCATCAGGGTTGGAGTCTGCGGGGCCACCTGGTGGGGACAACCCACCTGGGCGCGCCTGGAGGGGGGGCCCTGGTGGGTTGTGCCCACCCAGGTGCCCCCCTCCTGTGGTTCTTGGCTCCAGAAATTCTCTTTTATTATATAAAAAATCCTCGCGAAGTTTCGTTCCAATCCGAGAACTTTTATTTCTGCACGAAAACAACACCATGGTAGTTCTGCTGAAAACAGCGTCAGTCCGGGTTAGTTTCATTCAAATCATGCAAATTAGAGTCCAAAACAGGAGGAAAAGTAGATACGACGGAGACGTATCAAGCCGCCAAAGCCAAGCTTTGTTGACTTTGTGCCATATTCCGGATAAACGACATGAGCACCAGCGAGGAGATGACGGCGACGACGGAGAAGCCGAAGGAGGAGCAAGAGGCGGTGGTGTTGAGCGCGTCGCACACCATCGTGCTCAAGTTTTTCATCAGGTATACACAGCACACATCTTTTTGTTCATAAGTACCATACCGATGCATCCATCCATCCCATCCCATCCTGTTGAATTATTGTAGTACCAGTGATTGATACGCCTGGACACACAGTTCGATCGAAAAGAGAAGCTAGGTTTGGAATTTGTAGAATTAACCGGTGTGCATATTGTAGTACTTAACATATACTTCTATACATAAAAAAACGTCATTTCGAGCTTCAGACATTGTCGTGGTATCACACGGCCACCTATGGGGCCATCGGCCCCTTGTGGTTCGGCAAGGGGGAAGAGCGCATTGCACAAAGAGCGGAAAGCACAGAGTAGCACGGCAACGATGACACGGGCAGTTTTACCCAAGTTCGGGCCGCCGCGAGGCGTAAAACCCTACTCCTGCTTTGGTGGATTGGTGGAAGGACCGTGGTGGAGACACAACGCTCTAGCCCGGCAAGGTCGCCTCGGGGCGAGAGCAGCTACGTGTGTACGAGCGTACAAGGGTCCGAATCCTTTTTAAGGTAGCCACGGCCCTCCTTTTATAGGTCAAGGGGTCACCACAATGGCAAAACAGTCATTATGCACTGATTAGATAGCCACAGTGCTATCATACCTAACTCTGCAGACAGGACAGGGTGCATTAAATGCGCCGCTTAGTGTCACATCGTGGCGTAGCCCGGCAAGCCTTGTCGTGCCATTCAGCCACCTTTTCGCCTGCCCGCGCGACACGTCGCCTTGACGGGTGTCATTTAGGGATGATCTTCCTCAGAAATGGCCTGCCACGTACCAAGTAACAGCCACTTAGTCACTTGGGGGCTCGACACTGCACCGATGGGTGACTTGCGTTGCTGTGAGGTGGAGCGGTGGAGCTTTGGCGGGGTAATCCGCCCTTGGCGTCCCCGGCAAGCCTGCCGGGGGAGTCTTGAGGCTTGTCTTTTGGTAACCTCGACCCCACCAGGCTCGCCTGCCCGGCAAGGGAGGTTTTTCCTTAGTGATATCTTGCTTATTTGGTTGGTCTTGGTCTTCTTGATCCACCCTTTGATTTCTCAAAGAGCCATCTCTTCTGCTTGGCCTTGTCTTGAACATCGTAACCTTGCTCTTGAGCCTATGTACAATCCGGGCAACACACCTGGGTGTTTGTTGCACCGACATACTTTTTCCTTGCTTTTTATATAAAGTAACACACAAAGTACATGGCCGAACAATACAATGTGACGAGAAACCTTCTTACAAAGCAGATCAAAAGATCCTCACCGAGGCCTGACCGATGCCGCCTAAACTCCACAACAACACCCCCCAAGAGGGTGACAGCGCGAGGCTTCGCCACTGCCAAGCAAACAGATAGAGAGTTTCAACCAGCCTGGCACAAAGATGAGACCCACGACGATGTTTCAAGAAGCAAGCGGCACCCACGGTTGTCGCCGATGTCAGATAGCGTGGACCTTTCACTCAGAAACTCGCCTACACCACCAGGAGGAGCCTAGTCACTCATACGTCCATTTTGCATCATTTTTTCTACTGTTATTTATAATGTTTTTTATCATTATAACACTTTGTGATACAATTCTAATGCCTTTTCTCTCTTAATTTGCAAGATTTACATGAAGATGGAGGTTGTCGGCAGCTGGAATTCTGGACCTAAAAAAGCTATATCAGAAATACCTATTCTGCACAACTCCAAATGAGCTAAAATTTCACGGAAAATTTTTATGGAATATGTACAAAATATTGGAGCAAAGAAGTACCAGAGGGGACCCACCAGCTTCCCACAAGGCACCTGGGCGCGGCCACCCCCTGGGCGTGCTCAGGTACCTTGTGGGGCCACTAACAGTCCCCCGGCCCCATCTTCTGCTATACGAAGTGTTTTGACCTAGAAAAAATAAGGAGAGGACTTTTGGGACGAAGCGCCGCCCTCTCGAGGCAGAACCTAGGCAGGAGCACTTTTGCTTTCTAGCAGAGCAATTCCACCGGGGATACTTCCGTCTGAGAGGGGGAAATCAAAGCCATCGACATCACCAACAACCCTCTCATCGTGGGAGGACTAATCTTCATCAACATCTTCGCCAGCACCATCTCATCTCAAACCGTAGTTCATCTCTTGTATCCAATCTCTATCTCAAAACCTTAGATTGGTACCTGTGGGTTACTAGTAGTGTTGATTACATCTTGTAGTTGATGCTAGCACTACAAAAAAAAGATACATCCGTGACATTTTGGGCCGAACGAATTTTTTTTCTGTCATGCTTATGACACTTCTATGACGATAATTGTGGCAAAACCCGGTATCATCATAGATGTGGTGGGCTCCTACTTCTATGACAAAAAATCATGACAAAAAATGGGCTTTTCATCCTGGGCGGGCCGGAGACGCAGCTGCATGACATTCTTTGGGCCGTCCATGACGGAAAAAACCATGGTAGAAGCGAGGGCGAGGAAAATATCGGGGAGTTCCACCAAGGGCAAGAAATAAGGGCAAATAAAAACAAAAACCAAGGTAAAGATGATCAATTATTTCTACCACATAAATGATTACCAATTGTCAAGAGACAAGGAGTATTTGGAAATAATTCCCGGTGGTAGATTGCAAAGATATCCAAGATCATCTTCACACCAAACACATAAGCAAATTTGCAACTTGTAGAGCTAACATGCCACCTAGGAACAAGATAATTTACAATATCAACTCTAGGTGACAATATCTCAAATGTACACATTTTCTAGGCTTGTAATATGCACATAGCACATTACTCCCCCATAATGTGATACCAAATAAAACTTAACAAGAGGCAAATGAAATGCATGAGATAATTAATGGAATACTTAGAATTTGAATTTCTCATGAGAATTCATACCACATAGAGACTAGATAATCTTGAAATATCAATACTAGGTGGTATTCCTCATGTACACACATTTTATAGGATTGTGAAGTGCACAAAGCACATCACTCCCCCAAAATGGGATGTTCCATTAATCTCTCACAAGATCCAACTATGATACAAACATGATGAACAAAGGCTCAACGCACGACACACATGTACATGATGTGCAGACCAACATACGCATACTTGATTTCTCAAGATAAGCAAATTGGAGGCACAACACATACAAACACATGCATGGTACAAAACCAAAACATGCAAAAGGGGCAAGTAACTTTCAATGTATACAATTTAAGCATGAGTTACCACAAGGAGGAACATTGGATATAAGATAGAAACTTGATAATCCGAATGACTTGGCTTGAGACAATATGAATGATGAAGACCCCTTAACTCTTCATAATGTAGCCAAGTCTCCAATACCCTCCAACAATACCTATTGATCAAGTTTGAGCTTGGTGGTCCCCAACCAAGTTGGGTCCTAAGAGGTTAGTCACAATAGGCTTGGCTACCCAAATGGTTCTTTTCTTGACACCACTTTGAGTACCAACAAACTTGGCAAACACATTGCCAACCTTATCCTTCCCAAGAGAATAGATATCATCAATAATAATTGGGTTGGATAAGTTACCACTAGTGCATGAAGAAGCGACGTGACCTTTCTCACGACATAAGTAGCAACATCTACTCTTCACTTTCTTCTCACTTGATTTCTCAACTTGAGAAGCATTAGCTTGAGTCTTCTTGGGAAGAGGCCTTTCTTCAACTTGAGGTTGAGCATGAGAATGAACTTGTGGCCGCTTCCCTTGTTGCTTGTCATTAATGGGCTTCTTCTTCAATGAGCAAGATCTAACATGATGCCCTTCAATTTTGCACTTGAAGCAAATAATCTTGGCCGAATTCTTGACTTGTTCTTGGCCCTTCTTCTTGTTTCTCTTGGACTTCTTCTTCTTATTGGAGTTGAATCCAAGTCCACCTTTGTCATTGGGGGATTTCTGCACACTCAAGATATTGTTGAGTGTGGACTTCCCTTCATGACACTTTACCAAGTCTTTCTTCAAAGAAGTGACTTGAGCCTTGAGCTCTTTAATTTCCTCTACATGGTTAGTATCAATACAAGTACTAGAGGAAGTATGCACTTCATCGTTAGAGCAACAAGGCAAGGAGAATAATTCATCACAAGAAGTACCAATGTTATGAGTAGATGAATTACAAGGACTAGCACATGGCAAGATAGCATTTTGACTTGAAGTAGTGCTAGTATCCACATGAGACTCACTAGATGTTACCTTAGACATAGCCTCATGTGCTATCTTTAGCACATTATGGGATACTAGAAGATCATCATGAGAGCTTGTGAGCTTTACATGATTTTCTTCCAACTTCTCATATTTGCTAGATAGCAACTCAAGTTGAGCCCGTAGCTCAACATTCTCCTTCAAAATGGATGCTTCACTAGAAATAGAGTTAGTAGCACAAGCATCATCAATAATAGCAAGAGGAGAAGGCAACTTGGCAAGCTCTTTAGAATATGAAGCTTTAAGTTGAGCATGAGACTCAGTGAGTTTGATGAGCTCACTCTTAATGACCCTTGAGCCATTTTTGAGGTGCTCAAAGTCTTCAAGGAGTTTAACATGTGCAACTTCAAGCTTCTCATTTTTAGTTTCAAAAACATTGGCCACCTCAAGAGCTCTATCATGAGATTCCCTCACTCTAGATAATTCTAGAGCAAAAGTCTCCTCAAGAGATTCCTTGGTGGTTTGTTCAAGTTCAAGAGCTTGAGAGAGGTCCGCGATCTCATTAGCGTAATCACGCTCATGACCTTCCATTTTCTCAATGGTGACCTCATGCTCCTCAAGACGAGATTCCAACTCATCAATATATTTCTTGCCCTTAATAGCAATGGAAATGATTTCCATGAAGTTGGAACGAGCAATTTTATTCTTATGAAGAGCTTTAAAAATTATTTCCCCCTTAATTTTTAAGGAGGCAACATTATCATTCTCTTCATCACTATCAACATCATCATCATCATTCTTGTCATCATCAATATCATCACAAGATATATTGGGATTCAAAGTGGGAGATACCTTTGAAGCCTTAGCCATAAGGCAAAACACAGTCGATGATGATGTAGGATCCCTTGAGGCACCGTTCAAGACCACATCTTGTTCCATGGGGTTTTGGGTTTCCTCTACATTGTTAGCACAACAATTCGAGGAAATAGATGCATTTTTATCATGGCAAGAAGACATAGCAAGCATATCATCATGAGATTTAGTAAAGCAATTTCTACATGATATGCAAGGACTATCAACACAAGCATGTGAAACATTTAGAGAGATCGAAGTGTTGAAGTCCAAAGATGGAGCATTGCAATAAGATAGTGATGAGGGATCATCAACGGTAAGCACACTATCATCATTGCAATGAACACCACTACTCACCATATCATTACCTTGTGGCAATCCACATGTAGGTGAAGTAGAAGAAGTTGAGAAAGCAACACGGTTGGAGGTGGAGGGAGAACAATCATCCCCACAAAACTTGGACACGCCATATTTATCTTGAAGCTTTGTCCACAACTCATGAGCATCCCGAAACGGCATCAGTTGAAATATAACTACATTGCTCAAAGCATCGAAAAGCACATTAGAAGCTTGAGCATTGAGATAAGAGTTTTTCTCATCCTCTAAAGATAATCTTTGGGGATCCTTTGGAGGAGAAAACCCCATATCTACAATTCGCTCTAAATTTGGGTCCATGACCCTGAAGAGATTAAGCATGCGAATTACCCAAACATCAAAAATTGTGCCATCGAAACTAAGAGTGTCAGAGAATCCTAAGCCCCTAGTCGACATCCTTACTCTTTAGGCGGTTAAGCCCTATAAAGAGAGATGAGGCTCTGATACCAATTGAAAGATCGAGGATGTTGCCTAGAGGGGGGGTGAATAGGCGCTTTAAAATAATTACGGTTTAGGCTTGAACAAATGCGGAATAAACCTAGCGGTTAAATTGTCAAGCACAAAACCTACAACAACTAGGCTCACCTATGTGCACCAACAACTTATGCTAAGCAAGATAAACAACTAAGTGATAGCAAGATATATGATAAGAAACAATATGGCTATCACAAAATAAAGTGCATAAGTAAAGGGCTCGGGTAAGAGATAACCGAGGCACACGGAGACGATGATGTATCCCGAAGTTCACACCCTTGCAGATGCTAATCTCCGTTTGGAGCGGTGTGGAGGCACAATGCTCCCCAAGAAGCCACTAGGGCCACCGTAATCTCCTCACGCCCTCGCACAATGCAAGATGACGTGATTCCACTAAGGGACCCTTGAGGGCGGTCACCGAACCCGTACAAATGGCAACCCTTGGGGGCGGTCACCGAACCCGTACACTTTGGCAACCCTTGGGGGCGGTCACCGGTACCCGTCAAATTGCTCGGGGCGATCTCTACAACCTAATTGGAGACCCCGACGCTTGCTCGGAGCTTTACACCACAATGATTGAGCTCCGAACACCACCAACCGTCTAGGGCGCCCAAGCACCCAAGAGAAACAAGCTCAAGGGTACCAAGCACCCAAGAGTAATAAGCTACTCAACTTCACTTCCACGTATCACCGTGGAGAACTCAAACCGATGCACCAAATGCAATGGAAAGGGCACACGGAGTGCCCAAGTCCCTCTCTCCCAAATCCCACCATAGAAACTAATGCTAGGGAGGAAAATGAGAGGAAGAACAAGAAGGAGAACTCCAAGATCTAGATCCAAGGGGTTCCCCTCACATAGAGGAGAAAGTGATTGGTGGAAATGTGGATCTAGATCTCCTCTATCTTTCCCCCCCAAAACTAGCAAGAATCCATGGAGGGATTGAGAGATAGCAAGCTCGAAGAAGGTCAACAATGGGGGAAGAACACGAGCTCAAAGGATTAGGTTCATTGGGGAAGAAGACCCCCTTTTATAGGAGGGGAGAAATCCAACCGTTATCCTCACAGCCCGCACCGAGCGGTACTATCGCTCCAAGGAGCGGTACTACCGCTAGGGCGGTGGAAGCCCTTTGAAAACCATCAGCGAGGAGGCAAAAGGCCGGTAGAATCGCCGGAGCGGTACTACCGCTCGTCCTCATGGTACTACCACTAGGGGTAGCGGTACTACCGCTAAGGGTAGCGGTACTACTGCTTGCAAGCGGTACTAAAAAAATACATCCTTGCCTACCACCGCTAGACTTAAGACAAGTTTTTGGTCTGGAGCAGAAGTAGCCGCGGTAGTACCGCTCTGGAGCAGTAGTAAAAAATTACATCCGCTCCAAGTGGTAGTACCGCTCCCAAGAGTGGTAGTAAAAAATTACATCCCCTCCAAGAGGTAGTACCGCTCCCATGAGCGGTAGTACCGCTGCAGCCTTTTTAAGGACACCAAAACTGACACAACTTCTGCAAACGGACTCTGAATTCAATGAAACCAAGTTTGTTGGAAAGCTAGCGACAAGGGCTAACACAATCTTGATAGAAATAACAGTAAGAAGGAAATTAGAAAAGGCCCATAAGAAAATGGTGAGAACCCTTCCTCGAAAAAGACCGGTAAAACCTCCAACACCGAAAACGCAATAGAAGAAGCATGTGAACTCCGTTTTTTGTGAACTCGAGCTTGTCAAGAAGATGACCATAAGCTCCAAATCTCACAAGGAGAAAACCAAACAAGAACCAAGAAAGTTGATGCAAGCATGCAATGGTTTGAGCTCTCTACGAACGATACGATCAAGCTACTTACTTGAGAGCCCCCCTTGATAGTACGGCAATCGATCCTATAACCCGGTCTCCAAACTACCACCATGAGACCGGTAAAATAGAGAACCTATCAAGGCCAAACCTTTGCCTTGCACAAAGTCCACTAGAGCTAGATGTAGACGATCTTGACTTCCTCAAGTAGGACCACCTTTCTTGATTGCGTTGGTTCGGTGAAGACTAGTAGATTGCTCCCCCATACTCCACTATGGGTGAGCCACTATTCGGCACATCTTCACAAGTCCATTGTCACCACAATGGACGGCAATCTTCAAGCACTTGATCTCTTCGTGATGCATCACTTGAACGTGCACACCGCAACCTAACCCCACAAAGAACTCTCACGAAGACCATGGGTTAGTACACAAAGCGTAATTGGCAATGCTTACCATACCATGGGATCACTTGATCCCTCTCGGTACATCTTCTATGCTTTGTGTGTTGATCAACTTGATTCACTCTTTGACTTAGTCTTGATCAACCTTGAATCTTTCCAACTCTCTTCATTTGGATGATGTCTTGAAGGTAGACATGAATGATCACACACTCTTCTTCTTCAAGACATGCTTGCAATAAGCTCAACACTCACATGACCAATCTTTGGATAATTCCTTAATAGCACCTTGGTCAACTCATAAACTCCTTGAAACCAACAGATGGACTTCAAGAAATGCCTATGGACAAATCCTTCAAATATAACTCAATGCAACAATTAGTCCATAGAGAATGTCATCAATTACCAAAACCACACATGGGGGCACCGCATGTTCTTTCACTGAGCAATGCACAGAGAGATTGCGCGTTTCTCTCGTACACGTACGCGCGTGGGTGCGAGGCGTTGGGCTCTACCTGAACCCGAGCGAGGCGTTCGCCTACTGAACCCGAGCGATTGCACTGCAGGCTACACGTTACTGAACCCGAGCGATCGATCGATCTGGCTATTAACTGAACCCGATCGAGCGATTCCTTCGCTACTGCTGCTAACTGAAGCCGATCGAACCTGCTGCCTCTTGATGAACAGTGAGCATTGTTGGGGGTTGGATGTTCCCGGTGGGGGTTGGATGAACATGACCCTGTGGTAGTAGAGGTCGTTGCCGCTGGATGAACAGGACCCCGATCGAGCCGGTTGGGGGTGGATGAACAGGACCCCGTGGAGGGCTGGTTGAACAGTAGCCGGTGGAGGGCTGGATGAACAGTAGCCCATGGAGGGGTGGTTGAACAGTAGCCGGTGGAGGAGCGGTGGAGGCTGCATGAACAGGAGCCCGTGGATGAACAGTAGCTGGTGGAGGCTGGAGGAGGTCGACGGTGGATGAACAGTAGCCCATGGAAGCTGGAGCAAGGCAGTAGATGGTGGATGAACAGTAGCCCGTGGAGTCCCATTTTGCGGTACGCCACACCCCTCCCGATGAACAGGACCCTCGTTTCGACCGTAGGAGGTCGAAGAGAAGTCTGTTTCCTCCGTTTTGTGGTACGCCACACCCCTCCCGATCAATAGGACCCCGTTTTGACCGTAGGTACTTGAACAGAAGTCCGTTTCCTTCGTTTTGTGATACGCCAGACCCTTCCCGATGAACAGGACCCCGTATCAACCGTACGCGGTCGAACAGAAGGCCCGTTTCCTCTGTTCTACGGTACGCCAGGCCTTGTTTCGGCTGTTTCGTCCAAGCCGGTTGGCTCCCGATGAACACGACGTATTCCATTGCCTCCCGATGAACACGATGACGCAGTTTCTTCGTTCCGACCCAGCCGGTTGGCTGCCGATGCCGTCGCTACTCTCCGCTGCCTCTCCATGTACACGAGCCCAGGCCAGAGGTTGGAGTAGGGTGGGGCGACGAGGCCTCCGCAGCAGCATAGCCGGCCACGGGAGGCAGGAGCATGCGGCACGACCGGCGCTGGTTTGGGCGGCTGGAGCAAGAAGACCACAGGTTGAAGAAGCACTACGGCCGTTGGATGGACATCGTACGGTCACTGGAGCTAGAATCGTTCATATTGACTAAGTTGACAAAGCCCTCCGTCCGCGTCAACTTAGTAGGCCCACAAGGCAACCTCCCACTATGGTGGGTCCCAGCTAGCAGCGGGAGTATTCATTTTTTTGTGCGTACTAAGGAGGCACTTCCTTGCGTGTGAAGATATAGCTGGTGGGTCCGAGCTGTCAGTGGGGGGAACATTTTTTTGCGAAATACAGAGGCCCTTCCGGTGGGTCCCAGCTGTCAGGTGGAGGAATCATTATTTTGCGCATAATAAGGAGGCATTTTCTTGCGTGCAGCCGTGGACCCAGCTGTCAGCCTCTCCATGTACAGCCCACTTCCGATGGATGTCGTTCATTGACCACGTTGACCATGCCGCGCCGAGAGCACTAGGGCGATGGACGACGGCGAGGCCTAGGAAGGGAACGACACCGAGCCAGGGAAGACTCGGCAGTTGTTTCCCATGCGGAGGGGAGTACGAGGGTTTACTGGTTCGTCTGCCATTGCCGGAGAATAACAGCAGGTGTGGGTGAGTAGAGGGATGGCTAGGCCAGCGATGGGAGTATGGTGGGGCGGTGAGGCCTGCGCGGCAGCACAGCCGGCCGCGGGAGGAGGGAGAAGGCAGTCCCGCCGGCGCTTGTTTGAGC
The DNA here is from genome assembly GCA_011799875.1 of Thinopyrum elongatum. Lineage (NCBI taxonomy): Eukaryota > Viridiplantae > Streptophyta > Magnoliopsida > Poales > Poaceae > Thinopyrum > Thinopyrum elongatum. The sequence goes on from CM022297.1 coordinate 457,108,767, forward strand.
GGCTGAAGCAGGAAGAGCAGAGATTGAAGAAGCACGACGTCCGTTGGATGGACATCCAACAGTCACTGCTCTCGTGTGTGGACTAAGTTGACACGGCGTTGCGTGTGCGTCAACCTTTTTTTAGGAAAGCGTACGCGTCAACCAATAGTAGGCGAACAAGTCAGCCTCAAATGTGTGGAAAACCGCATACAGCCCATCTGCCATAATTTCTAATAATTTATAGCCCATTTGCTAACTCTTAAGGATTTTTTTGGAGCCCATCTTCTTTTTGTTAGCATTACTGCCCATATTGTGGCCACGGTTAAAAATTATACGAATTTTTGCATATTTCGGTGAGGTCAACTGTTTTTAATCCCAAAATTTTGAGTCACATTCAAACTAATTTGAAAAATAAATTTATATAAATATAAAATCCAAATAATTGTCCACGCATAAAAGTCAATGGAATTTAAAATCTTGTAATGAAAAAAAAATTTGAAACTAATTCCCGGTTTGATGTGTTTTAAAAATGTACAGCCCATTTCTCATTACTGATAGCTCATTTTCTGGGCAAGCCGAATGAAACTCTCCTCGTCTTGAAAGATTTGCAGCCCAGCAGGGCTGACAAAGCAAGTAGGCCTCGTTTGGGTATTTCTTTAAAAAAAATTAGAACTGGGCTAGCCATTTTCAGCAAGAAAAAAACACAATTGGGCTCATAATGTGGTAAACATAAATAAAACCCTGGCTAGACGGGCCACAGCCCCCGCACAGCCCCGTTGTTACCCTGATCCATCGCTAAAACTAGTATAAATAACAACTGCTTGTTCCTAAAAAAAGTAAATAACAACTGCGCGACCTGCTGGGTCCCTGGTGTCAGCCGCTCGTTGTGTAATTCTCTCGTTTATTGACTACGTTGACAATGGCGTAAGCCCCAGATGTCCAACCATGAGGAGGAACCATTTTTTTGGGCTTGTAATAACGAGGCACTTGCTTGCGTACTGCCATGACCCTGGTGGGTCCCTACTGTCATCCTCTCCATGTACAGTCATCTCCTTGTTCCTCTCGATTGTTGACGATGTTGACAACACAAGAGGGCGGCGCACCACGCACGGTGAGCGAACCAAGGCGGAGGACGATGGCGAGGCCTCAGATGGAATGAACAAGAGCCATGGAAGATGTGCTGGTCCAGTCGCATGCGGAGGGGAGTACGAGGGTTGACTGGTTCGGGTGCGGGTGCGTGTTGGGGCTGACGTCGCCGGAGAATAACAGGACGTGTGGGGGAATAGAGGGAGGGACTGGCCAATGTTGGAGGGTACGGTAGAGCGGCAGAGGCGCAGCCAGCCGTGGGAGGCGGGAGCAGGCGGAACTGACGGGGTGGTTTGGTTTGGGCGGCTGGAGGAAGAAGACAAGAGATAGAAGATACACGACAGATGTTGGATGTCAATCCAACGGCTAGTAGGCAGAATCATTTGTTGACTATTAGCTAGTAAGTCGACACCACCTTGGATAGGCTTTGTCCTCGTGGGTCCCAAATGTTAGAATCCAAATCTGTCACGGTCATGCAGCCTTTCTTATGAAAATTTATAGCCCATTTGGTGTGCTAGTTCAAAATAAGTTTGTGGGTGCTGGTGGGGGCTAATCACTTGGGTTCTGTAATGCACAGTGAGCTCAAGCAGCCGGCAAGAGTGATATTATTTCCCTTGGTTGGGATTTGTTACAATATTTCACTCTTAATTAAACGAATGGCAAGCCATTTGCCTTGTTTCAAAGAAAATATGACAGTCACAGCCGAGTTGAAAAGGGCAACAACATCTAACTCCAGCTTACAAACTGTACAAAAGCACGAGGGTTAATTGTTCATCAGGTTTAGACAAAATCCAGGTTGAAAAGGGCAACAACATCTAATTCTAGCACTATTTTCGGCAGTCACAGTCAAATGGATCGGTCAGGTCCATAGAATGAACATCCTGGGTCGTAAAATTTACTGGATTATGACCACAAGATGTTGTAAATAGAAGCCCGGCATGTTCAGAAGCTCTTTTGTCCACCTGAAACTCCTTTTTTTGCTCTTCGACATACCCATTCTTCAAAACCATGCTGCTGATCAACTTAAGCCTGATGGACAATAGTAACCTCGCATTCAGCAGGAAGAATGTGACAAATCTAGTGTTTGCATGGTTGGCTACATATCGTTGTAGCGTTATTGTCTTCAATCGAATGTCATGAGAAGTGAGAAAATCCCAGTGCTTACAAATCCACTGATTGGTTATAACTTTCTTACCCCGTCTTGTTGCCTAAATAGACATGAAGATTGAAAACAGTTAAGGTCTAAAAAAAGAGTGTCGAAAGAGCAACAGCTGAACGGTTAATTCTAGTACACTATATGCGGGCTTCCAATGTGCGTGAAATTATCACCTTTATATACAACTTCTCCAGACATGGAAAGCATTGCAGCAAGCCAATAATCTTGTTCAGATCAAAACTATTCATTTGTATATATAAGATCTTGACAGAATCCAGCACCATTGATAGGCTATCCATGGAGAAACTCTTCATTGAGCATAGAACATAATATTAGTACAAAATATGTACTCCAAGATGATATATAACTTATGCGCAGAAATTTAAAATGCAGCTTATGGTTACAAGTGTAGATGATAATATATAGTACCTGAAGAACTGTGGAGCCAAACACCATCTTGAAATGAGCACAGAGATCATGTATTACACCCAAGGTCTCCAGTTTAGGCGCAGAGAGGACGGTTATTTGCGACGGTGAATAACTAGAATCAAGGATCAACCTTTGAAGTGAAGGGGCATCTTGGATGATGAGCTGCCTTCCATCAAAAGAAATTCCAATTCTTACAAGGTTAGGCGACTTTATTTGGAGACAACCGATTCTAACTGTGAAAACAAGCACCAAGCGCTCCTGGGCAGGGCAACTGGAGTGGATGATGCTGTGCAATGAGGCCTCCGATATACGAACCCGCACAAGTGAAAGTTTTTTGAGAAATGGGAGTCGAAAGTTTAGTACCAGATTGTCTGGTAGGTAGCACAGCGCAAAGGTGGCGGTGTGGAGAGAGGAGGAAAACCGCGAGATGGACATCGGTGCTGAGGGCACAAGTACATGGCGTTCGGTATCTGGTAGGTGATTTCCTGGGGAATAGTAGAACTCAAGCAGCTATAGTTCTGTGAATTCAGGGGATTTCAGCCAGGCGTCCACCATGCAGGGCATGGTATGCTTGCTCAAGTAGCATGACGGGATGCAGAGGCTTTAAACAGAGCCCTGGTGGGAGGAGATGATGGCTCTGGGGAGTTCAAAATCATTAAAGAGAGATAGCTGACGACAGTCGAGATTAAGGGGCACGATGGGCCATAGAGGGCGCCACCGAATTGAGAGGACTTGGGTGCGGCAGCAATCCTTGGTGGGGAGAAGCGAGATGATCTCCCCAAGGATGGCGTCTGGGAGATCGCTGATGCGGTCCACCCGAGATTCTACGGGTTCCTGGGATCCGGTGGGGGCGGGCTCGCCGCTTCTCCCCGCGCTGCCGGGTGCGGGATCTACAACAGGCGTCGCCACTGGCGGGAGCCTCATCTTCTTGGTGCTGGGGTCAGCCGACTCCATTTTCCTCGAGGGCGTCGCATCGAGCTCACGGATTTGAGCAGAGTAACGAATGACGAGCCTAGTTGTAGTGCGAGTGAAGAAGAAGCGGAGCTGGGGTTTTTCTGTAGTAGTGAGGAAGAAGGGGAGCTGGGGTTTTCTGTAGGAGTGAGGTGAGGAATTTGGGGGTACGAGTGGTGCGAGCTGACATGAGGTGGGTGGGAGTGAGGAGGAAGAAGAGCACCCAGGTTTTTTTGGGGGGCGGTGTGCTGGGTGTGGGTAGCGCCTCTCATTAAGTAAATATATGGGATTTTGAATTGATTTTATTATTTACTAGGGTGGATGGGCTGTTTTTTCTTGGGCCCAGAGAAACAATTACTACTAGTACAGTGGAGACACTCTACAGCTACCCAGAAAACCAATTACTACTAGTACAGTGGATACACTACCGCTTCTGGCTCCTCCGAGGTCATCGAAATTAGAAGGCAGTATGCAGGCGGAGAGTCACCCCGGTCGTAGCGCAGCAGTAACAAGCCGTCGTATCACAAAACCCCACCTCCCCGTAGTCTAAGTTTGACGGACGAAGCAACCATCATTTCACTCTTCGCTGAATCCCCTTCTCCCTCACCGTCTTCAAGAAAGCCAACACTCACAACTGCCACTGTTCTTCTCTCCCAACGAAGGGAAGGTAAGCGGATCCGTGATGTTGGTATATTTTCGTTCAGAGAAAAAAAAAGAACTTTTGCAAAGCAGTAACCAATCCTCACTCTCTTTTTTGTTTCATTGTCATTGCGATTCTGTTTTCCTTTCAGTGGTCTCCTAGTATTCGTCAGTTTCATGATGGACCAAGGAGAACCAGGCAAAGATCTGCCGATGTTGGAGCAGACGCGGGAGGCTGATCCCCACGAGACAGAGAGCTCCAAGAAGATGGAGGCAGCCACCGAGCCGACCCCAGATACGCTCACGGCCACTACTGAGATGGTCAACGCCCCATTTGAGGTTACATCCCCCGTGGCCCTGCAGGAGCAGTTTTCCCCCTTCGAGGATGTGCCCCCCCCCCCCCCCCCCGCTGAGCTGCCCAAGGTGATTTTCTTCTTTGCCGATCTTGATTGTGGTTTTTCATCTAAGTATGTGGTGATAAATAATGCAATATTTTATTAGCTTCGATGCCATGCTACCTTCCCTGTCATGCATACTTTTGACTCTACATAGTGGTTTAAATAACTTGTGTTTCTTATACTGGAAAGTAATTCAGAATTTGTTTCTATTTCAATTAGAGCTCTGATGCAGACAAGGATTGTGTGGTTGTACATGTCACTCTCTATGAGGCGGATGACCTGAATATACGCACTGGGAAAATAGAGTTCTTAGGTTGTTGGATCCTGGAAGCCATTTGCGCTTATACCAATGTCGAGATGTATTCCAGCCTCACTGTTGTCAGGCGTGTTGTCCAGGGTGTACTGAAGCACAAGAAGTTCAAAGCTACTCCTTCGTTTGTGAGGTATACTGTTCTTGTCAAGCTTACGCAAGAAGATGACATGGCATGCCTCCACAAACAAGTTTATGAGTGGCAAGGCCACAAGGTTATCTTCAGGAAGGTTCACAGGATTGAGCTGCTGCCGGACTTTCTCGATGATGTTCATGGCAAGGTCCGTCTTGTGTCCATCCCAAATTAGATCAAGGCATGAAATAGTTGCCCCAGCTAGTGTTTAATAGTAGTTTGGATTGTGTCTAATTATCCGAACCTTGCCTATTATCAAGCCCTCTGGGGCTAGTACTCTGTTTGAATCCATCTATGGGAACTGCTGCTACTTTTGTGTGCCCATGAATCATGTGAGAACCATCCTAATTGTTGCCGAAACAGATGCGTCCTCACTAGTTTTTTCATGAATATGGCATGGTAAGACATAAGTTGTCATGGTTTATCATACGAGCAGTGTGTGTTTGATGAAATAGAGTACTCGTTCGAGAACTGTGCGCCGATGTATACATAGGGTACGTAAGGCTGGTTAAGTACTTGTAAACACTGTTGGTGCTACCCCACTTGTAAGCAGTTGTGCAAAACACGGCACATTGGCTCAGCTCGCTTCAACACTAGGCTATCGACCAGCTAACAATCAATAATCTGTTGTCTGACATATAAGAAACTATGTATCTTGTTATAGTGGTTCATGCAGTTAACTGAGGCCACAATGTAAATTCCAAACGTTCACACGATAATCCAGCATTCATGTGGAACATTCACATTAAACTCGGCTTCATAAAATACTTGAAAAGCATAAGTTAAGCAATTTTATACATCTCAATGATTCATAGAACATAACAAACATATACTAGTTCACAGCAAAAGACAAAGTTGTGAGAAGGTTTACAAATCAGGATAAAGCAAGCAAGGCTTCTCTGAGCAAAGGGCCTCCCTAGGCAGGCTTTAATTTCCTGGAGTTCACTCTGATTTTCTTGTTGCCACCATCCAGGGTTAGGTTCTCTCATTCTAGAATAACCAATTATAATTGTGTTCTCAGTTGGAATGCTGAACTGAACCATGTAGTGTACTGACCATATGAACTTCTTGTGCAGTTCCACTAAATTTAAGCACCGCTATTTGCAGAAATAAGCATACCACAATGCCTTTTGTCCGCGCACCTGTCCCAAAAACCTCCGTGCAGCCGTGCCAGCTAGTCCTCGGTCCATGGATGAACTGGTAGAAAGTGCATTCCGGACTAGGATGCAGTTGTTTTCGCTCGTCCCTGCACTGCAATCAGGAAGTAAAACATACGAATCAGCTTCTTTTAGATTGCGTTGGTCATTCTACCTAGTTACTACCAATGTAGGAATACCTGGAAGACGGGTGGTTAGAGGACGGCAGCTAGGAATAGCCATATCATTTTGTGCAGTTCTACTAAAACTGAGGTGTGTACTTTTGATTGCGCAGATAGAAATGATATGGAGACAGACATCCCTGTTTGTGCAAATATGAAATACGGTTATTTAAACAGTGACAGTTATTTGCAGTGGCATATGATTAACAACAGCATCTATTGTGTTATAATTGGCACGACATTGACAGTATGAAAGTGCCCTTAAGTAAGTAGCATCACATCACATCAACACTGCCACTAGATTAACATGCAGAATAATAGCATTAGTATTACTATCATGAGAGTAGCACATGGTCAGTAAATGTGCAATCAAATTTGTGCAGTTCCACTGGGATGAAGCAATGTTAGCGGTGTGAGATTTAAGTGTAACTGCAAAAACACAATTCATGGGAAATAAAGCAAGACAGACGCACTTCATAAAATGGTGGTGGCATTGCTTCAATTTATCGACGGCACTAGACCATTACTTAATAGTGACATTAGGTGGCATTGCTTAATGCTTCATGTGATTTTACATTAACGGTAGCGATATGGGCTTAGGGACAGCAGGGGCATAAAGTGGTGAGGCAGATGTGGTTGCCGAGAGCGGCAAACACTCAGGCAGCATGTCTGCATTTGTCCCATTTTTTTTCTCCTCGGCAACATTTTCCTATGTGAGCACAGGAAATCTAGACCTGCTCATTCTCATTTGCGTTGTCACCCAACACCCCTCACTTTCTTTCCTTTTTCGACCAAGAGACATGTCCACTTCCCCCCACCCTTCGCCATCCACCATGCTTTCTTTGCCTTTTCAACCAAGAGACCGGTTGGGTAGCCAGTATCTACTACTTTCCCCCATTTCCTCTTAGAACCAAGTCCTAGATTCATGCTACAGCTTTCCCACTTTCTTCCCTATTTGAACCAACTCTTAGATTCGACTGTATGAACTAGCTTTACCTCTAATAGTAGTAAAAGTCTAGGTGGCTTTGGAACAGCCGATGAAAGTAGGAAAAGATCCACACGCAGCCACGTGGGGAGCTGGGGCAGTAGAGCAAGGCAGGTTTCGAAGGAATATATACCTGAGGGTCATCGGCATGTGGCAAAGACGGCGTCGGGGGGCCACATCTTGGCCACAATACCGCAGGGAGGAAGAAGGGGTCGGAGGCCCTCCCGAGCCGGCGCTGTCTCGGAGAGAATGGCACGGCCGCCGATCGGGACATGCGGGCAGCCGTTGGTCTCCTCCCTCGCCGCCGACGACCGCGTGAACGATGCACCTACACCCCTGCCCCGGTCAAGGTGGTCCGGCCGGATTTTTGACCAGCCGTGAGCAGAGAGAGAGTGTGGCCACCTATGTCTTGCTTAGATCTGGAGAGGATGAGAGAGTGAAACAGAGGAACCCTAGTAAAGCAAGCGCTGAGGCTCCTGCTTATATATATAGTGGAGTGATTTTGTTGTACCAGCCGTTATTAAATTGAATACGCGTGAACCACTATTTTCATTTAAAGTTCAAATAAAAATAAAACTCTATCAATAACATGCCACCGCGTCCAGGACGCACTATACTGTATCATTCACGTGCGGTCCCTGACCCTCCATCAAGTTGAAAACGGAGTTAGACTAGTCAAAATGTCAATTGGGATGCCTCTTTGTAAACAAATGCGCTCCTAGCTTCAAAAAAATGCGCTCCTACATGTACCCGCGAGTGGGTGTGAGAGAACTAGTGCGTGCGTGCACCGCTTCTCTTCGTGAGAGTACAATATACTATGCCCAAAGAACGTTCACCACAAGAGTAATAGTATAAGTGTGTGACGTGTGAGTTAAAATAAAAGGTGTGCGACGTCTTTTATTTTTTAGAAGTTCTGAGGGTAGGGTGTGAAGAGCACATATGTGTGTGACGTCTACCTACAGATAGACGGTGGGTGCGAGAGGACTCGGGAGAGTCATGACTCGTGAGGGTGCATGTGTGCGTGAGAGAGAGGGGGCACGTATCAATGCAATGCATGTGTCCGTAAATCATATCTGACAAACGTTCGCCACAAGCCGTTTCCTGACGAACGCCGTAAGAACCATTAGATCGGCATCCGACAGTGTCAGTTTTGCCATGTCATTTAACAGAACAACCACTCCTCCGACACACAAATCTTCCACGTGAGTGTTAGCAACTGCCGTATGCTCCTCCCTCCATTCCAAAATGCAGTGCATATAGCTTTATTGAAAATTTGAACCTCGCAAACTTTTACCAAGTTTTCGTGTACCAAAATGCACATATAGAATACCCAGTATGTATCATTTCATTCATCTTCGGGAGGTAACTATAAAGATGGGGGAGGAGTGTACAAAGAAAGACCGTCGTATCACCTACAGCAATTTCAACCATCCTTTGGTGTGGAGGAATATCATAGGAACTCTATATGATATGATTTTTATAGGATTTTTTCCTTTAGAGCCAATTGGTTCATAGGAATAGATTCATATACTCCACATTTCAAAGGAAAATAAACATGATATCATTTTTATAGCTTTAGAGCCACTTGGTTCATATGAACGGATTCCTATACTCCCACAATTTCAAAGGAAAATAAGAATTAGCGCATATTCAATAGAAAAGTTCCTATGATGTGAACCAAATGACATCTTTTTTCTAATCCCTCCTCATAGGAATTGAGATACATGTCATCTCTAGATTCAGTAGAAAAGTTCCTATGATGTGAACCAAATGACATCTCTTTTCCAATCCCTACTCATAGGAATTGAGATACATGTCATCTCTTTCCCTAAAACTTCCATGTATACATCTTCTATTCTTAAATAGCTAGTACAACCCACTAGTAGCTTTTTTCCTGGACATGCAACTATGGCACAAGAACACGTCATGCATGCAAGTCATAAATCACATTGTTTTTGTACTCTATGCATGCAAGCACCACATCATCAATTCGTGCATGTTACTCATAAGTTATTTCTTGCATTAGATTTTGTATTGACAATGTATGTGTTGGTCACGTGCACACATATGTAGTTCACATTCACATTTTTGTTAGAAATGTCATTCTTTTAACTGTAATTCATTTTTTCGCTTTGTACTTATTACATTTTCATTTTAAGCATACATTCACTTCCCATTAGTTATAGACGTTTTTGGAGGAACTTTTATGCATTATTTTGAGTAGCAAATTTCACGCGGCCGCGGGTATATCAAAATGCGGGGCCCATGCATCATTGCCTTTCGGTCGAACCTACGTCCACAATTTTTTGTACGTATATCTCCACTGGTCCCCGAACCCAAAATGTTGCATCGTTCCCGTAAAACCAAGCGGCCCACACATATTAAGGCGTCGACTCGAACTCAATCCCTCTCCCGTTTACTACGCCGTGGCCCCGCACGCCGTAGTACTCCTACAAACCCTACCACCGCATGCATCATCGGTTTTCTTCAAGAGGACGAGGGAGAAGCGGATTTGTAGTGGAGGCGCTTTAAAAAAGGATTTGTAGTGGAGGCTCCTACCCTAGGGTGCCCTAGGTAGCTACCGCACGCATCATTGGTTTTCTATTTTCTTTATGCTCTTGCACCCTAGAGTGAAATGATGGTTGCTTCGTCCGTCCAGCTTAATGCAGGAAAGGTGGGGCTTTGTGATTTGACCCCTCATCGCTCATTTACTACTACTGCGGCGCTACGACCGGGGTGCCTCCAAGTCCAATCGCTGCTCCAAACTGTAATTTGGTGCATCGCACGTGGAACAAGACGGTGGATGAGCCATATGTCGGCCAAAGGGGTCCTGTTAAGTGTGTCGCCACTTCTTGTGCGGACTGACCCTGCTTGAGTTGCTACACCAACACGACAGGAGCAGCCTACCACTTGGTTTTGCTCCTTGGTGAATCCCGACTATATTGATCTAAAAAGATACTACTCCCTCCGTCTCGGTTTATAGGGCGTGCATGTAGTTCTAGGTCATCCATTTGACTAACTAAATATGAGTTACTATGTCACAAAAAGTATATCATTGGATTCTTAAGCGGATGTAGTTTCTAAACATATATTGTTCATCACATATATAGCCACTTAAATTCTCAACCTAGAACGACGTGCATGCCCTGTAAACCGATACGGAGGAAGTAGTAAAAATGAGGTGATTTTACCGAGCGGTGGGCGAGGAGCATGGCATGTCATGCGGTCCCACGTGTCATGATGTACCAAGGCGATGTGCGTCCCTCTTGAGGCAGAACAATGGCAGAAGCAGTACGTGGTTTTCTTGAAGGAGATGATGGCGAAGCGGATTCAGCGAAGTGTGAAATAATGGTTGCTTCGTCCGTCTGGGAAGGTGCGGCATTGTGATTTGACGTCTCATTGCTCATTACTACTACTGGGGCGCTACGCTGGGGTGCGTCCCCCCTGCTGTTCTGCAATATTATTTCATGCATGACACGTCGACCCGGTTGCTATATGTCCCACATGTCGGTGAGAGGAAGTACAGAATTCATGAAAGCGAGTGTCTCCACTCTTTTAGTATGACGGAGGAGTACAAGACACGGCTTGGTTTTTGCTGCTTCGCGCGATCCATCGATACAAACCCGGACTAAAAAAGGCGAGGGCGGGTCTTTTCCCGCACGGCAGGCAGGGGAGTTTGGCATAGTCTATTCGAGGCAATGAGGCAGGAAGGGAAACAAGCAAATAAAGGCTGTAGTACTACTCCTATGTACCACTGTACTACTCCTACTAGTACTAAAAGACATATATTTCAAACAATATGATAATCTCTCTAACCAAGGTAGGGACGAGGAGTAAACGGAGGGAGTAGTAAAATTTTCTCCTTGTCCTGCGAGCCACCGCGTGCGTGGGCGAGGGAGCGGGCGTAGGCGTAGTAAGCAAGCTTCTCCTCGTCCTGCGACTCTGCAAGACACAGCGCCCGTGGGCGGGGGAGACGGCGTACTAAGCAAGCTTCTCCTTGTTCTGCGAGTTGACGGGACACATCAAAAGTAATACTATGTACAGAGCATCTCCTGTGTATAGAGCCTTGCCTCTAAGGTAGGCCCCACATGTGTTGCAATTAGTACATAGACACAGTAGTAAACACTCACTATCTAGTAGTACTAGTAGTACTATACACTACTACTACTATGAGGCCATCCAACTGTGTCCTGAGCTCCCGGCAGAAGACCGCGGATACCGATTATTCATTCATATTTATATTTGTTTTCACACAGCAAAATATCTCTACTCTTATAAAAACCGAGTTGGTGATGATGGTGTGCCTGCCATCTTGTAATATAGACCGTCCGATCTATATCTGACGGATAGAAAGCAAACTATGACAATTTTACAAAAGATACCTGCACCTCTCTCCACATTTACAGATAAGGCCTTGCCTCGTTCATCCTTATCTCCCACAACCTCATTGCTGAGCAATTAAAAAAGGAAGTCTCTGGAACAATCTAGCATGGTGGCCGCTGCCGGCGCCGTCCATCCCCATGCCTCCGCCCAGTCCGACCACCAGTCACCACCATGCCCCACTCCTCACCTTATCTCTCATCTTTCTCGAGATATCTTTTTTTCATGAAATTCTCGAGATACCATTTTTCCGATAAAATTCTTGAGATATCATTAGTTTTTACACATGGGATTACTCCTGCATGGGTCAATCACAACAGGTGTTTTGTAAAAAAATGCATCTTGATGTTCTGTGCAATGCACGGGCATCTTGCTAGTCCATGAAAACAACACATGGCAAAATTTCACAGCGAACGAGGGATTTGAATGTGCTGGGAGGGGCTGTTTGGATCTTGCCCGGGGTAGCCAAAATATTGGCGACCCTTTTGTCCACCGGTGCCTTTGCCACCGATGAACAAGGAATAGCTCGGGTGCTCATGCATCCTCCAGCGCGCGCGTTGGAGACGAGCTCGCACGAGCTGTGCTTTTTTTGTCCCACCACGCCGCCCGAGCCGGCCACAGACCGACCGGCGACCCGCAAATTACGCCATCCAACCGTAGCCGCACACATTCTGACAGCAACTCAACCAACCGAACGAAATTCATGCAAACACGGCAATATTTCATATAAACAATGATGGAATTCATATAAAATACCGGATTTTCATACAAACATGATGGTTTTCATTACATTCAAATCAACTAAGCGGTGCTAGTCCTAAACAGCACAGGTATAATAATACCTAGCCTAAATGGTCGCCCGCCGATCCATTTGTCTTCCTCATGTCCGGCAGCACGATCACCGGACTACCGGGAGCCCCGAAGGTATATGCTTCAGCGCAAAGGATGGCTCTCTTCCCCACTGCCCAACTGACATCGTTGGCTGATGCCCAAGATGGAGGTGGAAGGGAGCTTCTCCGCTTCTGTGGAGCCCATGCGGGGTCGACGAAGGTCCTCGCAACAAAAGGATCCGGCAAGACACCTGCTGTGTACGCCGGCGTCGCCTCCGCGGTGGCCTTCATGGGACCCAATTGGCGGCGGCCTCCCGTGTTCTACTTCTCCTCGATGATGGAAGCAGACGCGGAGGCGCTGGCCACCGACTCGTCGCTCTCCGCGCACCCGGCTTCTGTCTCTGCTTGCATGGCGCGGCCACAGGCATGGGAGTCTCGGCCACAGAAATGGGAGACGCGGTCGCAGACACAGGAGGTGCGGTACGAGGCGGCAGCGACGACGCCCGTGCTTCCCACCGTGCCGGCGTGGAGCAACTCGCCGCTCCTCGTCGAGCTGGCCTGGAGCGGCGAGTTGTTGAACCGTGCGCCGGCTTGGGGCGGCAACTGGCTCCGTCGGGTGAGGGGAGGGAGGTGGATCAGCGAGCTGCATAGCTCATATCCGGCGGGCTTGGCGGGCCACCCAGCCAGCTTGGATGCCGGATAACTACTCTTCGTAAGCCATTGTAAGAGTGGACAAAATGGTGAAGGAGGAGATAGGGGAACGGCGGAGGTGTGCGATTCTTGGCCGGCGTCTGGCCTCGTTTAAATAGGAGATTAAATAGACGGCGGACGAGAGGAGCTCGGCCGGCGTTGCGTTTAATGCCGGCCCGATCATGAACGGGCGAGTGTCCAGAGTGGGTTTCTCGGCTTCCACACGGGTTTCATGGAGGCATCTGAATGCGGCAAGGAGGCGTGTTCAGCCGGGCGTGCAGCGAGCGGCGCCCTCGACTCTGACGTACGACACCGCACTGTTCTTCCACTGACGTGTGGGCTCGTTGGGTATCTGGCCTGCATGTCAGTGACCCAACGCAGGCAGCGCATGGCAGAGGAGCTTTTGGTGGGTCAGGGCGGTCATAAGCGGGCATTTCATAAACCGATGATTGTTCATTGAGTGTGACGTCATCTATTTCATGTAGATAAGCCTACTATATAATGTAAGAGAATTTTAAAATTTTCATATATAGGAGTACATTGATAGCCCGTTCGATACGTTGTGATTCATAAAGACCGCTGCAAACATCAATGTTCTGCTTATCACAGATAAGATTGATTAATACCCGTAACAATCCATGTCCTTAACAAAGGGTGCATGCACGTATAGGTTGAGCATGTGTCTTGCGTCGTGTGCTATGTGCATGCAGGCGTGCAAGTGTTGCGTGCGTGCATGTGTACGTTTCAGTGTTGCATGCATGTGTGCGTGCGTGCGTGTGTTCGTGAGTGCATGTGTACGTGTCAGTGTTGCACGCCTGCATGCGTGCGTGTGTTCGTGAGTGCATGTGTACGTGTCAGTGTTGCACGCCTGCATGCGTGTGTGTGTTTGTGCGAGTGTTGCGTGCGTGCATGTGTACGTGCGGGGTGAGGCTACACGTCAGTCGACTGACTTTTTCATCTCTGGTCAGTCGATTTTCCAGCCATTGGATACGAAATCAAGGGCCTGCAGTTCATCTTCAACCTCCACCCCCCTGAGCCGCCAGCCACCACCGGCAGAACCGCCAGCCCTCGCCGCCCGTGGCCGGCGGCGCTCCCGCGCCGCCTCGCCGCCCCGCCCGCCCCGAAACCACTCCCCACCGCCGGTCCGCCGCCGCCCCGGCCATCCCTCTAGGCCCCCCTGCGCCGGCCGTTTATATTTATATTTTAATTTAATGAGTATCATCACAAGGCGATCCTTGTCCGCTGTGGTTAGGGGGCGCGGGCTGCCAACCAGAGGTCTCACGACTTCGAATCCCCACCGACCACTAATTTATTACCATTTCTGTCTTTCATATATGTGCTGACGGGTGGGCCCTATGGTAATGTGCCCTGTTGAATGTGGACCATTTGACTAGTCAATTGATCGTGTCATCAACAAATTACGGAGCTGTATGGTGAGCCAGTGACCGTATGATCACCATAAAATGTATTTTATTAACACAGTACAGACTCAAACTACCATTTCTTTCTTTCATATACACGCTGACAGGTGGGCCCCACGGTTACGCGCGCTGATGGTGCAACACTAGTTGCGCCACGTGGAACGTTTGACTGGTCAATTGATCATGTCATCAACAAAATACAGAGTTGTACGGGTGAGACAGTGACCCTATAATCACGACATGTATTTTTTTAACACGGTACAGATGCAAGCGCTCATGTATACGCGCAAACACCCACCGCTATAAGCGCACACACGCAGACCCTACCCCTATGAGCACCTTCGAGAGAGTGAGCCAGCATATGATCTTGAGATTTTACGAAGTCACCATAGGTGCCTCGTAGTCGAGGGGAACGTCTCCTCCCACAGAACGCACATCGCCGAAAAATACTGAAATTAATCCAGGATAAATGCGAGCACCAGGACTTTAACCTAGGTGGGCTGGGGAAACCACTGTCCTCCTAACCATCCAACCACAGGTTGGTTAGCACCACAAAATGTATATGGTAACCGTGATGAGCTTATTCTGAAGTCCAGTGACCATATCGTGCTTTCGCTTCAAATACAATGACCGTAAGTGTCGTCAACAAAATATGGAGCACGCATCAAATACAATGTCCGTCAGTGTCATCAACAAAATACGGAGACGTATCGTGAGCTAGATACCCTATGATCACCACGAGAATGTATACGGTGACCGTAATGAGCATATTCTGAAGTCCAGTGACCGTATAGTGCTTTCGCTTGAAATACAGTGACCGTCATGCGTGAATGTGTCAGGGGCATGCATACTTTTAGAGGGCCGAGAGATAGTTTGTGTGCGTACGTGAAAGTGGTGTAGAAAGAGGGGGTGTCCGGTGGAGACAAGGAGAGATATGCCCTTCGTTTCTCTTTCCCGTGACTAATATTTTAGGAGAAAATACAAACATTCACAATGCAGAACAGATATTATTGGATGCACCATGCAATTAACTTTCATGTATAACATTGTACTATTGTATATGCTTATTTTCTTAGTGGCCGATTTGCGTGTGGGGTGTGGTGGGCACATCATTTCTAGTTGTGGTGGGTCAACGTGAGGACTCATGGGTCGGTTCCATCCTGCGCCACATAGGTTGGACCGAGACGCATTATACGAAGACCCATGTGGAGGAGTCGGCGTACAAGACGAAGCTACTAGAGTCGTGGAGGACTCTATCCCCACTGATGATAAGCCGACTATATATGATTTGTAACCCTAGGCCTCGAGTATGTTATAGAAGCCATGGGGCTAGTTCGTCGATAGTATACACACACGCACAATGCCTGGTATTCACGTGTACTTTGTACACACCCCTATCACAAATATACAGTACTAGGAGTAGGCTTTTTCCTCAACTGCAAGGGCCCGGTCTTGGGAAAAACATTGCCTCGTATTACCATCCAGCCTAACAGTCAGGGATATCCTACCGAATGATCTGATGGAATCATATCTGCCAACTACTAAGAGAGAGGTGTGTGTGGGGGGGGGGCAATGTGTGCGAGTGAGGCCTAAAGATAATGTGCGTGCGGGAGACACGTAGGCACATATATGTGCCTATAGAGGGCTAGTAGAGACCGTGCATGTGTATATATGCATGTGAGAGAAATAGTGTTTTCCAACTGAGATTAGTGAAAAGAGTGGTACATAGTAGTCAGAAAGAGAGAGGGAGATATATAGAGAGTGTGTGCGTGAGACACCCCATCACCCCGGGAGAGAATGTGAGCATGTGTGAGAGAGAAATGCCGATGTATATAAAGTGTGTGCACTTATGCGTTAGATAGAGAGATATATAGCGCGTGTGTGAGAACGGGCCGAGGCATAGTGCATCTACGTGTAAAAGGCGGTTCTACGCATTAAATTAAAATATAAATGGCATTATTATTTTTGGATGAGATCATGAATTTTGCAATTTGCGTATGAACGAACATCGGTCTATCAGACACCCATACTCTATTGAATTCTAGCATGTGCATGTGTTTATTTCATATTATCGATCCATAGAGTGAGAGTGGTTTGAAATCCAGACAATGCATTGCTTTTGCAATTCATATATAAACATTAATTAGTGCACTCCATGTTGTTAGTGTGAAGCACTTTATAGATTTGTCACTTACATGGATACATTCCAAATTGCTAGCTACGAAATAGAATACATGTTGAATTCAACATAAAGGGGGTTTCGAAGATTCGAATTCATAGGAAGTGCATTCATCTATTTGAATCCGAGATAATGGCATTTGTAAATCAGATCTAAAAGGGGGCATCAATCTTTGTTGTGCGTTTGAACATGCTATATATTCATACGCATGTCTAACTATTTTTTTGCAACCAAGGAGATTATATCTGGAACCATGCATGAACTGAGGTAAGTTGCATATTTTTTAATATATACTCATGTACAATGTATATTCAAATGTACCCCCTCCATTCCAAAATAATCGTAGTTTTAAGATTTTCAAGAGTCAAGATTTGTGAAGTTTGACAAATCCTGAAAGTTCAATTCAAGAGAACTGAAAACGTTAATGCTTCTGCTCCCAAATATTGAACGAAACGCCAAATAAGCCTCTGGTCACCCGAAACCGCGCGAGACTAATGTTTGGTGGTAGGAAATTACTGTCCTGACTCTGGCCCGTATAGCCTATCGGCCTGATGTCCAAAGGTCTAAACCGGGGTAGGTTTGTAACTTCACCAAGACGCCAGTCTCAACCGCCTCCGAGAAGCATTCATACGTCGTGGGCGCCTAAACACCCATGCGCTCGGCCGAAATCTATCCCGCCCACCATTTGGGACACCTGAGATTACTGTCCTACCCCCAACCCGCAATATGTCTGAAATTTTAGATGGGGGCAAAGTTTGTAACTTTCCCCAAATTTCAAACAAGCGTGTCCCAAACCGAAACATTGTTCCCCCTTAGTTCCCCCCTCCCTCCGTTTCCCCATTCATACTCCGTGGGCGCCAAAACGCCCTCTCCACCAGCCGCGAAACCCCAGCCTCCTTCGTCCTCCACCCCATCGCGCCCAATCCACCACCGCCCTCCTCCATCACGCCGGAGCCGGTACCCCGACGTCGTCGTCCAATGCAACCGCAACCGCAATGCCCTCAAGGACTTAGCAGCTGAAGCCAAGGCAGAGCTGCCTCCACGACGCCGATGCCGACGTGCGCTGTACCAGAACCACTTCGACCACGCTGTCCTGCACCTCACCGCTGCCGCTCCACTGTCGCAACCGTCCACCGCACCGGAGGTGTTCCCGCTACGTCGTCGTTCACCGCCTCGGATCTGGTTCCCCGCCGCCGACAGACGGCCACTACACCACACTCAACAACTTGGCCATGGGTTCATCAAAGGCTCCACCGTCCTCCACAACTTCTCGTTTCCAGCGAACCACAAGAAGATCGTTGGAAAAATAGAAGGAGGACACAGCACTGCTAGCAGAAAGAGGTACTCCTCTTCCCTTATTCGTGCAAATCTTACGTCTCTGCTCACACCGTACTAATCCCACGAAAGAAACTAGTTGAGCACTTGTTACTGCATCTTCTTCGTGATACTAAATGCACAAGGTTTCCTCCCATTTACTATTTCACCTTGGCTAGAGGTCAGTAGCCCGCCTGGATTTCAATTCAGGGTCAGTTGATTCGCAATTAAAAGAAGCAGCACCCGCTTAGGCGCGCGGAGCACCTAGTCCGCCTGTTCGCCGGGGAAGCGGCACATCGGTGTCTATCATAGGGGTGTGGGGCGCAGGAGCTGCTTGCGCCCGATCTAGAGGTCGGCAGGGCCTGAAGGGATGGTCGGGGGGCGGTGCGGTGAGGTCGAGGGGAGGGCGGAGGCAGGGGACTGGGCCGGTGGTCGCTGGCGTTTCCAGGAAGATCGTCAACACTGACTGGCTGGAGGTAGATGAAGGCGATCTGCCCGTTCTTTGTACATCGGCCGGTGCAGAAAAAATGGACTGACCTATTTGTTTTCAGTCGACTGTTATTTTCATAGGACCACACCTTGTGGTGTGCTGGAGGAGCATCTGCATTTCCCAGCCATCCCTGTGCTCATATTTCAAAATCCTAGAATCTAGTAATTTCGTGTGCCATGCATGTTGTAGAGCTATCATATGTCTCCCGTCATTTATTTCTCACCGACCTGCTATCTGCTACTTTTACACTGTACTACTTGTGCACACACTTCACCCATACTCACACTATTGTTTTTTTATGCATGGGTATTTCAGACTCTGACGCAGTGTTGATGAATACACAAAAGAAAAGACAGAAGTCGCTCCATTGTAATTCGAAGATAAGCACTAAGCCTTTCAGCGCTCTAAAGGGTGTAGTGTCAGCAGATGGAGACAGTAAATGTAGCTCTGCAGTTGATGATCTCAATTGCCACACACAACCATCCCAGGTGCTTGCTTTAACTTCGCGCTATCAAATGTGGTTGCATGTTTCATATGGTGTCTAGCTTGTATTGCTTCCAATTTGGTTAAATTGCATCTGCTTACTTTACACATTATACCTTTGATAATGACATGCCTTCCTGTTTTTGATACATACTACATATGTCTATTAACCATGTTCGTACATCAAACTAATGCTCTTTTGTATTCCTCATCAATCACTTATGATGAGACAGTCACCCCATTGGGTTACTGTGAGACGCGCTACTCGTTTAAAGAGTGCAGTGTCATCCTCCCCACATGATTCTCAAGAAACAGCAAGGCTAAATGAAGATAGTCAACGTAGCTCTCTAGTTGATGACCACAATTCCCCTACACCACCATCGCAGGTGCTTGCTCTTACTTGGCAATGTGATATGTGGTTGCATGTTGCATATGGTGTCTACCTTGTAATGCTTCTAATTAGGGTAAATTGCATCTGCTTAGTTAACACATTATACCTGTGAATATGACATGCCTTCCTGTTTTTGGTACATACTACGTCTTTCTATTAACCATGTTCTTACATCAAACTACTTTTCTTGTGTATCCCTCATCAATCACTTCTGACGAGACACCTTCAAGTTGACAGTGTAATATTGGTTGCATCTTGCATATCATTTCAAATATGTATTGCCTCTAATTTGTTGAAGTGCCACTTATAATGAGACACATCTAACTTGGTAGAGTGATTTTGGTTGGATCTTTCATATGGTGTCTAGATTGCATTACTTCCAATTTGTTGAAATGCCTTCTGCTTAGCGTTTTTCGTACATATTCCATCCTCCTACAATGTGGTTGCCATACATAAAAGTTGTGTTCGTCAGTATCATGCATCAACGAATTTGGAAGTGCAAATTTCATTCCTTTTTCTTGTGTGTTTACTTGACAAGGCAAAATCTAAAAGGACGAAGGCACGAAACGATGGTGGTCCTCTGGAGCAACCGAAACAGATGATCTCTGCAGATTCTCCTGCTACTCCTACTGCAGTGCAAGTTCCAAATCTCATCTCCCCTACTCCACAACCCCAGGTGCTTGCTCTAACATGGCAGTGTGATATCTGGTTGCATGTTGCATATGGTGCCTAGCTTGTATTGCTCCTAATTTGTTAAATTGCATCTCCTTAGCTTACACATTATACATGTGAATATGACACGCCTTCCTATTTTTGGTACATACTACATCTGCCTATCACACCATGTTCTTACATCAAACTATTGTTCTTGTGTATCCTGCATCTATCGCGTATGATGAGACAGTCACGCCTGTGGGTTAGTATGAGATGCGCTACTCTTATAAAGAGTGCAGTTTCATCCTCCCCACATGATTCTCAAGAAATAGCAAGCCTAAATGAAGATATTGAATGTAGCTCTGTACTTGAAGACCGCATTTCCCCTACACCACCATCGCAGGTGCTTGCTCTAACTTCGCAGTGTGATATGCGGTTGCATGTTGCATACGGTGTCTAGCTTGTAATGCTTCTAATTAGGGTAAATTGCATCTGCTTAGTTTACACATTATACCTGTGAATATGACATGCCTTCCTATTTTTGGTACATACTACATCTATGTGTTAACCATGTTCTTGCATGAAACTACCTCTCTTCTGTATCCTGCATCAATCACTTACGATGAGACACCTTTATTCGTTGCATATTGCATATTATTTCTAGCCTGTTGCCATGTATTGCTCCTAATTTGGTCAAATACATTTATGAGGCCACCCTTTTAATTTGGCAGAGTGATATTGGTTTCATCTTTCATATGGTTTCTAGCTTGCATTGCTTCTAACTAGTTCAAACACCTTGTGCTTAGTTTACACTTCTACATGTCAATATGTCATGATGTCCCGATTTTCATAGATATTCCATCCTCCTATCATGCGGCTGCCTTACATGAAAGTAGTGTTCGTCAGTATCATGCATCAATGAGTTCTGA
This sequence comes from Thinopyrum elongatum, assembly GCA_011799875.1. NCBI lineage: Eukaryota > Viridiplantae > Streptophyta > Magnoliopsida > Poales > Poaceae > Thinopyrum > Thinopyrum elongatum. The sequence goes on from CM022297.1 coordinate 457,129,912, forward strand.
AGAGCAAATTTTATTCCTTTTTCTTGTGGGTTTGACTTGACAAGGCAAAATCAAAAAAGAGGAAGGAAAAGAGTAAGGAAGGCGATGATGGTGGTCCTGTGCAGCAACATAAAGGGAGCATCTGTACGGATTCTCCTCGTACTGCTAGTGCATTACAAGTTCCAAGTCTCCGCTCCCCTACTCCACCATCCAAGGTGCTTGCTCTAACTTGGCAGTGTGATATCTGGTTGCATGTTGCATATGGTGTCTAGCTTGTATTGCTTCTAATTAGTGTAAACTGCATCTGCTTAGCTTACACATGATACGTGTGAATATGACACGCCTTCCTGTTTTTGGTACATGCTATATCTATCTATCACACCATGTTCTTACATGAAACTACTCTTCTTGTGTATCCTGCATCAGTCACTTATGATGGGACACCTTTAAGTTGGCAGTGTGATATTGGTTTGCATCTTGAATATGATTTCTAGCATGTAGTGCTTCTAGTTTGATGAACACCACCTATGATGAGACAGTTTTAACTTGGCAGAGTGATATTGATTGCACCTTACATATGGTGTCTAGCTTGCAGTGCTTCTAATTTGTTGAAGTGCCTTCTGCTTAGCTACCACATCATAGGTGTGAATATTTCAAGCCGTCCAGTTTTTCGTACATATTCCATCCTCGTATCATGACTTTGCCTTTCATCAGAGTAGTGTTCGTCAGTATCATGCATGAATGAGTTCTGAAGAGCAAATTTTATTCCTTTTTCTTGTCGGTTTGACCTCACAATGCAAAATCAATAAAGCGGAAGGAAATTGGTAAGGCATTGGATGATGGTGGTCCTTCCGAGCAACTGAAACAAAGGGTCTCTACAGATTCTACTCTGCCATCCTCCCAACAAGATTCGCAAGACAACGCAAGGCTAGACAGTCAACGTAGCTGTGTAGATGATGAGCACATCTCCCCAACTCCACCATCACAGGTGTTTGCTCTAACTTGGCACTATTATATGTGGTTGCATGTTGCGTATGATGTCTAGCTTGTATTGCTTCTAACTTTGTTGAATTGCATCTTCTTACTTTACACATAATGCCTGTGAATATGACACGAGTTCCTGTTTCTAGAACATACTATATCTGATCACACCATGTTCTTCCATCAGACTACTATTCTTGCATATCCCGCATCAGTCACTTATGATAAGGCACCTTTAAGTCGCCACTGTGATATTGGTTGTGTCTTGCATATGATTTCTAGCATGTACTGCTTCTAATTTGTTGAAACGCCAAACAGTTTGAACTTGGCAGAGTGATATTGGTTGCATCTTTCATATGGTGTCTAGCTTGCAGTGCTTCTAATTTGTTGAAATGCCTTCTGCTTAGTTACCACATCATAGGTGTGACTATGTCACGCCCTCCTGTTTTTCATACATATTCCATCCTCGTATCATGTGTTTGCCTTTCATCCGAGTAGTGTTCGTCAGTATCATGCATGAATGAGTTCTGAAGAGCGAATTATATTCCTTTTTCTTCTCGGTTTGACTTCACAATGCAAAATCAATACAGCTGAAGGAAATTAGTATGGCAGTGGATGATGGTGGTCCTTCGGAGCAACTCAAACAGAGGGTCTCTGCAGATTCTACTCCGCCATCCTCCCAACAAGATTCGCAAGACAACACAAGGCTGGACAGTCAACGTAGCTGTGTAGATGATGAGCACATCTCCCCTACTCCACCATCACAGGTGCTTGCTCTAACATGGAACTGTTATATGTGGTTGCATGTTCCGTATGATGTCTAGTTTGTATTGCTTCTAATTTTGTTGAATTGCATCTGCGTAGCTTACAACTTATACCTGCAACAATCACTTACCCATAAGACACATTTAACTTGGGAGTGTGATGTAGGTTGCATCTTGCATTGTCTTCTAGCTTGTACTGCTTCTAATTTCTTGAAATGGCACTTACGACGAGACACTTTTTACCTGATAGAGGGATATTGGTTGCATGTTCGTATGGTGCCTAGCTTTCATTTCTTCTAATTTTGTTGAAATGCCTTCTGCTTACTATTTTTCATACATATTCCATCCTCCTATCGTATGTGTGAATATGCAATGCTATCTTTTTTTGTATATATTCCATCCTCCTATCCTGTGCTTGCCTTACATCAAAGTAGTGTTCGTCTGTATCATGCATCAACCAGTTATGCAGAGCTAATTTTATTCATCTTCTTGTGGTTTTGACTTCATAAGGCAATATCAGAAAAGAGGAAGGAGAAGAGTAAGTTAGGGGATGTTGGTGGTCCTCCGGACCGACGCAAACAGAGACTCTCTAGATTTGCCACTGCTACTGCTAATGCAGTTGAAGTCCCAAGTCTACATGATGAGTTCATCTCCCGTACTCCACCATCGCAGGTGCTTGCTCTAAGTTGACAGTGTGATAATTGGTTTCATGTTGCATATGTTGTTTAGCCTGTATTTCTTCTATTTTGATTAAATTGCACCTACTGAGTATATACGTTATACATGTGCATATGACATGCCTTTCTGTGTCTAGAATACACTGCATTTATCTATCATACCATGTTCTTACATCAAAGTAATGCTGTTGTGTATCCCGCATCAGTCACTCATGATTGGACGCTTTTAACATGGCAGTTTGATAGTGGTTGCATCTTGCATTGATTTCTAGGTTGTACTGCTTCTAATTTTTCGAAATGCCACTTATGACAAGACACTTTTAACTTGGCAGAGTGATATTGGTTGCATCTTTCATATGGTGTCTAGCTTGCATTACTTCTATTTTCTTGAAAATCCTTCTGCTTAGTTTACACATCGTAGCTGTGAATATGTCACGCCGTCCTATTTTTCTTACATATTCCATCCTCATACGGTTGTCTTACATCAAAGTATTGCTTGTCTGTATCATGCATCAATGAGTTCTGAAGAGCGATTTTATTCTTTTGTGTTGTGGGTACGGCTTGACATGGCAAAGCCAAAAAAGAGCAAGGAAAAGAATATAGTAGGGAATGGTGTTACTCGTCGGGTGCGACGGAAAAGGATCTGCCCTCGAGATTCTGCTGGTACTTATAGTGCAGTACAAGGTCCAAGTCCACCGGCTAAATCTACAAACACAGTATCACCTGCTCCACCAGCTGTAGCATCCGCTTCAACTAAACCGGCATCTCAACGAGTTACTCGTTCATTTGCTCCGCAACTGGCCAGTTCCCAAGCTGCCTTCACACCTAACACTACTTCCAAAGCACTGCTGACACAACAGGACTTGACAAGATCAGAAGAACCTCATGAGCATCAACACCAAGACGGTACCTGACCGAGTCAGGTTGCAGTTGCATGCTCCTTTATATGTACTCTCACAGTTTGATGTGCACTAACACTTTCCATATTCGTTGTTGAACTAGCACCACGGCACAAGCAGAAATAGACATCAGGGATAATGCTTGACAGATTAACAAAATCTAAAGGAGGAAGAATGGAGATCCATTTTGAGGCAGGTTTAAAAAGGCCACGTGATGCTACAGAGTCAGCCAAGTTAGTATCAGAGGCAGCCGTTGCCGTTAGGTGTCATGCACGTATCCTCCCAACGTGGATCCAGTACAGGAATGAGAAAGACGATACCGAGTTTAACACCTTCCTTGACCATTTATCCGTAAGTAATGTTATTCATCGCAATTTGTAATATTGTCTTGCTCTGTCCCATACTTTCTAGCTTCCTCCTAATAAGAATCACATTCTTTTTTCAACAGATGAGGTTCAAGTTGGATCCGAAAGATGATGCAACTAAACAAGCATGCACTCATGTTTTTCAGTCTACTCTGCGACAGTATCGGTATCACCTTAGAAAAACTCACTTTGAAGGCAAGGCTAACAATGAAATCGCACAAACATCTCTAGTGGAATATATTACAGATGAAGACTGGACAGCCCTTGTTAAACACTGGTCTGATCCAAAGTATCAGGTAGGGTATATGTATTTGATCAGATCACATATTGAACTTGTATTTATGTATGTGCCTTACAAGTGTATCTTCTTCTAGGCTAACTGTTTGAAGAACAAGACCAACCATTCTAAAGTGAAATTCCAACAGACAACAGGATCTCGTAGCTATATTGCACACTATGAGGCTCTTGTAAATAGCTGCTACTTCCTTCTTTTTTCTGTGCCATATTATCGTATCTATATTGACTTGTTTCAAATATAGAGGAAAGCCCGTGCGGACCAAAAAGAACCTGAACCGAATGCAGTGCAAATCTTCAAGGATTGCCACACCAGCAAGATGAAGGGCATGAGCACACCAGTTCAAGCTGCTGTTGTAAGTCCTTACTCCTCCTGCCTTTGAACTGCTTGTTACTTTGACGTGTTCATTTAACTGCTTGGTTTGCAGCCAATGTCAGTTACTCTGTTCACTTTTATACACAGTTGTCTTAATGTATCATTTCACCTTACACGGTTTAAAAGAGATGAAGAATATTCTTTTGGTCTTGATCTGTAATCTAGTTGTGATGTTCACGTGCCCACACAATAGCCTGTTTGTTTTATATCTGTTTGCCCATGATATGAATGATGTCATACTATGTTCATCCTACTTTAAACCATGTCTCTTTATCCTTACATGTCAACGAATGTGAGGAAATAGACAATACAGTAGGCATGCTACATGGACATATGTTCCGAAAGTGATTTTATTATGTAGTTGGCACTACAATACATGCTAATGTATTACAGTAGTTCACCAAAATAAGTTATGTATAAACGTGAAACCTACTTTGTTTGTTTTTGTCTCATTAGTAACTTATCTGGTACACTAATCTACAAGTTCAAACTTTCAGCAAGCTATGGAACAAATGATTGAACAGCCACAACCACATGAAGGTGACGAGGCTACCACAGGCACAATGTCACCTCTTGCTGCAGTGCGTCAGTATCTCTCCACTAACAGTGCAAAAAGCACCTTCCTGCGTAATTCTGGGTTGGTTGTCAAGGTAACCTCAACCAAATCGCCTACTGAACTAAATCTTCCGGCTAGACAGAGTGATATATCTGTGCTCCAGACACAAGTCCAATCCCTAATGGACGTCGTTTTGGAAACAAGAATAGTGGTTGACAAATGTCGTCAAGATATGAATGGTTTTGAAACCAGACTATCAGACATTTGCTTCGTTGTTCAAGAGCAATGGCAGAAAAAAGGGGATGATCATGCTGCTCCATCAGATTCTACAGCCTGAAAAATTAGCACTCAGGTCAAATGATCTGTGCTTCTATACATCTGATGGTGCTTTTATCTGCAAAGACTGTAAACTTTATGCCAACAGGCCTTTTATTGTATGGCTGGAATTTATTTTGTTGTGATACAGCATTTATCGTGCTGCCAAAGTCTGTAGAAATTACGATGCTATTTTTGTATAGTGTAGGTTTATCTTAGTAATGTATTCGGCCGAAAGCTTCGTAGGAGCCCAACGTGCCAACATTCGTTAGGCCCATTCCAATTGGGCTAAAAACGATCATGGGCCGTAATTTGCATGTAGCCCACTAAGAATATATGGGCCTAAATTAGTATAAGCTTTCATATTTTTGGTAGGCCAGTGCCCCTAGTGGGCCTTTAACAAGCCTAAGCATAATTTGGGCCCTCAGTAACAATAGGCCATTAACATGTGTAAATATCTCGAGCCCATAAATAACATGGGCCTTTAATAGGCCGAAAGTGAGATTGGGCCCTGATTGTGCCAAATAACCCACTGGTCATTAGCAGGCCGAAATGTATCTCAGCTCATGGTGGCCCATTTACAATGCGGATCGTTCACAGGCCAAAATTCAGACGGGTCGTAAATGCGCCGACCTACTACACGGGCCTTTAACAGGCTGGAAGTTCGGTCGGGCTTGATTAGTATCAGTTTTATATGGGTCGTTAATAGGCCCGATGTGACGTTGGGCCACATATGGCCCATGGATTTCGTTCGACGTTAACAGGCCGAATATCACAACAGGCTGGAAGTGGCCAAAATCTACAGTGGGCCTCTAACAGGCCGAATGTCAGACATGGCCGAATATGACCCAAATCCTTCACGGTCGTTTATGGGTTGAAAGTTTCAATGGCCAATAAATGGGCCCAAATTAAGCAGGACCTTTAACAGGCCAGAAACACACCGGGTCGTAATTCGGCCCAAATACTTAGCGGACTGTTAACGGGCCAGAAGTGACCATGGGCCGCGATGATGACAAGTTTAGAACGGGCCGTTGACGGGCCGATTTGACAATAGCCGTACGGGCCTTAACTGCGAATGGGCCATCTGCAAGCAGGCCGTTAATGGGCTAGCCCACTAATTTTGACTGGGCCAGCCTTTTTAACCTAAATGGGCCGCTGTTGGGCCTTGCCATGTGTTGACGTATAATAGGCGCCTCCTATCCATTGGGCGGTTGACATCTGTCCTTTTCGGGTGCTGACACGTGGTTGCTATAGCCAATGATAATTTTACACGTGGAAAATCCTCATTGGTCCTAGCTGTTAATGGGTTATCAGATCCAAACCGGAACCCGATAGCTTAACGGTGACCCGTTACGGTGGATGCCACGTGTCGGTCACCCTTGACGAAAACACTTCTATGACGCGCGATTTATCGTCATGGAAGTGGACACTTCTGTGATGATAATTTTGGTAATATCAGGGAACACTTCTATGACAGCACAGGTATGACTATCTTGATTCTGTCTTAAAATCGTCATGGATGTACATGCATGACAGAAAATGTGACCTACTATGACAAACACGTATCATCACGGAAGTGTTTTTTTTTGTAGTATAGTTGGTTTATTTGGTGGAAGATTATATATTCAGATCCTTGATGCTATTCAATACCCCTCTGATCTTGAACATGGATATGATTTGTGAGTAGTTACTTTTGTTCTTGAGGACATGGGAGAAGTCCTGTTATAAGTACTCATGTGAATTTGGTATTCATTCGATATTTTGATGATATGTATGTTGTTGCTTCCTTTAGTGGTGTCATGTGAACATCGACTACATGACAGTTCACCATACTAGGGCCTAAGGGAAGGCATTGTGGAGTAGTAATTAGATGATGAGTTACTAGAGTAACAGAAGCTTAAACCCTAGTTTATGCGCTATTTCGTAAGGGGCTGATTTGGATACATATGTTTCATGCTATGGTTAGATTTATCTTAATTCTTCTTTCGTAGTTGCAGATGCTTGCGAGAGGGGGAAATCATAAGTGGGAGGCTTGTTCAAGTAAGAACAGCACCCAAGCACCGGTCCACCCACATATCAAATTATCAAAGTAGCGAACACGAATCAAATGAACATGATGAAAGTGACTAGATGAAATTCACATGTGTCCTCGAGAACGCTTTGCTTATTATAAGAGACCGTCCCGGCTTGTCCTTTGCTATAAAAGGATTGGGCTACCTTGTTGCACATTTGTTACCGTTACTACTTGTTGCTCGTTACAAATTACCTTGCTATCAAACTATCTGTTACCGATAATTTCAGTGGTTGCAGAGAATACTTTGCTGAAAACCGCTTGTCATTTCCTTCTGCTCCTCATTGGATTCGACACTCTTACATATCGAAATGATTACAATTGATACCCTATACTTGTGGTTCATCAAGATTCTTTTCTGGCATCGTTGTCGGGGAGTGAAGCGCCTTTGGTGAGTGAAATTTGGTAAGGAAATATTTATATTACGTGATGAAATTTACTGTCACTTGTTAATATGGAAAGTAATCCTTTGAGGGGGGTTTTCGGGGTATCTTCACCTCGACTAGAAGAAATTATAGTTACCCATCAACCTAATGCACCTATTGAAAATATTTATTATGAGATTCCTTCGGGTATGATAGAGAAGTTGCTAGCGAATCCTTATGCAGGAGATGGAACAATACATCCCGATATGCACTTAATCTATGTGGATGAAATTTGTGGATTGTTTAAGCTTACAGGTTTATCCGAGGATGGATTTAATAAGAAGGTTTTTCCTTTATCTTTTTAGGGAAAATCATTGACATGGTAGGCTATGTGATGATATTGAAACGTGGGATTGGAACCGATTGAAATTGGAATTTCATTAGAAGTTTTATGTATGCATCTGGTTCATCATGATCAGAATTATATATATTTTTTGGCCTCATGAAGGAGAAAGTATTGCCCAAGCTGGGGGGCTTAAGTACATGATGTACACATGCCCCAATCATGAGCTCTCATGAGAAATTATTATTCAGAATTTTTATGCTCGACTTTCTCATAATGATCGATCCATGCTCGATTCTTCTTCTATTGGTTTCTTTATGAAGAAAACTATTGAATTCAAATGGGGTCTTCTGGAAAGAATTAAACACAACTCTGAAGATTGGGAAATTGACAAAGGTAAAGAATCGGGTATAAAACTTGAGTCAGATTGTGTTAAATCTTTTATGGAAACCGATGCTTTTCATAAGTTTAGTACTAAATATGGACTTGACTCTGAGATAGTAGCCTCTTTTGTGAATCATTTGCTACTCATGTTGATCTCCTTAAGGAGAAGTGGTTTAAATATCATCCCCCTATTGAAGAAAATATTAAGGAACCCGTTATAGTTAAAGATGAAACTGTCATTTACAATGTTGATCCAGTTGTGCCTACTGCTTACATTGAGAAACCTCCTTTCCCTGTTAGGATTAGGGAACATGCTAAAGTTTCAACTATGGTTAACAAAAGTAACATTAGAGCACCTAGACCCTCTGAACAAATTAAAGTTGAACCTAATATTGCTATGGTTAAAGATCTCTTGGTCGATAATGTTGATGGGCATGTTATTTACTTCTGTGATGAAGCAACTAGAATTGCTAAGCCCGATACTAAAGATAAGAATAAACATGTAGTTGGCATGCCTGTTGTTTCAGTTAAAATAGGAGATCATTGTTATGATGGTTTATGTAATTGCTATACCTTTTACTTTATATGAAGAGATTATGAATGATATTGCATCGGCTGAGATAGAGGACATTGATGTTACTATTAAACTTGCGAATAGAGATACTATTTCACCTCTTGGGATTGTTAGAGACGTTGAAGTCTTGTGTGGAAAGATCAATTACCCTACTAGTTTTCTAGTTCTTGGTTCTCCACAAGATGATTTTTATCCCATTATATTTGGTAGACCTTTCTTGAATACAGTTAATGCTAAGATTGATTTCAATAAGGAAATAGTCAATGTTAATTTTGGTGATATAACTCATGAGTTTAATTTCTCTAAATTTCGTAGACAGCCTCATGATAAAGAATTGCCTAGTAAGGATGAAATAATTGGTCTTGCTTCTATTGCCGTACCTCCTACTGATCCATTAGAACAATATTTGCCAGACCATGAAAATGATATGCATATGAATGAAAGAAATGAAATAGATGAGATATTCTTTAATCAAGCACCTATCCTTAAACACAATTTGCCTGTTGAAACTCTTGGAGTTCCTCCTCCACCTAAGGGTGATCGCGTGTTTGAACTTACAAAGTTACCTGATACATTGAAATATGCTTATCTTGATGAAAAGAAGATATATCATGTTATTATTAGTGCTAACCTTTCAGAGCATGAAGAAAAGAGATTACTTAAAACTCCGAGGAAGCACCGTGCTACTATTGGATATACTCTTGATGATCTTAAGGGCATTAGTCCCACTCTATGTCAACACAAGATCAATATGGAACCTGATGCCAAGCCAGTCATTGATCATCAATGACGGTTGAATCCTAAGATGAAGGATGTGGTAAGAACTGAAATATTAAAGCTTTTGGAAGTAGGTATAATTTATCCCATAGCTGGTAGAAGATGGGTAAGTCCTGTTCATTGTGTTCCTAAGAAAGGAGGTATAACTGTTGTCCCTAATGATAAAAATCAACTCATCCCACAAAGAATTGTAACTGGTTATGGGATGGTAATTGAGTTCAGGAAATTAAACAAAGCTACTAGAAAATATCATTACCCCTTGCCTTTTATTGATCAAATTTTAGAAAGATTGTCTAAGCATACGCACTTTTCTTTCCTAGATGGATATTCTGGTTTTTCTCAAATACCTCTGTCAAAAGAAGATCAAGAGAAAATTACTTTTACTTGCCCTTTTGGAACTTATGCTTATAGACGCATGCCTTTTGGTTTATGTAATGCACCTGCTATGTTTCAAAGATGTATGACGGCTATATTCTCTGATTTTTGTGAAAAGATTGTTGAGGTTTTCATGGATGATTTTTCCCTTTACGGGACTTCTTTTGATGATTGCTTAAGCAACCTTGATTGAGTTTTGCAGAGATGTGAAGAAACTAATCTTTTCTTGACATGGGAGAAGTGCCACTTCATGGTGAACGAAGGTATAGTGCTTGGGCATAAAATTTCTGAACGAGGTATTGAAGTAGATAAAGCTTAAGTTGATGCAATTGAGAAAATGCCATGTCCTAAAGATATTAAAGGTATAAAAAGTTTCCTTGGTCATGCTGGTTTCTATAGGAGATTCATTAAAGACTTCTCTAAAATTTCTAGGCCTCTCATTAATCTCTTGCAAAAAGATGTTCCATTTGTTTTTGATGATGATTGCGTAGAAGCCTTTGAAATACTTAAGAAAGCCTTAATCTCTGCACCCATTGTTCAACCACCTGATTGGAACCTACCATTTGAAATTATGTGTGATGCTAGTGATTATGATGTTGGTGCTGTTCTAGGACAAAGAGTTGGTAAGAAATTGAATGTCATCCATTATGCTAGTAAAACTCTAGATAGTGCTCAAAGAAATTATGCTACTACTCAGAAAGAATTTTTAGCAACCGTGTTTGCATGTGATAAATTCAGGTCTTATATATTTGATTCTAAAGTAATAGTTCACACCGATCATGCTACTATTAAATATCTTATGGAAAAGAAAGATGCTAAACCTAGGTTGATTAGGTCGGTCCTTTTGCTATAAGAATTTGACTTGCATATTATTGATAGAAAGGGAGCTGAGATTCCTATAGCTGATAATTTGTCTTGAATGGAAAATCTTCTTGATGACCCACTGCCTATTGATGATAGTTTTCCTGATGAACAATTAGCTGTTATAAATGCTTCTCGTAATACTCCATGGTATGCAGACTATGCTAATTACATTGTTGCTAAATACATACTGTAACACCCCCAGTGGTTAGCCATAGTAATCCCATTTTGATAATGCCAAGTCAGCATGATTAACAGTGCATGATCATCATTTGCATCATAATGCATTTCAACTCCTAACTCAAAATTCAAATTTAGATGAAAGTGAAAAATAAAAGTTGTCCAACATAGAAACTAAATTGTTCATTAAATAGCAGATAAATTAGAGGCTATGTTAAAATTGTAAACAACATTATTAAAATTGGATAAGTGACTCAAACAACTTAAAACAGTGGCTGAAAATGACATTTAGTAACCTTTTAATTTATTTAAAACAAATATGAAATGATGTTTTGCCCAAACTAGTTTTTGGTGTTAGGGTATAAAGCACTGGTATTTATGGACTAGGTCTCCCTTTTTACAAAAACCATTTGGGGCCTAAACAATTAACAGAATAGAAAAGAAAAGAAAAGAAAAGAAGAAATGGAAAAATGCCCCTGTGCACTTAAGCCCACAGCCGCACAGGAGCTGGCCCAGCCCAACTAGCCCCCTACCCCTGACGCCGCGGGAGCGCTGTCGAGCACCCTGCGTGCGCGCGCGCCCCCGAGCCCGGCCCCCCTCCCTCGGCACTCGACAGCGTGTCGCGCGCTCGCCGTGGATAAAGAGCACCCCGCGGACACCTCCGAGCCCTCCCTCGCTCACTTTCCCCCTCTCTTTCCTCCCTGCCTCCTCCCTCCGAGCGCCGCAATGGCCTCGGCCGTCTGATACGCGCGGCCACCGTCGCCCCTACACCTCGCGGCAGTGCCAGGTCGCCCCGCCGTCCCCTGCTGCTTCGCCTGCTGCATCGAACCGGAGCGGAAATCACCTGCCTCATCGCGCACGAGCTCGTCTTCAAGCTTCGGGCGCCGGTGATCGCCGTCACGATTCGCCGTCATTGCGCTACCCCGAGCCCACCCTTGCACGCCTACAGGACCACCGTGAGCACCCCGTCCTCCTTCCTCTCTCCCTGCGTCTCCCCGTAGCCGTAGCTCGCCGCCACCGTGCTCGTGCTCTGTCCGCCGCCGTCGCTGCCATTGCTGCGCTCCCAGAGTCGCTCGGCTCGGTCCCGCAGCACCAACGTGCTCCTGGTGAGCCGTAGAGGCCGCCCCGCCTTTTGCTTTGCTCGCTAGCCCACTGCAGCCCCGCGCCCGTGCACCACCCGAGAGCCCCGCCGCCAACTGTCGTCGCCGGTGTCGTTCCGACCACCCCCGGGGCCAACCACCACCACCACGCGATGCGGCTCGCTGCGCCCGTTCGTTAGAGCCCAAGCACGCCCTCGGAGATGCCCTGTGGGCGAAACCCGGGCTCGCCGGAGCTCGGCGCCGCGTTCGAGCTCGCCGGCGTGCTCCGGCGGCCGGCGCTGACCTGGCCCCGATGGGCCCCACTCCTGGGCCACTGACTTTGGGGCCCCGCGGGCCCCAGTTGACCTGTTGACCAGGTCAACAGCTGACGTGGCCGCCCTGTCTCGCTGACATGCGGGCCCTACTCGGTTAAACTGATTTAATTAACTAGAAAATCTGTTAATTAGTTAATTAATTAGTTTAAACACTAATCAGTCACTGACATGTGGGCCCAGTAGCCTAATTAGTTGATTAGTTAAAAATTAAACTCTGTTTAGACTAATCAGAGGCTGACATGTGGGCCCCACTGGTCAGGTTTGACCCTGGTTAGCCGACCGTTGACTGCTGACGTCAGCTTTACGTCACAGTGACGTCACCCTACTACTGTTTCGGATAATGTTAATTTAAATAATTAATTAAATTCCAGAAATTAATAAAAACTTTAGAAAATCATATCTTTTAATCCGTAACTCTGATGGAAAAACTTTATACATGAAAATTGCTCAGAACGACGAGACGAATCTGAATACGCGGTCCGTTTGTCCGTCACACGTCTCTAACTATCCGAACATGCAACCGTCCCCCTCCGGATCCTCTGTCCGATAATTCCAAAGACCTGGGAAATATCGTCAGATATTCTCCCGCTCCGTCTGATACGTGTAATGCTGCGTTAGACTACCCCTAGCACCGTGTATCGTATTTGTCATGCTCATGTTTGCTCTATATTTATGCTGTTTCCTCCCCCTCTTCTCTCTCGATAGAGCCGGTACCGACGCAGCTCCGGAGTTCGACGACCCCTGAAGACCTTGCCCTTGCCGCCGAGCAACCAGGCAAGCCCCCCTTTTGATCATCCCGATATCGCCCATTCTATTTCTCATGCTTGCATTAGAATTGCTGCTGCTGCTTTACCTATTCTGATGCATAGCCTGTTTATTGTAACCTGCTGTTGATAATTATCTGCATATCCTAAACTGCTTAGTATAGGCTGGGTAGAGACCTATCAGTGACCCCACTTATCCAGACTGCCGCGCTGGATCGTCAGAAGACCCGATCAACGGGAATTGAAGACCAGGCCCCGACACCGCACATCACCCCCCTTAGTTGTAACGACACTGCAGCGTTACTATCAAGTGCCGAGGGTGAAACCTCTTGTAGCACTTCTGATGTTAACTCTGTAGAGTAGCTATTCGGTCGTGGTCATCGAGGGTGATTCCTCCTTCACCGCTTCCGATAACGACGCCGTCGTACGACACCTCAAGTGTGAACCCAGTGAGGGTGATTCCTCCGAGTTCACCTTGACGGATACATCGAGTAGGAATCCAACAAGGGTGATACCTCGGATTCCCCTGATGATATGGACACACGGATAATTGGACTTTACATTGTTACTTGGATAGGCGGGTCGACCCTAAGGGGTACCCGCGTGCGCCTAAGAGGCGAGTGTTGTGAAGACGGGTGCCAGTGTGGTGCCCGAGTGGTGAATACGAGGCGCGGCCGGGCATTCTTAACCCTTGCAGCAAGTCCTCGAGACGGGGCGACGGGGTCACATCTTTCGTGAGTCTCTGCTCGTTACCGCAAGCCCTAGTCCTAACGATTTGGATATTTGATCCGAGCAGGCCTCTGGTCTGATAGCACTAACCATCACGTGGGCATAGTATGGGCGTTCTGCATCGTATGCATCAGCCGAAAGCTCTGTCAGACGTCCAGTTCAGCAGTGCGGCATGGAGTGATTGGCGCCATTGCGGTGGTGCTTGGATCTGAGCCATGTGCGCAACGACCCGGAAGGCGAGGGGCGATGGCCAAGACCCCCTTGCGCTTAGGATGTAGACCGGCGGGGACCTCTCTGCTGAGCTGTAGGTAGGGTTGTGATGTGTCGTTTGGCCGAGGCCGGGCATGACCCAGGAAAGTGTGTCCGGCCGGAGTTAATCGAGCGTGTTGGGTAAGTTGGTGCACCCCTGCAGGGAAGAATACTTCTATCGATAGTCGGTCCTACGGTAAAGGACACTCGGAGTTGTATCCTGATTGATACAATTTAGAACTGGATACTTGGATACTATGGCTCTGGGATTGCTTCTCGCAGGTAGTCGAGAAGGGATCTCCGGACAAGGTTGATGACTGTATGGCTCTGGGATTGCTTTCTCGCAGGGAGTCGAGAAAGGATCTCTGGGTGAGGTTGAGACTTAATGATACTGCTACATTATATTGTACTGTTCTACCCTCTTCTATTTCTGCAAGACCGCTGAAGATGCTAGTCTTCGATAGGACTAGGCCTTCTCTCTATTCTTGCATTTCTGCAGCCCAGTCCACATATACAGCCTCCCTTTGAAAATGTTGCATATGTAGTGTAGATCCTTGCTTGCTGAGTACTTCTGAGTACTCACGGTTGCTTTGTTTTCCTCTTCTCCCCATATCAGTTTGACGTGACCAAGATGATGGAGCCCCTGAGACAGATGCCCCGTCGATCGACTACTACTACTACCCAGAGGATGGATACTACTACGAGTTGGATGACGACCAGGAGTAGAATTGGAGGGTCCCAGGCAGGAGGCCTTCGCCTTTCGATCGTAGTGTTTTATTTTGCCCCGCCTTTCTAAAGGCCTTTCTGTTTCTGTTTCATATCTGTAATCAGATATCTGATGCTTCCGCTGACGCTTGTACGCAAGCTTATGTATTCGAGCCCTCGAGGCACCTGGCTTGTAATATAAAGCTTGTATGACTTTATTTATGTTTTAGAGTTGTGTTGTGATATCTTCCCGTGAGTCCTTAGGCTTGATCGTGTGCAATTGCGTGTATGATTAGTGCACGATTAGGCCGGGGGCGTCACAAGTTGGTATCAGAGCCGACTGACTGTAGGAACCCCCCTTTCCAACTCCTTGGCCGAAGTTGAGTCTAGTAACTAAAAAACTGTTTTACTAACTTGGCTGTGTGGCTTACGGGCCCACGTCGCCAATTGGGTGGTATTAGGATCTTTTACTCCTCGACCTTTACTCTGGGACTCTGATCTCTCTTCTACTCGGGTTAAAATTTTACTAACTCCAACATTAGGATCTCGTAATCTCATTCTCCCGGAGAGCTGGATATTCGCAACTGATCCTTTCCTTGGAACGATTAGTCTGATAATCATCATTTTCCTTTCCATTGGTTTGTTTAACCTTTCCTTTACAAGTATCTTACGCTTCTTACACTGTCATTTGACACTTTTGGAATCTCCCGGAAAAATGTGTCGTGTTCAGCGTCAACATTTTGAGTTCTTCCGAGATGTTAATTGAATTCATGAACGGCAATGCCATCCTTGCCCCTCGCTGATCTGTGTTATCATCGTCAATCTCTTTGACTACCTGTCCACGAATTGCCGTTAACCCAGAATGAGTTCAGGCTATTCTTGACTGGACTCCTCCGAAGAACATCAAGCAAGTGAGAAGTTTTCTCGGCCTTGCAAGTTATTGCCGTCGATTTGTCGAGAACTTTTCTAAGATTGCTAAGCCCCTGACTGATCTGCTTCACAAGGGCGTTAAGTTTGAATGGACAGAAAAATGTCAGGAAAGTTTTCAAACACTCAAAGACAAGCTGACATCTGCCCCAGTACTTTCTCCTCCAGATACCCGCAAAGACTTTGTGATTTATTGTGATGCATCCCGTGAAGGATTAGGCTGTGTCCTAATGCAAGAGCGTAAAGTGATTGCTTATGGCTCTCGTCAGTTGCGCCCACATGAAGAGAATTATCCGGTACATGATCTAGAACTAGCTGCTGTCATCTATGCATTGCAGTTGTGGCGACATTACCTTCTCGGTAATCGTTGCGAGATCTGCACGGATCATAAAAGTCTGAAGTACTTGTTCACTCAACCGTCTCTAAACCTCCGTCAGCAAAGATGGATGGAGGCCATTGCGGACTATGATTTGGGTATTTCCTATACCCCTGGCAAGGCTAACGTGATGGCTGATGCCTTAAGCCGCAAGTCCTATTGCGACAACCTCATGGTTAGGCAAGCACAACCTCGTCCTTTTGAACAACTGTGCAAGCTAAATCAGGTGCCCACATATATAGAGTCAAAAGAGAGATTGAGTCCGAAGGAAAGGCATCAGTGAGTTGCAATGGGAGCATCTCAACATCCTCTGGTAGAATCTGTGCAATCCAAGCCTTCTGGGACATTCTGTGTATTGTTCCACAGGGTTCTCTTAATAACCTTGTGATACAACCAGATCTTGAGAAAGCTGTTAAGAATGCGCAAGCTAAAGATGCTGAAATTGATCTGATGAAGAAAGACCTTCACCTTGTAAAGTACAGGGATTTCTTGCTGTCTGAAGATGGAACCTTGTATTTCAGAAACCGCATTATCGTACCTCGCTTCGAACTCATGACTGACAAGGTCATGAAGGAGGCACATGATACCCCGCTGTCTATTCATCCGGGTAGCACCAAGATGTATCGTGATCTCCGTCAAAGGTACTGGTGGTCTAAAATGAAGCAGGATATTGCTCGATATGTTGCTGAATGTGATGTGTGTCGTCGCATTAAAGCAGAACATCAGAAACCAGCTGGAATTCTGCAACCACTTCCTATTCCTCTATGGAAATGGGATAAGGTTCAGATGGATTTCGTTACAGGACTTCCCAGGTCACAGAAGGGTCACGATGCTATTCTTGTCGTCGTCGACCAACTCTCTAAAGTTGCACACTTTCTGCCTGTCAAAGAAACGATCACTGCTAGTCAGTTAGCAGAGTTGTATATCTCCAGAATTGTTTCACTCCACGGTATTCCGAAGGAGATTAGTTCGGACCGTGGCGGTCTTTTCACTTCCAAATTCTGGGAAAGTTTCCAAACAGCTATGGGAACTCATATTACCTGGAGTTCAGCTTATCACCCCCAATCCCAAGGCCAAGTTGAACGGGTTAATCAAGTGCTTGAAGACATGCTTCGAGCTTGTGTTATTTCTTTCGGCAAGAAGTGGGAAGAATCTCTCCCATATGCCGAGTTCTCTTATAACAACAGCTATCAAGCCAGCTTGAAAATGGCTTCCTTCGAAGTTCTATATGGACGTAAGTGTCGAACCCCTCTGAATTGGTCAGAAACTGGGGAACAACCACTCGTGGGTCCGGATATTATTCAACACGCCGAAGAACAAGTTCGTATTGTCCGAGAAAATCTCAAGGCGGCTCAGGACCGCCAGAAGAGCAACTATGATCGCAAACGATGGGGTTTGACTTATCAACCTGGTGATCAAGCTTATCTGCGAGTCACCCCGATGAAAGGCACTCACCATTTTGGAATCAAGGGCAAGCTAGCTCCACGCTACATTGGTCCTTTCCGCATTGTTGCTAGACGTGGTCAGGTGGCATATAAATTGGAGTTGCCGCCGCAATTCTCTCATATCCACGACGTATTCCATGTGTCGCAACTTCGTCAATGCTTCAAGGAATCTCCACACCGAGCTGTGGATCACGAGGTGCTCGAATTGCAAGATGACCTATCTTATAAGGAGCATCCGATCCGCATTCTCGATGAAGCTGAACGTCGAACCCGTCAGAAGGTTACCAAGTTCCTCAAAGTGCAGTGGTCAAATCATACCGAAGATGAAGCCACTTGGGAACGCGAGGATAATCTTCGTGCGGAATACCCCGAACTTTTTCCTTCTACCTCTTAATTCTCGGGACGAGAATTCTTGTTAGTAGAGGAGATTTGTAACACCCCCAGTGGTTAGCCACGGTAATCCCATTTTGATAATGCCAAGTCAGCATGATTAACAGTGCATGATCATCATTTGCATCATAATGCATTTCAACTCCTAACTCAAAATTCAAATTTAGATGAAAGTGAAAAATAAAAGTTGTCCAACATAGAAACTAAATTGTTCATTAAATAGCAGATAAATCAGAGGCTATGTTAAAATTGTAAACAACATTATTAAAATTGGATAAGTGACTCAAACAACTTAAAACAGTGGCTGAAAATGACATTTAGTAACCTTTTAATTTATTTAAAACAAATATGAAATGATGTTTTGCCCAAACTAGTTTTTGGTGTTAGGGTATAAAGCACTGGTATTTATGGACTAGGTCTCCCTTTTTACAAAAACCATTTGGGGCCTAAACAATTAACAGAATAGAAAAGAAAAGAAAAGAAAAGAAGAAATGGAAAAATGCCCCTGTGCACTTAAGCCCATAGCCGCACAGGAGCTGGCCCAGCCCAACTAGCCCCCTCCCCCTACCCCTGACGCCGCGGGCGCGCTGTCGAGCACCCTGCATGTGCGCGCGCCCCCGAGCCCGGCCCCCTCCCTCGGCACTCGACAGCGCGTCGCGCGCTCGCCGTGGATAAAGAGCACCCCGCGGACACCTCCGAGCCCTCCCTCGCTCACTTTCCCCCTCTCTTTCCTCCCTGCCTCCTCCCTCCGAGCGCCGCAATGGCCTCGGTCGTCTGATACGCGCGGCCACCGTCGCCCCTACACCTCGCGGCAGTGCCAGGTCGCCCCGTCGTCCCCTGCTGCTTTGCCTGCTGCATCGAACCGGAGCGGAAATCACCTGCCTCGTCGCGCACGAGCTCGTCTACAAGCTTCGGGCGCCGGTGATCGCCGTCACGATTCGCCGTCGTTGCGCTACCCCGAGCCCACCCTTGCACGCCTAAAGGACCACCGTGAGCACCCCGTCCTCCTCCCTCTGTCCCTGCGTCTCCCCGTAGCCGTAGCTCGCCGCCACCGTGCTCGTGCTCTGTCCGCCGCCGTCGCTGCCATTGCTGCGCTCCCAGAGCCGCTCGGCTCGGTCCCGCAGCACCAACGTGCTCCTGGTGAGCCGTAGAGGCCGCCCCGCCTTTTGCTTTGCTCGCTAGCCCACTGCAGCCACGCGCCCGTGCACCACCCGAGAGCCCCGCCGCCAACCGTCGTCGCCGGCGTCGTTCCGACCACCCCCGGGGCCAACCACCACCACCACGCGATGCGGCTCGTTGCGCCCGTTCGTTAGAGCCCAAGCACGCCCTCGGAGATGCCCTGTGGGCGAAACCCGGGCTCGCCGGAGCTCGGCGCCGCGTTCGAGCTCGCCGGCGTGCTCCGGCGGCCGGCGCTGACCTGGCCCCGATGGGCCCCGCTCCTGGGCCACTAACTGTGGGGCCCCGCGGGCCCCAGTTGACCTGTTGACCAGGTCAACAGCTGACGTGGCCACCCTGTCTCGCTGACATGCGGGCCCCACTCGGTTAAACTAATTTAATTAACTAGAAAATCTGTTAATTAGTTAATTAATTAGTTTAAACACTAATCAGTCACTGACATGTGGGCCCAGTAGCCTAATTAGTTGATTAGTTAAAAATTAAACTCTGTTTAGACTAATCAGAGGCTGACATGTGGGCCCCACTGGTCAGGTTTGACCCTGGTCAGCCGACCGTTGACTGCTGATGTCAGCTTTACGTCACAGTGACGTCACCCTACTACTGTTTCGGATAATGTTAATTTAAATAATTAATTAAATTCCAGAAATTAATAAAAACTTTAGAAAATCATATCTTTTAATCCGTAACTCCGATCGAAAAACTTTATACATGAAAATTGCTCAGAACGACGAGACGAATCTGAATCCGCAGTCCGTTCGTCCGTCACGCGTCTCTAGCTATCCGAACATGCAACCGTCCCCCTCCGGATCCTCTGTCCGATAATTCCAAAGACCTGGGAAATATCGTCAGATATTCTCCCGCTCCGTCTGATACGTGTAATGCTGCGTTAGACTACCCCTAGCACCGTGTATCGTATTTGTCATGCTCATGTTTTCTCTATATTTATACTGTTTCCTCCCCCTCTTCTCTCTCGATAGAGCCGGTACCGACGCAGCTCCGGAGTTCGACGACCCCTGAAGACCTTGCCCTTGCCGCCGAGCAACCAGGCAAGCCCCCCTGTTGATCATCCCGATATCGCCCATTCTATTTCTCATGCTTGCATTAGAATTGCTGCTGCTGCTGCTTTACCTATTCTGATGCATAGCCTGTTTATTGTAACCTGCTGTTGATAATTATCTGCATATCCTAAACTGCTTAGTATAGGCTGGGTAGAGACCTATCAGTGACCCCACTTATCACGGCTGCCGCGCTGGATTGTCAAAAGACCCGATCAACGGGAATTGAAGACCAGGCCCCGACACCGCACATCACCCCCCTTAGTTGTAACGACACTGCAGCGTTACTATCGAGTGCCGAGGGTGAAACCTCTTGTAGCACTTCTGATGTTAACTCTGTAGAGTAGCTATTCGGTCGTGGTCATCGAGGGTGATTCCTCCTTCACCGCTTCCGATAACAACGCCGTCGTACGACACCTCAAGTGTGAACCCAGTGAGGGTGATTCCTCCGAGTTCACCTTAACGGATACATCGAGTAGGAATCCAACGAGGGTGATACCTCGGATTCCCCTGATGATATGGACACACGGATAATTGGACTTTACATTGTTACTTGGATAGGCGGGTCGACCCTGAGGGGTACCCGCATGCGCCTAAGAGGCGAGTGTTGTGAAGACGGGTGCCAGTGTGGTGCCCGAGTGGTGAATACGAGGCGCGGCCGGGCATTCTTAACCCTTGCAGCAAGTCCTCGAGACGGGGCGACGGGGTCACATCTTTCGTGAGTCTCTGCTCGTTACCGCAAGCCCTAGTCCTAACGATTTGGATATTTGATCCGAGCAGGCCTCTGGTCTGATAGCACTAACCATCACGTGGGCATAGTATGGGCGTTCTGCATCGTATGCATCAGCCAAAAGCTTTGTCAGACGTCCAGTTCAGCAGTGCGGCATGGAGTGATTGGCGCCATTGCGGTGGTGCTTGGATCTGAGCCATGTGCGCAACGACCCGGAGGGCGAGGGGCGATGGCCAGGACCCCCTTGCGCTTAGGATGTAGACCGGCGGGGACCTCTCTGCTGAGCTGTAGGTAGGGTTGCGATGTGTCGTTTGGCCGAGGCCGGGCATGACCCAGGAAAGTGTGTCCGGCCGGAGTTAATCGAGCGTGTTGGGTAAGTTGGTGCACCCCTGCAGGGAAGAATACTTCTATCGATAGCCGGTCCTACGGTAAAGGACACTCGAAGTTGTATCCTGATTGATACAATTTAGAACTGGATACTTGGATACTATGGCTCTGGGATTGCTTCTCGCAGGGAGTCGAGAAGGGATCTCCGGACGAGGTTGATGACTGTATGGCTCTGGGATTGCTTTCTCGCAGGGAGTCGAGAAAGGATCTCTGGGTGAGATTGAGACTTAATGATACTGCTACATTATATTGTACTGTTCTACCCTCTTCTATTTCTGCAAGACCGCTGAAGATGCTAGTCTTCGATAGGACTAGGCCTTCTCTCTATTCTTGCATTTCTGCAGCCCAGTCCACATATACAGCCTCCCTTTGAAAATGTTGCATATGTAGTGTAGATCCTTGCTTGCTGAGTACTTCTGAGTACTCACGGTTGCTTTGTTTTCCTCTTCTCCCCATATCAGTTTGACGTGACCAAGATGACGGAGCCCCTGAGACAGATGCCCCGTCGATCGACTACTACTACTACCCAGAGGATGGATACTACTACGAGTTGGATGACGACCAGGAGTAGAATTGGAGGGTCCCAGGCAGGAGGCCTTCGCCTTTCGATCGTAGTGTTTTATTTTTCCCCGCCTTTCTAAAGGCCTTTCTGTTTCTGTTTCATATCTGTACTCAGATATCTGATGCTTCCGCTGACGCTTGTACGCAAGCTTATGTATTCGAGCCCTCGAGGCCCCTGGCTTGTAATATAAAGCTTGTATGACTTTATTTATGTTTTAGAGTTGTGTTGTGATATCTTCCCGTGAGTCCTTAGGCTTGATCGTGTGCAATTGCATGTATGATTAGTGCACGATTAGGCCGGGGGCGTCACACATACCACCCAGTTTCACATGTCAACAAAAGAAAAAGTTCTTCTTTGATTTAAGACATTACTTTTGGGATGACCCACATCTTTATAAAGAAGGAGTAGATGGTGTTATTAGACGTTGTGTACCTGAGCATTCACAGGAACAAATCCTATGGAAGTGTCATTCCGAGGCATACGGAGGACACCATGCTGGAGACAGAACTGCACATATGGTATTACAGTCTAGTTTTTACTGGCCTACTCTCTTCAAGGATGCACGTAAGTTTTCCTTTCTTGTGATGAATGTCAAAGAATTGGTAATATTGGTAGATGCCAGGAAATGCCTATGAATTATTCACTTGTTATTGAACCATTTGATGTTTGTGGTTTTGATTATATGGGACTTTTTCCTTCCTCTAATGGGTATACACATATTTTAGTTGTTGTTGATTACGTTAATAAGTGGGTGGAAGCTATTCAAACTAGTAGTGTTGATCACAACACTTCTATTAAAATGCTTAAAGAAGTTATCTTCCTGAGGTTTGGAGTCCCTGGATATTTAATGACTGATGGTAGTTCACATTTTATTCATGGTGCTTTCCATAAACTTATTGCTAAATATCATGTTAACCATAGAATTGCATCCCCTTGTCATCCTCAGTCTAGTGGTCAAGTTTAATTGAGTAATAGAGTGATCAAATTAATTTTGCAAAAGACCATTAATAGATCTCGAAAGAATTGGTCTAAGAAACTTGATGATGCATTGTGGGCATACATAACCGCTTATAAGAATCCTATGGGTATGTCTCCATATAAAACTGTTTATGGAAAAGCATGCAATTTACCTCTTGAGTTAGAACATAAAGCATATTGGGCAATTAAAGAACTTAACTATGATTTCAAACTTGTCAGTGAAAAGAGGTTATTTGATATTAGCTCCCTAGATGTGGAGAACCCAAGCCTATGAAAATGCCAAGTTGTTTAAAGAAAAATTTAAAAAATGGCATGATAAAAGAATTCAAAAACGGGAATTCACAGTGGGTGAGTATGTTCCATTGTACAACTCTCATTTTAATTTTTTTGCAGGAAAACTTCTTTCCAAATGGGAAGGACCGTATATCATTGAAGAATTTTATCGCTCCGGAGCTATCGAGATCAATAATGCCGAGGGCACTAATCCGAGGGTGGTCAATGGACAAAGAATTAAACATTATATCTCAGGTACACCTATTAATGTTGAAACTAACATTGTTCAAACTATGACACCGGAGGAACACATAAGAGAGACCTTCCGGAGTACTCCGGAATCCTGAAAAGGAGTAGGTATGTGATACGGTAAGTAAACCAACTCCAAAAATTCCACAAAAACAATTTCTGTCCGTTTTGGAATATTAGAAAAAATACAAAAAATGAGAAACAACCGAGAGGACCCACGAGGAGGCCACAAGGCAGTAGGCGCGCCCAGGTGCCTTGTGGGCCCCTCTTGTGCCTTCCCGACTCCATTTTCCTCTGTAACAATTGTCCTACAAGATAAAAAATTCTTTGTATATACTCCTGGATGTTTTGACCACAATATCACAAGATTCTCCTCTGTTCTTGTTTTGTGCTATTTTCCTGATAGATCTAGATCACCATGTCTCCACCAAATTCGTCTAAGGACAAGTTCTATGAGAAGGTCATCAACCCCTACCTACCAGAGGTGATGAAACACCCTTAAGACATTGAGATGTGTGAGGGCGTGCTTCACATCCGGGACGTTCAAGGGCCCAAGAAGAGCGGAAGCGTGGAGGCTAGGCTCGAAGCAGTGGAGCAGGAGATCTTCAAGTGCCAAGGGATGGTGGAACATGGACTTAACGCCAACCACTCCATGATCACGGAATTCACCCGTGAGCACAAGGTGGATGGCAAGGAGATCGGAGACACCATCTTCAAGCTCAATGATCAAATTGACTATCTCCAGGCCCAAATCTATGATCTCCAAAATCAAAATTTTGAGTATGAGGCAAAATTTAAAGGTATGAGCTTAGTTGCAGTTTCAGGACCCCGGAGACTCGTTCATCCTTTTATGATGGGGAACATATGCCGTGGAAGACAGAGGGCAAGCCCACTACCTCATCATCACCATCATCACCGAAGAAAGAAACTTGAGTACACGGGTATGGGCACCACCCTAGGCTTGTGCCAAGCTTGGGGGAGGTACCCCGGTATCGTATCACCATCACTTTTATTATCTTTACCTATCTTAGTTCGATCCTTAGTTATTTTGTGATTTAGAAGAATAAAAGTTTAGTATGATCTATTTTCGAGTGCTAGTTTCATGATCTATCTATCTATGTAATTGAGTTGAGAGTTATATAATAAAGAGTAGTTTGAGTTTTGCTTTTATGTTTCAATCCTAGCAATGAACATAATGAAAAGATCATATGCTAATCCCATGAAAAGTAATGACTTTACATAAAGAAAAGTATAAGTGATAAATTTGTTGGAAGTTAACAAACATAGTATTGTTCAATGATGCAATTCATGAAAGATTAATAAGGGGAGAGAAGATTCACATATAAATATACTATCTTGGACATCTTTTATGATTGTGAGCCCCCATCAAGTATTCTATGTCAATTTGTTGACGTTGGACAAGGAAGACAACGTAATGAGTTATGTTTGCTTATATTCACATATAATTTATATTGTCATGGATCCTCCAATATGTGGTGCTTTCTCAATATCTTTTGCTAGCCAAAAATCCGCACCAAGTAGAGATACTACTTGTGCATCCACAACCCTTAAACCGGTTTCATGTCATAAGAGTCCACTATATCTACCTATGGATTGAATAAGATCCTTCAAGTAAGTTGTCATTGGTGCATAAAGCAATAAAAATAGCTCCTAAATATGTATGATCTTTTATTGTAAGGGAAAATAAGCTTTGTACGCTCTTGTGATGGTAAAGAAATAAAAGTGACAGACTACATAATAAAGGTTGCTATCACAAGGGGCAATATAAAGTGACGTTCCTTTACATTAAGAGCTTGCACATCCAAAAATAAAAAGTGCAAGACAACCTTTGCTTCCCTCTGCGAAGGGCCTATCTTTTACTTTTATGTATTTACTTTTCACGCAAGAGTCAATAGTGTTCTTCTCTATTCCTTTTTCATTTTTTCTCTTTGCAAGCATCATGTGTTGGGAAAGATCTAGGCATATATATCCAGTTGGATATGAGTGATCATGAGTTATTATTGTTGACATTACCCTTGAGGTAAATAAGTTGGGAGGCAAAACTACAAGCCCTTATCTTTCTATGTGTTTGACCGAAACTTTTGCTCCATATATATGTCGTGAGTGTCAACAATCATAGAAAATTAAATGATAGTTGAGTATGTGGACTTGCTAAACAAAAGCTCTTACATGAGACCTTTCCTGAGAATATGATGAATTGTAATTTCTTTGTTGACTAAGAAGCATAGTTTGTTAGTTTTCAAGAAAGTTTACGCTTTATACTTCGTTACTATGATGAATTGTTACTTGATCATGAGAAGTTTTATGATGATATATTGCTGCTATGATAATGATCATGATGCTACTATGTTCGTATTTTGTTTTTATCGACACTTCTCTCTAAACATGTGGTCATGATTATCGTTAGCGGCTTTCGCTTGAGGACAAGCGAGGTCTAAGCTTGGGGGAGTTGATATGTCCATTTTGCATCATGTTTTCCTACTGTTATTTATAATATTTTTTATCATTACAACACTTTGTGATGCAATTCTAATGCCTTTTCTCTCTTAATTTGCAAGATTTACATGAAGAGGGAGATTGTCGGCAGCTTGAATTTTGGACCTGAAAAAGCTATATCAGAGATACATATTCTGCACAACTCCAAATGAGCTGAAATTTCACGGGAATTTTTTATGAAATATATAAAAAATACTGGAGCAAAGAAGTACCAGAGGGGTGATATGACTCCAATGTATCTATAATTTTTTATTGTTCTATGCTGTTATATTATCAATCTTGGATGTTTTATATTCATTTACTAGCAACTTTATAGCATTTTTTGGGACTAACCTATTAAATTAGTGCCCAGTGCCAGTTGTTGTTTTTTGCTTGTTTTTTACTTTGCAGAATATTAATACCAAACGAAGTCCAAATGCCACGAAACTTTTTGGAGATTTTTTTCTGGCAAGAAGAGACCCTGGAAGCTTTTGGAGGCCACGAGAAGAGGCTCGTGGGGCCCACTAGGCACCAGGGCGTGCCAGTGGCCCCCCGCGCGCCCTGGTGTGCAGTGGGGCCCATGGGCACCGCCTTGACCTACCTCCGCCTCTATAAATACTCCAAAATCCCAAAAACCCTAGGGGAGTCGACGAAATACTTTTTCCGCTGCCACAAGTTTCAGAACAACGAGATTCAATCTAGAGGCCTTTTCCGGCACTCTGCCAGAGGGGGCAACGATCACGGAGGGGGTTTTCATCATCCTTGCTGCCCCTCCGATGATGCATGAGTAGTTTACCAAAGACCTACGGGTCTGTAGTTAGTAGCTAGATGGCTTCTTCTCTCTTTTTGATCTTCAATACAATGTTCTCCTTGATGTTCTTGGAGATCTATTTGATGTAACTCTTTTTGCGGTGTGTTTGTTGGGATCCGATGAATTGTGGGTTTATGATCTGATCTATCCATGAATATTATTTGAGTTTTCTCTGAACTCTTTTATGCATGATTGTTATAGCCTCGTATTTCTTCTCCAGTTTATTGGTTTGGTTTGGCCAACTAGATTGATTTATCTTGCCATGGGAAGAGGTGCTTTTTGATGGGTTCGATCTTGTGGTGCTCAATCTCAGTGGCAGAAAGAGACATGACACGCATGTATCATTGCTATTAAGGGTAACAAGATGGGGTTTATTCATACGTGAGTTTATCTTATCTACATCATGTCATCTTGCTTAAAGCATTACTCCGTTTTTGCATGAACTTAATACACTAGATGCATGCTGGATAGCGGTCGATGTGTGGAGTAATAGTAGTAGATGCAAGCAGGAGTCGATCTACTAATCTTGGACGTGATGCCTATATACATGATCATTGCCTTAGATATCGTCATAATTATTCGCTTTTCTGTCAATTGCCCAACAATAATTTGTTTACTCACCGTATGCTATTTTCTAGAGAGAAGCCTCTAGTGAAAACTATGGCCCCCGGGTCTATTTTCTATCATATATTAAACCAAAAATACCTTGCTGCAATTTTCTTTTATTTATTTTATTTTGTGTTTTTGTTAGATCTATTTATCAAAACCTATACAATTTAATCTATCTCAATACTGTTGAGGGATTGACAACCCCTTTATGCGTTGGGTTGCAAGTATTTGTTGGTTGTGTGCAGGTGTTGTTTACATAGTGTTGCTTGGTTCTCCTACTGGATTGATAACCTTGGTTTCATAACTAAGGGAAATACTTACCTCTGTTGTGTTGCATCATCCTCTCCTCTTCGGGGAAATCCCAACACAGCTCACAAGTAGCAAGGGACCCACCAGCTGCCCACAAAGGCACCTGGGTGTGGCCACCCCCCTTGGGCGCGCCCAGGTACCTTGTGGGGCCACTAGCAGGACCCCGGTCCCCATCTTCTGCTATATGAAGGGTTTTGACCTAGAAAAAATAAGGAGAGGACTTTCAGGACGAAGCGCCGCCGTCTCGAGGCGGAACCTGGGCAGGAGCAATTTTGCTCTCCGGCGGAGCGATTCCGCCGGGGATACTTCCCTTCGGGAGGGGCAACTCAAAGCCATCGACATCACCAACAACCCTCTCATCGTGGGAGGACCAATCTTCATCAACATCTTCACCATCACCATCTCATCTCAAACCCTAGTTCATCTCTTGTATCCAATCTCTATCTCAAAACCTCAGATTGGTACCTGTGGGTTGCTAGTAGTGTTGATTACATCTTGTAGTTGATGCTAGTTGGTTTATTTGGTGGAAGATTATATGTTGAGATCCTTGATGCTATTCAATACCCATCTGATCTTGAATATGAATATGATTTGTGAGTAGTTACTTTTGTTCTTGAGGACATGGGAGAAGTCTTGTTATAAATAATCATGTGAATTTGGTATTCGTTCGATATTTTGATGATATGTATGTTGTTGCTTCCTTTAGTGGTGTCATGTGAACGTCAACTACATGATACTTCACCATACTTGGGCCTAAGGGAAGGCATTGTGGAGTAGTAATTAGATGATGGGTTGCTAGAGTGACAGAAGCTTAAACCCTAGTGTATGCGTTATTCCGTAAGGGGCTTATTTGGATCCATATGTTTCATGTTATGGTTAGATTTATCTTAATTCTTCTTTCGTAGTTGTGGATGCTTGTGAGAGGGGGTAATCATAAGTGGGAGGCTTGTTCAAGTAAGAACAACACCCAAGCACCGGTCCACACACATATCAAATTATCAAAGTAGCGAACGCGAATCAAATAAACATGATGAAAGTGACTAGATGAAATTCACAATTGTCCTCGAGAATGCTTTGCTTATTATAAGAGACCGTTCCGTCCTGTCCTTTGCTATAAAAAGGATTGTGCTACCTTGCTGCACCTTTGTTACCATTATTACTTGTTGCTCGTTACAAATTACCTTGCTATCAAACTATCTGTTACCGATAATTTCAGTGTTTGCGGAGAATACTTTGCTGAAACCCGCTTGTCATTTCCTTCTGCTCCTCGTTGGGTTCAATGCTCTTACTTATCAAAAGGACTACGATTGATCCCCTATACTTGCGGGTCATCAGTCATCACAGCGACGAGGGTTGGCCCATCAACACCAGATCTGGGCACTACCAGAGCAGACCAGAGCTTCCCTCTACTACACCCCTTGCCGCCCACACGACCAAGAGGTGTCGTCACCATGGAGCTCACCGGAAAGCCAATCATGAAGCCTGCAATCCGGGACCGTCGCCCCGACATCCATGCCCCTAGACATCACCCACTATCCATGTCACGCCCACCCAATTGCGGTAGGAGGAGTGAAAGGCACTTCCTTTCACTCCTAGCCCGACATCAGCCAGCAGATCTGGGCCGGCGCGTCCACGGTAGGAAGTGCACACACATGCATCCCTAGATGGTCTCAACGGACTGGGGGGAATACAATCCAGTGACTGCTGAAAGGCACCACTGAGCAAGATCGAACGCCGCCACCACGTGTCAACCCACCGCCATACCACCTCCAGGGCCGCCAGCCGCTGAGCATCCCGTCAGGGAGGCCGCCACACGCCCCGTCTGATGAAGAGGACAACTCGCACCGCCCAAGGAAGCCACATCCATCGCCGCCCCAAGCACGCCAGGACCCGAGCGGCGCATCACCCCGCAAGGAGAAACTCAACCTATCAAGGTGTCAGATCTTAGGGTTTGGAGGAGGGGCTTCCACCAATTCCACATATTTGACAACGGCATGCCTTTTGTTGCTGGCCCACATTACAATAACTATTGATGTTGGCTTGAACTACGTTGGTATTTCCCCAAAGAGGAAGGGATGATGCAGCACAGCAACGGTAGGTATTTCCCTCAGTGATGAGACCAAGGTTATCGAACCAGTAGGAGAACCAAGCAACACTGCGTAAACAACACCTGCACACAAAGAACAAATACTTGCAACCCGACGTGTTAAAGGGGTTGTCAATCCCTTTCGGGTAACGGCGCCAGAAATTGACAAACGGACGTGAGATAAATTGTAGTAGATTGGATAAATAGATCGAGAATAAAATAAAGTGAAGCAAAATATTTTTGGGTTTTTAGAAATATAGATCTGAAAATAAAAGTGGCAAATAAATAAAAAGGCAAATAGCAAAATAGATCTGAAAATATATGATGAGAAAATAGACTCGGGGGCCGTAGATTTCACTAGTGGCTTCTCTCGAGAAAAATAGCATACGGTGGGTAAACAAATTACTGTTGGGCAATTGATAGAACTTCAAATAATTATGACGATATCCAGGCAATGATCATTATATAGGCAGCACGTCCAAGATTAGTAGACCGACTCCTGCCTGCATCTACTACTATTACTCCACACATCGACCGCTATCCAGCATGCATCTAGTGTATTAAGTTCATGGAGAAACGGAGTAATGCAATAAGAATGATGACATGATGTAGACAAAATCTATTTATGTAGAAATAGACCCCATCTTGTTATCATTAATAGCAACGATACATACATGTCGGTTCCCCTTCTGTCACTGGGATCAAGCACCGTAAGATCGAACCCATCACAAAGCACCTCTTCCCATGGCAAGAAAAATTGATCTAGTTGGCCTAACTAAACCAAAGATTCGAAGAAGAAATACGAGGCTATAAGCAATCATGCATATAAGAGATCAAAAGACTCAAATAACTTTCATGGATAAAAACATAGATCTGATCATAAACTCAAAGTTCATCGGATCCCAACAAACACACCGCAAAAAAGAGTTACATCAAATAGATCTCCAAGAGACCATTGTATTGAGAATCAAAAGAGAGAGAGAGGAAGCCATCTAGCTACTTCCTACGGACCTGTAGGTCTACAATGAACTACTCACGCATCATCGGAGAGGCACCAATGAGGATGATGAACCCCTCCGTGATGGTGTTTAGATTGGATCTATGGTTTCTGGAACTTACGGCGGCTGGAATTGATTTTCGTCGACTCCCTAGGGTTTCTAGAATATTGGGGTATTTATAGAGCAAAGAGGTGGTGCGGGAGGCCACCGAGGTGGGCACAACCCACCAGGGCACGCCTGGGCCTCCAGGCGCGCCCAGGTGGGTTGTGCCCCCCTCGGGGCACCCCTCTGGTACTTCCTTGGCCCAACTTGTGTCTTCTGGTCCAGAAAAAATCACCAAAAAGTTTCGCTGCGTTTGGACTCCGTTTGGTATTGATTTCCTGCGAAGTAAAAAAACAAGCAAAAAACAGCAACTGTCACTGGGCACTATGTCAATAGGTTAGTCCCAAAAAATGATATAAAGTTGCTATAAAATGATTGTAAAATATCCAAGAATGATAATATAATAGCATGGAACAATCAAAAATTATAGATACGTTGGAGACGTATCAGCATCCCCAAGCTTAATTCCTGCTCGTCCTCGAGTAGGTAAATGATAAAAACAGAATTTTTGATGTGGAATGCTGCCTAACATGTTCATCACATATTCTTTTCTTTGTAGCATGGACATTTGGACTTTTATATGATTCAAAGCAATAGTCTAGTTTTGACATGAAGATTTCAATACTCAAGCATATCAACAAGCAATCATGTCTTTCAAAATATCAACACTAAAGCAAGTTATCCCTATCCCATTATGCTCAATCATTGATCCATTCATGAAACACACTCGCATATTAGCTACACCCAATGCTCAAGTACGATCATAGTGCCCCTTAGTTGGTGCTTTATAAGAGAAGATGGAGACTCAAAATAAAAATTGCATAAAGTAAAAGAAAGGCCCTTCACAGAGGGAAGTAGGGATTTGTAGAGGTGCCAGAGCTCAAAGCGAAAAAAGTAGAGATAAAACATTTTGGGTGGCATGCTTTTCCTGTCAACGAAAATGATCGAGTACTTCCCAATACTTTCCATGCTAGATATATCATAGGCGGTTCCCAAACTGAAAGTAAAGTTTATTACTTTTTCCACCATTCTTTCACATTCCACGGCTAGCCGAATCCACGGGTGCCATCCATACCAACACTTTCCAAGGAATTTATTATTTGACAACATAAAGTAAATTCATTTTTCTCATTTCGGGACTGGGCATCCCTAATACCTTTGCTGTAATCTCGTGCAATGACAAGTGAATAAACACTCATCTTGAGAATAACACATCTAGCATGGAAATATATCAGCCACCCCCTACCGTTTCATGAGCGGTACGAGCACACAAAAGAGAAATTTATTTTGAAATTAGAGATGGCACATACAAATTTGCTTAGAACGGCACGGAAATACCGCATATAGGTAGTTATAGTGGACTCATATGGCAAAAACTGGTTTAAGGATTTTGGATGCACAAGTAGTGATCATACTTAGTGCAAATGAAGGCTAGCAAAAGATTGAGAAGCATCCAACCAAGAAACAAAAAATCTCATAAGCGAGCATTAAGCATAACTAACACCAAATAATGCACCACAAGTAGGATGTAATTTCATTGCATAACTATTGACTTTCGTGCTTGCATAGGGAATCACAAACCTTAACATCAATATTCTTACTAAGCCATAATTACTCATTAACATGACTCACATATTATATCATCATATCGCAAAACTATTACAAGGAATCAAGTTTATTTTGTCCAATGATCTTCATGAAAGTTTTTATTATATCCCTCTTGGATATCTATCACTTTGGGACTAATTTCATATGTTGCTTTTGATAGCTCAAACAAATTCAAGTGAAGAACATGAGCATAAAAATTTTCTTCTCTCAAAATAATTTAAGTGAAGCAAGAGAGAATTTCTTAAAAAAATTACTAACTCTCAAATAAATCTAAGTGAAGCATGAGAGCATTTCTTCAAAAATACTAAAGCACACCGTGCTCAAAAAGATATAAGTGAAGCACTAGAGCAATTCCATAGCATAAAAAGATTTAAGTGAAGCATAGAGAGCAATTCTAACAATTCATAGCATAATTTTGGCTCACTCAAATAGGTGTGTCCAGCAAGGATTCATGACTAAAAATAAAAATCAAAACAAGCAAAGACTCATATCATACAAGACGCTCCAAGCAAAACTCATGATATGTGACGATTAAAAATATAGCTCCAAGTAAAATACTGATGGTCGTTAGAAGAAAGAGGGGATGCCACTCGGGCATCCCCAAGCTTAGTTGCTTGCTTCTCTTTGGATAATGGCTTGGGGTGCCATGTGGCATCCCCAAGCTTAGGCTCTTCTTACTCCTTATTCCTTCATCCATCGTAATCTCACCCAAAACTTGAAAACTTCAATCACACAAAACTCAACAAAACCTTCGTGAGATCTGTTAGTGTAAGAAAACCAATCTTTACTTTAAGTACTGTAGAAAACCCATTCAAATTTTGTTCTTGCATTATATCTACTGTATTCTAACTTTACCATAGCTTATAACCTCCAATACAAACCATAGATTCATCAAAATAAGCACACAATGCAAAGAAAACAGAATCTGTCAAAAACAGAATAGTCTGCAAAGATACAAATTGTTCTCATACTTCTGTAACTCCAAACATTCTTAACAATTAGGAAAACAGAGGCAATTTGTATATCAATCTTTTGTAAAAAAAACAGAATTTTTCGTCTCTTCTTTCAATTTTCAAAATTGTTTTACTAGATGCAAAAGTTTCTGTTTTCCAACAAGATCAAATCAACTATCACCAAAGCTATCCCAAAGGCTTTACTTGGCACAAACACTAATTAAAACACACAAAAAACACAATCATAACAGTAGCATAATTGTGCAAACACTCAAGAACAGAAATAAAAATACAAAAATAAATTTTATTCATTGGGTTGCCTCCCAACAAGCGCTATCGTTTTACGCCCTTAGCTAGGCATAATGCAAAGATCTAAGTATTGTCATCTTTAATTTCCAATTCTTCAATCAAACACTTGGAATTCTTCAAAGATTTAGCATACAAATTTTCAATAACAATACTTCTAGGAACAAGATTGACAAATTCATTCTTGTAAGTAGGATCTCTTTTTACTTCAATAAAATCCAGGTGAATATTAATCATCTTAAGATCTTCTTTGTTACTATTAGAAGTTGCACCCTTGTTTTTAGTGGCTTGAGTAATCTTGCCTATTTTTATGGGGTTTTTTTCAAAAGTTTTAGCAGAAGCAAAGGCCATGCTTAAATTGCTAAAAAATTCTTCCAACTTATCGATCTGAGAAGGGCTTTCTTCAATTCTTTCGTGAATTATGGTTCCCTTTTCTTTTAACAACTTAAAGACTTCTCCCATTTTTGACCCAAATTTAGTAGCAAAATTATGCATCTTTTTATCCAAGTTTTCAAAGTGTTCTTCGGTAAGCATTTTCTTTTCGATAGCATCCAGTCTTTCCGTAACATGCTCAAGAGTCAAAGTTGTTTCATTAATTATAAGAGGCGGTGAACCCACTAAATTTCCCATAGCATTAAAAGCATCAAGAGAGGGACACATCAAGAAATTTCCACCGGTAATCGTATCAAGGACGAATCAATACCAAGTGGTGATGCCCACATAAAAACAGCGAAGAAGAACAATGGTAGATTGCTTTCGGATAGATCTATTATGAGCATTGCAAATCCTATACCAAGCATCTTTTAAATTCTCCCCTCCCCTTTGTTTAAAGTTAAGAACCTCGTTCTCGAGGGTGCACATGATAGAGGAAGAACTATCCATAACGGCAAAAAGTGATCAACAAAATTGCACACAAAAACAGATCTGACGAGAAAACGGTGAGCGAAAAAGAGGGCGAATAAAACAGCAAATTTTTGTGAAGTGGGGGAGAGGAAAACGAGAGGCAAATGGCAAATAATGTAAATTGCAAGGAGATGAGATTTGTGATTAGGAACCTGGTAGATGTTGATGATGTCTCCCCGGCAACGGTGCCAGAAATTGGCACGTGGCCGGGAGACTATCTTGACTTGATCCTCCCCGGCAACAGCGCCAGAAATTCCTTTTGATGTTGGCTTGAACTATGTCGGTATTTCCCCAAAGAGAAAGGGATGATGCAGCATAGCAACGGTAGGTATTTCCCTCAGTGATGAGACCAAGGTTATCGAACCAGTAGGAGAACCAAGCAACATGACGTAAACAACACCTGCACACAAAGAACAAATACTTGCAACCCGACGTGTTAAAGGGGTTGTCAATCCCTTTCGGGTAATGGCGCCAGAATTTGGCAAACGGACGACAGATAAATTGTAGTAGATTGGATAAATAGATCGCGAATAAAATAAAGTGAAGCAAAATATTTTTGGGTTTTTAGAAATATAGATCTGAAAATAAAAGTGGCAAATAAATAAAAAGGCAAATAGCAAAATAGATCTGAAAATATATGATGAGAAAATAGACCCGGGGGCCGTAGATTTCACTAGTGGCTTCTCTCGAGAAAAATAGCATACGGTGGGTAAACAAATTACTGTTGGGAAATTGATAGAACTTCAAACAATTATGACAATGTCCAGGCAATGATCATTATATAGGCATCACGTCCAAGATTAGTAGACCGACTCCTGCCTGCATCTACTACTATTACTCCACACATCGACCGCTATCCAGCATGCATCTAGTGTATTAAGTTCATGGAGAAACGGAGTAATGCAATAAGAATGATGACATGATGTAGACAAGATCTATTTATGTAGAAATAAACCCCATCTTGTTATCCTTAATAGCAACGATATATACATGTCGGTTCCCCTTCTGTCACTGGGATCAAGCACTGTAAGATCGAACCCATCACAAAGCACCTCTTCCCATGGCAAGAAAAATCGATCTAGTTGTCCTAACTAAACCAAAGATTCGAAGAAGAAATACGAGGCTATAAGCAATCATGCATATAAGAGATCAAAAGACTCAAATAACTTTCATGGATAAAAACATAGATCTGATCATAAACTCAAAGTTCATCGGATCCCAACAAACACACCGCAAAAAAGAGTTACATCAAATAGATCTCCAAGAGACTATTGTATTGAGAATCAAAAGAGAGAGAGGAAGCCATCTAGCTACTGCCTACGGACCCGTAGGTCTACAATGAACTACTCACGCATCATCGGAGAGGCACCAATGAGGATGATGAACCCCTCCGTGATGGTGTTTAGATTGGATCTGTGGTTTCTGGAACTTATGGCGGCTGGAATTGATTTTCGTTGACTCCCCTAGGGTTTCTGGAATATTGGGGTATTTATAGAGCAAAGAGGCGGTGCGGGAGGCCACCGAGGTGGGCACAACCCACCAGGGCGCGCCTGGGCCTCCAGGCGCGCCCAGGTGGGTTGTGCCCCCCTCGGGGCACCCCTCTGGTACTTCCTTGGCCCAACTTGTGTCTTCTAGTCCAGAAAAAATCACCAAAAAATTTCGCTGCGTTTGGACTCCGTTTGGTATTGATTTCCTGTGAAGTAAAAAACAAGCAAAAAACAGCAACTGGCACTGGGCACTATGTCAATAGGTTAGTCCCAAAAAATGATATAAAGTTGCTATAAAATGATTGTAAAACATCCAAGAATGATAATATAACAGCATGGAACAATCAAAATTTATAGATACGTTGGAGACATATCAACTATCACCATTTTTTCTACCTATAATATGAGATAGCTCTCTCCCATAATTCTGGAGATCTCACATTCGATGATTTGAAGAACGACTGCCTGACATATTCAGATGACGCAGATGCTCCCATATTTCACCACTTATGCTTTGTACTTTTTTCAATAAAATATGGAAGTTTCATCTCGACACATGAATTTCTAATGAATATTTTTTAAAGGCCATCATGACTAGCTTTATTTTAAACACAGTACAGACGCAAGCGCTCATACATACGCGCATACATTCACCCCTATGAACGCACACATGCACAACCTACCTCTATGAGCACCTTTGGGAGAAGCCAACATATCATCTTGAGATTTACGAAGTCATCGTAGGCGCCTCATCGTCAACGGGAACGTCTCCTTCCACTGAAAGTGTATCGCCGGAAATCCTGAAATAAATCCAGAAATAATGCGAGCACCAGGACTTGAACCCTGGTGGGCTGGGATACCATTGTGTCTCTAACCATCCAACCACTGGTTGGTTCGCCATGACTAGCTTTATTAATTACAAAATATGAATTCATCATCTAGAAACTTACTCACCAGACAATCTGAAAGTTGATCCACCCAAGAATTAGAAATCTTATTGCAATAAGAGAAATTAGCTTAAAATTGACCTTCTCAATTTTCCAATGAATATTAGAGCATCTACAGCCGGACCTCTCAAACCCGCCTCATACGCCCGGGCGGGCCGCCCAGTCACTGTCCGGTCACGATTTTTTGACCAAGACGGGCCCCTCAAACGGCCCTCAAACGCCCTGGCTGACCGGCACTCCCCATATCCAGCCCAAATATGGGGCGGATATGGGGGCGCTCGGGAGCGCCTGGGCACGCCCGCCACGTCAGACCCGGCCCACGCTGGCCCACCCGACCCCACGTAAAATCCTCCCAATCCGCTCGCCAGACCAAACCCTAGCCACTTCACTCCCCTCCCCTCCACTCCCCTCCACCACCCAAGCTCGTCTCCAGCTCCTTCCGTTCGTCTCTGGCATGGCGAGCAGTGGATTCGAGTCCTTCACCTCTAGATCTGTCGACCCCGAGCTCATCCCACGCGGCCCCGAGGAGGAGATGGTCGTCCGGCTTGCGCTCCGGCGCTCCTGGGAGGAGGCCCGTGGACGGCTGCGCTCGGACTCCATCCGTCGGGAATCCATTGCGTCCGCCCAAATGGGGCATGGATCCGGCGCTAGGCCAGCCATAGTGTTGGGAAACGTTGCATGCAAAACAAAAAAAATTCTATGCACACGCAAGATCTATCAATGGAGATGCATAGCAACTAGAGGGGAGAGTGTGTCTACGTACCCTCGTAGACCGTAAGCGGAAGCGTTTGACAACGCGGTTGATGTAGTCGAACTTCTTCGTGTTCCAACTGATCGAGCATCGAACATACGGCACCTCCGCGTTCAGCACACGTTCAGCTCGATGACGTCCTCCGCCTTCTTGATCCAGCAAGACGGTGAGGTAGTGGATGAGTTCCGGTAGCACGACGGCGTGCTGACGGTGATGGTGAAGTGATCTCTGCAGGGCTTCGCCTAAGCACTACGAAAATATGACCGAGGGTGTAAACGGTGGAGGGGGGGCACCGCTCACGGCTAAGATAATGTTCTGATGTGCTAGGCGCCCCCCTCCCACATATATATAGGTGGGGGAGGAGGGAGTAGCCAGGAGGGCGCCCCAAGTAGGCCGAATCCTACTTGGGGTCTCCTCCCAAGTGGCGCCCCCCTGCCATGTTTAGGTGCGGGGGAGGGGAGGGAGGCGCCCCCCCCCCCCTTTCCTTTCTCACATGAGAAGGAGAAGGCAGGAGGGGCTAGCCCTCCCCCTTTCCTTCCCTAGGGCCGGCCGGCCAGGGAGAGGGGCGCACCAGCCCCCTGTGGGCTGGTCTGTCCCCCTTTGGCCCATTAGGCCCATAACACCTACCGGGGGTGCCCGGAACCCCTTCCGGTGACCCGATGAGTATAGCGGAACCTGGATGCCCATATTGGCTCTTACATATTCTATGAAGATCTTTATCGGTCGAACCGTTATGACAACATACGTAATTCCCTTTGTCCATCGGTATGTTACTTGCCCGAGATTCGATCGTCGGTATCTTCATACCTAGTTCAATCTCGTTACCGGCAAGTCTCTTTACTCGTTCCGTAATACATCATCCTGTAACTAACTCATTAGTCACTTTGCTTGCAAGGCTTCTTATGATGTGTATTACCGAGAGGGCCCAGAGATACCTCTCCGATACTCGGAGTGACAAATCCTAATCTCGATCTATGCCAACTCAACAAACACCTTCGGAGATACCTGTAGAGCATCTTTATGATCACCCAGTTACGTTGTGACATTTGATAGCACACAAGGTATTCCTCCGGTATCCGGGAGTTGCATAATCTCATAGTCGAAGGAATATGTATTTGACATGAAGAAAGCAATAGCAATAAACTTAATGATCATTATGCTAAGCTAACGGATGGGTCTTGTCCATCACATCATTCTCCTAATGATGTGATCCCGTTATCAAATGACAACACATGTCTATGGTTAGGAAACCTTAACCATCTTTGATCAACGAGCTAGTCTAGTAGAGGCTTACTAGGGACACGGTATTTGTTTATGTATTCACACATGTATTTAAGTTTTCGATCAATACAATTCTAGCATGAATAATAAACCTTTATCATGAATAAGGAAATATAAAATAACAACTTTATTATTGCCTCTAGGGCATATTTCCTTCAGTCTCCCACTTGCACTAGAGTCAATAATCTAGATTACATAGTAATGAATCTAACACCCATGGAGTCTTGGTGATGATCATGTTTTGCTCGTGGAAGAGGCTTAGTCAACGGGTCTGCCATATTCAGATCCGTATGTATTTTGCACATCCCTATGTCTCCATCCTTGACCTTTTCATGAATGGAGTTGAAGTGTCTCTTGATGTGTTTGGTTCTCTTGTGAAACCTGGATTCCTTCGCCAAGGCAATTGCTCCAGTGTTGTCACAAAAGATTTTTCATTGGACCGATGCACTAGGTATTACACCTAGATCGGATATGAACTCCTTCATCCAGACTCCTTCATGTGCTGCTTCCGAATCAGCTATGTACTCCGCTTCACACGTAGATCCCGCCACTACGCTCTGCTTGGAACTGCACCAACTGACAGCTCCACCATTCAATATAAACACATATCCGGTTTGTGACTTAGAGTCATCCGGATCAGTGTCGAAGCTAGCATCGACGTAACCATTTACGACAAGCTCTTCGTCACCTCCATAAACGAGAAACATATCCTTGGTCCTTTTCAGGTACTTCAGGATGTTCTTGACCGTTGTCCAGTGATCCACTCCTGGATTACTTTGGTACCTCCCTGCCAGACTTATGGCAAGGATCACATCAGGTCTGGTACACATCATAGCATACATGATAGAACCTATGACTGAGGCATAGGAAATGACTTTCATTTTCTCTCTATCTTCTACAGTGGTCGGGCTTTGAGTCTGACTCAACTTCACACCTTGTAACACAGGCAAGAACCCTTTCTTTGACTGATCCATTTTGAACTTCTTCAAAACTTTATCAAGGTATGTGCTTTGTGAAAGTCCTATTAAGCGTCTCAATCTATCTCTATAGATCTTGATGCCCAATATATAAGCAGCTTCACCGAGGTCTTTCATTGAAAAATTCTTATTCAAGTATCCTTTATGCTATCCAGAAATTCTTTATCATTTCCAATCAACAATATGTCATCCACATATAATATTAGAAATGCTACAGAGCTCCCACTCACTTTCTTGTAAATACAGGCTTCACCGTAAGTCTGTATGAAACCATATGCTTTGATCACCTCATCAAAGCGTATATTCCAACTCTGAGATGTTTGCACTAGTCCATAGATGGATCGCTGGAGCTTGCACACTTTGTTAGCACCTTTAGGATCGACAAAACCTTCTGGTTGCATCATATATAACTCTTCTTTAAGATATCCATTAAGGAATGCAGTTTTGATGTCCATTTGCCAGATTTCATAATCATAAAATGCGGCAATTGCTAACATGATTCGGACAGACTTAAGCATCGCTACGGGTGAGAAAGTCTCATCGTAGTCAACTCCTTGAACTTGTCGAAAACCTTTCGCGACAAGTCGAGCTTTGTAGACAATAACATTACCATCAACGTCAGTCTTCTTCTTGAAGATCCATTTATTTTCTATGGCTTGCCGATCATTGGGCAAGTCCACCAAAGTCCATACTTTGTTCTCATACATGGATCCTATCTCAGATTTCATGGCCTCAAGCCATTTATTGGAATCTGGGCTCATCATAGCTTCTTCATAGTTTGTAGGTTCGCCTTGGTCTAGTAATATGACTTCCAGGACAGGATTACCGTACCACTCTGGTGCCGACTGTGCTCTGGTCGACCTACGAGGTTCAGTAGTAACTTGATCTGAAGTTTCATGATCATTATCATTTGCTTCCTCTCTAGTTGGTGTAGGCATCACGGGAACGGTTTTCTGTGATGTGCTACTTTCCAATTCAAGAGAATGTACAATTACCTCATCAAGTTCTACTTTCCTCCCACTCACTTCTTTCGAGAGAAACTCCTTCTCTAGAAAGGTTCCATTCTTGGCAACAAAGATCTTGCCTTCGGATCTGTGATAGAAGGTGTACCCAATTGTTTCTTTAGGGTATCCTATGAAGGCGCACTTCTTCGATTTGGGTCGAGCTTATCAGGCTAAAGCCTTTTTACATAAGTGTCGCAACCCCAAACTTTAAGAAACGGCAGCTTAGGTTTCTTGCCAAACCACAGTTCATACAGTGTCGTCTCAACGGATTTAGATGGTGCCCTATTTAACGTGAATGCGGCTGTCTCTAATGCATAACCCCAAAACGATAGTGGTAAATCGGTAAGAGACATCATAGATCGCACCATATCTAATAAAGTACGGTTACGACGTTCGGACACACCATTACGCATAATCAAGTGACTAGGTACACGGTATTTGTTTATGTATTCACACATGTATTTAAGTTTCCGATCAATACAATTCTAGCATGAATAATAAACCTTTATCATGAATAAGAAAATATAAAATAACAACGTTATTATTGCCTCTAGGGCATATTTCCTTCACATAGCTGCCTCGCCGGAGGCCGTGCGGTCCGTCTGGCGTCCGAACGCGCTAGCGGACGCGCAACCCCTTCGGTGGCACGCCGATATTGGGAATGCACCATCGTCCCATGAGGCCATGACACGGCGTGCACGCCATGCAAGGCACCGGGCGCGGGAGGTGGCGGACGTCGGCGAGGCGGAGTCGCATTCTCCGGCACCCCGTATGGCGCATCAGTCCAGGCGCCGCAACCGCATCGTGGTGGATGTCGGCGGCTTGTCCCCGGACGGATCCATCATTGATCTGACGTCCACCGGCACCGTTCGGGTTCCGGTCTCCGACGAGGAAGAGGAGGGCATGGGAGATGGCGGGGCCTTGAGTCCCGTGAGCCAGCTCGTGTCCCATGCCCTACACTACCTTACCGGCGACCGGCCCAACACTCTGAGGAGCGCAGCCGGCCACCGAACATGGCCAGGGCGGAGCTAGGCGAGCAGGGAGTGGAACCGGACGAGCTCCGCGTAGATTAGGTTTCACGTTGCATGTAATAATATGGATTTGAGGTTTCTAATTTGAGGTATCCGGGTGTGGAATGCGTTTTTTGAGGGCTGACCGGTCACTGTCCGCGGACGCGCCCGGGCGTGTCCGCGGGCGTTTGAGGGGTCGGATTTACCAAGTACGGCTGTAGATGCTCTTACTACTACCGTTTACTCAGCACATATCTTGAACGTGACTAGATGTGGATCTTGGCATCCTGCCACCTAGTCCCACTAGTGCGTGCTAAGAGCATCTACAGCCGGGCGTCCCAAACCCGTCTCATACGCCCGGACGGGCCGCTTGGTCACTGGTCGGTCACGAATTTTCAACCCAAACGGGCGCCTCAAACGGGCCTCAAATGCCCGGGCTGATCGGCACCCCTCATATCCAGCCCAAATATGGGGCGGATATGGGGGTGCGCGGGCGCGTCCGCCACATAGGGATGACGAGGGGTCCCACGCGGACTCGTTCGAAAACTCGGCAGTCCGACGAACGCCTTCTCCGTCTCCGTGGTGTGAACGTCGCGTGGCGCCGCTCCGGCTCGTCGCCTGAGGAAAAATCTGGCTTTTAAGCCAGTCCGCGTCCCCCAACCCTAGCCCATCCACCTCCTCCCTCTCTGCGCCGCCACTCGAGCCCATCCACCTCCTCTCCCCCGCTCTCCCACGCTCTCTGACATCGCCATGGTCCGGCGGCTGATCACCACGTATGCTATGCTCACGCCGGAGTGCCGGAGGGAGATCTAGGCAAGGCGCGCCGCCTGCATCGCTGTTGGGCTACCTCCGGACTCGCCGGAGCCAGAGGAGGACGAGGAGCAGCAGCTGGAGGAGGAGGGAGAGCCGCTGCCGGAGCCGATGGAGGTGGCAGATCCGGAGGAGGACGAGGCGGAGCAGCCGGAGCAGGGGTTCAACATGGCGGAGGCGAAGGCGAAGGCGGAGTTCGCCGTCGCCAAAGCTGCGGAGATGGCGGAGCAGCAGGCCATTCTGGAGTCCATCCAGGATGAGGCCTACATACCGGCAGTTCCTCCAACAGGAGCA
Organism: Thinopyrum elongatum; assembly: GCA_011799875.1. NCBI lineage: Eukaryota > Viridiplantae > Streptophyta > Magnoliopsida > Poales > Poaceae > Thinopyrum > Thinopyrum elongatum. Next base: position 457,173,199 of record CM022297.1, read on the forward strand.
GGCGGCGTCCGACGCGCTCTTCGTCGAACTCGATGTGGAGATAGAGGAGGAGGCCAGAGCGGAGCAGCCGGAGGCTCGGGAGCTGCAGCTGCCGGAGCCGGGCACGAAGATTGTCGACATCTCCGACGAGGAGTAGCTTGATCATCTACATAATACGTAGGTTTTATTGTTTGCATGCTTTTGTATGAATTTGAAAATCTAGTATAAGATGTCATGTCCGGATGCAGTTATGCTAATTTGTGGAGTGCCTAATCACTATCCACGGACGCATCCGTCTGCGGGCTTTTAAGGGGGTCATATTTCTCGTATGCGGTCGTAGATGCTCTAACGCGTGGGAGCAGTTGTTATTTTTCGAAAACAGATGAGGTTTGCACGTTCCGCCACTCTTCCCCGCAGATCCATTTTTCAGATCCCGGCGCGAACCGCGAACCAACTTGTGGTTGGATGGTTAGAGGGACTGTGGTATTCCCAGCCCATCAGGGTTCAAATCCTGGTGCTCGCATTTATTTCTGGATTTCCGGCGATGCGCATTCAGTGGGAGGAGACGTTCCCGTCGACGACGAGGCGCCTACGGTGACTTCGTAAATCTCAAGATGATATGCCGGCTCAGTCTTTCGGAGATGCTCATAGGGGTAGGGTGTGCGTGTGTGCGTTCATAGGCGTGAGTGTATGCGCGTGTATATGAGCGAAAAAAAAAAAAGAGATCCCGGCGCGAACCACATGCTCCTATTATTATTCAGTAAATCCTCCTCTCCAGTCCAGCCACGAGGCGATAGCAAAAGCGACCTGCTTGAAGCGAGCCTACTCCCAGCCGTCAGCCCGTCACAGTCCAATTGTCCACACCTCCACATGGCTTCTCCTCCCCGGCACCTGCTCCCCCTCCTCCTCCTGATCGCCCTCCTCACCCCCTCCTCGTCGGCGGCGCCGGGCGTCATCCGGCTGCCGCGCGCCGGGGCCTGCGCCGCGCCGGCCGACCCGGCCGTCTACGACCGCCCCGTGATCGGCATCGTCACGCACCCGGGCGACGGCGCGGCCGGGAGGATCGACAACGGCACCTCCACCTCCTACATCGGCGCCTCCTACGTCAAGTTCGTCGAGGCCGGCGGCGCCCGCGTCATCCCGCTCATCTACAACGAGCCCGACGAGCGCCTCCTCGAGGTCAGTGCTCCCAGATCCCTCACTTCCCTCCCCTTCGTTTCTCCCTTTTCTTCCTCTGTTAAAGTGTAATGCCAGTTCTTTGGAAGTCAAACCAAAGTAGATGCCCTGATCCTTACTAGTCAAGTAGTATGTACGTATGTACCAGTTCAAATCATTTTCTAACACTGTAGAAAGGGAACATTTGGTTGTTCTGATCATTTAGAGTTTCGCCAGTTTTAAAGTACAGTACTTGCTTATATAGGAATGACAAATCAAATAGCAAGGTTGGTGGTGACTTGATCACTCGATGTCTAACTAACTTGTGTTACTGTTCATCTACGTCAGACCAAGATGAAACAGGTTTAAAGAAAGATCTAGATGAAACAGTTACCCTATAACGTGCCTGAATACTATGAATATTGTTTGTGTTCTGCAGTCACTTGATCTCAGGGCAATAGACCACCTGTTAGTTACTTAGTGCCCCCCTGCTTCCTCAGTACTACTTGCAACTTATCTCTTTGGTACCAATTTCTGATAGTTTTACCTGTGTCCCTTTTACTGCAGAAACTCAGTTTGGTGAATGGTGTGCTGTTTACTGGTGGATCAGTGAAGAGGGGTCCATATTTTGAGACGATTAAGAAAGTGTTTCAGGTACCTATCTATTTGGCAGCTTCTGCGTGTTTCAGACAAGTTATTCACTCTGCTTTGTAGTTGCTTCCATTATTAAGAACATGCTACATCTCAGTATGGTAACATCATACTATTGGTCCTAACTCACACAGAATGGGACCAAACATTACTTGATAATTCTCATTTTCTTCGTTTATTCTTCTGTAGTATGTCTTGGACAAGAATGATGCAGGAGTTCCATTTCCATTGTTTGCACAGTGTCTTGGCTTTGAGCTTGTAAGCATGATTGTGAGCAAGGTAATTTCTCCTTTTTCTAAGATAATGAACAAGAATTATAGACGTCAACGTGCAAATTTAGTTGCTAAAGTACAAAAATAATTTGAATTTCTTATATTATTAAGACAGCCTCAAATTGAGATATCTGCTTGAAGAAAAATGATGTGTTAGAATTTAAAAGTATACATTTGCTCTTGCCTCATGTGATGCAGTGAAGAACCGGCTGGTCGGCTGCACTGTTCTGTTCCCTGAACAGGACACAGACACTTAGTGTGTTCCATACCAAGTTTGTGTTTTGTATCTACAAACTGACAACTGGCTCTTTTCTCTATGTTGGTATTAGGATAATAATATTTTGGAGTCATTCCATGCCTCAGATCAAGCATCAACTCTTCAGTTCCCCAATTATTCTTCACTTCAGGGGTCAGTATTTGAAAGGTAGGGATTCTGATATATATTTGAAAGGTGTAGGTACTGCATGGTCATGTGAGTCTTTTATTTGCGGGAGAAAACTGTATTGGTGCTAAACTTGTGCAGCTTTCTCATTTTCCTCTATCAACTGAAAGTCTGCTTGGGCACTTGCAACGGTCATGTTTCTTGTCCCGTCCTATACAAAAAGATTATGTATGTTAGGTTTTCTTTATTACAGAGAAAATGCAATTAAGCTTACAGTTTACAATACAGTCCATTGCAAATGAAATTTCAGGTTTAGACAGCAGCTTCATCAAACTTGAAATAGCAAAAATGAATTAAATTGATGTCAACTATGCAGTTGATTAGATTTTAGATGTAAATATTATATCTAGAATGCCCCCTGAACCACAGGCACTACGCTCGAGGTTATCCGTAGTGGTAAAGTAAAAAAAAAACATGTGACCCAAATTTATCTATGATATAATGTTGTCGCTCCCTACTTTCTTATGACAAAAATACCGTCTTCTATTTACTCTTTGTGGCTTGGCTTCTAATATCGCTTGTATACCTGTCTAATAAAAAGTGACCCAAATTCCCAGATTTCATCCTGATCTCATCAAGAAACTCAGCACCAGTTGTCTTGTCATGCAAAATCACAAAGTAAGTAGAATCCTGGGTTGCTCCTTTTCTCCTTGAACACACATTTGATGTGTGTCGTCTTGTATTAGAAGAAAAATTCTGGGTACTCATCACATTTTATCTTCGACCTTCACCCGACATTAACATTGACATGATGATATACTTAGTTCAACCAAATCAAGACTGTCTATTTAAATTTTAAAACAGCAACTTTTTATGCAGATTGCAGAACAACTATCTTTATGTCCTTATTTTCCCTAATATGGTTTATTTTCTTAAATGGTCAAAGTATGGTATATCTCCGAAGAGATTGAGAGAGAATGATGCATTATCAAGTTTCTTCAAGATTCTGACTATATCCCCTGATGAAAATGGTGAGGTACAGTATGCCATCTTTTTCCTAGTGCTTAACTGATTTGGACTCAACCAGCCTAATTCAAAGGTAGTGCTAAATCAATGTATAAACAAACAACAAACTAATTTCCTTTCCTTTGGCAAATCAGGTTTACGTCTCAACCGTCGAAGCACAGAAATATCCGATCACTTGCACTCAGTGGCACCCTGAGGTATGCTGACTGTACTGCTGCTGGTTGTTTTTGTATTTGTAGTCGGTACCACTAATCTGTTCGCATGCCTGTGAACAATTTTGCATCCCGTTTATCCTTGTTTGGCTTTTTTTTAGGACTATATATTACTAGGCTGCTATCAAAATGTTTGTCTTTAAATTATTCAGGCCGTGATATTTCTTCATTTGGCCATATCAATTAGGCAAACGTGATATATTCAGAGGTTAGACTATAATTAGCTTGTTCACTTGCTGCAGAAAGCCATTTTCGAGTGGCATAAACCAATGATTCCACACAGCGAGGATGCAGTACAAGTGACACAAAATTTTGCCAACTACTTTATCAGGTTTGTAACACTCTGTTTATTCGTTATAAGCAACACATCATCTGGTTATTCACAGACGCGTTGACCATGCCCTAATTCTGTGATTAGAACCATACTGCACGTATGGCGGATTACCTGTTCAAAATTATTTAATGGTGTTCTAGTTTCCGTACTAAGCAGTTATAGGCCTTGTGTACGTTTGTATGGCTCCTGTTGGGCAACTTGTTTGTGAATAAGGCTTTGTGCCCAGTTGCGTTTCAAAGAAATGAAGTGAGTTCAGTCTGTTGCCCATCACACCCCCCTAAAGGGGACATAGTTATCAATAAAACATCAATGCTCAAAAGGCGCGCAGCCTGAGGGAAAAGAAAAACTGGTATCTTGCACCGTTGTGTTCCTCCAATACATGAATTCCATACTTTCCTATTGCAAAGCAACGGCTCGTGAAAAAAGGGTAAGAACTGCGTGTTTATCTCACCCTTCTTCGCTCTGCCGTGAAACAGCCAAGCCCGCAAGTCGCCAAACAGGCCCCCTGCCGACAAGGTGCTGGACAACCTGATCTACAACTACATCCCTACATTTTCCGGGAAAACCTCGTAAGCAACCTCTGTTGGTCCTGTATCATAACTGCATACTTACTGCACCATATGTTTCAACATTCAGACGCTAAGTAAATGAGCATGTGCCATGCCTTGCAGGAAATCCTTCGAGTTGGTGTACCTCTTCTCCTGAGGTTGGAGCCGACGCTTGTAGCCGTGGTTCTTCTCTTACTGTACTGTGCATGTACAGTATTGTGTACCATGTGTTTGTATTATTCTACTGATGAGACCTTAGGTTCAGTGGTGTAGATCATTTGTAGACTTGATTGCCGGTATCAGAGTTCAGCAGGAGCAGCGTCAGTGGTTGTGATGTTTCGGTTTTCGGAGTGAATAAGAGCATCCTCCTCCGAGGTGTTCATCTTGTATTACAAGAGTAGTCAGTACGTTCGCCATTGGCTGATGCTCAGTTCAGTAGTACAGATCATTTGTAAACTTGGCTGTCAGTATCAGCGTTCAGGAGGAGTGTCAGTAGTTGTGACGTTTGCCATTTTCAGAATAAATAAGAGCATCTTCTTCCTAACTGTTACTACTCCCTACAACTTTGTACTAAATCAGGGGACGGAGGGATTATTTATTTTCTGAAGATGCTCACTTTGAATCATTCTAGCAGAGTAGCACGACAATCTATTCTTTCCCAGACTCGTGATGAATAGACAGTAAAACAAAACTTTTTTTAGGGGAACAGTAAAAACACAACTAGGAGACATTACTTATCATCAGCCTTAAAGAGTTGAGGTAAGCTAATGATAATAAATCGTGCCAAGTTCTAATGATGATGGACAGAAAATAGATTTTTGTCAATCTCCCTGTGCAGCACTTGAGAATGGAAAAAAAAAATCTCCCTGCGCTGTGCTGCCTCGTTCGGGCAAAACATTTATAAGCAAAAACTAGTACCGAGGGAGGGCCAAGTATCATCAGCTAGGAAACATATAGCACGCTAATGTGATAGCGGCAGCCTCCGCCGGAAGCTGTAGCGCGCTATAGTGGATGCTAAATCAAAGTGTTTTGCAAGAAAAAAACGTCTTGCCGCCTCCTAGCCATGCTGGTTCCGAGAAGAGGGCGAGGAATGGAGTGGTGGAGTCCTCGGCGCCGACTAGCTTTCCCTCCCCGAGCTCCCTCATCAGCTCCACAAGTCTCGACCGCTAGTGCACGCCATGACGAGCACATCTCAACACGCCATGAGAGTAGGGAATTGGGAGATGACGAACACATCTCAACACGCCATGAGAGTGGGGAAATGGGAGAGGTATTTGGGAGCTATTTTGGCCGTGGAAAACAAATGAGCTTGAGTTTCAACCGTCTATGAAATAGCGACGCTAAAAGCCAAGTGATTTAGCACAATTTAGCATGCTATTGTGTAATTCAGCGTGCTATAGCAGCCATGCCAAAGAAATCGGCTAGCGGCCATGCCAAAGAAATTGGCTATAGCATTGTGGCGGGTAGCGATGCTATAGGTTTTCGGTGATCATCAGCAATACGAACTACTGTAAGTTCATGACATTATGGATTATAGATATAGCAAACTAAGATAAAATATAGCCAGATATAGGGGTGCACATAACGCTGTCAAATTATCATTTGAATCTCATCCTTGATAGTAAGACACCTGCGCAACATTACAAGAAAAGAAAAACTAGGTTTCTTGACTAGACAATCTTTTTGTTAATCAAGCCGACAGACAAGCTGCAACAGTTGTCCTTTCCCCAGGTTTAACGCCAATATTCTCCATATCACGGAGAACAGAAGGGAAACATGGGAGCATGAAAGATCAGCTATGCACATATGAGTCTTCTTGCAGCCAACCCATTGAAATGCAGTAACCAACTGAGGAACGAGGCTATTGTAGCTACCAGATTGTAACCCCTCTCCTTGCAGCTTCAGACTATATAACTCCTTGTCCACCAGGAGAAACACATTTTCTTCTCTACAATGAATCATGAGTCCAAGAAATTAATGATTGTGACCTGTAAGATAGTTTTTGCCCCGCTGTGGGTCATTTACCCACTGCTTCCACCTCTTCGGATCAAAGAAAATAGTTTTAGTGAGTCAAAGCATCATAGTATGCAGATTCAGTTCCAGGCTAAGATCCTTCTATCCTTGTATTACTGAACTGTATTTGTTCATCACCGATGTCTAACGAAGAGACTGATGTAGCCAAGTCATCTGTCAAGCCTGCCGTTGGGTCTGGTTCTGAAACTTCTGCTAGTGCACTCAGCATACTGACTACTTCATATGTATCGTCCAGGTAGAACTTGGCTTTGCTCGGTTTCTGCCCCACAGTACATGCAAACAGTGGTGTTTTGGGAGCAACAATGCCCTTTTTCATGGCATCCGCAATATTTTCAAACATATCCTCATCAGATCTATCATCACCAATGCATAAAACAAAATCTGCCTGTTGACCTTTCTCCTTCATAGATGCAAGTATCTTCTCAGCTATAAGACCTTTGCTAACACCCTGCAGTACAAAGAGATAACCAAACGAATTAGTGGAAATTCAGCAGCAGCGCACAGATCAGGAAAAAATAAAAACCTGGAATAATTTAGTAAAACCATTGTGGTTAATTTCATATTTCTGATTGAATGACATTTTTGAAAAATTTAAAGCATCTAAAGAGGGAAAGAAGTGGATGCAATCTGATGCATGCACTACGTATGACAATACTCATGTAAACAACTAAACAAGGACAGTTTATTTTGTTGAAAGCTGGTAAGTATTAAGTAGATATGGTGAAGCAACCAAGGCCACATAAATAGAATAGAATTTGATAACAAATCACGAATTGCTTTTCAAGCAATATGCTCCTTACCTAATGTAAAACTGAAAGGCATTCACAATAGGGTAAAATTGTGAAGGTAATAAATATAGAAAAAGCATAATCACTGCCCTGTTAAATCTACAAAAAGCCTAGTGGCTACTTCATCTGTCTGGGTTTAAAAGGCCCGTTGGCTAAAACGCTGAGATTGAGACCAATGAAAAATTAACTCGGTGCCGGTTACAGAAAAGATTTAATTCCTCGTGCACTGCTGGCCACATGCACCAATGGGATAGAGAGGAAGGAACTTTTTAAATCAGGCATGCATTTGTCGTTGCGTCAATTACGCAAACGTAACTAATTAAATTCTGCATGCAGCCTCGCTGCTCACGCTTGCATGTGATGCAGCTCCTCTGGCTAATTAATTCACCGAATCAGCGAACATAGCACCAGCCAAACCCAGCAAAAAAGCAGGAAACTGATTACAAGCGGACTTAGAATTACGGGCATGCGATCGAGGCCCACTGGCCTTTTAAACCCGGACGGAGGGAGCACACCATAGTACTAATCACCTTAACCTGAAGTAATGTACAAGAAACAATATGGCTAGTGTGATTGACACAGAAGTATTATGCAAACCTCAGGAAGGGGCACCAGCTAAATGCAGAGCAAGTCATAGGATATCTCATACAGATACAAGTGAAGGGAAAAATCATGTGCGCATGTACTCTATGGATGGCACAAAAATTGGTGAGCTCATCTAATGGAATGCAAGAAATGGTAATGGCGAACCTGAGGTTTGACTTCAACAATGAACTGGCCGCTCTTGACTGAGACTGCTTCATTTGCTAGTACACTTTCCAGGTGATCAAGCATCTCCTTTGCCTGAGAAGACGCAAAGCCTTGGTCAGCATCCCTATGGTGCCACACCAAAGCAGTTTCTTTGGTTTCAATGTAGGATCCATCAGTTGCTTCTGTATAAAGATTCATCACTGGATCAGCCATTTGCATCCATCCAATATCTGGGGACTGGGTACTGGTTTGCCATTCTTCATCTCTTGTCCACCTACATATGGAAACATTGTGTTTCATCATCTATTTAATTCTCGAGTTATTCCAAAAATCATGATCAGTCTGCAGTGATATCCATTCTCCCCAGGTAATAAAAACACTAAACAGAAATGGGCAGCCAAGAAACATGGACAAACATCTTATGACATGTGCATGCCATGTTGAAGTAAAAGCAGAACCTGGTACACGAGTTTAATGAACATAAGGTTTATGATCCTGCAAGTCCTAATTACTGACTCCGCTAGTTGGTCATTATAATGAAGTAGTCCCTCAGATCGCCAAAGGAGGGCGTACAATTCTGAGCGCGGCGATTAAGGACAGAATCTCATGGAGTTTATTTTCCCAGATTTACCCTTGAAAAGCGCCTCAAAATACTCGCTCCACGCGCCTCGATAACTAGCATCCGTTTAATATGGGACCCACGCTAGCCAATCCTAGAGTGTGAATGCTACGGAGGAGCATAATGCGCAGCCTTAGCCAATCGTGCTATGCGCATGCAGCGACAAGAAATTAATGTGAATCGGTAAAGCAGATCCGAGGGAGGGGTATTTTGTTGAGCACTGCATTATTCTCCCACCTGACGCCCTAATTTCATGGAGGGAGTACCAAACAAACAACTGGTGCATGTAGTAGCCTGACAAGGAACAAATGAAGAATTTCCTATTGACACAAGAAAAAACAACAAAAGTAAACTAGATTGCTATTTGCTCGATGAAGCAGAAAACACTGACGCCTTTGCATTCGAGTTGACCTAGACTCCTATTCCTATTATATCTGAATAAAGTACAGACTTCACTGCTAATCTGAAGCAAAATGTAGAACAGTGGTAATAAAATTGTACCTTAGGAAATAACCATGCTCTGCCGCAATGCCTAGAATTGGACATGAGGAGAACATTGATCCCAAGCTATTCTTGCTTCTTCCACTGACAATAAAGACGATGTTGTTCTTATCCGAGCATAGGGTATTAATGATGCTTACTAATTCTTCACTCGGTTTCTGGTAGAGAGAAGCCTGTGGCACCAATGTACCATCATAGTCAAGAAATATAGCTCTACTCTTTGATCTCCCATAAGACATTATAATTGAATCAAAACTAAGCTTTGAGAAATTTGGGTCTAGTGCCACCACCCTGAATCCAAATCCCAATCCAATGCCCCAACATGGCTTCCTGAAATGATCCTTGCAAGCCCTCTCCAGGTCCTGGATAAAGCTCCTTGACCAATATGCAACATCATGTGTGCTTACATAGCGGTAATGTTTTTCGTGCCTCAGCTCCTTGTCACGCTCTGACATTGATATGGCCTCATTTAGTGACTCCGCCGTTGATTCAACATTCCATGGGTTAATACGAATGGCACCACTCAGTGAAGGTGAGCACCCAATAAATTCCGAGACAACTAGCATGCTCTTGCGTGGCCCACTCACCTCAGGTGCAGACTCAGAGCTAGGTATGCCCTGTCGGCAGACAATGTACTCATATGGGGTCAAATTCATCCCATCCCTCACAGCCGTCACCACGACACACTCAGCGACCGTATAATATGCAAGCTTCTCCACACTTGGGACATTCCGGTCAATGAAAACAATTGGGCTGTACCCGGACTGGCCAAACTCCCTATTAATCCTCTCACAACTATCCTGAATCTCAGCCCGAATGGACTCAATATCCTTTCCCTTCCCACGTGCTGGGTTAGCAATCTGCACTAACACAGCCCTACCCCGCCACTTAGGATGTGTCTTCAACATATACTCAAATGCAAGAAGCTTCAGATTAATGCCTTTAAAGATATCTGTGTCATCCACACCAAGCAACACAGTCTTGCCCTCAAATTGCTGTCGCAGCTCAGCAACCTTCTGCTGCATTTCAGGTAATCGCAGCACTGACTGCAATTGACCCATATGGATTCCCACTGGCATGATCTTGATCCCAACAGTGCGACCATAGTAATCCAGACCAATATATCCACGCTTTGACTGGTACTCTATCCCGAGCATCCTACTACAGCAAGACAGAAAGTGCCTGGCATAATCGAATGTGTGGAATCCAATGAGATCACAGTTGAGCATAGTCCTGAGGATCTCCTCTCTGACAGGGAGGGATCGGTATATCTCTGATGAGGGGAATGGGCTGTGGAGGAAGAATCCGATGCGGAGGCGATTGAAGCGGCGGCGGAGGAAGGTGGGCAGCGCCATGAGGTGGTAATCATGGACCCAAACATAGTCGTCCTCCGGGTTGATGACCTCAACGATCTTCTCGAAGAAGTGCTTGTTGGCGAGGACGTAGGCCTCCCATGAGGCGCGCTCAAACCGACCACCGGCAGATGCACCGTTCTCATTGGGAGATTGGGCGGTGGCGAAGGGGAGCATGTAATGGAAGAGCGGCCAGAGGTAGCCCTTGCAGAAGTTCTGGTAAAATCGATCGTAGAGGTCGGCGGGGAGGAAGACGGGGGCGCAGCGGAAGCCGTCGATGAGGGTCTGCGAGACCTCGTCCTGCTCGGCGGCGGGCACGTCGGCGCGGAGGGTGCCGATGAAAAGCACCTCCATCTCGTCGGGGACGCCGTCGCGGAGGCGGAGGAGGAGCGAATCGTCGTCCCAGGAGAAGACCCAGCCGCGGCCGTCGGGGCGGCGGCGCGCGACGACGGGGAGCTGGTTGGCGACGACGATGAGGCGCTCGCAGATGGCCGAGGAGGGCACGTCGGAGGCGACGCTGCTGGTGGCGGCCCGCTCGTCGTCCTCGTCGTCCAGCTCTGACAGCGTGCCGGGCACCGTCATGACCCGCGGCATCCGCCTCGGCGCGAACGACCCCGACCGGCGCCTCCCGCCGCCGGCCGGGCCGAGCGCCGCGAAGTTCCCCGCCGCGAGGTCGAGCAGGTTGGTGTAGGACCTCGACATCATGGCTGAATCCCCCGGATCGATCCCCGCCGGATCCGCGGAATGGCGAGTGTTTTATCCAAACCCTAGGTCCGCGCCTTTGACCCGATCCGGCGTTTTGGAGTTCGGGGGAATGGGGGAGGCGAAGTGGGGCGACGAGGAAGACGAGCACACAGTATATTCCCCCCTTGCTGGACTCGGCGCACGGCACCTGCCTCCTGGTCCACCCCTCACCGACCGATGGGCCCCGCCATTCCTGTCACCGCCGGTGCAGTGGACCCTGCCCACACAGACAGACCACGCGGCGGAGAAAAGAGGATAAGGTGGTGCGTGCCCCACCGGCTCCAGCTGGCGTCACGCTGCCACCTGACGACCCTGGGGCCCATCCGAACGGACGCACGGGATGGCTCTCCCCACGCGACGGACGGACAAGATCAGCCGGGGGCAACAGTTTGTGGATAAAGAATTCCCCAGGCCCTTTGGTCCGGCGCTTTCATGAGACGTCCCGGTCCCCCTTCCCGTTCGCGCAAGCAAGCGACAGCGATAGCCCAAACGCGGTGGCGCGGGACACGCGTCCGGCAGCCGCACCGCCGCGTCGACGTGATGGCGACGCTGCAGATGTGTCCGTGACTAGGCGCGACGCTGTCCACGAATTTGATCTGCAGTGAGGTGTCCAGCGTCGCCGCTCGCGATGACCTGGCGCCACATGGGCCACCCGTGGCACGCGCGGCATGTCGGCGAGGCCGTGACTACGACCGTCCGTGGCCACGTCGCCCTCGGATGCTCATTCCAGGTAGGCAGACAGTCATCCATCGAGACGGACGCCACGAGGAGCATCACGCGGAGGATATGCCTTGTTAATTCGCGCGGCAGACAACCAGCTAACAAACAGCTAGAGAACAGATGGGCAGTGTTTTCTAGCTTGTCTTTCGAGGAAAAAAGGACGAGCAATCTTAGTGGCTAATTAAGAGTGAGGCAGGAGGCGCACTGGCCACCCAACCCGTGATGATAGTCTGACCAGCATAGCATATCCCCTTGATTTTTATTCGGATAACGTGCCCTTTGCCGTTGCCGCTAGGTGGGTTCAACTTCAATCCAGTGGTGCAATTTGGTTAGGAATATCTGATGATATAGTATAGCCAGTTGGCCATGTAGCATAAGGCAAGTTGTTGTACGTACTGGTCAAGCTTTTGACGATGGAATCTCCAGGTGAGGATCAGTGGGGCTGCGGCTGCATATTGTTGGCCTTGGTGTGTTGTAAATTGTATACTACTACTATTACAATATTGCAGTGATGTACTATGAGACACTTATTTTGGGACGGAGGGAGTAGTACCTATCCCTCCGTCGCATATTAGCTTTGTCTCAAATCAAACTTTATAACATTTGACCAAGTTTATATATACAAACGTGCACAATCCCAAATCAACCATTAGAATCACCATTCAATATATTTTCATACCATATATATTTTTTATTATGAAAGTTAAAATTATTTTTGATAAACTTGATCAATTTTTTATGAAGTTTGACTTAGGTCAAAGCTAATATGCGGAGGAAATAAAAAAAGAGAGTATGCTGATAACTTTTTGAAACTCTGCATTATTACATGACCAGCTTGACCTACGGTCTGTTCAAACTCTTCGTAATTGTTTGATGTCTTTTTACAAAAAAATTTAAGAGTGTTCTGGACGAGCTCTGCCGTGAATAACAAGTTGTGATGATGACACTGTAGCTTGTGTGTAGAGCCACCATTGATTTGACTACCACTCGATCTCTTCCATCCAATTGCCAATGTCTTCATCGGTCATGAGTCTATCCACGTCCGCTAAGGCAGAAGCAGTATTTTTGAATGTTACTTGTGTTACACCCTTAGTTGACGTTCATGATGATCTTTAATGAGGGGATTTAAGATCTAGTACCGGCATTACAGTTAGCGACACATGCATGTGGCGAAAACCTGAGTCGCTTGGTAAAAAACCTCAAGATGTCATTAGCTAGGCCGGTAAGGCAATGACGACGCACGAGCATTGCCCCTTGTTTCGAGTAGTGAAAAATCTCTTGATCAAGATGTTTTTCTCCTTTTTCTTTACTCCCTTGTGTCTTTGAAGAGGGGAGAAACGAGATAATTTCTTGAAAAGTAGTGTAACCCCCTCTCACATGCATCAAGTGACGCACACGGTCATTTATTAATTTCCTTGAGTTTGTGCATCTGTTTTAGAAATTTGGTGGTATGTCTTCTCTATTAATTGGCTCAAAAGCGATGGGAAACTCAAAGGTTTGCCTAAACAAATGAAGATAACGACTGTTGCTAGCGTGTTTTGCTCAGTGTTGCAAGCTCTTTCGTCTTCACACCTTTCACAACTCGGGCGACCTTTGGAGAATGGTTGACGAGTGTGACAATCTTTAATTAGGAAATTCAAGATCTAGTTAGGGTGGACAGTCAACAACACTTGTGCGTATGGTGAACACCATAGCTGCATGGTGAAAACCCTCAAGATGACCTTAACTTGACCGGTAAGGCAATCGTTGAGCACTGACATTGCCCCTTGCTCCAGTAGTGAAAAAACTCTTGACAGTGATGGTTTTCTTCCTCCCTTTACTACTCCTTTGTGTCATCGGGGAGAGTAGAAACAAGATAATTTCTCAAAAAGCAAGTGTAACCCCCTCTCCCCTGCATCAAGGGATGCACAAGGCCATTTATTAATTCCCTTTATGCATATTTTTTAAGATATATCGCGGTATGTCATCTCTATTAATTGTCTCAAAAGGCAAGAGGGGCATCAACGGTTTCACTAAACAAGTCGAGATAACATTGGCCGCAAAGCATGTTTTATTTGGTGTTACACACTCTTATGTATTCTCCCCTTACACAACCCGGACCACCTTTGTAAGGATGATTGACGAGCATGATGGTCTTTAATTAGAGAATTCAATATCTAGGTTAGGTGGACGACCAGCAAGACTCGTGCATATGATGAACACCTGAGCTGCATTGTGAAACCCGTAAAATGAGGTTAGCTTGACCGGTAAGGCAATGGCGGCGCATGAGCATTGCCCCTAGTGAAAATATTCTCGAGTGTGATGTTTTTTTCTCCCTCTACTTTACTCCTTTGTGTCTTCGGGGAGAGGATAAACAAGATAATTCCTCAAAAAACATGTGTAATCCCCTCCCCTACATCAAGTGACGCACACAACCATTTATTGGTTTTTCTTGAGTTTGTGCATATGTTTTATAAATTTGGCGGTATGTCTTCCCTTTTAATTGACTCAAAAAAGTGACATGGAACTCAACGGTTGGTCTAAATAAGTGGAGATAATGGGTGTTTCTAGCGTGTTTTACTCGGTGTTGCATGATTTTCTGTCTACTCCCGTTTCGTGACCCGAACCACGTTTGCAAGGATGGTTGACGAGCGTGAAGACCTTTAATGAGGGAATTCAAGATCCACTTCGGGTGGACATTCATCAACACTCGTTTATATGGTGAACACCTGAGTTGCATGATGAACATCCTAAAGATGATGTTAGCTTGACCAGTAAGGCAATGGAGGCGCATGAGCATTGCCCCTTGTTCCAAGTAGTGAAAAATCTCTGATCATGATGGTTTTTGCCTTCCATTTACTTTACTCATTTGTGTATTGAGGTGAAACAAGACAATTTCTCGAAAAGTAAGTGTAGCCCCCTCTCCCCTGCATAGAGTGATGCACACGCCCATTTATTAATTTCCTTGAGTATGTTCATATGTTGTAGAAAAAACTACGCCGTGTCTTCTCTATTAATTGGATGAAAAAGCGAGAGGGAAGTCAACAATTTGACTAAACAAGTGGAGATAACGAATGCTGGTGTGTTTTACTCAGTGTTGCACGCTCTTCCCCCTTCCCCCTTCCACAACCTCATCACCTTTGCAAGGATGGCTGTCGAATGTGATAATCTTTAAAGAGGGAATTCAAGATCTAGTTGGGGTGGACGACCAGCAACACTCATTCATACAATAAACACCTAAGCTGCAGGGAAAAACCCTCATGATGATGTTAGCTTGATCGATAAGGCAATAGCGGCACACGAATATTGCCCCTTGTTCTAATGGTGAAAAAAATCTTGATCATAATGATTTCCCCCCTCTTTACGATACTTTACTTATTTATGTCTACCGGGAGAGGAGAAAAAAGATAATATCTCAAAAAGCAGGTGTAACCCTCTACCCTGCATTTAGTGATGCACGCGACTATTTTTAAAATTTTCGTTGAGTTTTTGTACCTATTTTAGATAAATGGCGGTATGTCTTCTCTATTAACTGGCTCAAGAGGCGAGGGCGAACTCGAAGTTTTACTAAGTAAGAGGGCAAACGAATATCACTAGCGCATTATACTCGGTGTTGCATGATTTTATGTCTTCTCCCCTTCCACACCACAGACCACCTTTGCAAGGATGGCTCACGAGCGTGACAATATCTAATGAAGGAATTCAAGATCTAGTTGGGGTGGACGGTCAGCTACACTTGTGCATATGGTAAACACCTGAGCTGAATGGTGAAAACCCTGATGATGTTAGCTTGACCGGTAGGAATGAAAATAGAGTGAAAACGGATGGAACTAAGTGCTATCACATTTGTTTTCATATATTTTTGTGGAAGCGGAAACGAATACAGAAACTCCGGAAAAGAATACGGAAACAGATACTACTGGAAACAGACATGGAGCGAATACGGAGCAGACACGGAAACAGAAGTGGGCGTTGACTGGAACTTAAAAACCTCTTAAAGCATAGATAAATACACACAAAAACAAACAAATTTATGAATTGTTAACATGGCTACAAAATAATATCATTATGTTTGTAACTATTGTAGTAGTAGTGGACAATTGCATATAGCCATATAGGGTCAAGCTGAGTACATGTGTGGTAGTAGAAGTTGGGCCTTAAATGATTCATTCTACCCATTGTGTCATTCTGTGTTGTTTTATGGTTGGGCTACAAAGTAGCCATAGGCCTATAGTCAAAACGAAAAATCCATGTTCACGGAAACGGAAAGTTCTGTTTCCATGTCTGCTCCACCGGAAAACACCGTTCCATTTTTGTTTTCGTTTTCGCATAAAAAAATCTATTTTCACTTCAGTTTTGCAAAAAAAAAAATATTTCCTCTCTGTTTTCATTTTTCCTCCGGAAAAGCAAAAAGTTTCCACTCCATTTTCATCCCTATTGACCGGTAAGTCAACGGCCGCGCATAGACATTGACCCTTTTTCCGGTAGAAAGTTTTTTACATCACGATGTTTTTTCCTCCCTTTACTTATTTGTGTCTTCGGGGAGAGGAGGCACAAGATAATTTCTCAAAAAGCAGGTGTAACCCCCTCTCTTTCTGCATTAAGTGGTGCAAACGACCACTTATTAAACTCACTGAGATTCTACATCTGTTTTAGAAAATTGGCGGTATGTCTTCTCTATTAATTGGCTCAAAAAGCGACAAGGAACTCAATGGGGCTGCTAAACAAATGGAGAAAATGAATGTCGCTAGCGTGTTTTACTCAGTGTTGCATGCACTTTTGTCTTTTCCCCTTCCACAACCCGGACCAGCTTTGTAGGGATGGCTGACGAGCATGACAATCTCTATCGAAGGAATTCAAGATCTAGTTGGGGTGGATAGTTAGCAATACTCGTGCATATGGTAAACACCTTAGCTGCATGGTGAAAACCCTCATGATGATGTTAGCTTGACCGGTAAGGTAATGGCGACGCACGGGCATTGCCCCGTGTTCCAATAGTGAAAAAACTCTTGATCATGTTTTCCCCCTCCCTTTACTGTACTAATTTTTGTCTTCGGGGAGAGGGGATACACGATAGTTTCTTAAAAAGCAGGTGTAACCCTCTCTTCCCCTGCATTTAGGGATGTACATGACCATTACTCATTTCGTTGAGTTTGTGATCTATTTTAGATATATAGTGGTAAAACTTCTATATTAATTGGCTGAAAAAGCGAAAGGGAACTCAGCATTTCAAAAAACGAGTGGATATCGTTAGCGTGTTTTACTAAGTATCACGCTCTCTTGTTTTCTCCCCTTCCTCGTATGGACCACCTTTGCAAGGCTAGCTAACGAGCGTGACGATATCTAGTGAATAAAAAAAGATCTAGTTGGGGTGGACGGTCAGCAACACTCATGCATATAGTAATCACCTGAGCTCGTTGGTGAAAACCCCTAAGATGACACACATATATTGCCCTGTTTTCCACTAGTTAAAAAATCTCTTGATCATGATGGTTTTTCCCCTCACTTTTTTTTGTCTTCGGAGACAACACAAACAAGCTAACTTCTTGAAAAGCATGTGTAATCCCTCTCCCCTATGCTACTTCTTGAGCTTGCGTGGGTTTTTCCCTTGAAGAGGAAAGGGTGATGCAGCAAAGTAGAGATAAGTATTTCCCTCAGTTTGAGAACCAAGGTATCAATCAGTAGGAGGAACACACAAGTCACCAATGGTTGCACCCACACAAACAAACAAATACTTACACGCAACGCGATAAAGGGGTTGTCAATCCCTTCACGGTTACTTGCAAGAATGAGATCTGATAGAGATAGGTATAAAAGATAAATAAAAGTGAAAAACAAAGTAAAGGTAAATAAATGGCAGCAAGGTATTTTTGGGTTTTGGGTTTTATAGATATGAAATAATATGATAAAAATAGACCCGGGGGCCATAGTTTTCACTAGAGACTTCTCTCTTGAAAGAACGCATATGGTGGGTAAACAAATTACTGTTGAGCAATTGATAGAAAAGCGCGAAGTTATTACGATATCTAAAGCAATGATCATGAATATAGGCATCACGTCCATGACAAGTAGACCGACTCCTGCCTGCATCTACTACTATTACTCCACACATCGACTGCTATCCAGCATGCATCTAGTGTATTAAGTTAACAAGAATGGAGTAACGCCTTAAGCAAGATGACATGATGTAGATGGATAGATCCAATCAATATGAATAAACCCCACCTTTTTATCCTTAATGGCAATAATACAAATATGTGCCTTGCTACCCCTTCTGTCACTGGGTGAGGAAACCGCAAGATTAAACCCATTACACAGCACCTCTCCCGTTGCAAGAAAAATCAATCTAGTTGGCCAAATCAAATCAATAGATCGGAGAGAAATACAAATCTATCTTAATCATGCATAAAAGAGTTCAAAGAAGACTCAAATAATATTCATAGATAATCTGATCATAAATCCACAATTCATCGGATCTCAACAAACGCACCGTAAAAGAAGATTACACCGAATAGATCTCCAAGAACATCGAGGAGAACATTGTATTGAAGATCAAAGAGAGAGAAGAAGCCATCTAGCTACTAGCTATGGACCCGTAGGTCTGTGGTAAAATACTCACACATGATGACCCACAAGTATAGGGGATCAATCGTAGTCCTTTCGATAAGTAAGAGTGAGAAACCCAATGAGGAGCAAAAGGAAATGACAAGTGGTTCTCAGCAAGGTATTTTCTGTAAGCACTGAAATAGTCGGTAACAGATAGTTTCATAGCAAGATAATTTGTAACGAGCAAGTAACGGTAAGGTAAATAATGTGCAGCAAGGTAGCCCAATCCTTTTGTGGCAAAGGATAGGCCAAAACGGTCTCTTATGATAAGCAAAGCGTTCTTGAGGGTACACGGGAATTTCATCATATCACTTTCATCATGTTGGTTTGATTCGTGTTCGCTACTTTGATGATTTGATATGTGGGTGGACCGGTGCTTAGGTGCTATTCTTACTTGAACAAACCTCCTACTTATGATTTACCCCCTCGCAAGCATCCGCAACTACGAGAAAAGTATTAAGATAAAATCTAACCATAGCATTGAACTTTTGGATCCAAATCAGTCCCTTACGAAGTAGCGCATAAACTAGGGTTTAAGCTTCTGTCACTCTAGCAACCCATCGTCTAATAACTACTCCACAATGCATTCCCTTAGGCCCAAATATGGTGAAGTGCCATGTAGTCGACGTTCACATGACACCACTAAGGGAATCACAACATACATATCATCAAAATATCGAACACGTATCAAGTTCACATGGTTACTTGTAACATGACTTCTCCCGTGATCTCAAGAACAAAAGTAACTACTCATAAATGATAATCATGCTCAAGATCAGAGGGGTATTAAATAGCATAATGGATCTGAACATATAATCTTCCACCAAATAAACCATATAGTAATCAACTACAAGATGTAATCAACACTACTAGTCACCCACAAGTACCAATCTAAGGTTCCGGTACAAAGATTGAACACAAGAGATGAACTAGGGTTTGAGAGGAGATGGTGCTGTTGAAGATGTTGATGGAGATGGCCCTCCCAAAGATGGGAGAGTTGGTGGTGATGATGATGACGATGATTTCCCCCTCCGGGAGGGAAGTTCCCCCGGCGGAATCGCTCCGTCGGAGGGCAAAAGTGCTCCTGCCTAAGTTCCGCTTCGAGACGGCGGCGCTTCATCCTGAAAGTCCTGTCCTTATTTTTTTTCTAGGTAAAAATGACTTATATACCAGAAGAGGGGCACCGGAGGTGGGCCGAGGAGGGCACAACCCACCAGGGCACGCCTGGGCTCCCTGGCGCGCCCAGGTGGGTTGTGCCCACCTGGTGGGCCCCCTCTGGTAGTTATTTGCTCTAATATTCTTCATATATTCCAAAAAAAAAATCCGTAAATTATCAGCTCATTTGGAGATATGCAGAATAGGTAACTCTGACATAGCTTTTCCAGGTCCAGAATTCCAGCTGCCGGCATTCTCCCTCTTTGTGTAACCCTTGCATAATATGAGAGAAAAGGCATTAGAAATACTCCAAAAAGCATTATTATGCATAAAACATTATAAATAACAGTAGGAAAACATGATGCAAAATGGACGTATCAACTCCCCCAAGCATAGACCTCGCTTGTCCTCAACCAAAAACCGAAATCGAAAAACATGCCCACATGCTTAGAGAGAGAGAGGTGTCGATAAAAACAAAATACGGACATAGAAGCATCATGCATATTATTATTACAGCAAGGAACTTTAACATAAAGCTTATCAAGTAGCTTTTATCATATAACTTTTATCATATAACTTTTATCATATAACTTCTCATGAACAAGTAACAATTCATCACAACATTGAAGTATAAAGCATAAACCTTATTGAAAATCAACAAACTATGTTCTCAGTCAACTTTGCAACTACAATTCATCATATTTTCAGGAAGGGTCACGTATCGAAGCCTTTAGGCAAGTCCACATACTCAACCATCATTTAATCTTCTATGATTGCTAACACTCACAGCGTACTCATGAACAAAAAGTTTCAACCGGACACATAGAAAGATAGGGGCTTATAGTTTCGCCTCCCAACGTATTCACCTCAAGGGTGATGTCAACAATAATAACTCATGCCTACTCATATCCAACTGGATATATGTGCCTAGATCTTTCCTCACCACATGATGCTTGCAAAAAGAGAAAATAAAAAGGAACTGGGAAGAAAACTTTGACTCTTCATAAAAGTAAATGCATAAAAGTAAAAGATAAGCCCTTCGCAGAGGGAAGCAGAGGTTGTCATGCGCTTATTTGTTTGTATGCCAAATCCCTTAATGCAAAAGAATGTCACGTTATATTGCCCCTTATGATATCAACCTTTATTATGTAGCCCGTCTCTTTTATTACTTTGCCATCACAAGTTCGTACAACGCTCAATTTTCTCTTACACTAAATGATCCAACACATTTAGAAGCAATTTTTATTGCCTTATTGCACCGATGACAACTTACTTGAAGGATCTTACTCAATCCATAGGTAGGTATGGTGGACTCTCAAAATAAGATTTGGGGTTGGGGTTTTTGGATGCACAAGTAGTATCTCTACTTAGTGCGGAATTTTTGGCTAGAAAAGATATTGAGCAAGCACCACATGTTAAAGGATCTATGACAATATAACTTCTATGTGAATATGAACAAACATAAATCATTACGTTGTCTTCCTTGTCGAACGTCAACTATTTTGACACAAAATATTTAATGGGGGCTCACAATCATAAAAGATGTCCAAGATAGTGTATTTGCATGTGAATCTTCTCTTCCCTTATTAATTCTTTCATGAGTTGCATCATTGACCAATGCTATGTTTGTCAATCTCCAACAAATTTTACCACTTATACTTTTCCTTATATGATGTCATTACTTACCATAAGATTAGCATATGATCTTTTTCATTTATTTTCCTTTCCTTTATTGAAACATAAAAGTAAAGAAACAAAACTCAAACTACTCTTTATTATATATCTCGCACACGATTACATCGATTGATAGATCACTAAGCAAACACTCAAAAAAAAGGATCGAACTAAACTTTTATTCGACTAAATCATAGGAAAACTAAAGATCGAACTAAAATAGATGAAAGCAAAGATAGTGGTGGTGATACGATACCGGGACACCTCCCCCAAGCTTGGCACAAGCCAAGGGGAGTGTCCATACCATGAACTCAAGTCTCTTTTGGTGATGAAGAAGGCGGTGGTGGTGATGAGGTAGTAGCGATCTTATCTTTCGGTTTCCATGGCAATGGCTCACCATCATAAGAGGAGGAGCGAGTCTCACGAGTCCTGCAACTAGTAGCCAAACTCATACCTTTAAACCTTGCCTCATATTCAAAGACTTGGTTTTGGAGATCATAGATTTGGCTTTACAGAAAGTTGATTTGCTCGACGAAGGTGAAGACGATGTCCTTCATGGATTTGCCATCCACCTTGAGATCACGGGTGTAATCCGCGATCATTAGGTGATTGCCATTGAGTCCACGCTCCACCATCCCCTTGCACTTGAAGACCTCTTGCTCCATAGCTTCAAGCCTGGCATCCACGGTCCCCGTCCCCTTGGGGCCCTAAACGTCTCGGATGTGGAGCACCCCCTCATGCATCTCAATGGCTTGAGGGTGCTGCATCACCTTCCGCAAATACGAGTTGATGACGTTCTCAAAGAACTTGTCCTTGGAGGAGCCCGAAGCTGCCATTGCGATCTAGATCTGTCAGAAAACAACAAGAAAGAAGAACAGAAGATTTCTCCGCGATACGGTGGTCAATACGTTCGGGGGGTATATAAAGCTTTTTTATCTTGGGAAACAAGCAAACGGGAGGAAAACGGAGTCGGGAAGGTTCCCGAGGTGGGCACAACCCACCTGGGTGCGCCAGGGGGCCCTGACGCGCCCTGGTGTCTTGTGCCCCCCTCGGGTGCCCCTCCTGGTTGTTTCTTATTTTCCTATTTTTTATAATATTCCAAAACTGACAGAAATTTTTTTTTGTGGATTTTTGGAGTCCATTTACTTACCGTATCACGTACCTCCTCTTTTTTAATTATTCTGGAGTGTTCCGGAAGGTCTCTTTTATGTGTTCCTTGTGTGTCATAGTTTGAATAATATTGCTTTCAACATTAATAGGTGTACCTGAAATATAATGTTTAATTGTTTGCCCATTGACCACCTTCGGGTTAGTACCTTCGGCATTATTTATTTTGATAGCTCCAGAGAGGTAAACCTCTTCGATGATATATGGTCCTTCCCATTTAGAGAGAAGTTTTCCTGCAAAGAATCTGAAACGAGAGTTGTACAAAATAACATATTACCCAACTTTGAATTCCCGCTTTTGGATTCTTTTGTCATGCCATCTTTTAACTTTTTCTTTAAATAGTTTGGCATTTTCATAGGCTTTAGTTCTCCATTCATCTAGTGAGCTAATATCAAATAACCTCTTTTCACCGGCAAGTTTGAAATCATAGTTGAGTTCTTTAATTGCCCAATATGCTTTGTGTTCTAACTCTAGAGGAAAATGATAAGCTTTTCCATAAACCATTTTATAGGGAGACATACCCATAGGATTTTTATATGCTGTTCGGTAGGCCCAAAGTGCATCATCCAATTTCTTAGACCAATTCTTTTGGGACCTATTAACAGTTTTCTGTAATATTAATTTTATTTCTCTATTGCTAAGTTCAACTTGACCACTAGATTGAGGATGATAGGGTGATGCAATTCTATGGTTAACATCATATTTAGCAAGCATTTTACGGAAAGCACCATGAATAAAGTGTGAACCACCATCAGTCATTAAATATCTAGGGACTCCAAACCTCGGGAAAATAACTTCTTTAAGCATTTTAATGGAAGTGTTATGATCGGCACTACTAGTTGGAATAGCTTCTACCCACTTAGTAACATAATCAACAGCAACCAAAATACATGTATACCCATTAGAGGAAGGAAAAGGTCCATATAATCAAAACCCCAAACATCAAACGGTTCAACAACAAGTGAATAATTCATAGGCATTTCTTGACGCTTACCAATATTACCAATTCGTTGACATTCATCAGAAGATAAAACAAACTTACGGGCATCCTTGAAGAGAGTAGGCCAATAAAAACTAGATTGCAATACCTTGTGAGCAGTTCTATCTCCCGCATGATGTCCTCCATAAGCTTCGAAGTGACATTTCCGTAGGATTTGTTCCTGTTCATGCTCAGGTACACAACATCTAATAATACCATCTACTCCTTCTTTATAAAGATGTGGGTCATCCCAAAAGTAATGTCTTAAATCATAGAAGAACTTTTTCTTTTGTTGGTATGTGAAACTAGGTGGTATGTATTTAGCAACAATATAATTAGCATAGTCAGCATACCAAGGAGTGTTATGAGAAACATTTATTGCAGCTAATTGCTCATCAGGAAAGCTATCATCAATAGGTAGTGGGTCATCAAGGATATTTTCTAACCTAGATAAGTTATCAGTTATGGGGTTCTCAGCTCCTTTTCTATCAGTGATATGTAAATCAAATTCTTGTAGCAAGAGAACCCACCTAATGAGCCTAGTTTTAGCATCTTTCTTTTCCATGAGGTATTTAATAGCAGCATGATCGATGTGAACAGTAACTTTAGAATCAACAATGTAAGAACTGAATTTATCACAGGCAAACACAACTGCTAAAAATTCTTTTTCAGTAGTAGCATAATTTCTTTGGGCATTGTCTAGAGTTTTGCTAGCATAATGGATAACATTTAATTTCTTATCAACTCTTTGTCCTAGAACAGCACCAACAGCATAACCACTAGCATCACACATAATTTCAAAAGGCAAGTTCCAATCAGGTGGTTGAACAATAGGTGCAGAAGTTAAGGCTTTCTTAAGTGTTTCAAAAGCTTCTACACAATCATCATAAAAAACAAATGGAACATCCTTTTGTAAAAGATTTGTAAGAGGCCTAGAAATTTTAGAGAAGTCCTTAATAAACCTCCTATAGAAACCAGCATGACCGAGAAAACTACGAATACCTTTAATATCTTTAGGACATGGCATTTTCTTAGTTGCATCAACTTTAGCTTTATCCACCTCAATACCTCGTTCAGAATATGCTAATAATGCCAAGTCACTTCATTTGCAGTGCCTAGTCATAGTGGTTAATCAAAACAATTCAAATTCTATTCTGAAAATCAACTCAAATTCAAAAGTGAAATATGAAGTTGCTCAAACACTGTCGGAAAAATGTTCATTAATTAGCAAATAATCAAGAAGCAATCATAAAAACATAATCAATATTGAAAGAGTCAGCTAAATGACCCAAACAACATGAAACAGCACCAAAATAGAACTATTTAATTCATTAATGATAATATCAAATCCAAATAAAATCCTACTTTGCCCAAACCAGTTTTTGGTGAAAGTTAACATTGCACTGTAATATTTGGGCCAAGTCTCACATTTTACAAAAGTGCAAATGTGGTCTAACAATTAACAAAACCGAAAAGAAATAAAGAAACAGAAAATAGAAAATAAAACGAGGCACTGTGCACTGGGCCTAAGTGCACAGTGCCCCGAGCCCAGCCCACCACGGCCTCTTTCTCCCTCCTCCTCTCTCTCTCTCTCTCTGTCGCCGTGTCGCCCCGCCCGTGGACGCGCCGGCGCTGCCCCGGCCTTTCGTCGACACGCCGATGCCACCGACACCGCGAGGGGATAAGGTCGAGCCGGTGCTTCCCCCTGGCCTCCCCATCCATTCCCTCTACCTCTCCGTCGCTCTCCCCCTCGTTCTCCATCGCCACCGAACGCCACCACCGCCGTGCCTCCGTCGCTCTCGTGGCCACAGCCACCACCTTGCTCTGTCGTCGTGCCGAGGAGCTCCGCCTTCGACTTCTCCATCGACCGGTGGACGCAGCTAGAGCTTGGAGGCACCGCAGCGCTGGAATTCCTCCGTCCCCATCTCCGATCGCCGCCGCCTCCTTCGTCTCTGGTGCCGCCTCTACAGCTCCTAAACCGTCACGGGCCAACGTGTGAGCCGCGCGGTGAGCTCCTCCGCCCCCTGCTCCTCCTTGTTACTCCCCTAGCGCACCGTAGCTAGCTCGCCTGCATGCCGAGCTCCGCCGTCCGCCATTGTCACCGTTGCACTCGCCTCCGAGCTCTTCTGCTTGGGCCAGTAGCTCCGGTGAGCTCCTGGAGCGCCATAGACCCCGCCTAGCCTCTTCGTTTGCTCGAACGAGCGCCGTAGCTCCGATTTCCAGCTCCGGCAGAACGCGCCGCCCGCCGCCGTCGATGTAGCGCTCAACTCCGGCCGAGTTAGGCCGCGGGACCGGCGTAGATCGATGCAGCATCGAGTCCTCGTTCGAACGCATCAAACCGCGCGCGTTTTGGTGCTGGGTAGCGCAATTCCGACGCGCTCCGGCGAGCCCCGCCGCGATTTTGGTCGCCGGCGATGCCTCCGGCGCCGACGCCGACGTGGCGCGGTGGGCCCCGCCCCTGGGTCGCTGACCAGTGGGTCCGGGGGGCCCCGTTGACTGGTTCGACCAGTCAACGTGCTGACTAGGCGCCCACTGTGCCACTGACACGCGGACCCCACCGCCCTTTTAATTAACTAAAACATTTTATAAATAAAAATAGATTAATTAAGTTAATTAGTCTATGACAGGTGGGGTCCTGTAGTTAATTAGATTTTGTTTAGTTTAAAATAAACTCTGTTTTATAACAGAGGCTGACATGTGGGTCCCACTGGACCCACAGGTCAGGTTTGACCCTGGTCAGCCGACCTGTTGACTGCTGACGTCACTCCTACGCAATGCTGACGTCATATATCCTTTTTGTTAATAAAAATAATTTCAGAAAATAGTTTAAACTTTGAAAATTCATAATAAATAAACCGTAACTCGGATCGAAAAACTTTCTACATGAAAGTTGATTAGAACGACGAGACGAATCTAATCGTGTCGTCTGTTTTGATGCCGGAACCCCCTACGTAGGAGAACCCATAACTTTCCGTCTATTTCTGGTTGATGAATAGTGCATATACACCGGATAATAAATCCAACTTAAATCCTAAAATAACTATAATGACTTAGACAAATCTTTAGGCAACCCTGCACTGCATCCTAGGCATGGCATGCCCTGTATTGCATTGTTTGCTGTGTATTTATATGTTTCTTCCCCCTCTTCTCTCTCGGTAGACCCCGACGTCGACGTAGCTCCCGAGACCGACGCAGCTCTGGAGGTCGACTACGCCCTTGACGATCAGACCCTTGCCGCCGAGCTTCCAGGCAAGCACCCCCCTTTTGAGCATTCCGATATCGCATACTCTCTTCTCTCTTATGCTTGCATTAGAAGTTACTACTGCTGCTGTTATCCTATTTCTGCTGCATAGCCTGTTTATTGTAACCTGCTATTGTTACCTACCTGCTTATCCTAAATTGTTTAGTATAGGTTGGGTAGAGACCCAGCAGAGACCCCACTTTATCCCGACTGCCTCGCTGGATTATCAGAAGACCCGATCAACGGGATCGAAGACCAGGCCCCGGCACCGCACATCACTTTCCCCTTAGTTGCTCGACACTACTGGGTTACTATCGAGTGCCGAGGAAGAATCTCTGGGCGAGGTTGATGACACTACTACTACTACTTTACTTTATGCTAATCTGCACTCTTCTAATGCTGCAAGACCACTGGAAATGATGAAGATGCTAGTCTTCGATAGGACTAGGTTTTCCCCTCTATTCTGGCATTTCTGCAGCCCAGTCCACATATACAGCCTTCCTTTGATAATGTTGCATAGGTAGTATAGATCCTTGCTTGCTGAGTACTTCGGATGAGTACTCACGTTTGCTTTGCTTTCTTTTTCTCCCCATATCCGTTTGATGCAACCAGACGACGGAGCCCCGGAGCCAGCTACACCCGTCGACGGCTACTACTACTACTACTACTACTACTACTGCCCTCCTGGCGAGTACTACTACGAGGAGCCGTCCGACGACCAGGAGTAGGTTCGGAGGGTCCTAGGCAGGAGGCCTACGCCTTTCGATCGTAGCTTTTATTTTGCCCCGCCTTTCTAAAGGCTTATCTGTAACTCTGTTATATCTGTACCCAGATATCTGATGCTTCTGCTGACACTTGTATGCCATCGAGCTATGTATTCAAGCCCTCGAGGCCCTGGCTTGTAATATAAAGCTTGTATGACTTTATTTTTGTTTTAGAGTTATGTTGTGATATCTTCAAGTGAGTCCTTACGCTTAATCATGTGCATTTGCGTGTATGTTTAGTGCACGATTAAGCCGGGGTCATCACATGTTGGTATCAGAGCCGACTGCCTCTAGGAATTCCCCTTTCCAACTCCTTGGCCAAAGTTGAGTCTAGTGGTCCAAAACTGTTTACTAACTTGGCTGTGTGGCTTACGGGCCCACGTCGCCAACTGGGTGGTATTAGGATCTTTTATTCCTCGTCTTTACTCTGGGACTCTGATCTCTCTTCTATTCAGGTTAAATAAATTTACTAACGCCGACACTTAGGATCTCGTAAATTCCGTCCACCCGGAGAGTTGGATATCTGTGTGATTTCCCTGTCATTGATCTGATTAGTCTGATAATCATTTTCCTTTCCATTGTTTTGTTTAACCTTTCTCCTCGAGATTTGTTATACCTCTCATCGTCAAATGACAATCATGAATTTCCTTTATTTCAGATGGATCGTCTGTTTCCACCACGTCCTACGACGCAACTTGTGCTTCGCACTTGGGCTCGAGATGCCCCTGGTTTTCCAGCTGTCCTGATAGCCCTCCTGACCAGACTGGGTTACTGCTGGTACCCCGAGTACATGGTCTACGAGGTTTACCGCGAGTTCAACCAGGAGCAGTACTATGCTGATGTTCGTATCTATGATCAGCAGGATGACTCAGACACTGAGCTGTACCTTTTCCATGGTATCAGCGTGACGATTGAGATGGCAGTCCATGATGCCGCCTACTCTGCTGTCGCACGTCTCCGAGGAGAGCTCAACGCAAGCTTGGATGCCTCTGAGTTTCGATACATTCCGTATGCCCCTGCTGGAGATGCTACTGGATACTACACCGCTATCTGTGCCCCGTACGAGCCTCATCGCTATGATCCGCGAGTTCTGATTCAGTGTACTCAGGCTCTGGATCGCACTGTTCGGGCTCTTGCCGTCAAGTTGTTTGCCACTCGAGCACGCCTCTACGAGGCTATGACGCAGTTGCTACCAGCTGTTCGTGCAGGGATACATCCGGAGCATATCCTTTACCCGCGCAGGACCGAGATGCCAACAGGGATTGATTGGCCTGCTGTGGGAGGTCACACACCTGCACGTGGACCTCTTCTTTCAGTTCGAGACTGGGTTCTGCATCAGAGTGCACATGGAGCGCAGGATCCTTCCGCGATGAACATTCGTCGTCCGCACTTGCAGCTACCCCGTTTCAGTGGTTTTCTCCGACGTTGATGTAGCCTTTGCTAAGTCTCGTTGTGTACTTCCTTACCGCGTGCTTGCGTGCCGCCTAGCATGTCTAGCTTTTGAATTTGCGCCGTTATGCTGTCCGTTTGTAACCGCCTGTGTATGGATCTGTATGTCCTAATGACTACTGTTCAGCATCTGTTACACTATTTAAATTCCATCGTGTTACATCATGCTTGTTACTAAACACTCGCAATGGCTTCTGCTAAACTACCCCTGTTGAATTTAGCAGGATGGGTGATAACAATCCACCACCGCCGCCACCACCTGACTATATGGCCGCTATGAGGCAACAATTTGAACTCAACCGTCAGTTCATGACGGGGATTATGGATCAATTTCCCCGTCCCAATGCCAACCATCAGCCAGCTTCAATCACGCTGCCAGAGTTTGTGCGTCTCAACCCATCGGTATTCCGCAACACAGTCAATCCGCTGGATGCCGATGACTGGTTGCGTGACATCTTCTATGAAATGGAGTCAGCTGATGTTCCTCCTGTCAGCTATGTCACCTTTGTGACCTACTTCCTGAAGGGTCCTGCAGCACAATGGTGGGCCACTCACAGACAGACCCTACCTCCTGGAACTGTTGTCACTTGGGTGGAATTCAAGGCTGCTTTTCGTGCCCGGTATATTCCGCAAGGGGTTATAGATCGGAAGAAGGCCGAGTTCCGCAGCCTCGTTCAAGGCAACAAGACTGTAGAAGTCTATCAGCGTGAGTTCCTTGATTTGTCTCGCTACGCTGAAGAAGACATCCCCACTGATGCTCGTAGGTAGGAGAAGTTTCGTGATGGGCTACACCATGACATTCAGCTAGCCCTGCTCGTCCAAGACTTTCTTGACTTCGCCACCTTGGTGAACAAGGCTATTATGGTCGAGACTGGTCTGAAGAAGCACAAGGAAGCGACCAGACGCACCCGTGAAGCAGGCTCATCCTCGGGCTCGTCTTCTCAGAAGCGCCGCATCTGGATTCCACAAAGCATGTACTGTCCAACAGCTCCAGTGTATAGGCCTGCTTATGCTGCACCTCGCCTGCCTCCTCCACCACCGAGGCAGCCTCTTCAAGCTGCACCACCTTGAGCTCCTGCACCACGTCCAGACAGTGGACTCTGCTTCAAGTGTGGCCAGCCAGGTCACCGTGCCAGAGACTGTTCTCAGAGTCAGAATCAGCTAGTGCCCCTTCCTGCTGGCCGTGGTAATGGTCGTGGAATTTCTCAGCCTCGCAACAACAATGTCTGGACTTCTTATGGTCGTGCGCAGAACTACCACGTTAACATGGCTGAAGCTCAGGATCAACCTGAAACCATGATGGGTACACTTCTTGTTAATTCAGTACCAGCATCTGTTTTATTTGATTCAGGAGCATCGCATTCATTCATGTCAGAACATTTTGCACTCTTGCATGACGTTAAATGTGAAATGCTACACCATCCGTTAGTAGTAAACACTCCCGCGGGTCGGTGTCAAGCCACCATATTCAGCCCCGAAGTCACTGTTGTGATTGAAGAGAGGAATTTTCAGGCCTTCCCCATAATTCTGAATAATTCCAACATTGATCTCATTCTGGGAATGGATTGGTTGAAGGCTCACTACGCCTCAACCAATTGTGCCACTAAGGTTGTTCATCTTCTACACCCATCAAATGAGCTAGTGAATTATCATGCTCATATCACTCAGAACGCCGAGGCCCAAATTTATGCCTTGAATGCGTTGAACGCTTCTCCGCTTGAGGGGATCAAAAACATTCCGGTTGTTTGTGACTTCCAGGATGTTTTTTCAGAAGAACTTCCAGGAATACCCCTGCTAGAGCTGTCGAGTTTGTTATCGACTTGAAACCTGGCACCACTCCTATTGCGAAGCGTCCTTATAAGATGCCTCCGCACCACCTTCTCGAGCTTAAGGAAGAAATCGATAAATCACTTAAGAAGGGCTTCATCCGTCCCAGTTTCTCTGCCTGGGGAGCACCGTCTCTCTTTGTCAAGAAGAAAGATGGTACGAATAGGTTGGTTCAAGATTACCGTCCTATCAACCAGGCAACCATTCAGAATAAATATCCGCTTCCTCGGATCAATGATTTATATGATCAACTTGCTGGATCATCGGTGTTCTCCAAACTTGACTTGAGGTTGGGTTATCACCAGGTTCGTGTCTGTGAAGAGGATATTCCGAAGACCGCCTTCGTTACTCGTTATGGCTCCTATGAATACACCGTCATGTCATTTGGCCTAACGAATGCTCCAGCTACGTTCTCCCGTCTGATGAATTATATCTTCATGGATTACCTCGACAAGTTCATCGTGGTATATCTGGATGATATTCTGGTATATTCGAAGAATAAGGAAGAACATGCCGAACATCTTCGCCTTGTTCTAGAAAGGCTTCGAGAACACAAGTTGTATGCCAAGTACTCCAAATGCGAATTCTGGCTTTCTGAAGTGACCTACCTTGGACATGTGATTTCCAAGGACGGTATCGCCGTTAACCCGGAGCGTATTCAGGCTATTCTTGACTGGACTCCTCCGAAGAACGCCAAGCAAGTCAGAAGTTTTCTCGGCCTTGCAAGTTATTGCCGTCGATTCGTCGAGAATTTTTCCAAGATTGCCAAGCCCCTGACTAATCTGCTCCACAAAGGCGTTAAGTTTGAGTGGACAGACAAATGTCAGGAGAGTTTCCAGACCCTCAAGGACAAGCTTACTTCTGCTCCAGTGCTTGCTCCTCCCGATTCTCGCAAGGACTTTGGAATTTATTGCGACGCCTCTCGTCAGGGATTAGGCTGTATCCTAATGCAAGAGCGAATGGTAATTGCATATGCCTCGCGACAATTGCGTCCACATGAAGAGAACTATCCAGTGCATGATCTCGAACTCGCTGCTGTGATCTATGCTTTGAAGCAGTGGCGACATTACCTTCTTGGTAACCGGTGTGAGATCTATACCGATCATCAGAGTCTGAAGTATTTGTTCACTCAACCGGATCTTAATCTCCGTCAGCAGCGATGGTTGGAAACAATTACAGACTATGACTGTGGTATTTCTTATACCCTGGCAAAGCTAATGTGATGGCTGATGCCTTGAGCCGCAAGACCTATTGCAACAACCTCATGCTTAAGCAAGCTCAACCCCAACTTTATGAAGGACCGCGCAAGTTGAACGTCTGTATCGTTCCGCAGGGTTCTCTTAATAACCTTGTGGTACAACCAGACCTTGAGAAAGCTGTTAAGGATGCGCAAGCCAAAGATGTTGAAGTAGATTTGATGAAGAAAGAGCTTCACCTTGAGAAGTACAGGGATTTCTTGCTATCTGAAGATGGAACCTTATATTTCCGAGACCGCATTGTGGTACCTCGCTTCGAACTTATGACTAACAAATTCACGAAGGAGGCTCATGATACACCACTGTCAATCCATCCGGGAAGCACCAAGATGTATCGTGATCTTCGGCAAAGGTACTGGTGGTCCAGAATGAAGCAGGACATTGCTCGATATGTTGTTGAATGTGACGTATGTCATCGCGTGAAAGCAGAACATCAGAAGCCTGCTGGAATTCTTCAACCACTTCCTATTCCTTTGTGGAAGTGGGATAAGGTGCAAATGGATTTCATTACTGGCCTTCCCAAGTCTCAGAAGGGTCATGATGCTATTCTTGTCGTCGTCGACCAACTTTCCAAAGTTGCACATTTTCTGCCTGTCAAGGAGACTATCACCGCTAGCCAGCTAGCAGAATTGTATATCTCCAGAATCGTTTCACTCCACGGTATTCCAAAGGAGATCAATTCGGACCGTGGCGGTCTTTTCACTTCCAAGTTCTGGGAAAGTTTCCAAGAAGCTATGGGAACTCACATTACCTGGAGTTCAGCATATCATCCACAATCCCAAGGCCAAGTCAAGCGAGTAAATCAAGTACTTGAAGATATGCTTCGGGCTTGTGTTATATCCTTCGGTAAGAAGTGGGAAGAATCTCTCCCGTTTGCCGAATTCTCTTATAATAACCGCTATCAAGCCAGCTTGAAAATGGCCCCCTTCGAAGTGCTTTATGGACGTAAGTGTCGAACCCCTCTGAATTGGTCAGAAACTGGGGAACAACCACTCGTGGGACTGAACATTATCCAACACGCCGAAGAACAAGTCCGTATTGTCCGAGAAAATCTCAAGGTGGCTCAGGACCGCCAAAAGAGCAATTATGATCACAAACGATGGGGCTTGACCTATCAACCAGGTGATCAAGCTTATCTTCGTGTCACTCCTATGAAGGGCACCCGTCGCTTCAGGATCAAGGGCAAGTTAGCTCCACGCTACATTGGTCCCTTCCGCATTGTTGCTAGATGTGGACAGATGGCATATAAATTGGAGTTGCCGCCGCAATTCTCTCATATCCACGACGTCTTCCATGTGTCACAACTTCGTAAATGCTTCAAGGAATCTCCACACAGAGCAGTGGATCACGAGATGCTCGAACTACAAGATGATCTTTCTTATAAGGAGCATCCCATCCGCATTCTCGATGAAGCTGAACATCGCACTCGTCAGAAGACGACCAAGTTCCTGAAAGTGCAGTGGTCGAATCACACTGAAGATGAAGCCACTTGGGAACGCGAGGGTCATCTTCGGGAAGAATATCCCGACCTCTTTCCTTCTACCTCTTAAATTCTCGGGACGAGAATTTCTTTTAGAGGAGGAGAATTTGTAACACCCCTGTGTAATAGCCACTGTGATCATATGCTAATAATGCCAAGTCACTTCATTTGCAGTGCCTAGTCATAGTGGTTAATCAAAACAATTCAAATTCTATTCTGAAAATCAACTCAAATTCAAAAGTGAAATATGAAGTTGCTCAAACACTGTCGAAAAAATGTTCATTAATTAGCAAATAATCCAGAGGCAATCATAAAAACATAATCAATATTAAAAGAGTTAGCTAAATGACTCAAACAACATGAAACAGCACCAAAACAGAACTATTTAATTCATTTATGATAATATCAAATCCAAATAAAATCCTACTTTGCCCAAACCAGTTTTTGGTGAAAGTTAACATTGCACTGTAATATTTGGGCCAAGTCTCACATTTTACAAAAGTGCAAACGTGGTCTAACAATTAACAAAATAGAAAAGAAATAAAGAAACAGAAAATAGAAAATAAAATGAGGCACTGTGCACTGGGCCTAAGTACACAGTGCCCCGAGCCCAGCCCACCACGGCCTCTTTCTCCCTCCTCCCCTCTCTCTCTGTCGCCGTGTCACCCCGCACGTGGACGCGCCGGCGCTGCCCTGGCCTTTCGTCGACACGCCGACGCCACCGACACCGCGAGGGGATAAGGCCGAGCCGGTGCTTCCCCCTGGCCTCCCCATCCATTCCCTCTCCCTCTTCGTCGCTCTCCCCCTCGTTCTCCATCGTCACCGAACGCCACCACCGCTGTGCCTCCGTCGCTCTCGTGGCCACAGCCACCACCTCGCTCCGCCGTCGTGCCGAGGAGCTCCGCCTTCGACTTCTCCATCGACCGGTGGCCGCAGCTGGAGCTTGGAGGCACCGCAGTGCCGGAATTCCTCCGTCCCCATCTCTGATCGCCGCTGCCTCCTTCGTCTCTGGGCCGCCTCTGCAGCTCCTAAACCATCACGGGCCAACGTGTGAGCCGCGCGGTGAGCTCCTCCGCCCCTGCTCCTCCTCGTTACTCCCCTAGCGCACCGTAGCTAGCTCGCTTGCATGCCGAGCTCCGCCGTCCGCCATTGTCGCTGTTGCACTCGCCTCCGAGCTCTTCTGCTCGGGCCAGTAGCTCCGACGAGCTCCTGGAGCGCCATAGACCCCGCCTAGCCTCTTCGTTTGCTCGAACAAGCGCCGTAGCTCCGATTTCCACCTCCGGCCGAACGCGCCGCCCGGCGCCGTCTATGTAGCTCTCAACTCCGACCGAGTTAGGCCACATGACCAGCGTAGATCGATGCGGCGTCGAGTCCTTGTTCGAACGCATCAAACCGCGCGCGTTTTGTTGCTGGGTAGCGCGATTCCGACGTGCTCCGGCGAGCCCCGCCGCGATTTTGGTCGCCGGAGATGCCTCCGGCGTCGACGCCGATGTGGTGCAGTGGGCCCCGCCACTGGGTCGCTGACCAGTGGGTCGGGGGGGCCCCGTTGACTGGTTCGACCAGTCAACCTGCTGACTGGGCGCCCACTGTGCCACTGACATGCGGACCCAACCGCCCTTTTAATTAACTAAAACATTTTATAAATAAAAATAGATTAATTAAGTTAATTAGTCTATGACACGTGGGGTCCAGTAGTTAATTAGATTCAGTTTAGTTTAAAATAAACTCTGTTTTATAACAGAGGCTAACATGTGGGTCCCACTGGACCCACAGGTCAGGTTTGGCCCTGGTCAGCCGACCTGTTGACTGCTGACATCACTCCTACGCAATGCTGACATCATATATCCTTTTTGTTAATAAAAATAATTTCAGAAAATAGTTTAAACTTTGAAAATTCATAATAAATAAACCGTAACTCGGATCGAAAAACTTTCTACATGAAAGTTGATCAGAACGACGAGACGAATCTAATCGTGTCGTCTGTTTCGATGCCGGAACCCCCTATGTAGGAGAACCCATAACTTTCCGTCTGTTTTTTGTAGATGAATAGTGCATATACACCGGATAATAAATCCAACTTAAATCCTAAAATAACTATAATGACTTAGACAAATCTTTAGGCAACCCTGCACTGCATCCTAGGCATGGCATGCAGTATATTGCATTGTTTGCTGTGTATTTATATGTTTCTTCCCCCTCTTCTCTCACGGTAGACCCCGACGTCGACGTAGCTCCCGAGACCGACGCAGCTCCGGAGGTCGACTACGCCCCTGACGATCAGACCCTTGCCGCCAAGCTTCCAGGCAAGCACCCCCCTTTTGAGCATTCCGATATCGCCTACTCTCTTCTCTCTTATGCTTGCATTAGAAGTTACTGCTGCTGCTGTTATCCTATTTCTGCTGCATAGCCTGTTTATTGTAACCTGCTATTGTTACCTACCTGCTTATCCTAAACTGTTTAGTATAGGTTAGGTAGAGACCCAGCAAAGACCCCACTTTATCCCGACTGCCCCGCTGGATTATTAGAAGACCCGATTAGTGGGATCAAAGACTAGGCCCCGGCACCGCACATCACTTTCCCCTTAGTTACTTGACACTACTGGGTTACTATCGAGTGCCGAGGGTGATACCTCGTCAGCACTTCTGATGATAACCTTGTAGGTTAGTTATTCGGTCGTGGTCAGCGAGGGTGATTCCTCCTACACCACACCCGATAACGACACCGTCGCGCAACTCCTCAAGAGTGGACCTCGAGGGTGATTCCTCCTTCATTCACCTTGACGATAACATCAGGTGGAATTCCATCGAGGGTGATTCCTCAGGGTTCCCCTTGGTGTTAGACACACGGTTACTTTGGTTACTATGACTTTACACTGAACCATGTTACTAAAGACGGGTCGGCCCTGAGGGGTACCCGCACGAGATTATGATAAGAGTGATATGGAGTCGGGTTGACCTAGAAGGTGCCCATGAGATAACTACGAGGCGTGGCCGGGCATTCATAGCCCTTGCCGCAAGTCCTCGAGATGGGGCGATGGGGTCACATCTTTCGTGAGTCTCTGCTCGTTACCGCACTACCAACACACTAACGGTTTGGTATTTGATCCGAGGGGCCTCTGGCCTGATAGCACTAACCATCACGTGGACATAGTATGGGCGTTCTGCGTCGTATACTTCAGCTGAAGCTTAATAGACGTCAGCAACTGAGCGGCACACACTGGGTTGGACTGGTAACGCAACCGCGCTTGTATTAAGGGGTTGCTAGGTTTGCTCACCAGCGGTGTATGCAACATGCAGGAGCGCCCGGGGCGATGGCCCAAGACCCCTGGGGGCATAGGTTAGTCCGGCGTGCTGACCTCTCTGTTAAGTATTTGGTCGGGTTGCGGCGTATCGTTTGGCCGAGGCCGGGCATGACCCGGTAAAGTGTGTCCGGCCGGAGTTAAGCGAGCGTGGTGGGTAAGTTGGTGCGCCCCTGCAGGGAAGAGACAATCTATCGATAGCCTGTCCTACGGTAACAGACACTCGGAGTTGTATCTCGATCGGTACAACTAGAACTGGTGACTTGAGATGATACTGGATAGTATGGCTCTGGGATTGCTTTCTCGCAGGGAGTCGAGGAAGAATCTCTGGGCGAGGTTGATGACACTACTACTACTACTTTACTTTATGCTAATCTGCACTCTTCTAATGCTGCAAGACCGCTGGAAATGATGAAGATGCTAGTCTTCGATAGGACTAGGTTTTCCCCTCTATTCTGGCATTTCTGCAGCCCAGTCCACATATACAGCCTTCCTTTGATAATGTTGCATAGGTAGTATAGATCCTTGCTTGCTGAGTACTTCGGATGAGTACTCACGTTTGCTTTGCTTTCTTTTTCTCCCCATATCCGTTTGATGCAACCAGACGACGGAGCCCCGGAGCCAGCTACCCCCGCCGACGGCTACTACTACTACTACCCTCCTGGCGAGTACTACTACGAGGAGCCGTCCGACGACCAGGAGTAGGTTCGGAGGGTCCTAGGAAGGAGGCCTACGCCTTTCGATCATAGCTTTTATTTTGCCCCGCCTTTCTAAAGGCTTATCTGTAACTCTGTTATATTTGTACCCAGATATCTGATGCTTCCGCTGACACTTGTATGCCATCGAGCTATGTATTCGAGCCCTTGAGGCCCTGGCTTGTAATATAAAGCTTGTATGACTTTATTTTTGTTTTAGAGTTGTGTTGTGATATCTTCAAGTGAGTCCTTAGGCTTAATCGTGTGCATTTGCGTGTATGTTTAGTGCATGATTAAGCCGGGGTCGTCACAACCTTCATTAACCATAAAGTGGCACTTCTCCCAATTCAAGACAAGATTAGTTTGCTCACATCTCTGCAAAACTCGATCAAGATTTCTCAAGCAATCATCAAAAGAAGTCCCATAAACTGAAAAATCATCCATGAAAACCTCGACAATCTTTTCACAAAAATCAGAGAATATAGCAGTCATACATATTTGAAAGGTAGCAGGTGCATTACATAAACCAAAAGGCATACGTCTATAAGCATAAGTTCCGAAAGGGCAAGTAAAGGTGGTTTTCTCTTGATCAGATTGTGAAACAGATATTTCAGAAAAACTAGAATCTCCATCTAGGAAGCAAAAGTGTGTGTGCTTTGATAATCTTTCTATCATTTGATCAAAAAAAGGCAAGGGGTAGTGATCTTTTCTAGTTGCTTTATTTAATTTTCTAAAATCAATAACCATTCTATAGCCAGTAACAATTCTTTGTGGAATGTGTTCATTTTTATCATTAGGAACAACGGTAATACCTCCCTTCTTAGGGACACAATGAACGGGACTCACCCATCTACTATCAGCTATGGGATAGATTATACATGCTTCCAGAAGATTTAATATTTCAGTTCTTACCACTTCTTTCATCTTAGGATTCAAACGTCGTTGATGATCAACAATGGGTTTAGCATCAGGTTCCATATTAATCTTGTGCTGACAGAGAGTGGGACTAATGCCCTTAAGATCATCAAGAGTATATCCAATAGCAGCACGGTGCTTCTTCAGAATTTTCAATAATCTTTTTTCTTCATGTTCTGAAAGGTTAGCACTAATAATAACATGATATATCTTTTTCTCATCGAGATAAGCATATTTCAAAGTGTCAGGCAATTGTTTTAATTCAAACATAGGATCACCTTTAGGTGGAGGAGGACCTCCTAGAGTTTCAATAGGCAAATTATGTTTGAGCAGAGGTCGTTTTTCAAAGAAAATTTTATCTATCTCATTTCTTTCATGCATATGCATATCATTTTCATGGTATAGCAAATATTGTTATAGTGGATCAGTAGGAGGCGCGACAATAGAAGCAAGACCAATTATTTCATCCTTACTAGGTAATTCTTTCTTGTGAGGTTGTCTATTAAACTTGGAAAAATTAAACTCATGAGACTCATCACCAAAGCTAACACTGACAGTTTGTTTATGACAATCTATAGTAGCATTGACAGTGTCCAAGAAAGGTCTACCAAAGATAATGGGACATAAGTCATCTTATGGGGAACCAAGAACTAGAAAATCAGTGGGGTATTTTATTTTCCCACACAAGACTTCAACATCTCTAACAATCCCAAGCGGTGTGATGGTGTCTCTATTAGCAAGTTTAATAGTAACATCAGTGTCTTCTATTTCAGCGGGTGCTATGTCATTCATAATTTCTTGGTATAAGGTAAAAGGAATAGCACTCACGCTAGCACCTAAATCACATAAACCATGATAACAATGATCTTCTATTTTAACTGAGACAACAGGCATGCCAACAACAGGTCTATGTTTATCTTGTTCATCGGGTTTGGCAATTCTAGCACCTTCATCGCAGAAGTAAATAACATGCCCATCAATATTTTCTACCAAGAGATCTTTAACCATAGCAACACTAGGTTCTACTTTAATTTGTTCAGCAGGTTTAGGTGCTCTAATATTACTTTTGCGAACCACAGTTGAAACCTTAGCATGCTCCTTTATCCTAACAGGGAAAGGTGTGTTTTCAATATAAGCAGTAGGCACAACTGGATCAACATTGTAAATAATAGTTTCATCTTTAACTATGTCGGGTTCTTTAATTTCTTCTTTAATAGGTGGGTGATATTTAAACCATTTCTCCTTAGGGAGATCAATATGAGTAGCAAATGATTCACAAAAGGAGGCTAATATCTCAGAGTCAAGTCCATATTTAGTGCTAAACTTGTGAAAAGCATCAATATTCATAAAAGATTTAACACAATCGAATTCAAGCTTAATACCTGACTCTTTACCTTCATCGAGTTCCCAATCTTCAGAGTTGTGTTTAGTTCTTTCTAAAAGATCCCACCTGAATTCAATAGTCTTCTTCATAAAAGAACCAGTACAAGAGGTATCGATCATGGATTGATCATCATGAGAAAGCCGAGCATAAAAATTTGGAATAATAATTTCTCTTGAAAGCTCATGTTTGGGGCATGAATATAACATTGACTTAAGCCTCCCCCAAGCTAGAGCGATACTTTCTCCTTCACGAGGCCAAAAATTATATATATAATTCTGATCACGATGAACTAGATGCATAGGATAAATTTTTTGGTGAAATTCCTAATTTCAATCGATTCCAGTTCCAAGATCCAATATCATCGCACAGCCTATACCATGCCAATGCTTTTCCTTTCAAAGATAAAGGGAAAACCTTCTTCTTAGCTTCATCTCCTGGCAAACCTGCAAGCTTAAATAATCCACAAATTTCATCCACATATATCAAGTGCATATCAGGATGTTCAGTTCCATCTCCTGCATAAGGATTAGCTAGCAGTTGTTCTATCATACCCAAAGGAATTTCATAACCAATATTTTCAGTAGGTGCAGTAGGTTGAGGGGTAACTAATTGTGGTTCCTGTCGAGGTGAAGATACCCCGAACAAACCCCTCAAAGGATGATTCTCCATAGTAACAAGTGACAATAAATTTCGGCACGTAGTAATAATTTTCCCTTACCAAGAGCGCTTCACTCCCCGGCAGCGGCGCCAGAAAAGATCCTTGATGACCCACAAGTATAGGGGATCAATTGTAGTCCTTTTGATAAGTAAGAGTGTCGAACCCAACAAGGAGCAGAAGGAAATGACAAGTGGTTCTCAGTAAGGTATTTTTTGCAAGCACTGAAATAGTCAGTAACTGATAGTTTGATAGCAAGATAATTTGTAACGAGCAAGTAACGGTAACGGTAAATAATGTGCAGCAAGGTAGCCCAATCCTTTTGTGGCAAAGGACAGGCCAAAACGGTCTCTTATGATAAGCAGAGCGTTCTTGAGGGTACACAGGAATTTCATCATATCACTTCATCACGTTGATTTGATTCGTGTTCGCTACTTTGATGATTTGATATGTGGGTGGACCGGTGCTTAGGTGTTGTTCTTACTTGAACAAACCTCCTACTTATGATTAACCCCCTTGCAAGGATCCGCAACTACGAGAAAAGTATTAAGATAAAATGGGGTTTTTACATCTGTGCCCCTGGTTCCTTAGCTGTACTCATTCATCCCCACGCTCTTAACTTTTGCTCACTTTTCCCCACTCCCTTGCTCGAAACCCTCACAAATGGGCAAACTGGACGTTGCCGCCGGGTCAATGGTTTGACCGTTAACTCTGACGAGTGGGGCCGCGCTAGACTGTGTCGCCCGTTGGACCTGACAAGTGGGGCGGCCTTGGACGGTGGCGCTGTTCAACCGTTGGGCCGTGGTTTCGTTGGACTATTGGGCCATTGCATGAAATGCCTGCGCATGCTGCCATGACAAAAGCCTGCAATGCATGCACGACGTATCCAGCTAGCCTGCTATGCATGCACGCAGCTAGCCTGCCTGCATGCGCCGATGTGTGCCTACCGAGCCGCTTTCCTACACGCCAGCTGCCACGGATGCAGCGACGGTCGCTGTCGCCGGTTCGCACCCAGCTAGCTGGCCTGCATGCACCGATGCGTGCCACCACGATGCGCTGATTGAGCCGCTTTCGTGCACGCCAGCCGCCACGGACGCAGCGACGGTCGCTGCCTGCATGCGCCGATGCGTGTCTCCTCGATTTAGAACATCGTTTGATCCTTTTTGATCCACTCGCATCTGCACCCGTTTTGCTACGACAAATAAATTGAACAATATTATTATTATTATTATTGGCTGCATGCACTAGGTGGCTACATATCTTAATTCTTTGTGGCTTCCTCGACGTGGTGGTGGCTTGTGTAGCTATGCATGCACTAGGTGCTTACGAACAAAGCGAGCTCTCTCAAAAAACAATCAATAATTCAAAAAAAGTACAAACTAGCAAGAACTTAATAATAGGATAGATAGAAAACTTAATAATAGAACTTAATAACATAACATAGATAGGGCCAACAAGCCCAGAGCACGATCATATAGTTCAATTACAACTTAATAACATAACATAGATTCAAAAGAAAAAGAAAAAAATATAGAGGGTTCTAAACCCTAACCGCCGCCTTCTCCACCTCGCTTCTCCTCCACCTCGCTCCTCCGGGCGCCCTTCACTGCTCCTCCGGGGTGTTGTCGATGGGGTACGACAGAGTGTGCATGCGCGACGCGGTGGGGAAGATGTTGCTGTACTCCGTGAAGATGTTGTGGGTGGTGAAAGCGATGAACTCGCAGCCACACCAAAACAGGCGGCCGAGGAGGTAGAAGGCGTTGAAGGGGTTGGTGAAGTGGGCAAGGATACCAACCACCACCCCATTTTGGATGACCTCCTCGACGCGGAATATCGTTGGAGATCCCCGTGGGAGGTGGCGGTAGCCGGCCGCGAGGAAGAACTCGGTGAAGCCCCTTGCGGTCCTCCACCTTGATATCGCCCACACACGTAGTGTATGCTCAACGTACACGCCGACAGGGGAGAGCCTCTCCGGCACGGTGGGTGGGAAGCGGTAGGTTGGTCCGGTGTACTGCATGGCTGAGGGATGTGAAGAAGAAGGAGAAGGGGTCGAAGAACAAGAAGGGCAGATGGTAGAGGATGGGAGATAGATGAGGGATGTGAGAGGAAGAAGAAGATGATGGGTGGCTTAAATAGCCATAGTGCGACGTGTTATTTCGCCGTGGCAGTAATGGGGTCAAATGTGAACTAGCTCATTTTCACACCCACCGCGGCATCGGGAACTCAATCTCTGTAGGTGCAATCAAAACAATCAAGCAAAAAAAAAAACAGAGCCAATGCGACGGCCCAACCAGAGCTTGGTTTCATTTTGGGCCCAATAACTACGTTTTTTTCGCGGAGTCAATGGTGGGCGAGCACAACCAACGGGAGAATATCCCGCGGATCGCCCCACGATCCAACAATGCGGAGCCGTCCATCTGATCCAATGGCGCGGAGCCTGCACGCAGCCAGCCCTTCTAGAAGACCACATCTGAGGGTTGTCGCTTGGCGCTAGTGTATGATCGGACGGCTGATGTTCGGAGCTAGGGTTAGGCGAAACCCCGCGGGGTTTTGAGGGATTTTGAGCTGGTCAACGGGGTTATCTAGGCTTTGACTGAGCATAACTAATTTAAAAAAAACGAAAAAATATAAAACCTTCACCGTTCGTCGTTTTATAAGACACACTAACGAGGAAAAATACTAAACTTGGTATACGGAAATTAAAAAAAAAAACCTAGGTGGCACGATCGAGGTCCAATGAGCACCATTAATTTAAAAAAATCAAAAAAAATATAAAACCTGCGCACAATATTGTCTTATGTGACATGTTACTAACCAAAAATCATAAACTTGGTCTATGGACATTTTCATGAAAAAACCTTCACACATACTCCCTCCGTCCGGAAATACTTGTCATCAAAATGGATAAAAGGGGATGTATTTAGGCGTATTTTAGTTCTACATACATCTCTTTTTATCCATTTTGATGACAAGTATTTTCGGACGGAGGGAGTATGAGCTATCACGTACAACGTTGCAGAGAGTTCAAGGAGAGGAGGTAGGATTCCCTTAGGTTTTTGAAAAATTAAAAAAATAAAAAATTCACCAAAGCTTGATTTCAAAGTGAATAAGAAGGATCTGAACTTAGTTTTCCATTTTCATATTTTAAACGTGTTTTTAATGATTTTCTATTAAAGCATACTTTTTTCAAAAAAAATGTAAAAATATGAAGATTAATTCAATAAATAGTGAGACTTCGAATCTACACTATATAGATTGAATAGGTGTTAATAAAAAATATTTGGCTCATTTGGAGTAGGTCCAAAAAAAACTGGATTACAAATGGA
Organism: Thinopyrum elongatum; assembly: GCA_011799875.1. NCBI lineage: Eukaryota > Viridiplantae > Streptophyta > Magnoliopsida > Poales > Poaceae > Thinopyrum > Thinopyrum elongatum. The sequence continues at coordinate 457,217,116 of CM022297.1, forward strand.
GCTCATTTGGAGCACATTTCTCATGACTATAAGTTTTACCACGCAAAAGAGATCGGATTGATCACTTAACATTTATAATAGTTCAGCAAACTTTGCAACATCACACCACAGGGCAATGGACTTCAAGTGTTGGTTCAAATTCAAATTTTGCCTCAAATTCAAATTGGAATATTTGACCTGTTATTGGAATATTTGATTTGTTATTGGAATACTTGATCGAATGATGGACTATCTTCATTCAAATGTTGTTTTTTACTCTGTTATTGGAATATTTGATCAAATGATGGACTATTTGCTCTTTTTGCTTATTCTTTGCAGCATGTCTGATCAGTGAAGCAACACTGAAGCAACATGTGTGATCATTGCAGCACCTAAACTCATAGCTCACAACATCTAAACAGAACATACCATACACCACAGGCAAATTTAAGGACAGACAAATATAGATAGCATAATACATTACTACCATAGATCACACACAAAGTTTACTATAGATACCACCACACAAAGTTTACCAAACAGCCACATTCAGTTTACCAAAAGTAAAAGATTCAACATCATCACATCATCACATCACTTGGGAAGAGGAGTCAGGGCCTTCGCGAGGGCAGCATGCTGCCCCCTGATCTTGTAGTCCTCCCCGCGAATCGCTACATCCTCTGCATGAGACACAAGGTGATTGAAGTGGCCATCCTTTGGCTTTGGCTTGGTGGTGCAGTAGGGGCAGTGCCACTTCTTGATCTTGCGGTTGTAGAAGGAAGCAACTCCATTGGCCTTGATCTTCTCCTCCTCCTTCACTATGAAGGACGCGACGTTGCCGTTGTCCACATCTTCTCCAGCACACATGAATGAATTACATTAATACATTATAGATTCATATACACCATGTCAAAGGAACTAAATGAACAATCTAAATTTCAAGTAGGCTTACCTCATATTCTTCGTCGTCACTATACTCTGGATTGTACGGGTCCTTGAACCCAGTAAGGTCCAGCTTCCTCTTATTCCCCACAGAATCATCCTCCTGAATATACAATTACATCCATTACTAGTAAATACAGAAGCCAACTGATAATTTAGATATGCACACATGACACATTGATCATATTATCCATACTATGATCCTATTTGCATTTTCCATTGTCATGCACACACATTGAACAACAAAGCTAAAATAACTACATGTTGTGGACAAATTTATATACTGATGAATCAAGTAAGTTCTTAATCAATTGATAGGTACATCAAAATTAATGCATTCCATTTGGGCATATGACATTCAAACAGGACCATCTGGTAGCATTCAAAAACAAATCTAAGCATACATGTCTGTAGCATTCAAAACCCCAATCTGTGTAGCATTCAACAAATCTATAATCACATGTAGCATTAGCACAGAGATCCCTATCTCTCATTAAGATCTGTCTAGCATTTTTGCAACGAATGTAATCCAAAAAAACCTAATACAAAAACCCCCCCACCCCCCCCCCCATACAAAAAACCCCATCCCTCAAACCAACACTCTACCCATCTGTACTACCCTATGAATCACAATCCAACCAATGAAACTAACTCTACAATCTAAATATTGCAACTAGGGTACAAGCAAATGGAAGTACCTCCTGTACCACCTTCTCCTCGCCAGGCTACGCATCTGGATGGACTGTGCCGCTCGACGCCATCACCTTCAGCTCCGGCAGCGCTGAGGCGGAGCCCGCCACCTCCTTCTCCACATCCACAGCCGCGACAGCAGTTGCGAGTTTCCCCGCACCACCATGGACGCCGCCAACGTCCTGCACTGCACTTGCCGCGGTCACCGCGCCCTGCAGATCTTCGGCCGCTGCACCGGCGTCACCACGAGCATCCGCCATCGATATGAGGGAGGCGATGAAGGTGAGGAAGAGGATGCGGTGGGGGAGAGCGAGACGGTGCGGTGGAGGAGAGGGAGACGACGCGGTGGGGGAGAGGGAGACGATGCGGCAGGGAGGGGATTTGGGGGGAAATGGTAGGGGCGATGCGCCCGTAGGTGGTTCCCCCTCTTATACGATGGGACGTTTTTGGCATGTTCCATGGACACGTGCTACCCCACGACCGCGGTCAGTTGCATGCAAAAACGAAACGCCTACGCGGCCCCACTAGTCAGAGTTAACGGTCAAGCCATTGACCCGACGGCAACGTCTAGTTTGCCCATTTGTGAGAGTTTCAAACAAGGGAGTGGGGAAAAGTGAGCAAAAGTTAAGAGCATGGGGATGAATGAGTACAGCTAAGGAACCAGGGGCACAGATGTAAAAAACCCAGATAAAATGTAACCATAGCATTAAACTTTTGGATCCAAATCAGTCCCTTACGAAGCAGCGCATAAACTAGGGTTTAAGCTTCTGTCACTCTAGAAACCCATCATCTAATAACTACTCCACAATGCATTCCCTTAGGCCCAAATATGGTGAAGTGCCATGTAGTCGACATTCACATGACACCACTAAGGGAATCACAACATACATATCATCAAAATATCGAACACATATCAAGTTCACATGGTTACTTGCAACATGACTTCTCCCGTGACCTCAAGAACAAAAGTAACTACTCACAAATGATAATCATGCTCAAGATCAGAGGGGTATTAAATAGCATAATGGTTCTGAACATATAATCTTCCACCAAATAAACCATATAGTAATCAACTACAAGATGTAATCAACACTACTAGTCACCCACAAGTACCAATCTAAGGTTCCGGTACAAAGATTGAACACAAGAGATGAACTAGGGTTTGAGAGGAGATGGTGTTGTTGAAGATGTTGATGGAGATGGCCCTCCCAAAGATGGGAGAGTTGTTGGTGATGATGATGATGATGATTTCCCCCTCCGGGAGGGAAGTTCCCCCGGCGGAATCGCTTCACCGGAGGGCAAAAGTGCTCCTGCCCAAGTTCCGCCTTGAGACGGCAGCGCTTCATCCCTAAAGTCATATCCTTATTTTTTTCTAGGTCAAAATGACTTATATACCAGAAGAGGGGCACCGGAGGTGGGCCGAGGAGGGCACAACCCACCAGGGCGCGCTTGGGCTCCCTGGTGCACCCAGGTGGGTTGTGCCCACCTGGTGGGCCCCCTCTGGTAGTTATTTGCTCCAATATTCTTCATGTATTCCAAAACAATTCTCCGTAAATTTTCAGCTCATTTGGAGATGTGCAGAATAGGTAACTCTGACTAGCTTTTCCGGTCCAGAATTCCAGCTGCCGGCATTCTCCCTCTTTGTGTAACCCTTGCATAATATGAGAGAAAAGGCATTAGAAATACTCCAAAAAGCATTATTATGCATAAAAACATTATAAATAACAGTAGAAAAACAGGATGCAAAATGGACGTATCAACACATCATCGGAAGGGCAGCAAGGTTGATATAAAGGCCCTCCATGATCGAATCCCCCTCCGGCAGAGTACCGGAAAAGGTCTCCAGATGGGATCTCACGAGGACAGAAACTTGCAGCAGCGGAAAAGTATTTTTGGTGTACCCTCTGGTATATGGGGAATATTTGGGTATTTATGGAGCTGAGATTAGGGTTAGAGGAGCCACCGGGGGGGGGAGGGGGGGCACAAGCTCATAGGGAGCCCCCCAGGGCGCCCCTGGTGAGCTTGTGGCTCACCGGTGGCCTTTCTGGCCTCCCCCCAATGCTTCCTAGGTGTCTTCTGTTCCAAGAAAAATCATCAAAAAGTTTCGTTCCGTTTGGACTCCGTTTGGTATTGATTTCTGTAAAAGACAAAAACATGAAAAAAAACAGCAACTGGCACTGGGCACTAGGTTAATAGGTTAGTCCCAAAAAATGATATAAAATAGCATAATAATGCATATAAAACATCCAAGATGGATAATATAATAGCATGGAACAATAAAAAATTATAGATACGTTGGAGACGTATCACCCTACCTTAAGTGACGCACACAATGATTTATCTATTTCGTTTAGTTTGTGCATCTATTTTAGATACATGGCGATATGTATTCTCTATTAATTGGATGAAAAAGAGAGAGACAACTCAATGTATGAATAAACAAGGGGAGATAACGAATGTCGCTATCACGTTTTACTCAATGTTGCACGCTCTTCTGTCTTCTCCCCTTACACAAACCAGAGAACCTTTGCAAGGATGGTTGATGAGTGTGATGATCTTTAATGAAGAAATTCAAGATATAGTTGGGTTGGAAGGTCACCAACACTCATGTGTATGGTAAACACCTGAACTATATGGTGAAAACTCTCAAGATGACATTATCTTGCCTAGTAAGGCAATGATGGCGGACGTACATTGCCCCTTGTTCTTAGTAGTGAAAGTTTCTCTTGATCATGATGGGAGTTTCCCTTTCTTTACTTTAGTTATTTGTGTCTTCATGGAGAGGAGAAACAAGATAATTTCTCTAAAAGCAGATGTAACCCTCTCTCCCCTACAACAAGTCATGCACACATCCATTTATCAATTTCATTGAGTTTGTGCATCTGTTTTAGATACATGTGATGACCCACAAGTATAGGGGATCAATCATAGTCCTTTCGATAAGTAAGAGTGTCGAACCCAACGAGGAGCAGAAGGCAATGACAAGCGGTTTTCAGCAAGGTATTTTCTGCAAACGTTGAAGTTATCAGTAACAAGTAGTTTGATAGCAAGGTAATTTGTAACGAGCAACAAGTAACAATAGTAACTAAAGTTAAAGGTAACCCAATCCTTTTTATAGCAAAGGACAGGCCGGAACGGTATCTTATAATAAGCAAAGCGTTCTTGAGAACACACAAAATTTCATCTAGTCACTTTCATCATGTTTGTTTGGTTTGCGCTCATTACTTTGATAATCTGTTATATGGGTGGACCGGTGCTTGGGTGTTGTTCTTACTTGAACAAGCCTCCCACTTATGATTAACCCCTCTCGCAAGCATCCACAACTACGAAAGAAGAATTAAGATAAATCTAACCATAACATGAAACATATGGATCCAAATCAGCCCCTTACGGAATAGCGCATAAACTAGGGTTTAAGCTTCTGTCACTCTAGGAACCCATCATCTAATTACTACTCCACAATGCCTTCCCTTAGGCCCAAAGATGGTGAAGTGTCATGTAGTCGACGTTCACATGACACCACTAAATGAAGCAACAACATACATATCATCAAAATATCGAATGAATACCAAATTCACATGATTACTTATGACAAGACTTCTCCCATGTCCTCAAGAACAAAAGTAACTACTCACAAATCATATTCATGTTCAAGATCAGAGGGGTATGGAATAGCATTAAGGATTTGAACATTTAATCTTCCACCAAATAAACCAACTAGCATCAACTACAAGATGTAATCAACACTACTAGCAACCCACATGTACCAATTCGAGGTTTTGATACAAAGATTGAATACAAGAGATCAACTAGGGTTTGAGATGAGATTTTTCTGGTGAAGATGTTGATGAAGATGGGTCCTCCCACGATGAGAGGGTTGCTGGTGATGACGATGGCTTCGATTTCCCCCTCCTAGAGGGAAGTATCCCCGGCGGAATCGCTATGCCGGAGAGCACAAGTGCTCTTGCCCAGGTTCCGCCTCGAGACGGCGGTGTTCCGTCCCGAAAGTCCTCTCTTTATTTTTCTAGGGAAAATTGGCTTATATACTAGAAGATGGGCACTGGAGGCTGGCCAGGGGCCCCACAAGCCACCAGGGCGCGCCTAGGGGGTGGGCGCACCCTGGTGCCTCGTGGGCACCTGGGTGGCCCCCTTTGGTATTTCTTTACTCCAATATTTTTTATTTATTCCAAAATAATTCTCCGTGAAATTTCAGCTCACGTGGAGATGTGCAGAATAGGTATCCCTGATATGCTTTTTCAGGTCTAGAATTCCAGCTGCCGGCAATCTCCCTCTTCATATAAATCTTGCAAATTAAGAGAGAAAAGGCATTAGAATGACACCACAAAGTATTATATTGATCAAAAACATTATAAATAACAGTAGGAAGACATGATGCAAAATGGACGTATCAATATGGCAGCATGTATTATTACAAGTTGGCTCAAAAAGTCTGAGGGAACTCAACAAATTGGCTAAACAAGTGAACATAACCAATGCCACTAGCATTTTTTACTCGGTGTTACATGCTCTTCTGTCTTCCCCTTCCTCAACCCGGGCCACCTTTGCATGGGATGGTTGACGAGCGCGAGGATCTTTAATGAGGGATTTCATAATCTTGGTTGGGTGGATGGTCAGTAACACTCATGCATATGGTGAACACCTGAGCTGCATGGTGAAAATCCTGAAGATGATGTTAACTTGAGGAACAAGGCAATGGTGATGCACAAACACTGAGCCTTGTTACCATTAGTGGAAAATTCTTGATCATGATGATTTTTCCTCCTTTTACTTTACTTGTTCCTTCAGAGAGAGGAGAAACAAGATAATTTCTCGAAAATCAGGTGTATCCCCCTCTCCTATACATTAAGTGCAATTTATTAATTTCGTTGAGTTTGTGCATTTGTTTTTATATATGGCAATATGTCTTCTCTATTAATTGCTCAAAAAATGACATGGAGCTAACATTTTGACTAAACAAGTGAAGATAAAGACTATTACAAGCGTATTTTATTCGGTCTTGCACGCTCTTTTGTCTTCTCCCCTTCCATAACCCAGAACACCTTTGCAAGGATGGTTGGCTAGCATGACAATCTTTAAGGGAGGGATTCCAAGATCTAGTTGGGGTGGATGGCCAACAACACTCATGCATATGGTGAACACCTGAGTTGCATCACGAAAATGTTCAAGATGATGTGAGCTTGACCGGTAAGACAATGTGCCTCATAAGCATTCCCCCTTGTTCCCAGTAGTGAAAATCTCTTGATCATGATGTTTTTTTCTCTCCCTTTACTTTACTCCTTTGTATCTTCAGAGAGATGAGGGAAACAAGATAATTTATGAAAAAACAAGTGTAACCCTCTCCCCCTTCATAAAGTGATGCACACGACCATTTATTAATTTTCTTGAGTTTGTGCATCTGTTTTATAAAATTGGCAGCGTGTCTTCTCTATTAATTGGCTCAAAAAGTGACATGGGACTCAACTATTGAACTAAACAAGTGGAGATAACGGGTGTTGCTAGCTTGTTTTTACTCAGTGTTTCACACTCTTCTGTCTACTCCCCTTCCAAGTCACATACCACATTTGCAAGGATTGTCAATGAGTGTGATGATCTTTAAAGAGAGTTTTCAAGACCTAGTTGGTGTGGACAATCAACAACATTCATGCATATGGCCAACTGATACGTCTCAAATGTATTTATAAGTTTTATTGGTTTATGTTATTATAATATCACTTTTAAATACTTTTTATAGCAATTTTATTAAAAAAATCTCAACTAACCTATTAATTTAGTGCCCAGAGTCAGTTTTTTTTTCATGTTTTGAATTTTTTAGAAAATCCATATCCACGGAGCTCCAAAAAACCCTGGGGCTTTTTTATAATTTTTTCCAAGTCCATAGGATTCCAGAAAGTACCGGGAGGTGCCAAGGGTCACCTCTGGCCTCCACGCGGCCATGTGGCATGACTAGGGGCCCACCCGCACGGGCACAACCTTACGTCGCTTCTTTTGCCAATAAATCTCATATTTCAAGAAACCTTCGGTACCATTTATTCGCGATTTTTTCCGCCGCCATAAGTTCCTCTTCCGGTTTAAAAAATTATACGAAAAGCCCCTCCAAAAGTCACTTAATTATGTGCAGGTCTAAGGCTCCGCAGATGACCACTAGATCAAGATCCAACGATGGAGCTCACACGGGAGCACCTGAGCTTAGGTCCTCCCGGAGTAGCAGATATTGTCCCCTCCCCCTCCCCTTTTTTACTTTACTCCTTTGTGTCTTCGGAGAGACAAGAAAATTTTGTATGAGTGTGTCTTTTACAAGAATCAACATATTAGTCGATTTATATTTCCCACGGTCAAACTTTTAAATCTTTAGATAATACTTTGTCCGTTCCATAATGTAGTGACTATAGATTTTTTGAATAATCAGAATTTCCAAACTTCAACCAATTTAGAGAGAAAACTATTTATATCAACAATACAAAATTCTCATGATGTATCGAACGAATGTTTTTTCTTTAGAAACATTGGTCGAAGTTTGTAAAGTTTGACCTTTTGAAAAATCTATAGGCACTGCATTATGAAACAGAGGGACGTCATCTAAACCATTTGTATCCGGGATTTGAAAATCGTATATATATGGACTTATCTCGAAATTATTTTCAAAATACTATAACTTTGATTCGATTTTATACCCATATAACAATAGAAACTAGCTGTTAGGTTACGTCTTGAACACCTTATCAGTGTCTAAAGCATGACTTATCTGACAACAAGGCAGTTTTCTTTTTTCTAGACGACAGAGGAGTAATATTGGAGAGAAAGAAGCATGCATCTTTCCCATGTTGTAGACACTTGAGCAGGCTCTACGATCTTTAGGCGCCGTCTCGATCGGCAAAAAAAGGCAAGCGGATGGGCCGGGGCCAGTGAAAGCGAGCGCATTGGCTTTTCGTTTGATACCCGCGGCACGGCAGGCAAGGGAGTTGACAGTTACGCTCGGTCCATGTGCGATTGTGCGATGTGGATAGGGATCCGTTTCCATTTTGAACGCCAGTTTCGATTTTTTGGAGGGACCCTGCTTTTGCGCCCGTCTCGGCTTTTGATTTGATTTTCCTTTTGGATTGGTGCTCCAGCCTCCAGATCGTTCGCTCCTATGGATGGCAATTTTACTCATGGGTACGGGTACCCGCGGATACTGTACCCGCACGGGTAGGGTATGGGCATAATTTTATACCCATGGGTAATATCCATACCCTACCCATTAAGTCATGGGTAGGGCATGGGTATAGCCTTTTACCCATGGATATGCCCATACCCTACCCGTTTATACTGGTATGCGAACCTTACCCACAATTCACAAGTGTACCTATGTTGAAGTTGTGTTGTGAGTTTGTGAACCTATGTTAAAGTTGTCATCAATTGTCAATTTGAATTGAGATAATTGTACCCATACCCATACCCATACCCATTGGCTACACGGGTATGGGTATGGTATTGCTCTACCCGTCCCATACCCTACCCATTGCCATCCTAGTCGCTCCCCATCTCTTTCACCCGTCCCATACCCTACCCATTGCCATCCTAGTCGCTCCCCATCTCTTTCACGGCTGGGTAGTGGGCGCGCCGTGTAATTTGAAGTTCAGGTTGCTTGGAAAGTATGAAACAGGAGACTGAACCAAATAGGCAATAGCCACAGCAACAGGCCACACATGGCTCAAACTGGCATATAATTCGTGGATAGCACCAAAACGCAGAATACTAGGCAAACCCTCGATGAACTCTGCAGAAAATGTAGACCGGCCCACCCAGGCTATGACAGTGTCATTTGACCTGCAGCCACGATAGGGATTTCCGCCCTCGTCCGCGAACCAAAAATCACACTAATATTCACTAGTAGAAGGCACGTGCTATGCACATGTTTTTCACTTTCTTTTTTTGCGAAAAAGTGACTTCATCATTTAATTTGTTGGATTTTGAGAAAGGATTGTCAAGGTGCTGCATTTGGAATTCGGTGGATACAAACGGCGTCGAGTGCTTTGATTTGTAAAAGCTTAATGTCTTATATTTTAAGACGAAGGGAGTATATGTTCACCCATCGATTTGACAAATGTTAGTTGTTCAGTGAGTCGTTGTTTGCTAGATATTCCAGACTCCAGTCATTGAGCAATGAAGTTCAAAATAGCCACAGAAGATCCAAAATAGCAGGCTTTAATTTGCACCAGCACGTGTGGTGTGTGGTAGCATTCGGTGCCGTGAGTGTTCCAGAAAGATCGTGGAGTCATGTTGGCGCGTGTTTGTACAGAACGAATCCAAGAAACATGAACTGTTAGATCACTTGGGTGTGGTACTGATAAACGATGGATATTCATCTTCTAGAACAAATCAATGGCTCACAGTTGCTCATGAATCTTGATGGATAGCTAGTCCGAATTCAAAATTTTGTGTACTATAGTAGTAGAGATTACTTTAATAACCGTGTTAGTTTAAATTTTCAGTTCGCTGACGCTGCCTGCTTGCATCCCTAAGGCACGAGATCTGTTCACTTCTTCATAACTCTTGTTATCTGATACTCCTTCCGTCCCAAAATATTGAGGCACTTATTTTGGGACTGAGGTAGTACAAGGAAAAAAATTGCTTTATGCAACACTCTAGAATTCAGAATATCGCGCGTTCTTCACAAACTTGTTGTGGCTAAATGGATAAGATTGAGAGGCAGACCGTTTGAACTCAGCAAGCAACGATCAGCCATCAGATAAAGGCACGTTATGGGTACAGTACACTGTCGTTTTCCCGCACAGCAACGAAAATAAACTACTCCCAGGTTCACTTTCTTTTAATTAAAACGAATGGGCTGGGGCCTAGTTTTTCCTTAACAAAAAGGTAAATAAAAGGAAAAAGTACAGCGCCGTGTTTTTCTTGTGGAAAGTGTACACGACAGAGAATGCTCGGTCTCAGGCCGAGACCAACAAACAGTGAGCATTCCTGCAGGGCAGGGCACAAGCATAATGCAGCACTACTGATGTGAACACACAGACCAGTACAGCTGAGCAGGCACCTCAGTTCGAGTCTGAACTTCTTTTACATGGCACAGGCATGTTTTCTACTGTTCCTACACCGAGTAGTGGAAAAATTTGTTCCAGGCAGGAGTGGAAGAATGGCAATGGGCAAAAACGGCGGGCCTTTTGTTCAAACGAACGATGAGAGAACAGAAGCAAGCAGGCAGGACGACGAGGCAGAGAAAGCAAAAGCAGCACGTAGCAAGCCAAGCTTGCTTTGTTTTCAGTTTCAGCCATCAGTCCACGCTTTCTCCTCTGCTTTGTGTCCTCCCTTTGCTCCCTCTGCTGTTCCGCGAATTGACGAATCATGAGTGTGCGTGAGCGTATCACGCATGGGGCCTATGAAATTCTGAACTCCTCATGCCTGCCTGCCTGCCGCCAGGGGCTTTCGAAAACCCATGCTGCATGCACGCAGACGACAGACATAATTAGCGCCGGGCAGAGTTCAGATCATCATGCCTGTCTCCTGCCCGTGCCGGCGCTGTCTCGCTTTCCATTCTCCGACATTGCCTTCTCTCTAGGATAGCAGCTAAGCTACTGTAGTAGTGCAAGTGTGTGTACGGTGTACCCCAAAGCAAAGCTTAAAGCTTGAGCTCAAGTCCCAGTAGCGGCAACAAGAACTTGCACGCTTCAAGATCGCCCTGCAAGCTCACACACCCTCAGCGTAGGCTGACACCAGGAGCTCGACTCGGAGTTGTAGCTAGTGAGAAGCCAAGAAGCCAGTCATGGGATGGGGAAGCAGGAAACAGCAGCACGGGACGCCGCAACGCGCACCGGAGCAAGGGGGAGAGGTCGGCGAGCGCAAGGGCAGTGGCAAGAGCAAGGCTTTCTCCTTCTCTTTCTCCCCGCTCTCGTGGCTCGCCAAGATAGCTGCCAAGCCCAAGCGCACGCCTGCGTCCACACACGAGGGCCGCGGAGCCGGTGCGGGTGCCGCTGACGCCGCCCCGCCGTTCAAGTCGGCCCTTCCCGAGCGCGCCAGCCCGGCTAGGGTGGTGATCGCGCCGGCGGGCCGGCTCAGCTCGCCCTCGCCGCGTCGCTCGCCCGCTGTTCTGCGGCGGCTCTTTGTTGGCAACGACAAAGCGGAGGCCGTGGCCGCGCGCGGGCGCCATCGCCCTGCCGCAGCCGTCGCCGCCACCGAAGAAGTCGTACCAAGGCGGCTCTCTGTTGGCAATGACAGCGCCGACGCCGTCGCCCCGCGCCGGCACTGCAGACCCCGGCGCCACTGCTCCGTCGGCGGCGACCGTGACCTCCAGGCGCCGCTCGGCAAACACATCCCCTTCTCCCTCGCCGGCTCCCCAGCGCAGCCACGGCCTCCTCCACAGGCGGCAGCAGCCGCGGCACCGTCGGACACGGACGGCGGGGGCGCTCGGCTGAGGCGTCGGCACCGTGGCCGCCGGCACCGGCGCAGCGTCAGCGGCGGCCGGAGGTCGTCGTTCTCCGGAAAGGTGACGCTGCGGGTGAAGCTGCGGTCGCCGCGGCGGTCGGCGCCGGAGCTAGAGAGCCTCGCCGTGGTGCGGCGGACGCGGGACCCGCAGAGGGCGTTCAGGGAGTCGATGTACGAGATGATCGCGAGCAGCGGAGGGACCGACGCCCGGCCGGAGGAGCTGGAGCGGCTGCTGGCGTGCTACCTCGCCCTCAACGCCGACGAGCACCACGACTGCATCGTCAAGGTCTTCCGCCAGGTGTGGTTCGATCACGTCAACCTGCCGCCGCCTCGACGGGGCAGGGACCGGGAGGAACACCCCGGACGGCACGCGAGGCAGTAAATTCTCGAAGCAAGCAGTTGCTGTATGTATGTACATTACGTACGTTTTTATGCCGGATTTACCTTAGAATTTTCGTAAATCTCTGTCACTCAAAAATTCCAAGAAAAAAGGTTTGCCAGCCTGAAACGCAGAGACAATTTACCGAGCCACGATGAAAATATTGTATCAGTTGATGGAAACATATTCCACACCGGCGGAAGCAATTCCCTGTTTCTTTTTTCACATCTATTATAAAAAATCACTGAAAGTACGAAGGATATCAATCATAATAAAAATTGCATCGAGATTCTGAAACCACAGAACGATCACTACTGCCGCCAGACCGAGCCGCCGACGCGCCGATGTCGCCGCTCCCCTGTCGCATGCCGGAGCCGGCTTTACAATCGGGAAGTCTTCGTGCACGTGCCCATAAGGACCAACACCCTGGAGGCGCAGTTGTCGCCGTGAACCCTTGCATAGATCTGAAGCACGTGACACCAAATCTCACCACATGAGAGAGAAATTCAAACCTCACCGTTCCAAGGAGACGCTAGGAATCTACGCCTGAGATCCATGTCGACTACGCCTAGACGAAGGAATTCGAGGAGAATCAAAGCCAGGAAAACAAATTCAAAGAAGCGCCAACCCCCAACGCCGCACCCACGAGGTCTAGAAACCCTAACCTAAACTACTAACCAGAGCGGAGGCACCGAGATTCTCCTCCCCGCCACCGGCCACCGAAGTGGCTGGCAGAGGGGAGGTGAATCCACGGTCTCGCCCATGAAGCTTGGAGGGAAGGGTTAGCCTTAGCTGCATAGGATTAGGGGAGGAGTATACCTGCTATTGAACAGAATTAGATGGAAGCAAAATTTAGTCATGTGGAAGTAAAATATCACGACAATGAAAACAAAATGTTTTTACATTGTATAAACGAACAATTATATCAGAAATAAATTTCTTTCGAGTCGAACACTGGAAAAAAAAATACAAATTGAAAAGTTTGCTCAGCCTAAGTGTATATATTTCTAACAGACCAGTCGACTTTGTCTGACGATACGTATAGATCAAATAGTGCCCTCTTTATTATTGATCTTTTCTCCGTGGATTTACACACAAGTGCCCATCATTTCCCTGCCATTCACTTGTAGCAGCAGCACATATCGTTGGGGGCTCCATTAATAGGCTCACATTTGCCTTTCGCTAAGACATAACCGGCATCTCTGCAGTAAATCTGACACTGACTAGGTTTTCCATTCACCGGGTCCTTGCAGTCTCCATCCCAATCCACACAAAACTTGCGACCTCCTCCATCTGCACGCCCAAGCATATATAATAAGCCATGGCCAAAGTTGTAAGTACATATGCAAGACATAACATAATCACTTGTATTTGTTTGATTATCCAATAATGTTCTAAACGATTGTATAAACCATACATGAATATGAATATAGCAAAAAGAATATACCTGTTATCCCGTAGGATGCATCGCATGACAAGAAGCTGGTGGATATCATTAGCAGAAGAGCTGCCAAACACAAAACCCTCGTGTTGTTCTTGAGGAGCGCCATGGGGAGAGGGATTGCGACTCTTTCCCCCCTTGCAATCTTTCAATGGGTTTGTTGTTCTTTTTCCCTATTATTTTCGGTATGCTTCTCGTGCTGTGCTGTTTATATAGACGACTAGACAAGTTTTTGAGGATCATTTATTGCCTTTCTATTCCTTACCGCATTGATTCTCTTGGATTTCCTGAATGGACAGGTATCATATCCTTCCGATGACACACTTCCGTGTGCCCAAGTATGTCTTGTTAATATATTTACATTGATTGGTTCCTGGGATTTGATATCTTGAATTTATTTAGTATCCTCATATAAGATAATAAATACCATATGTAATCGGGAGAGAGAGAGAGAGAGAGAGAGAGAGAGAGTGCTGGCGACCTAGAGGAGAGCTACGATCGATATGGGCTTTGTGCCAAAAAAAAAAGGATTGAAAGAGAGGGGAGATTGAGTAGCGATCAGCAGAGAGAGATTCGTGATTCTCAAAAAAAAAAGCAGAGAGAGATTCGTTTGGAGGAGAGAGATACGATCATAAAGTCCCCAACCGCTCCCGAGCACAAATGAGTTGTGCTCGCGATAAATAGTAAACTCGCTAGACGCAAAACAAAACCCAGTAGATTAAAAAAAGATAAAAAATTCAAAAAATTCTCTCGACAAATGTTTGAAGTGCTTACAAAGTTTTGTCACTGAATGAAGTTCTTAGAAGTCACTAAAAAAATCAGCACTCCAAAATGCTTTTGAAAATGGCATTTTGGAGCATCGAATTTTTTCCGCCACGACTTGCATGAATGTGAGTTCACGATGAAACTTTGCAAGCACTCAGAACATTATTCAATGTTTGTCATAAAAAAACCAGAACTTTTTGAATTTAATTTTAACTTTTTATTATTTTACTGTTCATCCAGGCTCATTTGAGCTCGAGCTAAGAATGGTTGTGTCTGCTACGATCCATTTTTCTCTATAAGAAGCGATCAGAATGGGCCGTGATTTCTATGCGCACTGGTCTAATGTAACAGCAAAACTAGCAACAGGGGTAAAATCGGCAATTAAAGAGGAAAACACAAATACACTTGGAAAATTAGATTGTTTTTTCAAAAACAAATATACCTTGGAAATTGGAAAATCAGAGAGTATTAACTATTAGCAACTCTAGCAGAGTCGCCATCTAGGCATCCTCCATAATGCATATGAAGCTAAATATGTGTTCAGAAGGATGAGAAAGCGCAAACACATAATCGTCATGATGTGACCTTCATATTTTCCCTCTAAATAGGAATTAGGAATGAAAAAACAATTCAAATAACATATTTAATTCATAGAACACATTCAGAAACATCAATTTAATCTCTACTCCTAATGAAAGAGTCCGTTGTCGTTTCGTCTCGTCACCACCCCGCCCATCGAACGATACCTCCACCTGTCGATCCCATCCCTACTGGTTTTTTCCTCTCCCCTGCAAAACTGGTGGGCATAAAACCAGGGAGAAAAACACCACAAAAAAACCCACGCTTTCCTAATCTATCCCTCTCCACGCTTTCCTAATGTATCTATCTAATCTAATCAATCTATATTAAAAACAGATCTTTCCCTGGCCAAGCTTTCCTCCATTGTTGGGCGGGAGAGGAAAAAATACCACAAAACTGATCTTGTATGATTACCAAAAATCAATCTATCAATAATTTCATATACAAAACAGAATTTTTGGATCGGGCCTCCTGGTTTGGGCGGCGAACTGTGCTTCAGCACGGCGTGTCGCTGTTGAAGACGCACGCCTGAACGATACCGGCGAACCCTGCGACCACACCACGTTAAGTGCCTGCCACCTCCCTGATTTCAACTTCACCTCCCCTGCCTGTCACCTCCCTGATTTCAACATCACCTCCACTGCCACCTGCACACCAATGAAGCATGACGTGAGGTGTTGTCCATGGTGGAGGTGGCGATGGAGAAGGAATTGAGTTGGCGATGGAGGTCACCTGCACACCACTGCCATCTGCAACCACCACCACTTGCTATGCACAAATTCCATCAAGATTAACAAACTTAACACAAAGATCTATATTTAGCATAGACATGATTAACAATTTTCCCATCAAGATCTATATTTAGCATTATTCACTCAAAGATTCATACCATAAACTTAACACATTGCACAGAGAATAAGATAGGGAACGCACAGGGACTCGAATAATCTTTGAACATGTATCTTAAAGATAGGGGCTACCTTCAGTTTAAATGGGCGTGATACCCCAGAAACAGCAGTCCACTATCATTACTTGTCTGCTTTAGGGCATATGGACAGCCGGTCTCGGTTGCAAGGCCAATCAGCCTGTCGTCGATTAGTCCAAGGAAGAGCCCAGCTGCACAAGATACACATACATGTAGATGTTCAGAATATCAATCTAAAGTGGTGTACAGAATAACATGATATGTGCAGCGGATCAACCCAGTAGCAACCTATTGTACCATATGTACCCAGCGGATCAACCCAGCACAAAAAAAAACTTCTTAGCAAAGATATGTACCATATGCCAACAAAACTCAAGTTTACCTAATTTAAGCTAATTGAGGTTGCAAACATCGACTGTCGTGATGCATTATGTTCTTCAAAACATCATGATCAAAGAACCAATTTATGCATATTCTTCACCACATCATGAAGAAAGAAACATTTGATACATGTTCTTTCCAAAAGATCTGTACATAAAATTCCACAGGCCGAGCGATGAAAATTCATACGCGTAAGTACTGTGATTATACATATAAGAATTAACTTAAGAGAGTCCGCTGATGGAATTGCCCGTGCGTGTTTTGGTGGGAATTGTGTCTACCACTTGCTATGCACACCAATTTCAAGTAAGTATATGCAATAGAAAAAGCTTCCTTCCATGTACTTTTGGTATAGCTTACATTTTTGTTGTCATCTCTCCTTGGGAATTAGGGGATGTCCTACAGGTCAAAGCATTTCTGATCTGATCCTAATATGTTGTATTTTGGAGCTTAAGAATGCAACCTTCCGGTGTGCACTGAATATAATGTGCTGTCTTTTGCATACTTTTGGTAGTTTCAGTAAGATTGATCACATAGATGGTTCTACATGGATAGAGATATCCACTTAGTGCACGTTGTGCTAATTGTTTTGCCTTATAGCACACTACCTATGGTAATAGTTTTGCCTTATAGCACACTACCTATGGTAATAGTTTTGCCATATAGCACACTACCCATGCTGAAATAGTTCTGTAGACATTTCAAGCCATGGCTGAAAGTGTTCAATCTACAAGGTGCATGATGAAGGATATGGAATTTGTAGCAAAAGGACTTTCTGATGCTTCCAATGATTTGTTGGATTTTTGGATCAGCCAATTCATCAGTTCTGCGTAATGCCTTTCCAGGTGTTTACCTAATGATGAATGTGTTGTTAGTTGAATCTACAAGGTGCATGATGAAGGATATGGAAGTTGTAGCAAAAGGACTTTCTGATGCTTCCAATGATTTGTTGGATTTTTGGATCAGCCAAAGCATCAGTTCAACTTAATGCCTTTCCAGGTGTTTACCTAATGATGAATGTGTTGTTAGTTGAATCATTCAATGCTAAGTTTATGCACTGACAAGTGAAAAATATCAGTCTTAGGCAAAGGCGAAGTTAGCATCATTACTACGCTGCCAACATCATCAATTGGGTGCTAGTATTGTAGTCATTGTATGATACCTTCAAATCATTGTAGTCATTCTGCTATATTTCCACTACTATTTCACTGTATGATACCTTTAAATCATTATAAATTAGCTGCCACTTAACTTAGCCAATATTTGGGAATTATACCCACCACCACTTGCTATGCACACCAATTTCAGGTAAGTATATGCAATAGAAAAAGCTAGTGGGAATGGGAAAACCTAGGAAGCAAAGCAAGAGTCAGGTAGGGAAGGAATTTCAGCTTCACCTCCCCTGCCTGCCACCCAATTGTTGATCTAACCAGTGCTTGATCTCAATAATGCATTGATTGGTTTGGAAGGGACCAAAATTGCACCAATGTTGGACCTGAACGGTGATAAAAATACACTCCAGATTGTTTGAACTGTGCGTGCTTATCAAAAAATAGAGTCTACTGGATTTCAGTTTAACATGCATTATGTTTCTACTGGATAATGGTTACAAATAATAGTTGCTGCTCTCTTTTGGAATACCTAATTTTTTGTTTAATTTCATTTTTGTGGTGTTTTTCAGAATATGTCTTTCGATGATAACGAGGCACCAAATATGTGCCAACCCCCTGATGGTGATGCTTCTACCCGAGCCCCTCTTGGTGACATATCTAATGTTGAACATCATTTCCGAATGACTCCAATGACAGTGCCAGGTATTTGGCAGCATAATTTGTTATTATTTATCGTAATAAAACAAGCAGTTTTTAGAGCAAGGAGTAGACAAGCAGTTTTTAGGGCAAACAGTTTTACTCCTAAATTCCCATCACAACTCTATCCCCTCCCCTCCCAAAATTGATATACATGCCGTCCCTCAAAAATGAGTTGATATGTATGCCCAACTGGTTTGTAAGTGTCCAAGATTTCCTTGTAGGTTCAAAAACAAATCCATCAGGGTTGAGCCGTTTCTTAATAGACTGTCATAGATTGCAACATAAGCTACTGTAAATGCCTTCAAACCACTGCTTCCCCACTCATATTGACTCACATGGTATAAAAGAGAGAGAGTCAAACGCACTAAGTTACTAACTACCAACAAGATTTTAGGAAGATAACCAATGATGTGCCAAAAAACACTGACAAGGGTCCAATAAAGTTCATCTGTTCCTCCTACCTACCTAGAATTTGCCCGTGCGTTGTACCTCTATTGCAATATTTTCCTTTTGTGCATTCATATTCCCTTAGTGCCCACTGTTATGTTGTAGTTCCTTTTCCAACCAAGTTATTGCCGTATTCATTTTGACAGAACCGATACCAAGTGTACACACTTTGCGATTAAACCAAAGACACCAAAGCACTAAGAGCGCACTGAATTGTTGGACTGAAAAATATACAGGTAATTCATCTGGCAAGCATCGGAAGCTAACCCGCTATGGCAATCACATGAATAGATACAAAAATTGCCAAGCAATCGGCAAAGTATATACAAAGTGATATGTATGAATTTCACAAAAAAAGGTTGTGCCTCTCCCTGGGATAATCATGGCAATTTCAAGGGGTAAAAATCAGGGGGAATTACCTGTAGGGGATGGAGCCAACGACAGCCGCGTTGGAGCCCACGGTGTTCACCACGACCATCGCACGCGGAGACGGCGCCCCCGCCGGCCTCAAAGCCGCCGTCACCGTCTGCTACCTCGTCCTCGAAGAGCCTCCATGGCGCTGGACCCTCGCCACCCCTGCGTCAAGCCACCGGCAACCGAAGCCAACATGACCTCGCGCCCCAGCCCCATGAGATGAGCTCCTCCCATGGTCTTGCGCTGCCGTCGTCCCGTGAGTCACCGGCCACCTCGCCGGAGATGAGCACCACCGCGGATCCGGTCCGAACAGGACCGGATTGAGCACCCGCGCCCGGATCAATGCGTCCCTCCGTCCGTCGCCGTCGGCCGCGCCGCACCCAGCTCGCCGGAGCCCCAAGCCCGCGCTGCACCTCTCCTCTATTTCCAGCCTACACTTATCCCCGTGCTCGAGGCCGCCGCCATTGGAGCCGCTCCTCTTACTTGAGCGTCCGTCACCGTGGAACTATCGTCCTCCTCCAGCCGAGGCCGCCGCGGGACCAGCGGCGATCTTCGTCGCGCGGCAACCGCCGATGCATGCGACGGATGCGGTGGTCGACGAGCAGAGTCGCGCGGTTGTTGAGTGAGCGGAGAGACGAGAGACTGATGGAAGTTATTCATAATAAAGGGTTTATTATTCAGGTTAGAATTGTATTGATCGGAAATTTAAATACATGTGTGGATACGTAAACAAATACCGTGTCCCTAGTGAGCCTCTACTAGACTATCTCGTTGATCAAAGATGGTTAAGGTTTCCTAACCATGGACATGAGTTGTCACTTGATAACGGGATCACATCATTAGAAGAATGGTGTGATGGACAAGACCCATCCGTTAGCTTAGCATATGATCGTTCAGTTTATTGCTACTGCTTTCTTAATGTCAAATACATATTTTTCGACCATGAAATCATGCAACTCCCAAATACCGGAGGAATACCTTATGTGCTATCAAACGTCACAACGTAAGTGGGTGATCATAAATATGCTCTACAGGTATCTCCGAAGGTATCTGTTGAGTTGGCGTGAATTGAGATTGGGATTTGTCACTCCGTATAATGGAGAGGTATCTCTGGGCCCCCTAAGTAATACACATCACAAGAAGTTTGCAAGCAAAGTGACTAAGGAGTTAGTTGCATGATGATGTATTATAGAACGAGTAAAGAGACTTGCCGGTAACGAGATTGAACTAGGTATGGAGATACCGACGATCGAATCTCGGGCAAGTAACATACCGACAAACAAAGGGAACTACGTATGTTGTCATAAAGGTCGACCGATAAAGATCTTCGTAGAATATGTAGGAACCAATATGGGAATCCAGGTCCCGCTATTGGTTATTGACCGGAGAAGCGTCTCGGTCATGTCTACATCATTCTCGAACCCGTAGGGTCCACACACTTAACGTTCATTGACGATATAGTACTATATGAGTTATGTGAGTTGGTGACCGAATGTTGTTCGGAGTCCCAGATGAGATCACGGACATGACGAGGAGCTTCGGAATGGTCCGGAGGTAAAGATTGATATATAGGACGATGCTATTCGATCATCGAAAAGGTTTCGGAATGCACCGGGTATTTATCGGATCACCGGAAGGGGTTCCGGGAGGCCACGGGAGCATATTGGGCCAAACGGACCAACGAGGGAGAGCACACCAACCCACATAGGGCTGGCACGCCCCACCTCATGGCAGGCAGCCCTAGGGAAGGAAGGGAGAGGGCTAGCCCCCTCTTTCCTTCTCTTCCACATGCAGGCAAAGGAGGGGGGGGGGGCTCCCCTCCTGCCTTTCCCCCCAAGCGCCAGGAAGGAAAGGGGGGGGGGGGGGGTGGCCAGGGTTGGTCGCCGGCCCCTTTGGGGGCACCCTAGGGCTGCCTCCTCCTCCCCCCACCTATATATATATGAGAGGAGGGAGAGGGGCAACACACACCATGATCCCCAAGCCGTGTGCGACGCCCCTCTCCCTCTAGTTCGTCCTCGGTCATAATTTTCGTCGTGCTCGGCGAAGCCCTGCGGAGATAGTTGCACCACCACCATCACCATGATGTTGTGCTGCTGGAACTCATCTACTACTTCGCCCGTCTTGCTGGATCAAGAAGGCGAGGACGTCATCGAGATGAACGTGTGCTGAACGCGGAGGTGCCGTACATTCGGTACTTGATCGGGCGGATCGTGAAGGTATACAACTACATCAACCGTGTTGATTAATGCTTCCGCTTAATGGTCTACGAGGGTACATAGACATACTCTCCCCTCTCGTAGCTATGCATCTCCATGGATAGATCTTGCGTGTGCGTAGAATTTTTTTTGTTTTCCATGCAACGTTCCCCAACAGTGGCATCATGAGCCAGATCTATGCATAGATGATATGCACGAGTAGAACACAAAGGAGTTGTGGACGGTGAGGTTCATACTGCTTACCACCAACGTCTTATTTTGATTCGGCGGCATTGTGGGATGAAGCGGTCCGGACCAACCTTACATGTCCACGCACATGAGACCGGTTCCACCGACTGACATGCAATTTGTTTTGCATAAAGGTGGCTGGCGGGTGTCTGTTTCTCCTACTTTAGTTGAATCGAATTTGACTATTGCCGGTCCTTAAAGAAGGTTAAAATAGCAAACTTGATGTTCACCATTGTGGTTTTGCGTAGTTAAGAACGGTTCTTGCTAGTTGCCCGTAGCAGCCACGTAAAACTTGCAACAACAAAGTAGAGGACGTCTAACTTGTTTTTGCAGGGCATGTTGTGATGTGATATGGTCAAGATATGATGTGATATATGTTGATGTATGAGATGATCATGTTTTGTAATAAGTTCACAACTTGCATGTCGATGAGTACGACAACCGGCAGGAGTCTTAGGGTTGTTTTTAATTATTGTATGACCTACGTGTCAATCACTAAGCGCCATGTAATTGCTTTACTTTATCGCTATGCGTTAGAAATAGTTGTAGAAGCAATAGTTGGCGAGACGACCCCGACGCTACGATGGAGATCAAGGTGTCGTGCCGGTGACGATGGAGATCATGATGATGCTTTGGAGATGAAGATCAAAAGCACAAGATGATGATGGCCATATCATGTCACATATTTTGATTACATGTGATGTTTATCCTTTATGCATCTTATTTTGCTTAGAACGACGGTAGCATTATAAGATGATCCCTTCACTTAATTTCAAGATAAAAGTGTTCTCCCTGAGTATGCACCGTTGTTAAAGTTCGTCGTTTCGAAGCACCTCGTGATGATCGGGTGTGATAGACTAGACTCTACGTTCACATACAACGGGTGTAAGCCAGTTTTACACATGCAGAATACTTGGGTTAAACTTGACGAGCCTAGCATGTACAGACATGGTCTCGGAACACTGGAGACCGAAAGGTCGAACGTGAGTCATATAGTAGATATGATCAACATAGAGATGTTCACCACTGAAAACTACCCCATCTCATGTGATGATCGGACATGGGTTAGTTGATTTGGATCATGTATCACTTAGACAACTTGAGGGGTGTTGATTTAAGTGGGAGTTCATTAGTAATTTGATTATTTGAACTAAAATTTACCATGAACTTAGTCTTAATAGTTTTTGCATATCTATGTTGTAGATCAATGGCCCGTGCTACTGTTCCCTTGAATTTTAATGCGTTCCTAGAGAAAGCTAAGTTGAAAGATGATGCTAGCAACTACACGGACTGGGTCCGTAACTTGAGGATTATCCTCATTGCTGCACAGAAGAATTATGTCCTTGAAGCGCCGCTAGGTGACAGACCTGTTGCAGGAGCTACTGCAGATGTTATGAACGTCTGGCAGGCTCGATCTGATGACTACTCAATAGTTCAGTGTGCCATGCTTTACGGCTTACAACCGGGACTTCCAAGACATTTTGAACGCCATGGAGCATATGAGATGTTCCAAGAGCTGAAGTTGATATTTCAAGCTAGTGCCCTGGTTGAGAGATATGAAGTCTCCAACAAGTTCTATAGCTGTAAGAGGGAGGAGATTAGTTATGTCAGTGAACACCTACTCAAAATGTCTGGGTATCATAACCACTTGACTCAGCTGGGAATTGATCTTCCAGTTGAGAGTGTTATTAACAGAGTTCTTCAGTCACTGCCACCAAGCTACAGAGGCTTCGTGATGAACTATAATATACAAGGGATGATGAAAACGATTCCCGAGCTCTTCGTGGTGCTGAAATCGGCAGAGGTAGAAATCAATAAGGAGCATCAAGTGTCGATGGTTAACAAGACCACTAGTTTCAAGAAAAAGGGCAAGGGAAAGAAAGGGAACTTCAAGAAGAATGGCAAGCAAGTTGCCGCTCTCGTGAAGAAGCCCAAAGCTGGACCCAAGCCTGAAACTGAGTGCTTCTACTTCAAAGGAAAGGTCACTGGAAGTGGAACTGCCCCAAATACTTGGCGGATAAGAAGGATGGCAAAGTGAACAAAGGTATATTTGATATACATGTTATTGATGTGTTCCTAACTAATGCTCGTAGTAGCGCCTAGGTATTTGATACTGGTTCGGTTGTTCATACTTGTAACTCGAAACAGGAGCTGTGGAATAAATGAAGATTAGCTAAGGATGAGGTGACGATCCACGTCGACAATGGTTCCAAGGTCGACGTGATCGCCGTCGGCACGCTACCTCTACATCTACCTACGGGATTAGTTTTAGACCTCAATAATTGTTATTTGGTGCCAGCGTTGAGCATGAACATTATATCTGGATCTTGTTTATCATGAGACGGTTATTCATTTAAATCAGAGAATAATGGTTGTTTTATTTATACGAGTAATATATTTTATGGTCATGCACCTTTGATGAATGGTATATTCTTGTTGAATCTCGATCGTAGTGATACACATATTCATAATATTGATGGAAAAAGATACAAATTTGATAATGATAGTGCAACATACTTGTGGCAGTGTCGTTTAGGTCATATTGGTGTAAAGCGCATGAAGAAACTCCATGCGGATGGACTTTTGGAATCACTTGATTATGAATCATTTGATACTTGCGAACCATGCCTCATGGGTAAGATGACTAAAACTCCGTTCTCCGGAACAATGGAGCGAGCTAATGACTTATTGGAAATAATACATACCAATGTATGCGGTCCGATGAGTGTTGAGGCACGCGGCGGGTATCGTTATTTTCTGAACTTCACAGATGATTTGAGTAGGTATGGGTGTATCTACTTGATGAACATTTAAAAAGTTCAAAGAATTTCAGAGTGAAGTGGAGAATCATCATAACAAAAAAATAAAGTTTCTACGATCTGATCACGGAGGTGAATATTTGAGTTACGAGTTTGGCCTTCATTTAAAACAATGTGGAATTATTTAACAACTCACGCCACTTGGAACACCACAGCGTAATGGTGTGTCCGAACATCGTAACCGTACTTTATTAGATATGGTGCGTTCTATAATGTCTCTTACCGATTTGCCTTTATCATTTTGGAGTTATGCATTAGAGACAGCCGCATTCATGTTAAATAGGGCACCGTCTAAATCTGTTGAGACGACACCGTATGAACTATGGTTTGGCAAGAAACCTAAGCTGTCGTTTCTTAAAGTTTGGGGATGCGATGCTTATGTCAAAAGGCTTAAGCCTGATAAGCTCGAACCCAAATCGGAGAAGTGCATCTTCATAGGATACCCTAAGGAAACTATTGGGTACACCTTCTACCACAGATCTGAAGGCAAGATCTTTGTTGCTAAGAATGGGTCATTTCTAGAGAAGGAGTTTCTCCCAAAAGAAGTGAGTGGGAGGAAAGTAGAACTTGATGAGGTAATTGTACCTTCTCTCGAATTGGAAAGTAGCACATCAAAGAAAACCGTTCCTGTGATGCCTCCCAGGGAACGTTCGCCACATAACATTCCCGAAAATCAAAGACTTGAGAAGGCGTACAAAACAAGCTAGTGTACCAGTAAAGAGACATTGCTGAGTTCTAGAAAAAAGAGGGAGGTGCTCCTGTAGCTGGTTCGAATCCAAACCTAGACTATGACTATATATAGTGCTATGCTACTCTGCAAGTAATGAAATTGACATATCCAACGTTCGCTTCTCCTCTTCTCTAGTTACTCTGCCTAGCATCAGAAGCTCTGGCCGCAACAACCATGTCTGCTGGCGGCTCGTCCACCTGCTCTTCAGCAAGCAACAACCAGATATGTGCCAAGTCGCCACCCTGTGGGTCTCATCACACCCCTGCCGCCACACTCACCGCAGCCAGTTGCTCATCGCAAACCGCTGCCGTTGGTGTGGTGCCACTGCTGCAAATCACGCAGAGTCATCCGTCGCGTCTCAACTACAATCCTCAACCCTTGCTGAGTCTTCTACAAATGCCCGAATCATGGGGTAACAATATGTTTAAGTTATGTTCGCCTGTTTTCAGTTGCTGATTTTTTAATAGTTTGGTTGATGATCTTCCAATTTGATTCATGCAGAAAAGGGAAGATTCATGTGATTTGTATTTCTGGGAACTTGCTGATGTGGGGGAATGGAACTACGCTGATTATTTGGTTAGCTGAGGAATCCCAATATCAGCAGGTTGGGGTGTTGGACAAGTAACTAAAGGAACGGCAGAAGAGGAAGATGTAGAACAAAAGGTTAAAGATGTAGTTCATCTGATCATGGCCAAGCAACAACTGCTGAACGACCTTGACATCAATGAGGAGATGAAAGAGCTTGTGAAGATAATGGGCAAGATCGTTGTGCTCTGTAGGATGATTGTCTCTTTATTTGAAGTGTATGTAGCACTCGTGATGTATTCAGTGGCTATGACATGAGCACTTTGCTGAAACTAGTAATGAATGAAACCTGTTTAGCAGGCTGGGCGTAGTGTTGTGAACATCTAATGATTTCTATTAACGAAAATTGGGGGGTATCCCCTTTTACTGATAAATAAATAAATAGCAGAGGCCCTTTTTCTAAAAAATAAATAAATTAGCAGAGGCCCCGTCGGTTCAGCTTTGTTCCCATTCGAAGACGTCGAGCAAATTGCAGCCCAACAGCAAATTATGTCATCAAATACAAGTTTCACAGCCAAATATGAGTACAACTAATCAACAATGTCATCATGTTTTAGTCGTCATACAATCACCAAGCACAAATCAACATACATAATAAGTGATGTTCTCACAGCAAAATACTAAACAACAACTTCATCAGGTTTCTGTTGTCATAGCAAACACAATTTCACATAGTAGACAAAAAGTCGTCTTCTCACAGGCAAATACGACAAAAGCAATCTAATCATCATCCGCAGCAGCAGCGTCAACATCTTCGCCATGTGTATCAGTCTAAGTCATAATTCCCCCCAGTGTCATCTTCTTCTTCATCCTCAATGTCCTCGAACGTTGGCATCTTATTGATCAACTCTCATATGTCCACAGCCCGACAGGGAATCTTTTCGCCAGCGTTATTGATGTGATGGTTCTCAAAGATATTAGGAACATCTATGGAATCTTCTACATCAGGAGCAGTGTAAGCATCATCTTGTTGTGCAACTTCATTAAACGAATTCCTCTGCTCAAACCTTTGCAATACTCTCCAGTCATCGCTATATGCATATGTGTCTTCCAAGAAAAATATCTTTGTTGCTTGATTTGCCAAAATAAAAGGCTCGTCGGTCTGGTACGCCGCCTTGACATTGATGGATTTGAAATAATCATCAGCTCTGGGTTTTGCGATCCTGGAAAACAGGTTATACCAACGATAGCACAATAGAACCACACATCGATGAACCTCGAAACTGGAGATATACTGCAACTGAACAATGTCTGTTATGTTAGCATACATTTCAGTTGTCTCTTTGCCATACATATCCGTGCTCATGATGGCACTGTTTTGTGTCTTCCTGCCTTCGTCGCGTGCAAGGGTGTTGTAGTGCACTGATGACCCACAAGTATAGGGGATCAATCATAGTCCTTTTGATAAGTAAGAGTGTCGAACCCAACGAGGAGCAGAAGGAAATGACAAGTGGTTTTCAGCAAGGTATTTTCTGCAAGCACTGAAATAGTCGGTAACATGTAGTTTGATAGCAAGATAATTTGTAACGAGCAAGTAACGGTAAAGGTAAATAAAGTGCAGCAAGGTAACCCAATCCCTTTGTGGCAAAGGACAGGCCAAAACGGTCTCTTATGATAAGCAAAGTATTCTTGAGGGTACACGGGAATTTCATCATATCACTTTCATCATGTTGGTTTGATTCGTGTTCGCTACTTTGATAATTTGATATGTGGGTGGACCGTTGCTTAGGTGTTGTTCTTACTTGAACAAACCTCCTACTTATGATTAACCCCCTCGCAAGCATCCGCAACTATGAGAAAAGTATTAAGATAAAATCTAACCATATCATTAAACTTTTGGATCCAAATCAGTCCCTTACGAAGTAGCGCATAAACTAGGGTTTAAGCTTCTATCACTCTAGCAACCCATCATCTAATAACTACTCCATAATGCATTCCCTTAGGCCCAAATATGGTGAAGTGCCATGTAGTCGATGTTCACATGACACCACTAAGGGAAGCAAAACATACATATCATCAAAATATCGAACACATATCAAGTTCACATGATTACTTGCAACATGACTTCTCCCGTGACCTCAAGAACAAAAGTAACTACTCACAAATAATAATCATGCTCAACATTAGAGGGGTATTAAATAGCATAATGGATCTGAACATATAATCTTCCACCAAATAAACCATATAGTAATCAACTACAAGATGTAATCAACACTACTAGTCACCCACAAGTACCAATCTAAGGTTCCAAAGATTGAACACAAGAGATGAACTAGGGTTTGAGAGGAGATGGTGCTGTTGAAGATGTTGATGGAGATTGCCCTCCCAAAGATGGGAGAGTAGTTGGTGATGATGATGGCGATGATTTCCACCTCCGAGAGGGAAGTTCCCCAGGCGGAATCGCTCCGCCGGAGGGCAAAAGTACTCCTGCCCAAGTTCCGCCTCGAGACGGCGGCGCTTCGTCCGAAAGTCCTCCTCTCATTTTTTCTAGGTCAAAATGACTTTTATACCAGAAGATGGGCACCGGAGGTGGGCCGAGGAGGGCACAACCCACCGGGGCGCGCCTGGGCTCCCTAGCCCGCCCAGGTGGGTTGTGCCCACCTGGTGGGCCTCCTCTGGTAGTTATTTGCTCCAGTATTTTTCATATATTACAAAATAATTCTTCGTAAATTTTCAGCTCATTTGGAGATGTGCAGAATAGGTAACTCTGACGTAGCTTTTTCAGGTCCAGAATTCTAGCTGCCGGCATTCTCCCTCTGTGTAAACCTTGCATATTATGAGAGAAAAGGCATTAGAAATACTCCAAAAGGCATTATTATGCATAAAAACATTATAAATAATAGTAGGAAAACATGATGCAAAATGGACATATCAACTCCCCCAAGCTTAGACCTCGCTTGTTGTAACACCCCAAAAATTTAATTATGTTTTTACTAAATAAAATTTGGCCAGAAATAAATTTTTTGATTTATAAGTAAGTCCTTTACTGTTTTCAGAGTATTTTCTGTTTCTGTTTTTCAATATTCTTCCCTCCATATAGAAATTTTGAAAATAATGTTGTGGCTTTGGGAGTTTTCTTAAACCATTTCATTTATATTTTAATAACAGTAAGAATTATTTTCATAATAAAAATTGCCCAAAAACAATTCCTTTAATAGCTATTTCAATACTTTAAATGCCTTTGTTGCACTACAACCATTTTAAATAATTCTTTTTAAATTCCGAAAAAAGTATGAGAGGTCATATGATGCCTATATGTCACCTTGGTGCAAAAACCCAACTTGGTATTTTGAAAATTTTGTGTGAAACAACCTCTTTGCAATTATGTCCTGTATTTGAGTTTGTACTACAACCCCAACTTTCCTTGCTCCAATAATTCTGAAATTTTTCCCACCTATAGTCCTTCCAACCAAACCCTTAAGTCCAAAATTTTAGCTCCATTGGAATCCTTTTAATTCACCAAATATGCCTCTGAAGTTTCTGTCCAGAAATGTATTTCAGTGAAACTTGCATTAGCAAGTTTTTATTTTTGCCCAACCAACTCCACCACCATTTCTATCATCCAAGGAGACATCACCCTGCCAAGTTTCACAGTCAACAAAATCTCCTAAATAGCCCTAGCATTTTAGCAAACACCTTCTGTGCATGACAGAAATTCTGCCACTTCCCAAAACTGCACACACAACTTGCCCACCTAGCTAAACCAACATGTCCATCATCATCTCCATCCAGGCATACGTCACCTTGCTAATTTTCAGCTCATTTGGGTTCCTGTGGATGCCATTGGCATTTCATCAAACATATAGCATGTGTGCACGGGGCGCGGCCAGAGCGCGCATATTGCACGCCCAGGACACCACCGCTCCTGTGCATCGCGCACACCGCAGCAGCTACCTCCCCTGGCTCTCTCTACCTCCTCGCTGATCACCCACACCCGCTGGAGCCTCCCCACACCCCCTTGACCCTAGCACCGGCCAAGCGCCGCCTGCGCCGACCACGGCCGCCGCCGTCTCGGGCACGCCACCGCCCAAGACGCGTGGCTCGC
Organism: Thinopyrum elongatum; assembly: GCA_011799875.1. Classification (NCBI taxonomy): domain Eukaryota; kingdom Viridiplantae; phylum Streptophyta; class Magnoliopsida; order Poales; family Poaceae; genus Thinopyrum; species Thinopyrum elongatum. The sequence continues at coordinate 457,246,929 of CM022297.1, forward strand.
CCCAGAGCCAGCCAGCACGCCTCTCCATCACTTCAAGCCGCCACCGCCCTCACCAACCGCGCTGGCCACCGCCGTCCACACCTACCAGGAGCGCCGCCCGACGAAGCCCACTCTGTCACATCTCTCCCTGGACCCCCTCCCCTTAATTGCTACCGGCCGGAGCTCGTGCGTGGCTCAACGACCGCGCAAATACCACGCCAACCATCCGCCGAACGTCAATGACCTCCCCGCCGTCCAAATCTGGCCATAAATGGCGAGGTCCACCATGGCCATTCTCTGGAAGCGATGAACCGATGTCGCCCGCCTATAAAAGGCCCCCGAGCTCGCTCCTCTCATCACCACCACTCCTCCATCCCCCATAATCCCCCTCTAGGCAGCCAAGCGACTGGAGGTGGCCGTCTTCTTCGCCTCAGGCAACCACGGCCGCCGCCACTGCCTCATTGGTTCCGGCGCAACCAGAGCCTCCCCCACTCCACTCTCTTCACCAATAGCTCCATCTCGACTCCACAAACCCGTTCAGATACTCAATTTGGCTCAGGAGTCTCTATAGGTGAAATCTCTCTCGTGCCCATAGCCACCATCCGCCAGGATCACCACCACCGGAGCTCCTGGGCTCTCTGATGACCGAGTCCTATCTCCACGGATTCGCCAGGAGTCCCCGAGCATGGCGGTGTGCTCATATTCCGGCGCCGCAACCCCAATCGCCGGCGAGGATCACCGGAGTCCTCCTCTGTCCCTATCCAGGCGCGCACGGGGGGATGGGAGACGAACCCGACAGGTGGGCCCCACCTGTCGGTGAGCCACCGCTCCCCTCCCCTGCGTGGCAGCACCTTTTGGCCGGCCCAGTGGCACCACGCAACTAAGCAGCGCTCAGGGCGTGTTTCTGTCCTTATCCTTTTCTTTTCTCAGTAGTTATTAAATAGTTCCCCAGCACTCATTTCCACACCAAATTTGGTGATTCAAATTTCCACATGCTCATAAAATCATTCTCTATTATTTTAGCCTAGGTGAGCATTTTTTTCTAGGCTTTTTCCTTCTGAACCAATTAAAATAGTCCAAATCTTTATTTATTCCAGATTAGAAATTCTCTAAGTAAATCATATGAACTCCTAATAAATTGATTCTCTTTCTTCTATTACTTATTTTTCATCTAGTTTATTATAGTATTTATTTAAAATTATTTGGGATACTTTTTAGTACTGTTTTAGAAATATGTGGTGATTTAAATATTTTTCGAAATAGGAAATGGAGGGGAGATAAATAATTCAAACTTTTAGAGTGCACCCAACACTTCTGCATGCTCAAGGCAAGCATCTTGAACACTTGATATGATGATTGCATGGTTGAATTAATTTGAAGAATAGTTAAATCATGAGTATGTTGAATTCGAATAAAATTTTGCATACAGCTAGTTATGCATGCATGATACCTTGAGATTGCATCTGCATGAAGCATGAATGAGGATGGTTACTTTCACATGTCATATATGTCTATGTGATCCGGACTAATCTCCAGGAAGAATCAGTCACGAGTAAAGTGACCGTGAGACTGAATTCTCGTGGTGACGAGAATGATCAGTAAGGGCATGTCGGGACATGTCAGGTGGTGACCCTGTTGGGTACTACCGAAGAATCATATTATGCTAACCACTGTACGAAAAATTAAACCTCCTGAGTCGACCGTAGATCGAGTCTTGTTCTGGTAACCCCCATACTTGTTCCGTGCTGCCACAGGTAGGGTATGGTTCAGTAAGTTGATAACCCCTTTCCATGCACACACCGTACAGAGGGCCACGATGAGGGTTTCCGCGGCCATGGACTAAATCCTGTCATCGGGTCAGGGGGCACGGGTGTTTCCGGTTGTGTCCGAGAGGGGGGCACCCCTTGGAATCCGCGCATATTAATAGTGATCCCATGCTACTTGAGATTGTTGTCTCCCCGACTTAGAGTTTTTCTGAAACAATGCTTTGGGTGATTCCTGGCATCCGGACGGTTAATATGGTGTGTGCTGGTCAGATGTGTTTTCAACCCAAAGACCGTAATGGGAATTAGTCAGTGTCACGGTACTGACTAAAGAAATCCTATACTTGTGGGTAAAGAGTACACCCTCTGCAGAGTTTAAACCTATTCGAATAGACGTGTCCGCGGTTAAGGACTACAGTCTGGGTTGGTCAATTGTCGGTCTTTGTGTCGGTCTTCAGAGGAAATAATTAAAATGTGCCTAAATTATTTTGCAGGATAATTATTGTCACCCTGATGCTACCATGAATATATTTGCTATGCATATTAATATTAGTGTGGTTATGCATATTATTGTGGACTAACCCGTTTCTCTTATTTTATTTCCTGAGTGTCTCAGGGGCTGGCTAGACTACCCCGGGCACTCAACTTTATTTTCAAGACCTCTCGTGGCGTCCCTCGAGTTTACCAGCGGTTCCGCCACTACTCTTGTGGACACCCGATTGGCATTTCTCTTCAAGTCCGACCGTGGCGTCACTTGACACCCGACTGGCATTTTTTTTCTTCTGAATGTCACTTGGGCTGGCTAGAGTACCCGTGGCATTCATTTACGTTATTTCTGACAAGTTTGATCATGACTAACATGCTATATTTACTTCCGTATCATTTTGCTATTGTCATGTCATGATTTAGATTTGTGTCAGCATGAGCATTTAGCATGATCCAGCATGAGCATACGCATATAGTTTGGTTCAACATGATCATATATTTTGTCTGCTGCATTCGGTATATCTCTTGTTCATGATGTTTGCGAGTACATTCAAACGTACTCACAGGCTTGTCCCTGGCTATTTACTTGGCTAGGTCAGGAGTTCTACGAGGAGTACCACAACGACGACCGTGCGGAGCCTAGGATAGCAGCCACACGGATAGGAATTATCCGGGTCAGCTGTTCCTGTGGGAATGGAGCCCCATCAACGCTGGAGAACCACGAGTCATTTCCGTCATCCACCACCGGAATCACTGTTGTATCATTAGACCTTTATGGTCTTGTATCCAATTCTTGTAATAGCTTGGTAATTCTGTAACAAGGACATGTCCACTAGTAACAGTAATCCTGGGCTGGTGATGACATGAGGGGTTAATTTCTGGGATTTTTGTGTCCCCGAAATCCCCGCCCGACAGCCTTGGTATCAGAGCCAGGCTGACCATTGGCTAATCCTATCTTAGCCTGGTCATTATCTCTAGGTTTACACCCCATCCACAACTTTCCTGTCCACAGTCAAGCCCATCTTATCTGATAACCGCACAGTGGCTAGTCGACATCTTTTTGACAGTCGGTGCCCAACCTATCAACCTAGCCCATAGGCCGTGTGCCTGTGGCCGACACCTGAGTTATCCCATCCACAAGCGTGCGATGGAAGACTTCGCTGGCTTATAAGAGAAGCCTTGCCCCAACCCAGCACATCACAGCCTCACTCCCAGTTCGGTATCCAACCATCAAAATGCCTGGCCCCATCGTTCATAACGAGACCACTGCAGTCGAACTTGAAGGCTTTATAGCCATCCTCGCCAATCTCACCCGTCGTGCTCTCGGCATCAAAGAGCCGTCGGAGTATGTCGTGTACCAGGAGCACACTAGTGATTCCATCCATCACTTCTGGGCCACGGTGCACATCTACGGAGGGGCATCACCGCAGAGCGCCCTTACCGGTTCACCGGGAGGACGATCTCCAACGAGCCCCAAGCCATCCAACTTGCAGCCCGAGAGGTTGTAGTTCAACTCCGACATCTGTCGCAGGGGGTTAACTGCCGTTCTTTCTACTACTACCCTAGTCGTGAAGGCTATGGCAGACCGACCCAAGTCGCCAATGGAGACCATGAGATGGACCCTGCTCTGGTGCATCTGGTGCGCTACCTGAGAGCGCAAGAGGCACTGTTCGATCAGGTCACCTTTGACTTGATTGAGACCCGCAGAACACTTGCTCTCCTGACCCCGGTGAGAAGTGAAGCTGCACCCGCCACTGACAACCCGATAGTACTGTTCGGGAGACCAATCGAGCCTGCGAGGTCTACCCCTGTTGCCCACCCAGGCAATGCATTCGTTACCCCGGATGAACTCCGTCGTCTCTTTTGGATTTCCTCCAACGGGACTGTAGCCACTACACCCCGCATGGGTCATCATCGCTACCCCAACCCTGCAGCTCCTCATAACACTCCAGTCAACTCCGACGTTGAAGCCCCCGGAGAAGCCTCGACGTCCGCGAGACATGCCCGACTGGATGTCGACGAAATGGATTGAGTCTGCCGGAGTAGTTGCCATGTCCTTAGCAACCCTGTTGCCCTGTAAATTCCACCGTCATGCCGTAGACGATTATGTGTATGTTTCTAGCGGTGTGTAGTGTTTGATTGAATGATGTGCTTGTGTGTTATTGTCTTATGCATGATTGCTTATCTGTCGTGATTTGCATTTAGTCCCTCCGCCCTTAACAAATCTCGAGGACGAGATTTCCTTAAGGGGGGTAGAGTTTGTAACACCCGAAAAATTTAATCATGTTTTTACTAAATAAAATTTGGCCAGAAATAATTTTTTTGATTTATAAGTAAGTCCTTTACTGTTTTCAGAGTATTTTCTGTTTCTATTTTTCAATATTCTTCCCTCCATATAGAAATTTTGAAAATAATGTTGGGGCTTTGGGAGTTTTCTTAAACCATTTCATTTATATTTTAATAACAGTAAGAATTATTTTCATAATAAAAATTGCCCAAAAACAATTCCTTTAATAGCTATTTCAATACTTTAAATGCCTTTGTTGCACTACAACCATTTTAAATAATTCTTTTTAAATTCCGCAAAAATTATGAGAGGTCATATGATGCCTATATGTCACCTTGGTGCAAAAACCCAACTTGGTATTTTGAAAATTTTGAGTGAAACAACCTCTTTGCAATTCTGTCCTGTATTTGAGTTTCTACTACAACCCCAACTTTCCTTGCTCCAATAATTCTGAAATTTTTCCCAACTACAGTCCTTCCAACCAAACCCTTAAGTCCAAAATTTTAGCTCCATTGGAATCCTTTTAATTCACCAAATATGCCTCTGAAGTTTCTGTCCAGAAATGTATTTCAGTGAAACTTGCACTAGCAAGTTTTTATTTTTGAACAACCAACTCCACCACCATTTCTATCATCCAAGGAGACATCACCCTGCCAAGTTTCATAGTCAACAAAATCTCCTAAATAGCCCTAGCATTTTAGCAAACACCTTCTGTGCATGACAGAAATTCTGCCACTTCCCAAAACTGCACACACACCTTGCCCACCTAGCTAAACCAACATGTCCATCATCATCTCCATCCAGGCATACGTCACCCTGCTAATTTTCAGCTCATTTGGGTTCCTGTGGATGCCATTGGCATTTCATCAAACATATAGCATGTGTGCACGGGGCGCGGCCAGAGCGCGCATATTGCACGCCCAGGACACCACCGCTCCTGTGCATCGCCCACGCCGCAGCAGCTACCTCCCCTGGCTCGCTCTACCTCCTCGCTGATCACCCACGCCCGCTGCAGCCTCCCCACACCCCCCTTGACCCTAGCACCGGCCAAGCGCCGCCCGCGCCGACCATGGCAGCCGCCGTCTCGGGCACGCCACCGCCCAAGACGCGTGGCTCGCCCCAGAGCCAGCCAGCACGCCTCTCCATCACTTCAAGCCGCCACCGCCCTCACCAACCGCGTCGGCCACCGCCGTCCACACCTACCAGGAGCGCCGCCCGACGAAGCCCACTCTGCCACATCTCTCCCTGGACCCCCTCCCCTTAATTGCTACCGGCCAGAGCTCGTCCGCGGCTCATCTACCGCGCAAATACCATGCCAACCATCGACGGAACCTCAATGACCTCCCCGCCGTCCAAGTCCGGCCATAAATGGCGAGGTCCACCATGGCCATTCTCTAGAAGCGACGAACCGACGTCGCCCGCCTATAAAAGGCCCCCGAGCTCGCTCCTCTCATCACCACCACTCCTCCATCCCCCATAATCCCCCTCTAGGCAGCCAAGCGACTGGAGGTGGCCGTCTTCTTCGCCTCCGGCAACCACGGCTGCCGCCACTGCCTCATTGGTTCCGGCGTAACCAGAGCCTCCCCCACTCCACTCTCTTCACCAATAGCTCCATCTCGACTCCACAAACCCGTTCGGATAGTCAATTTGGCTCGGGAGTCTCTATAGGTGAAATCTCTCTCATGCCCGTAGCCGCCATCTGCCAGGATCGCCACCATCGGAGCTCCTGGGCTCTCCGATGACCGAGTCCAACCTCCACGGATTCGCCAGGAGTCCCCGAGCACGGCGGTGTGCTCATATTCTGGCGCCGCAACCCCAATCGCCGGCGAGGATCACCGGAGTCCTCCTTTGTCCCTGTCGAGGCGCGCATGGGGGGATGGGAGACAAACCCGACAGGTGGGCCCCACCTGTCGGTGAGCCACCGCTCCCCTCCCCTGCGTGGCAGCACCTTTGGGCCGGCCCAGTGGCACCACGCAACTAAGCAGCGCTCAGGGCGCATTTCTGTCCTTATCCTTTTCTTTTCTCAGTAGTTATTAAATAGTTCCTCAGCACTCATTTCCGCACCAAATTTGGTGATTCAAATTTCCACATGCTCATAAAATCATTCTCTATTATTTTAGCCTAGGTGAGCATTTTTTTTCTAGGCTTTTTTCCTTCTGAACCAATTAAAATTGTCCAAATCTTTATTTATTCCAGATTAGAAATTCTCTAAGTAAATCATATGAACTCCTAATAAATTGATTCTTTTTCTTCTATTACTTATTTTTCATCTAGTTTATTATAGTATTTATTTAAAATTATTTGAGATACTTTTTAGTACTGTTTTAGAAATATGTGGTGATTTAAATATTTTTTGAAATAGGAAATGGAGGGGAGATAAATAATTCAAACTTTTTGAGTGCACCCAACACTTCTGCATGCTCAAGGCAAGCATCTTGAACACTTGATATGATGATTGCATGGTTGAATTAATTTCAAGAATAGTTAAATCATGAGTATGTTGAATTCGAATAAAATTTTGCATACAGCTAGTTATGCATGCATGATACCTTGAGATTGCATCTGCATGAAGCATGAATGAGGATGGTTACTTTCACATGTCATATATGTCTATGTGATCCGGACTAATCTGCAGGAAGAATCAGTCACGAGTAAAGTGACCGTGAGACTGAATTCTCATGGTGACGAGAATGATCAGTAAGGGCATGTCGGGACAAGTCAGGTGGTGACCCTGTTGGGTACTACCAAGGAATCATATTGTGCTAACCACTGCAGGAAAAATTAAACCTCCTGAGTCGACCGTAGATCGAGTCTTGTTCCGGTAACCCCCATACTTGTTCTGTGCTGCCACAGGTCCCTGCCACAGGTAGGGTATGGTTTAGTAAGTTGATAACCCCTTTCCATGCACACACCGTACAGAGGGCCATGATGAGGGTTTCCGTGGCCATGGACTAAATCCTGTCATCGGGTCAGGGGGCATGGGTGTTTCCGATTGTGTCCGAGAGGGGGGCACCCCTTGGAATCCGCGCGTATTAATAGTGATCCCATGCTACTCGAGATTGTTGTCTCCCCGACTTAGAGTTTTTCTGAAACGATGCTTTGGGTGATTCCTGGCATCTGGACGGTTAATCTGGTGTGTGCTGGTCAGGTGTGTTTTCAACCCAAAGACCGTAATGGGAATTAGTCAGTGTCACGGTACTGACTAAAGAAATCCTATACTTGTGGGTAAAGAGTACACCCTCTGCAGAGTTTAAACCTATTCGAATAGCCGTGTCCGCAGTTAAGGACTACAGTCTGGGTTGGTCAATTGTCGGTCTTAGTGTCGGTCTTCGGAGGAAATAATTAAAATGTGCCTGAATTATTTTGCAGGATAATTATTGTCACCCTGATGCTACCATGAATATTTTTGCTATGCATATTTATATTAGTGTGGTTATGCATATTATTGTGGACTAACCCGTTTCTCTTATTTTATTTCCTGAGTGTCTCAGGGGCTGGCTAGACTACCCCGGGCACTCAACTTTATTTTCAAGACCTCTCGTGGCGTCCCTCGAGTTTACCGGCGGTTCCGCCACTACTCTTGTGGACACCCGATTGGCATTTCTCTTCAAGTCCGACCGTGGCGTCACTTGACACCTGACTGGCATTTCTTTTTTTTCTTCTGAATGTCACTTGGGCTGGCTAGACTACCCGTGGCATTCATTTACGTTATTTCTGACAAGTTTGATCATGACTAACATGCTATATTTACTTCCGTATCATTTTGCTATTGTCATGTCATGATTTAGATTTGTGTCAGCTTGAGCATTTAGCATGATCCAGCATGAGCATACGCATATAGTTTGGTACAACATGATCATATATTTTGTCTGCTGCATTCGGTATATCTCTTGTTCATGATGTTTGTGAGTACATTCAAACATACTCACAGGCTTGTCCCTGGCTATTTACTTGGCCAGGTCAGGAGTTCTACGAGGAGTACCACAACGACGACCGTGCGGAGCCTAGGATAGCAGCCACGCGGATAGGAATTATCCGGGTCAGTTGTTCCTGTGGGAATGGAGCCCTATCAACGCTGGAGAACCACGAGTCATTTCCGTCATCCACCACCGGAATCACTGTTGTATCATTAGACCTTTATGGTCTTGTATCCAATTCTTGTAATAGCTTGGTAATTTTGTAACAAGGACGTGTCCACCAGTAACAGTAATCCTGGGCTGGTGATGACACGAGGGGTTAATTTCTGGGATTTTTGTGTCCCCGAAATCCCCGCCCCGACACTTGTCCTCAAGTGAATAACCGAAATCAAAAAACATGTCCACATGCTTAGAGAGAGAGGTGTCGATAAAAACAAAATACGGACATAGTAGCATCATGTTTATTATTATAACAGCAAAGAACTTTTAATATAAAACTTTATCAAACAACTTTTATCATATAACTTCTCATGAACAAGTAACAATTCATCACAACATTGAAGTATAAAGCATAAACCTTATTGAAAACCAACAAACTATGTTCTCAGTCAACTTTGCAACTACAATTCATCATATTTTCAGGAACGGTCACGTATCGGAGCCTTTAGGCAAGTCCACATACTCAACCTTCATTTAATCTTATATGATTGCTAACACTCACAACATACCCATGAACAAAAAGTTTCAACCGGACACATAGAAAGATAGGGGCTTATAGTTTCGCCTCCCAATGTATTCACCTCAAGGGTGATGTCAACAATAATAACTCATGCCTACTCATATCCAACTGGATATATGTGCCTAGATCTTTGTTCACCACATGGTGCTTGCAAAAAGAGAAAAATAAAAAGGAATAGGGAAGAATACGTTGACTCTTACATAAAAGTAGATGCATAAAAGTAAAAGATAGGCCCTTCGCAGAGGGAAGCAGAGGTTGTCATGCGCTTATTTGTTTGTATGCCAAATCCCTTAATGCAAAAGAACGTCATGTTATATTACCCCTTATGATGGCAACCTTTATTATGCAGTCTGTCACTTTTATTATTTTGCCATCACAAGTTCGTACAACGCTCAATTTTCTCTTACACTAAATGATCCAACACATTTAGAAGCAATTTTTATTGCCTTATTGCACCGATGACAACTTACTTGAAGAGTCTTACTCAACCCATAGGTAGGTATGGTGGACTCTCAAAACAAGATTTTGGGTTAAGGGTTTTGGATGCACAAGTAGTATCTCTACTTAGTGCGGAGTTTTTGGCTAGAAAAGATATTGAGCAAGCACCACATGTTGAAGGATCTATGACAATATAACTTCTATGTGAATATGAACAAACATAAATCATTACGTTGTCTTCCTCGTCCAACATCAACTATTTTGACACAAAATATTTAATGGGGGCTCACAATCATAAAAGATGTCCAAGATAGTGTATTTGCATGTGAATCTTCTCTTCCCTTATTAATTCTTTCATGAATTGCATCATTGGCCAATGCTATGTTTGTCAATCTCCAATAAATTTTACCACTTATACTTTTCCTTATGTGATGTCATTACGTACCATAAGATTAGCACATGATCTTATTCATTTATTTTCCTTTCTTTTATTGGAACAAAAGAGTAAAGAAACAAAACTCAAACTACTCTTTATTATATATCTCGCACACGATTACATCGATAGATAGATCACTAAGCAAACACTCGAAAAGAAAGGATCGAACTAAACTTTTATTCAACTGAATCATAAGATAACTAAAGATCGAACTAAATTAGATAAAGGCAAAGATAGTGGTGGTGATACGATACCAGGATACCTGCCCAAGCTTGGCACAAGCCAAGGGGAGTGTCCATACCATGAACTCAAGTCTCCTTTGGTGAAGAAGATGATGATGGTGGTGATGAGGTAGCTTCACACTTCAGGCTCAGGAGGTTCTCCAATCTATGGATGATGCTCCGGAGGGCGATGATATGCTCTTGCAATAGAATATTTTCAAGAGTGAGATATTTATTTTGCACACGAACCATTTCAATGACCCTGAAAGCTTCAATTTCAGTAGGGGTAAGATAATCATAGTAAGGTTGAAGGATGTCTTCTTCTTCTACTGCTGGAATGACCTGTCCTAATGCCGGAACTTGGTCTCCCGCGACTTCCTTGGCCTTATCACCCTTGATGTTTTTCTCGGGTTCTCTCTCTTTAGTTCCATCTTCGTCAACCAAGCATCCTCTTCTACTTTGTTGGAGGAGGGAGAAGACATGATGCCTGGCTTAACAGATCTGACAGAAAACAGCAAGAAAGAAGAACAGGAGATTTCTCCACGATACGGTGGTCAATACGTCCGGGGGGTATATAAGGATTTTTTTATCTTGGGAAACAAGCAAACGGGAGGAAAACGGAGTCGGGAAGGTTCCCGAGGTGGGCACAACCCACCCGGGTGCGCCAGGGGGCCCAGGCGTGCCCTGGTGTCTTGTGCCCCCTCGGGTACCTTCCTGGTTGTTTCTTATTTTCCTAATTTTTGTAATATTCCAAAACTAACAGAAAATATTTTTGCTGTTTTTTCGGAGTCCGTTTACTTACCGTATCACGTACCTCCTCTTTAGTATTCCGGAGTGTTCTGGAAGGTCTCTTTTATGTGTTCCTCCGGTGTCATGGTTTGAATAATATTTCTTTCAACATTAATAGGCGTACCTGAGATATAGTGTTTAATTCTTTGCCCATTGACCACCTTCAGGTTAGTACCTTCGGCATTATTTATTTTAATAGCTCCAGAGCGGGAAACCTCCTCGATGATATATGGTCCTTCCCATTTAGAGAGAAGTTTTCCTGCAAAGAATCTGAAACGAGAGTTGTACAAAAGAACATATTCTCCAACTTTGAATTCCCGCTTTTGGATTCTTTTGTCATGCCATCTTTTAACTTTTTCTTTAAATAACTTGGCATTTTCATAGGCTTGGGTTCTCCATTCATCTAGTGAGCTAATATCAAATAACCTCTTTTCACCGGCAAGTTTTAAATCATAGTTGAGTTCTTTAATTGCCCAGTATGCTTTATGTTCTAACTCAAGAGGCAAATGACAAGCTTTTCCATAAACATTTTATAGGGAGACATACCCATGGATTTTTATATGCTGTTCTGTAGGCCCAAAGTGCATCATCTAATTTCTTAGACCAATTCATTCGGGACCTATTAACAGTCTTCTGTAATATTAATTTTATTTCTCTATTGCTAAGTTCAACTTCACCCCTAGATTGAGGATGATAGGGTGATGCAATTCTATGGTTAACATCATATTTAGCAAGCATTTTACGGAAAGCACCATGAATAAAGTGTGAACCACCATCAATCATTAAATATCTAGGGACTCCAAACCTCGGGAAAATAACTTCTTTAAGCATTTTAATGGAAGTGTTATGATCAGCACTAATAGTTGGAGTAGCTTCTACCCACTTAGTAACATAATCAACAACAACAAAAATATGTGTATACCCATTAGAGGAAGGAAAAGGTCCCATATAATCAAAACCCCAAACATCAAATGGTTCAACAGCAAGTGAATAATTCATAGGCATTTCTTGACGCTTACCAATATTACCAATTCGTTGACATTCATTACAAGATAAAACAAACTTACGGGCGTACTTGAATATGAGCAGTCCTATCTCCCGCATGATGCCCACCATAAGCTTCGGAGTGACATTTCCGTAGGATTTGTTCCTGTTCATGCTCAGGTACACAACATCTAATAATACCATCTACTCCTTCTTTATAAAGATGTTGGTCATCCCAAAAGTAATGTCTTAAATCATAGAAGAATTTTTTCTTTTGTTGGTATGTGAAACTAGGTGCTATGTATTTAGCAACAATATAATTAGCATAGTCAGCATACGAAGGAGTGTTATGAGAAACATTTATTGTAGCCAGTTGCTCATCGGGAAAGCTATCATTAATAGGTAGTGGGTCGTCAAGAATATTTTCTAACCTAGACAAGTTATCAGCTACGGGGATATCAGCTACTTTTCTATCAGTGATATGTAAATCAAATTCTTGTAGCAGGAGAACCCATCTAATTAGTCTAGGTTTAGCATCTTTCTTTTCCATAAGGCATTTTATAGCAGCATGATCAGTGTGAACAATTACTTTGGAATCAACAATGTAAGATCTGAATTTATCACAAGCAAACACAACTGCTAAAAATTCCTTTTCAGTGGTAGTGATGTTGGCTTGAACTACGTCGGTATTTCCCCAAAGTGGAAGGGATGATGCAGCACAGCAACGGTAGGTATTTCCCTCAGTGATGAGACCAAGGTTATCGAACTAGTAAGAGAACCAAGCAACACTACGTAAATAGCACCTGCACACAAAGAACAAATACTTGCAACTCGACATGTTAAAGGGGTTGTCAATCCCTTTCGGGTAACGGCGCTAGAAATTGGCAAACGGATAGGAGATAAATTGTAGTAGATTGGATAAATGGATCACGAATAAAATAAAGTGAAGCAAAATATTTTTGGGTTTTTAGAAATATAGATCTGAAAATAAAAGTGGCAAATAAATAAAAAGGAAAATAGCAAAATAGATCAGAAAATATATGATGAGAAAATAGACCCGAGGGCCGTAGATTTCACTAGTGGCTTCTCTCGAGAAAAATAGCATACGGTGGGTAAACAAATTACTGTTGGGCAATTGATAGAACTTCAAATAATTATGACGATATCCAGGCAATGATCATTATATAGGCATCACATCCAAGATTAGTAGACCGACTCCTGCCTGCATCTACTACTATTACTCCACACATCGAACGCTATCCAGCATGCATCTAGTGTATTAAGTTCATGGAGAAATGGAGTAATGCAATAAGAACGATGACATGATGTAGACAAGATCTATTTATGTAGAAATAGACCCATCTTGTTATCCTTAATAGCAACGATACATACGTGTCGGTTCCCCTTCTGTCACTGGGATCAAGCACCTCTTCCCATGGCAAGAAAAATCGATCTAGTTGGCCTAACTAAACCAAAGATTCGAAGAAGAAATACGAGGCTATAAGCAATCATGCATATAAGAGATCAAAAGACTCAAATAACTTTCATGGATAAAAACATAGATCTGATCATAAACTCAAAGTTCATCGGATCCCAACAAACACACCGCAAAAAAGAGTTACATCAAATAGATCTCCAAGAGACCATTGTATTGAGAATCAAAAGAGAGAGAGGAAGCCATCTAGCCACTGCCTATGGACTCGTAGGTCTACAATGAACTACTCACGCATCATCAGAAAGGCACCAATGAGGATGATGAACCCCTCCGTGATGTTGTCTAGATTGGATCTGTGGTTTCTGGAACTTGCGGCGGCTGGAATTGATTTTCGTCAACTCCCCTAGGGTTTTTGGAAGTCCAGGGTATTTATAGAGCAAACAGGCGGTGCGGGAGGTGGCCGAGGTGGGGACAACCCACATGGGCGTGCCTGGGCCCCCAGGCGTGCCCTGGTGGGTTGTGCTCCCCTCGGAGCCCCCCTCAGGTACTTTCTTGGACCAAATTGTGTCTTCTGGTCCAGAAAAAATCACCAAAAAGTTTCGCTGCGTTTGGACTCCGTTTGGTATTGATTTTGCGCGAAGTAAAAAACAAGCAAAAAACAACAACTGGCACTGGGCACTATGTCAATAGGTTAGTCCCAAAAAATGATATAAAGTTGCTATAAAATGATTGTAAAACATCTAAGAATAATATAACAGCATGGAACAATCAAAAATTATAGATACGTTGGAGACGTATCAGCATCCCCAAGCTTAATTCCTGCTCGTCCTCGAGTAGGTAAATGATAAAAACAGAATTTTTGATGTGGAATGCTGCCAAACATGTTCATCACATATTCTTTTCTTTGTAGCATGGACATTTGGACTTTTATATGATTCAAAGCAATAGTCTAGTTTTGACATGAAGATTTCAATACTCAAGCATATCAACAAGCAACCATGTCTTTCAAAATATCAACACTAAAGCAAGTTATCCCTAGCCCATTATGCTCATTCATTGATCCATTCATGAAACACACTCGCATATTAGCTACACCCAATGCTCAAGTACGATCATAGTGCCCCTTAGTTGGTGCTTTATAAGAGAAGATGGAGAATCCAAATAAAAATTGCATAAAGTAAAAGAAAGGCCCTTCGCAGAGGGAAGTAGGGATTTGTAGAGGTGCCAGAGCTCAAAGCGAAAAAAAGTAGAGATAAAACATTTTGGGTGGCATGCTTTTCCTGTCAACGAAAACGATCGAGTAGTTCCCAATACTTTCCATGCTAGATATATCATAGGCAGTTCCCAAACAGAAAATAAAGTTTATTCCTTTTTCCACCATACTTTCACTTTCCATGGCTAGCCGTATCCACGGGTGCCCTCCATACCAACACTTTCCAAGGAATTTATTATTTGACAACGTAAAGTAAATTCATTTTTCATTTCGGGACTGGGCATCCCTAATACCTTTGCCGTACTCTCGTGCAATGACAAGTGAATAAACACTCATCTTGAGAATAACACATCTAGCATGGAAATATATCAGCCACCCCCTACCGTTTCATGAGCGGTACGAGCACACAAAAGAGAAATTTATTTTGAAATTAGAGATGGCACATACAAATTTGCTTAGAACGGCACGGAAATACCGCATATAGGTAGGTATAGTGGACTCATATAGCAAAGCTGGTTTAAGGATTTTGGATGCACAAGTAGTGATCATACTTAGTGCAAATGAAAGCTAGCAAAAGATTGAGAAGCATCCAACCAAGAAACAAAAAATCTCATAAGCGAGCATTAAGCATAACTAACACCGAATAATGCACCACAAGTAGGATGTAATTTCATTGCATAACTATTGACTTTCGTGCTTGCATAGGGAATCACAAACCTTAACACCAATATTCTTACTAAAGCATAATTACTCATCAACATGACTCACATATTATATCAACATATCGCAAAACTATTCAAGGAATCAAGTTTATTTTGTCCAATGATCTTCATGAAAGTTTTTATTATATCCCTCTTGAATATCTATCACTTTGGAACTAATTTATTTGTTGCTTTTGATAGCTCAAACAAATCTAAGTGAAGAACATGAGCATAAAATTTTCTTCTCTCAAAATAATTTAAGTGAAGCAAGAGAGGATTTCTAATTTTTTTTACTAACTCTCAAATAAATCTAAGTGAAGCATGAGATCATTTCTTCAAAAATACTAAAGCACACCATGCTCAAAAAGATATAAGTGAAGCACTAGAGCAATTCCATAGCTCATAAAGATTTAAGTGAAGCATAGAGAGCAATTCTAACAAGTCATAGCATAATTTTGGCTCTCTCAAATAGGTGTGTCCAACAAGGATTCATGACTAAAAATAAAAAAGCAAAACAAGCAAAGACTCATATCATACAAGATGCTCCAAGCAAAACTCATGATATGTGACGAATACAAATATAGCTCCAAGTAAAATACCGATGGTCGTTAGAAGAAAGAGGGGATGCCACTCGGGCATCCCCAAGCTTAGTTGCTTGCTTCTGTTTGGATAATGGCTTGGGGTGCCATGGGGCATCCCCAAGCTTAGGCTCTTCTTACTCCTTATTCCTTCATCCATCGCAATCTCACCCAAAACTTGAAAACTTCAATCACACAAAACTCAACAAAACCTTTGTGAGATCCGTTAGTATAAGAAAACCAATCTTTACTTTAAGTACTGTAGAAAACCCATTAAAATTTTGTTCTTGCATTATATCTACTGTATTCTAACTTTACCATGGCTTATAACCTCCAATACAAACCATAGATTCATCAAAATAAGCACACAATGCAAAGAAAATAGAATCTGTCAAAAAACAGAACAGTCTATAAAGATGCGAATTGTTCTCATACTTATCTAAATCCAAAAATTCTGAAAAATTAGGACAACAGAGGAAATTTGAATACCAATCTTGTGTAAAAGAATCAGAATTTTTTGTCGCTTATGTGAATTTACAAAAAAAAATTACTGGACGCCAAAGTTTGTGTTTTCCAACAAGATCAAATCAACTACCACCAAAGCTATCCTAAAGGCTTTACTTGGTACAAACACTAATTAAAACACAAAAAACACAATCATAACAGTATCATAATTGTGCAAACACCCAAGAACAGAAAGAAAAAGACAAAAATAAATTTTATTCATTGGGTTGCCTCCCAACAAGCGCTATCGTTTTACGCCCTTAGCTAGGCATAATGCAAAGATCTAAGTATTGTCATCTTTGTTTCTAGATCCATAAGATGCCCTCATGATTGATTCTTATGGTGGCTTAATTATTGTTCTAGGGAAGTGTTCCATACCCTTTCTCAAAGGAAATTGGAATTTGATGTTCCCTTCTTTCATATCAATCACGGCACCTATAGTGCGCAAAAACGGTCTACCAAGAATAATTGGACAAGATGGATTGCAATCAATATCAAGAACAATAAAATCTATGGGCACATAATTCCTTTTTGCAGGAATACGAACATCATTAATTCTTCCCATAGGCTTTTTAATAGTAGAATCCACCAAGTGCAAATTTAAAGAACATTCTTCAATATCGGTAAGACCAAGCACATCACATAAAGATTTCGGAATTGTAGAAACACTAGCACCTAAATCACATAAAGCAAAACACTCATAATTTTTAATCTTGACTTTGATAGTAGGCTCCCATTCATCATGTAATTTTCTAGGGATTGAAATCTCTAATTCCAACTTTTCTTCCAAAGCTTTCATCATAGCATCAACAATATGTTTAGTAAAAGCTTTATTTTGTTCATAGGCATGGGGTGAATTTATCATGGATTGCAACAAAGAAATACAATCAATCAAAGAGCAATTATCATAATAAAAGTCTTTGTAATCCAAAAGAGTGGGCACATCACTAGTTAAAGTTTTGACCTCTCCAAACCCACTTTTATCAATTTTCTCAACATGATTTTCACCCTCCAAATTATTGGGACGCCTTCTAGCTAAAGTTGACTCTTATTCAGTCCCTTTTTCATCAATTTTAATTTTACTAAATAAGGAGTCAATTGAAGAAACACCAATCACTTTAAGATCTTCATCATTTTTGTGAAAGCAATCACTGGAAAACGCTTTTTCTAAAAATTCTCTTCTAGCTCTAAGCATAGCGGTTCTTTTCTTACTTTCATCCATAGAAACATATAAAGTTTTAATTGATTCTTCAACCTTAGGCACAAAAAATTTCATCTTGAGATTTTCTACATCATGAGAAATTCTATCAACGCTTCTAGACAAATCATCAATCTTACTCAATTTTTCTTCCATTGTAGTGTTAGAATTCTTTTGAGCATTGATAAATTCTTTAATATTATTATCAAAATCAGAGGTGTTCCTATTATTATTAATAGAAGGATTACCATAGGAATTACCATAATCATTAGAGGAATTACTAGGAAAAGGCCTAGGATTAAAATTACCTCTATAAGCATTGTTATTGAAATTGTTTCGAGAGATAAAATTCACATCTACGGCATCACTATTTTGCTCAATAAAAGTAGGCAAAGGCACATCATTAAAATCAACAGGAGCACTTTTATTAGCAACCAATTTCATAAGAGCATCAACTTTTTCACTCAAAGAAGAAATTTCTTCAACCGAATTAACCTTTTTACTAGTAGGAGCTCTTTCGGTATGCCATTGTGAATAATTTGCCATAATATTGTCTAGCAATTTAGTAGCTTCACCCAAAGTAATTTCCAAAAAAGTACCACCCGCGGCGGAATCTAAAAGATTTCTAGAAACAAAATTCAATCCCGCATAAAAATTTTGTATGATCATCCAAAGATTTAAACCATGAGTAGGACAATTTCTTAGCATCAATTTCATTCTTTCCCAAAATTGCGCAACATGTTCATGCTCAAGTTGCTTAAAATTCATGATTTGCGTCCTAAGGGAAATAATTTTTGCGGGCGGAAAATACTTAGTAATAAAAGCATCTTTGCACTTATCCCAAGAATTGATACTATTGCGAGGCAAGGAAGAAAACCAATTTTTTGTACGATCTCGCAAAGAAAACGGGAATAATTTCAACTTCACAATATCAGTGTCCACATCTTTTTTCTTTTGCATATCGCATAATTCCACGAATGTGTTAAGATGGGACGTGGCATCCTCACTAGGAGTACCAGAAAATTGATCTTTCATAACAAGATTCAACAAAGCGGCATTAATATCACAAGACTCCACACTAGTGGCGGGAGGAGCAATCGAAGTGCTAATAAAATCATTGTTTTTGGTATTGGAGAAATCACACAACTTGGTGTTCTCTTGAGTCATCATGACTACACAACAAGATTGCACTCAAAAATAGATCTGACGAGAAAACGGTGAACGAAAAAGAGGGCGAATAAAACGACAATTTTTTGTGAAGAGTGGGAGAGGAAAATGAGAGGCAAATGGCAAATAATGTAAATTGCAAGGTGATGAGATTTGTGATTAGGAACCTGGTAGATGTTGATGATGTCTCCCCAGCAACGGCGCCAGAAATTCCTTTTGATGTTGGCTTGAACTACATCGGTATTTCCCCAAAGAGGAAGGGATGATGCAGCACAAGAACAGTAGGTATTTCCCTCAGTGATGAGACCAAGGTTATCGAACTAGTAGGAGAACCAAGCAACACTACGTAAATAGCACCTGCACACAAAGAACAAATACTTGCAACCAGACGTGTTAAAGGGGTTGTCAATCCCTTTCGGGTAACGGTGCCAGAAATTGGCAAACGGACGGGAGATAAATTGTAGTAGATTGGATAAATGGATCACGAATAAAATAAAGTGAAGCAAAATATTTTTGGGTTTTTAGAAATATAGATCTGAAAATAAAAGTGGCAAATAAATAAAAAGGAAAATAGCAAAATAGATCAGAAAATATATGATGAGAAAATAGACCCGGGGGCCGTAGATTTCACTAGTGGCTTCTCTCGAGAAAAATAGCATACGGTGGGTAAACAAATTACTGTTGGGCAATTGATAGAACTTCAAATAATTATGACGATATCCAGGCAATGATCATTATATAGGCATCACATCCAAGATTAGTAGACCGACTCCTGCTTGCATCTACTACTATTACTCCACACATCGACCGCTATCCAGCATGCATCTAGTGTATTAAGTTCATGGAGAAACGGAGTAATGCAATAAGAATGATGACATGATGTAGACAAGATCTATTTATGTAGAAATAGACCCATCTTATAGAGAAAAGAGGCGGTGTGGGAGGTGGCCGAGGTGGGCACAACCCACCTGGGCGCGCCTGGGCCCCCAGGCGCGCCCTGGTGGGTTGTGCTCCCCTCGGATCCCCCCTTAGGTACTTTCTTGGCCAAACTTGTGTCTTCTGGTCCAGAAAAAATCACCAAAAAGTTTCGCTGCGTTTGGACTCCGTTTGGTATTGATTTCCTACAAAGTAAAAAACAGCAACTGGCACTGGGCACTATGTCAATAGGTTAGTCCCAAAAAATGATATAAAGTTGCTATAAAATGATTGTAAAACATCCAAGAATGATAATATAACACCATGGAACAATAAAAAATTATAGATACGTTGGAGACGTATCAGGTAGCATAATTTCTTTGGGCACTGTCTAGAGTTTTGCTAGCATAATGGAAAACATTCAATTTTTATCAACTCTTTGTCCTAAAACAACTCCAACAGCATAATCACTAGCATCACACATAATTTCAAAAGGCAAGTTCCAATCAGGTGGTTGAACAATAGGTGCGGAAATTAAGGCTTTCTTAAGTGTTTCAAAGGCTTCTACACAATCATCATAAAAAACAAATGGAACATCCTTTTGTAAAAGATTTATAAGAGGCCTAGAAATTTTTGAGAAGTCTTTAATGAACCTCCCAGGATGATCGAGAAAACTACGAATACGTTTAATATCTTTAGGACATGGCATTTTCTCAATTGCATCAACTTTAGCTTGGTCCACCTCAATACCTCGTTCAAAAATTTTATGCCCCAAAACAATACCTTCATTAACCATAAAGTGGCACTTCTCCCAATTCAAGACAAGATTACTTTGCTCACATCTCTGCAAAACTTGATGAAGGTTGCTCAAGCAATCATCAAAAGAAGTTCCATATACAGAAAAATCATCCATGAAAACCTCAACAATCTTTTCACAAAAATTAGAGAATATAGCAGTCATACATCTTTGAAAAGTAGCAGGTGCATTTCATAAACCAAAAGCCATACGTCTATAAGCATAGGTTCCAAAAGGGCAAGTAAAGGTGGTTTTCTCTTGATCAGGTTGTGAAACAGGTATTTGAGAAAAGCCAGAATATCCATCAAGGAAGCAAAAGTGTGTGTGCTTTGATAATCTTTCCAACATTTGATCAATAAAAGGCAAAGGGTAATGATCTTTCCTAGTTGCTTTGTTTAATTTTCTAAAATCAATTACCATTCTATAACCAGTAACAATCCTTTGTGGAATAAGTTCATTTTTATCATTAGGAACAACAGTAATACCTCCCTTCTTAGGGACATAATGAACGGGGCTTACCCATCTACTATCAGCTATGGTATAGATTATACCTGCTTTCAGAAGTTTTAATATTTCAGTTCTTACCACTTCTTTCATCTTAGGATTCAATCGTCGTTGGTGATCAACAACGGGTTTAGCATCAGGTTCCATATTAATCTTGTGCTGACAAAGAGTGGGACTCATGCCCTTAAGATCATCAAGAGTATATCCAATAGCAGCACAGTGCTTCTTCAGAATTTTGAATAATCTTTCTTCTTCATGTTCTGAAAGGTTAGCACTAATAATAACATGATATATCTTTTTCTCACGAAGATAAGCATATTTCAAAGTGTCAGGCAATTTTTTTAATTCAAACACAGGATCACCTTTAGGTGGAGGAGGACCTCCTAGAGTTTCAATAGGCAAATTATGTTTGAGCAGAGGTCGTTGTTCAAAGAATTTTTTATCTATTTCATTTCTTTCATGCATGTGCATATCATTTTCATGGTCTAGCAAATATTGTTCTAGTGGATCTGTAGGAGGCACGGCAATAGAAGCAAGACCAATTATTTCATCCTTACTAGGTAATTCTTTCTTATGAGGTTGTCTATTAAACTTGGAAAAATTGAATTCATGAGACTCATCACCAAAGCTAACACTGACAGTTTGTTTATGATAATCTATAGTAGCATTGACAGTGTTCAAGAAGGGTCTACCAAAGATAATGGGACAAAAATCATCTTGTGGGGAACCAAGGACTAGAAAATCAGTAGGGTATTTTATTTTTCCACACAATACTTCAACATCTCTAACAATCCCAAGTGGTGTTATGATGTCTCTATTAGCAAGTTTAATAGTAACATCTATGTCTTCTATTTCAGCGGGTGCTATGTCATTCATAATTTCTTGGTATAAGGTAAAAGGAATAGCACTCACGCTAGCACCTAAATCACATAAACCGTGATAACAAAGATCTCCTATTTTAACTGAGACAACAGGCATGCCAACAACAGGTCTATGTTTATCTCTTTCATCGGGTTTGGCAAATCTAGCAGCTTCATCACAGAATGAAATAACATGCCCATCAATATTTTCTACCAGGAGATCTTTAACCATAGCAACACTAGGTTCTACTTTAATTTGTTCAGCAGGTTTAGGTGCTCTAATATTACTTTTGTGAACCACAGTTGAAACTGTAGCATGTTCCTTTATCCTAACAGGGAAATGTGGTTTTTCAATATAAGCAGTAGGAACAACTGGGTCAACATTGTAAATAATAGTTTCATCTTTAGCTATGACCGGTTCTTTAGTTTCTTCTTTAATAGGTGGGTGATATTTGAACCGCTTCTCCTTAGGGAGGTCAACATGAGTAGCAAATGATTCACAAAAAGAGGCTACTATCTCAGAGTCAAGTCCATATTTAGTGCTAAACTTGTGAAAAGCATCGGTATTCATAAAAGATTTGACACAATCAAACTGAAGCTTAATACCTGAATCTTTACCTTTGTCGAGTTCCCAATCTTAAGAGTTGTGTTTAATTCTTTCGAAAAGATCCCACCTGAATTTAGTAGTCTTCTTCATAAAAGAACCAGTACAAGAAGTATCAAGCATGGATTGATCATCATGAGAAAGCCGAGCATAAAAATTCTGAATGATAATTTCTCCAGAGAGCTCATGATTGGGGCATGAATATAATATTGACTTAAGCCTCCCCCAAGCTAGAGCAATACTTTCTCCTTCACGAGGCCAAAAATTATATATATAATTCCGATTACGATGAACTAGATGCATAGGATATATTTTTTGGTGAAATTCCAATTTCAATCGATTCCAGTTCCAAGATCCAGTATCATCACATAGCCTATACCATGACAATGCTTTTCCCTTATAAGATAAAGGGAAAACCTTCTTATTAGCTTCATCTCCGGGAAAACCTACAAGCTTAAACAATCCACAAATTTCATCCACATATATCAAGTGCATATCAGGATGTTCGGTTCCATCTCCTGCATAAGGATTAGCTAGCAGTTGTTCTATCATACCAGAAGGAATTTCATAACCAATTTTTTCAGTAGGTGCAGTAGGTTGAGGGGCAACTAATTGTGGTTCTGTTCGAGGTGAAGATACCCCGAACAAACCTCTCAAAGGATGATTCTCCATAGTGACAAGTGACAATAAATTTCAGCACGTAGTAATAATTTTTCCTTACCAATTTCCACTTACCAAGAGCGCTTCACTCCACGGAAACGGCGCCAGAAAAGAGCCTTGATGACCCACAAGTATAGGGGATCAATCGTAGTCCTTTCGATAAGTAAGAGTGTCAAACCCAATGAGGAGCAGAAGGAAATGACAAGTGGTTTTCAGCAAGGTATTTTCTGCAAGCACTGAAATAGTCGGTAATAGGTAGTTTGATAGCAAGATAATTTGTAACGAGCAAGTAACGGTAATGGTAAATAAAGTGCATCAAGGTAGCCCAATCCCTTTGTGGCAAAGGACAGGCCAAAACGGTCTCTTATGATAAGCAAATCGTTCTTGAGGGTACACGGGAATTTCATCATATCACTTTCATCATGTTGGTTTGATTCGTGTTCGCTACTTTGATAATTTGATATGTGGGTGGACCGGTTATTAGGTGCTTTTCTTACTTGAACAAACCTCCTACTTATGATTAACCCCCTCGCAAGCATCTGCAACTACGAGAAAAGTATTACGATAAAATCTAACCATAGCATTAAACTTTTGGATCCAAATCAGTCCCTTACGAAGTAGCGCATAAACTAGGGTTTAAGCTTCTGTCACTCTAGCAACCCATCATCTAATAGCTACTCCACAATGCATTCCCTTAGGCCCAAATATGATGAAGTGCCATGTAATCGACGTTCACATGACACCACTAAGGGAATCACAACATACATATCATCAAAATATCAAACACATACAAGTTCACATGATTACTTGCAACATGACTTCTCCCGTGACATCAAGAACAAAAGTAACTACTCACAAATAATAATCATGCTCAAGATCAGAGGGGTATTAAATAGCATATGGATCTGAACATATAATCTTCCACCAAATAAACCATATAGTAATCAACTACAAGATGTAATCAACACTACTAGTCACCCACAAGTAGCAATCTAAGGTTCCAAAGATTGAACACAAGAGATGAAATAGGGTTTGAGAGGAGATGGTGTTGTTGAAGATGTTGATGGAGATTGCCCTCCCAAAGATGGGAGAGCTGTTGGTGATGACGATGACGATGATTTCCCCCTCCAGGAGGGAAGTTCCCCCGGCGGAATCGCTTCGCCGGAGGGCAAAAGTGCTCCTGCCCAAGTTCCACCTCGAGACGGCGGCGCTTCGTCCGGAAGTCCTCCTCTCATTTTTTTTCTAGGTTTAAATGACTTATATACCAGAAGATGGGCACCGGAGGTGGGCCGAGGAGGGCACAACCCATCAGGGCGGCCTGGGCTCCCTGGTGCGCCCAGGTGGGTTGTCCCCACCTGGTGGGCCTCCTCCAGTAGTTATTTGCTCCAGTATTTTTCATATATTGCAAAATAATTCTCCGTAAATTTTCAACTCATTTGCAGATGTGCAGAATAGGTAACTCCAACGTAGCTTTTTCAGGTCCAGAATTCCAGCTGCCGACATTCTCCCTCTTTGTGTAAACCTTGCATATTATGAGAGAAAAGGCATTAGAAATACTCCAAAAGGCATTATTATGCATAAAAACATTATAAATAACAATAGGAAAACATGATGCAAAATGGACGTATCACGCGCATCTCCAAGAATGCAAGATTCATAATGTCTTACCCGAGTATCAGGACCCATTGCTAGCACGTAAAGGGCATCATTAACTGCCTGCCCATCCTCCCTTATATTCTTAACCTATGGTTAGAAAATATACAAGCCGATCATCTTATGTACTCAATATATTAAAAAAACTGACAGTGCAATTCAAAAGCTTACACGGCTCTTGAACCATTTCGCAAATCCTGCCATAACCAGTTTGTCAATGTTTCTTGGATTTTGTGGCAGTAACTCCTTTTTGTAGATGTTGCACAACATAGTGATCACGTCAAACATCTAAATATATAGGAATGTGCTGCAAGTTTAGTAGATTACGATGTATAAGCTGCAGTACTTAGCACTTACTCGATATAAGGTAGAATCTCAGGACAGTTATTTAACACATACCAAACCATTTTGTCCAAATCTTTAGGTTTGTCGTCTTGTCCACTCTTCCCTATAAATCGAACAGAACAATCGAAAACATCAAGCTCGCGATTGTCTTCACCCACCTCTTTGCTAAGATGATCAGCTGTTTCAATGTATTTTGAGCAGAATGTCGATGCTTCTGTAGCAATGTAGGCCTCTGCAATGGAACCCTCAGGTCTAGCTCTATTCCTAACATAGCCCTTGAAAGTGCCTAGCCGCCTTTCAATAGGGTACATCCAGCCATACTGTACTGGACCTCTACGTAGTGCCTCATTAGGTGGATGAACAGCCAAATGCACCATCACATCAAAGAAGGCTGGAGGATATATCTTCTCAAGGTCGCATAGGATAGTTGGTATCTTGTCTCTAAGACCCTCCAAAGCACCTATCCTGATATTTCTACTGCAGAGTTCCCTGAAGAATTTTCCCAACTCTGCAACTGCTCTGTATAAGTCAGGGCAGCCCAATCCTCTAAGGATAATAGGTAAAACCCTTTGAAGTAGGACGTGGCAATCATGAGTTTTCAACCCTTGTACCTTGTTTCCATCTGCACTGACTCTCCTTTCAGGGTTGGAAGCAAATCCATGTGGGAATCTCACACATGACAAGACCTTGCAGAATTCTTTTCTTTTTACCTTGTCCAAGACGTACACAACTGGTGCCATATCCCGTGATGCACCATCATCTTCCACATGCAAATCCTTTTTGATACCCAGGTGTGTCAAATCAATCCTAGATTTTAAGGTATCTTTCGTCTTGCCTTCAATATTAAGAAGTGTGCCGATAATGCTGTCACATATATTTTTATCGATGTGCATCACATCAAGATTATGCCGCAGATCCAAATCTTTCCAATACTCCAAGTCCCACAAAGTGGACCTGCGGGTAAACAATAATCTCTCTTCTGCCCTGCCACGCTTCCTTTTCCCGCTACCATTATCAGGATGGTTTCGTGGTGTAATATGCCTGACCTTCTCTAATTCCACTTGCAACTCATCGCCGGTGAGCCTCTTTGGCGCATCATGGTTTTCATGCTTTGCATTGAACACATGTCTTCGGTATTTTTTAGGACACGACTTGTCCTTGGCAAGGAAACGATGGTGTCCAATGTAACAGATCTTGCTAAGTATTGCGTACGACAGTGGATTCTTGTCACAGCGAGCACATGCATTGTAACCATGTGTCATTCGCCCTGACATAGTGCCCAAAGCCGGATAATGATGGATGCACCAAATTATAACAGCACGCAGAAAGAAATCAGCTGGTGGGCCGCTATATAGGTCTCGAGTGAGAACACCCCTCCATAGTTGTTGAAGTTCCTCCACAAGAAGCTCCATGAATAAATCAAAATCCTTTCCTGGAATTTTTGGACCTGGGATGAGCACTGGTGCAGACATTTGGTGGCATGTTGTAAGGGATAACAAGCATTGGCCACATGCTATATGTGGCACTCTGGTGGCCAAATGGGTTGAATCCATCTGTAGCTAAGCCAAGTCTAATGTTTCTCGGGTCAGCAGCAAACTTTTTGTGTTTCTGATGGAAGCTTTTCCAATCACTACCATGAGATGGATGGCTCATTACATTCTGATCTCTGTACTCTTGGTTCCTAGAATGCCACAGTACATCCTCTCTTGTTTCGGCATCATGAAACAACCTCTGCAATCTTGGTATAATTGGAAAATGTCTCAGAACATTATGAGGAATCCTCTTCACAGCATTGCCATCTTTCCATCTTGATGACTTGCATTTCGGGCACTCACTTAAGTTGGCATAATCCTTCCAGAACAGAACACAATTATTCTTACAAACATGGATCATATCATATCCAATTCCAACTGCACGAAGGAAATTCTTCATTTTACTGTAGGTGTGTGGTAGCTCAAACACATCTGGGAAAGATTTGCGGAAAGCAGCCAACATCGCATTGAATGATTTGTTGGTCATCCGCTTAGATGTCTTCACCTGAAGAAAGGTGACCATAGCTGAGAATACTGACAGCTTATTTCCTGCGGTGACTGCCACATTGCATTGTTCCAACATGAGGGCTCACGTTTTTCTTATGCAGGTGAAAGTTCACGAAATGCGCAAGCATTTCGTAGCATTGTTTCAATGTTGGTCAAACTCACTGGCTCTGCCGCCACCACCACCTCCTCCTCTTCCACCTAAGCATCACGCAGATCAAGATGGTGATCTGCTGCTTCCACATAGTTAGTAACATTGACGTTCACAGCTTCACCATGATGAACCCACCTAGTATATGTGACCGACATCCCATACAAGTGAAGATGATTTTGCACAGTTGACTGGGGTCTTGTAACTGAATTCATACAACTGCTACACGGGCAGAGCACATCTGATTTGGACCACTGTACTTAGCTCTAATAAAGTTCATGAAGTTTTCAACCCCCTCGACATATGCAGCGGAGAATCTTCGAGCAGAAGATATCCAAGTCCTGTCCATCTGTTAGACATACAAATTAGTTCTTCTACTAGATATTACAGGAAAAACATATATGCTTTTTTATAAAGTCCAGAAAAAATACCTAGGTCGATGTCTAAAGCTATGGCAAGATATTTGGACAAGCAGATCTAAGTAACAAAATATATGTAAAGCTAATTCAACAAACATATTTGAGTGCTAAATTATGGCAGGCTATTTCAGCAGTCAATGAGGCCGAGCACACAGCCATCAAAGGCCATCTCCGCAACAAAGATCGAGTATAAAACGGTGTCGAGCTATTTCACCTAACAGATTGGCTACTAGACCATGGCAATCTACTTCACAATAAATATATGGTAGGATATTTTAGCAACTAATTGGGCATGGCATGCCATCTCAGCAAAGCATATTGAGTGCAGAACAGGGCAAGGAAGCTTCTTAAATAGAGCATATTGACTGTAAACTATTTTGGCAAACAGTGAGATTAACAGCGTCTATCAGCTAACATTCAGCGCTACTCCGACATGCACGGGGCCTCAGTCTAGAATGCGCGTACCGTGGGAGAAGCTGACCACCGTGCGTCTCCACAAGAACGTCGCCAGCGGTGGCGGCGCGGCTGGAGGACGACAGTCTACGAGAGCGTACTGTGGGAGCGAGAGGATCACCGTGCATCCCCTTGATGAACTGCAGCGTTGATGTATCGGCGCGGCGGGGAGGGCAGCTTTGGCGGAGCGAATGGAGTGGAGGGGGCCGGGGGGGAGGGGGTTTGGGGAATATTATTGGCTAGTTGGCCGAAGGGCAGTTGAATTTGGGATTTGGGGGGAATTTTTGGGGGAAATTTTCGCGCGGTGGGCGGGGGAGTTTGGCGCATGGTCGGTTTCTCCAAATGCGGTCCCACGTGTCAGTGAAGAGGCAAGCCGAAGTGTATTCCGTTTGCGTGAGTCGTGTGCAGGACCGACCGTATGAGGGTGCAATGCGACCGCGACAGGCGTGCTGTGAGTGTACCGCCTTTTTCCTTTTAAACTTGGTGCTTCGCACGATCCATCGATACTATTACTAGTAATCCGGTAATCCCGACTAAAACGACGCGGCCGAGTCTTTTCCCGCGCGATATGCTGGGAGGTTGGCCTAGTTGGTTTTTTTAGGACTTTATTTTTTAGGACAAGGTTTAGTTGGTTTGACAGACAGAGCGAGAGAAAGATGTGAGATGCGTTAATGTGTAGTGGACGTACTATTGGAGTGCCTAAGATAAGATGTGTGTGTATACCTATGTGTTTATTTACTTCGCATGTTAGCTTTGTCTCGGGTCAAACCTTCTAAACTTAGACCAAGTTTATACACACAAAAATGAATCATCATTCAATATATTTTCATACAATATATCTTACTATTATTGTGAAAGTTCATATAGACCTGACGAGATTCATGCAAACACGGCAGATTTTCATTACATTTCAAACTTTTATAGGACAGAAAAAGAAAAGAAACCCGACCCTAAACCTATTCTACGGCGGCGACCAATGTCCACTTTCCTTTGTACTTTCGCATCGGCGACGAAATCCTCCATCTGCCGTCTCCATGAACGGCAGCGGGGTTCAAGACCCGTGAAGTGAAGGTGCGGTCTCCAGCGAGGAAGAGTAGAACACGGGAGATGGATCGGCCAGTTGGCAAACCATGCCCTGCCGCCTCCCATGCCCTACTCATCCTCGGAGGAGTCCCCAACCTCGGCGGTGCTGGTGGACGTGAGGTTGATGATGATGGAAGTGGACGGTCCGTCGCTTCACCTGCCACATGCGCCACCGAACGTTGGACAGCGGCAAGTAGGACGCGTGGCTGGCGGTGCTCCCGTCATCGGCCGCCAGCGTGGCCACCGCTTGTGCCGTAGCGTCCGCGTCTGGCTACACCGGTATTGCGTTGCGAGCGGCGATTTGAGTGAGGGCGGCGACCTCGAGCTTCATCCCCGAAGACAAGCTCTCCCGTAGAGCATTCCCACTTGCGGTCATGGTGGATGTGGTGCCAGGTAGGAGGATGCGCTATGGTGTGAAGTTTAGCTGGGCGTTGCCGCTTTAAGTAGCGCATTTCAATGAGGCCAAGCGTCTGGGTGCATCAATAAGTCGCCGGAGTTGGTTCCTCGGGCAGTGAGCCTGCTTAATGATGGCATACAGATGGATGGCATGAATGCGGGCAGCTGGCGCCAACTGGGAACACATGCGCGACGGCGCGAGGGACGAGGGTTTTTTGTTTGCCAGGGTAGTCAGCTGCGGGCGTGGTAACGTTGGACATGCCCTTTGCTCACATGCGATCCCACATGTCATTGAAATACGATCCGACATGGTCTCAGGTCCTGGGGATGCAGTTGGCCGCGCTAGAACACTCCGCGGGCGCGTCGCAGCGCGCGCGCACTTCGGCGCCCCTTGCATCCTCGATGAGCCGGGTGTTGATCTGCTGGTCGTGCCACAGCGGTAGCGCCACCCTCGGCACCCTAAAGCCGAGCGTGTCCAGCGGCGATGAGTGTGTCGCTCACCGCGGTTGCCGTGTCCAGAGGTGGTGCGGGAGCTGCGCCACGTTGCTGGCCCTCACGACCCACATGAACGGTTGCCGATGGCGAGGAGGTCGTGGTCCAGCTCCTCCATTGGACTAGTCTACGCCACGTCATCCCAATAGGTGTGCCCCACATGTCGGTTTCCCTGTTTTCTCGGCCAAATTCGAGCATCAGTAGGGCCTCATTAACACTCGGCCGACCTCTCTCTCTTCTAGTCTAGTAGTAAATGACGCGGGCGGGGGAGGGACGTCGGTTTGCTCTCAATTGCGGTCCCACAAGCGAGCGAAAATGCAAGACGAAGCGCATTCCATTCGGTGAGCGATGTACATGGTCCACCATGCTGGGGTGCAACGTGAACGCGACAAGAGTGATGTACACCGTCCGATCCTTATGAACTTGCATACTTCGAGTACTCCTTTTTTTTAACACAGTACAGACGCAAGCGCTCGTACATGCGCGCATACACTCACCCCTATGGACGCACACACGCACACCCTACCCCTATGACCACCTTCAAGAGACTGAGCCGTCATATCTATATCTCTACTATTATCTCTACTCTCGGTGATGATGGTGTGCCTGCCATCTTGCAATATAGATCGTCCGATCTATATCTGACGGATAGAAAGCAAACTATGGCAATTTTGCAAAAGGATACCCGCACCTCTCTCGTTCATCCTTATCTCCCACAACTTCACTGTTGAGTAATTAAAAAAGGAAGCCTGTGGAACAATCTGGCATGGTGGCCGCTGCCGGTGTCGTCCATCCCCATGCCTCCACTAAGTCCGATCACCAATCACCATCGCACCCCACTCTTCCTCACCTTATCTCTCATCTTTCTCGAGATAATACTTTTTGATGACATTCTCGAGATACCATTTTTTTGATGAAATTCTCGAGATATCATTAGTTTTTACACATGGGATTACTCCTGCATGGGTCAATCACAACAGGTGTTTTGTAAAAAAATGCATCCTGATGTTCCGTGCAATGCACGGGCATCTTGCTAGTCATCTTGAGATTTATGAAGTCACCGCCTCGTCGTCGACAGGAATGGTGGGGAGGTCCGGACGTCTGCCACGTGAAACTCTGAAACTTTGGTCCCATCCCACCCCACAACTCTCCAGGCTCCAGCCGTCCAGCTTTGCAAACTCTGCACAGTCAAAACCAATTGACCGGTCGTCACTGGAACCACTATTCACACCAGAACCTTCGCTGCTCGGCCTACGCCAGCTACTTGCCGGCTGGTCACCACTGCCCCAAAACCACACCTCCTCTCCAGCCCATTCCCCCACCTTTCGATCCGCTAGCCCGCATCAGTCATCCCCTGGTTCGCCGGAAATCCATGGTGTGCCGCTAGATCACATACTACAAGATGCTGACGCCGGAGCGCCGCGCAGAAATCACGGCGGCGGTCGGCGCCACAGACCTCTGTTCCCAAGCTCGCTTTGCGGCGGGACAATCCCCGAGTTCTCTAGAGCCAAGATCCGAGGAGGAGGAAGCTGATCCAATGTTCATGGCGGAGGTCGCGGCGCAGAAGGCCCCCGATGCGTACGAGATGATGGACGTCGACTTCGTGCCAGCGTCCGGGTCCCCCATGGTGCAAGCGGACCAGCGGTTCAAGCTGGCGATCCTAAAGGAGGACCAGGAGGCGGAGGCTCAACTCGACGTGGAGAGCGCGGATGCCGCTGCTATCGAGGCCCTCCTGCAAGTGGAACCGGATGTCGTGGGCGTGAACTGGGCGGCAGAGGCTCAACTTGACGCAGAGCACGCGGATGCCGCTGCCATCGAGGCCCTCCTACAGGCCGAACTAAACGTCCTGGACTTGAACCGGGCGGCGGAGGCTCAACTCGACGCGGAGCGCGCGGATGCCGCTGCCATCGAGGCCCTTCTGCAGGCGGAACCGAACGTCATGGACGTGAACCGGGCGGTGCTCGCGTCCGTGCAGAGCGCCCGTACGCTCCACGTGAACGAGTAGCTGGAGGCCGAGGACAACCATGGTGCCGAGACACACGTCGGCAGCTATGGCTGGTTCGCGCCAGCAGCCAAAGACGACGAGGCCATCTCGTTCCGCGAGCAGTGATAGTTTTTCTTTATGTTGTTGCTTTTAGTGATCTTTTTGTGTGTAAAAACTTATATTTATGCAAGTCGCCTGACTTTCATCATTTGGGTCAGTCGACCATTTCAGGCGGTTGGATGAATATCCTACGTCTCCTAACCCTTCTTCTTCCTCACCTCTTCTTCTTCCCCAACAGACCACCGCACGGGCCACACGGATCTTCCCCAACATGCGGTTGGATAAACATACTGTATGAACAAAAATTACGTGTCAGCGGTAGGATGGCTGAGTTTGGTTTGATCACATGCGGTAGCACGTGTCAGTGAGGGTGCGTTCCCTTGGTTGGGTTTGCGGCGTGCATGAGCGACTGTGTGCGGGTGCGGTGCGACCACGACAGCCGTGCGCAAATGTACCTCCTTTTCATTTTGAAAAACTTTAGGCAATCTTGGCAAAAATGTGTGGCAAAGTATGGCAATGCAAGGCCTAGACCCAAACAGGATACAAGTACGTACTACTTGTGTTAAAAAAGAAAGGTGGGGTTTTCCTTCGTGGGATTGATCGATACAAATCCTCGTTTGAAGTGTCAATTAATGCGTATTTTTTTCTCCAATGCCCAAAGAGCAAACCATTGACATGTCTCCGTCATATCTATAATTTTTAATTGTTTCATGCCAACATGCTACAACTTTTATACACTTTTGGCAAATTTTTATATTATTTTTGGGACTAACATATTGATCCAGTGCCCAGTGCCAGTTCCTGTTTGTTGCATGTTTTTTGTTTCGCAGAAAATCCATATCAAACGGAGTCCAAATGCGATAAAAACTTACGGAGATTTTTTTTGGAATATATGTGATTTTTGGGAAAATAATCAACGCGAGACGATGCCCGAGGGGGCCACAAGGCAGGGGCGCGCCCCAGGGGGTAGGGCGCGCCCTGGACCCTTGTGGTCACCCCGTAAAGCGGTTGGTGCCCTTCTTTCGCCACAAGAAAGCTAATATCTGGATAAAAATCGTGTTAAAATTTTAGCCCAATCGGAGTTACGGATCTCCGGGAATTTAAGAAATGGTGAAAGGCCAGAATCAGGGAACACAAAAATAGAAGGAAACAGAGAGAGAGAGATCCAATCTCGGAGGGGCTCTCGCCCCTCCGCCGCCATGGAGGGCATGGACCAGGGGGGAAACCCTTCTCCCATCTAGGGGGAAGTTCAAGGAAGAAGAAGACGGAGGGGGGCTCTCTCCCCCTCTCTCCCGGTGGCACCGGAACGCCGCCGGGGCCATCATCGTGACGGCGATCTACACCAACAACTTCGCCGCCGTCATCACCAACTCTCTCCCTCTCTAAGCAGTGGTGTAACACCTCTTCTCCCCACTGTAATCTCTTCTTAAACATGGTGCTCAACACTATATATTATTTCCCAATGATGTATGGCTATCCTATGATGTTTGAGTAGATCCGTTTTGTCCTATGGGTTAATTGATGAACGTGATTGGTTTGAGTTGCATGTTTTATTATTGGTGCTATCCTATGGTGCTCTTCGTGTCGCGCAAGCGTGAGGGATCCCCGCTGTAGGGTTTGCAATATGTTCATGATTTGCTTATGGTGGGTGGCGTGAGTGACAGAAGCACATACCCGAGTAAGTAGGTTGTTTGCGTATGGGAGTAAAGAGGACTTGATACTTTAATGCTATGGTTGGGTTTTACCTTAATGATCTTTAGTAGTTACGGATGTTTGCTAGAGTTCCAATCATAAGTGCATATGATCCAAGAAGATAAAGTATGTTAGCTTATGCCTCTCCCTCATATAAAATTGCAATAATGATTACGGGTCTAGTTATCGATTGCCTAGGGACAAATAACTTTCTTGTGACAAAAAGCTCTCTACTAAAACTAACTTAGTTGTCTCTTTATCTAAACATCCCCTAGTTTTTATTTACGTGCTCTTTATTATCTTGCAAACCTATCCTACCACACCTACAAAGTACTTCTAGTTTCATACTTGTTCTAGGTAAAGCGAACGTTAAGCATGCGTAGAGTTGTATCGGTGGTCGATAGAACTTGAGGGAATATTTGTTCTACCTTTAGCTCCTCATTGGGTTTGACACTCTTATTTATCGAGAAAGGCTACAATTGATCCCCTATACTTATGGGTTATCAAGACCTTTTTCTGGCGCCGTTGCGGGGGAGCAATAGCGTGGGGTGAATATTCTCGTGTGTGCTTGTTTGCTTTATCACTAAGTAGATTTTATTTGCTGTTCTAAGTTGTTCTATATCTTTAGTTATGGATATGGAACACAAAATACCAAAAAAATTAGGTGTACTTGCTACTCATGGAGATGGGGAACCTCCTAAAACCCTCGATGCTCATTATGTGAAAGATATTATGCACTACTTTAATAATCCTGAGAAAACCCCATTCAATTATATAATGGGAGACACGTTGGATCAACATGAATATTTTAGGGGTTATCGCTTGACTCAAAAAGGGAAACTGTTATGGGATCAAATTCATATGTTGCATTGGTATGCTCGGGAACTATGCTTGAGATATGATTATACTTGTTGCTCTAGGATGAAGGCTCCACACCTTCCCTTTTCATGTAAATTTAATGATAATCAAACCTTGGCTTCTTATGCTAATGGTATTTATGATTACTATGATGTGGAACGAATAGAAGAATTTGTTGCTTTTAAGGGTGCTTATGAAATTGAATCTTTGTTTGAAAAGTATGAAGCTTTTGATGATGATGTTTATAGACCTGAAAATTTTGCTATACTTAAATATTGCTATGAGAATTATGAATACAATGCTGATATTGATGCATTTATTGAGAAAGTCTCCGCTGTCCAAGAAGAGACCAATATTTTGCAGGAATCTATGGAAGAAGAAATTGCTGAAACTATGAGCTCATTAGATGAAAAAGATGACGAGGAGAGCGAAGAACAAAAGGAGGAAGAGCGGATTGATCACCCGTGCCCACCTTCTAATAAGAGTAACTCTTCAACTCATACATTGTTTAATTTCCCTTCGTGCTTACCAAAGGATGATTGCTATGTTGATTGCTATGATCCCTTGGATTCGTTTGAAATATCCCTTTTTGATGAAATTGATGCTTGCTATGCTTGTGGCCATGATGCCAATATGAAGTATGCTTATGGAGATGAACTTGCTATACTTCCTTATGTTAAGAATGAAATTGTTGCTATTGCACCCACGCATGATAGTCCTATTATCTTTTTGAATTCTCCCAACTACACTATATCAGAGAAGTTTGCACTTATTAAGGATTATATTGATGGGTTGTGTTTTACTATTGCACATGATGATTTTGATGGATATAATATGCATGTGCTTGCTGCTCCTACTTGCAATTATTATGAGAGAGGAACTACATCTCCGCCTCTCTATGTTTCCAATATGATAAAATTGCAAGAAATTGTTTATGCTATGTATCGGTCTTTACTATGTGTGCATGAATTGTTCTTTTATGACATACCGATGCATAGGAAGAGAGTTAGACTTCATCATTGCATGATATATTTTACTTTGTGCTCACTACTAAATTACAAATTATTGTTAATTAAAATTGGCTTTGATATACCTTGGGATCCGGGTGGATCAATTACTTGAGCACTTTATGCCTAGCTTAATGGCTTTAAAGAAAGCACTGCCAGGGAGACAACCCGGAAGTTTTAGAGATTCATTTATTTCTGTTGAGTGCTTTTATAAAGTTTAAAAACAAAAAAAATAAAGAGGGGAACCTAAAACTTTTTCAAAAAGAAAAGTGAAAGTGAGAGAGATGAGCATTGTTAAAGTGGGAGCATGCCTTGAACTTTGTTCATGCCCATGGAAATTTTGTGAATCTTAATTACAGAAACTTTTCAACAAAAATAATTATCCCCTTGTATAAATCCATTGTATTATAAAAATAATGTGCCAAGATTTGCCTTTAGGATGATTAGATTGCTTGTTTGGTTTATGCGGTGCAAAAACAGAAACTTTGGCTGTAGTGCGTGATTTTACGTTTTTTACTGGAAAGTCAAATGCTTCTGAAATTTTTTGTAAAGTACTTATATACAATTTTTTTATTTTTTCCTAATTTTTCAGAATTTTTGGATTTACAGAACTATGGTAGATGTTCAGATTGCTACAGACTGTTCTGTTTAAGACAGATTCTGTTTTTGATGCATTGTTTTGCTAGTTTTGATGAAACTATCGATTTTATCGGTGGTATAAGCCATAGTGAAGTTATAATACAGTAGCTACAATGCAAAAATAAAATATGAATGGTTTTGCAACAGTACTTAAAGTGGTGATTTGCTTTATTATACTAACGGATCTCACGAGGGTTTTGTTAAGTTTTGTGTGATTAAAGTTTTCAAGTTTTGGGTGAGATCACGATGGATGAAGGAATAAGGAGTGGCAAGAGCCTAAGCTTGGGGATGCCCGAGGCACCCCAAGGTAATATTCAAGTACTCCCAAGCAACTAAGCTTGGGGATGCCCCGGAAGGCATCCCCTCTTTCTTCTAACGATCATCGGTAATTTTACTTGGAGCTATATTTTTGTTCGTCACATGATATGCGTAAATCTTGGAGTGTCATGTGCTTTTTATTTTTCTTTTAATAATGCACCATGCTGGTATGAGATATTCCATGGTTGATTTGTAGAATGCTCTTTGCACTTCACTTATATCTTTTGAGTATGGCTTTATAGAATGCTTCATGTGCTTTACTTATATCTTTTGAAGTTTGGATTGCCTGTTTCTCTACACATAGAAAACCGCCATTTGTAGAATGCTCTTTTGCTTCACTTATATTTGTTAGAGCGTGGGCATATCTTTTGTAGAAAGAACTAAACTCTGTTGCTTCACTTATATCTATTTAGAGAGTTGACAGGAATTGGTCATTCACATGGTTAGTCATAAAATCCTACATAAAACTTGTAGATCACTGAATATGATATGTTTGATTCCTTGCAATAGTTTTGCGATATTAAGATGGTGATATTAGAGTCATGCTAGTGAGTAATTGTGGATTGATAGAAATACTAGTGTTAAAGTTTGTGATTCCCGTAGCATGCACGTATGGTGAACCGTTATGTAACGAATTCGGAGCATGATTTATTTTTGATTGCCTTCCTTATGAGTGGCGGTCGGGGGACGAGTGATGGTCTTTTCCTACCAATCTATCCCCCTAGAAGCATGCGCATAGTACTTTGTTTCGATAGCTAATAGACTTTTTCAATAAGCATGTGAGTTCTTTATGACTAATGTTGAGTCCATGGATTATACGCACTCTCACCCTTCCATCATTGCTAGCCTCTTCGGTACCGTGCATTGCCCTTTCTCACCTCGAGAGTTGGTGCAAAATTCACCGGTGCATCCAAACCCCGTGATATGATACGCTCTGTCACACATAAGCCTCCTTATATCTTCCTCAAAACAGCCACCATACCTACCTAACATGGCATTTCCATAGCCATTCCGAGATATACTGCTATGCAACTTCCATCATCATCATATACATGACTTGAGCATTCATTGTCATATTGCTTTGCATGATTGTAAGATAGCTAGCATGATATTTCCATGGCTTGTCCGTTTTTTGATATCTTTGCTATGCTAGATCATTGCACATCCTGGTACACTGCCAGAGGCATTCATATAGAGTCATATTTTGTTCCAGTATCGAGTTGTAATATCGAGTTGTAAGTAAATAAAAGTGTGATGATCATCATTATTAGAGCATTGTCCCAAGTGAGGAAAGGATGATGGAGACTATGATTCCCCCACAAGTCGGGATGAGACTCCGGACGAAAAATAAAAAATAAAAAAAATAAAAAAAGGCCAAAAAAAGGAGAGCCCAAAAAAAAGAAAAAAAGGAAAAAAATGAATGAGAGAAAAAGAGAGAAGGGGCAATGTTACTATCCTTTTACCACACTTGTGCTTCAGAGTAGCACCATGTTCTTCATATAGAGAGTCTCTTGAGTTATCACTTTCATATACTAGTGGGAATTTTTCATTATAGAACTTGGCTTGTATATTCCGATGATGGGCTTCCTCAAATGCCCGAGGTCTTCATGAGCAAGCAAGTTGGATGCACACCCACTTAGTTTCAGTTTGAGCTTTCATACACTTATAGCTCTAGTGCATCCGTTGCATGGCAATCCCTACTCACTTGCATCGATATCAATTGATGGGCATCTCCATAGCCCATTAATTTGCCTAGTTGATGTGAGACTTTCTCCTTTTTGTCTTCTCCACACAACCCCCACCATCATATTATATTCCACCTATAGTGCTATATCCATGGCTCACGCTCATGTATTGCGTGAAAGTTGAAAAGGCTTGAGAATAATAAAAGTATGAAACAATTGCTTGGCTTGTCATTGGGGTTGTGCATGATGAAATACTTTGTGTGGTGAAGATGGAGCATAGCCAGACTATATGATTTTGTAGGGATAACTTTCTTTGGCCATGTTATTTTGAGAAGACATGATTGCTTTATTAGTATGCTTGAAGTATTATTGTTTTTATGTCAAATGGTAGACTATTGCTTTGAATCACTCGTGTCTTAATATTCATGCCATGATTAGATTATGTGATCAAGATTATATGCTAGGTAGCATTCCACATCAAAAATTATCTTTTTTATCATTTACCTACTCGAGGATGAGCAGGAATTAAGCTTGGGGATGCTGATACGTCTCCGTTGTATCTATAATTTTTGATTGTTTCATGCCAATATGCTACAACTTTTATACACTTTTGGCAAATTTTTATATTATTTTTGGGACTAACATATTGATCCAGTGCCCAGTGCCAGTTCCTGTTTGTTGCATGTTTTTGTTTCACAGAAAATCCATATCAAACGGAGTCCAAACGCGATAAAAACTTACGGAGATTTTTTTGTAATATATGTGATTTTTGGGAAAAAGAATCAACGCGAGACGATGCCCGAGGGGGCCACAAGGCAGGGGGTGCGCCCTGGACCCTTGTGGTCACCCCGTAAGGCAGTTGGCACCCTTCTTTCGCCACAAGAAAGCTAATATCCGGATAAAAATCGTGTTGAAATTTCAGCCCAATCGGAGTTACGGATCTCCGGGAATTTAAGAAACGGTGAAAGGCCAGAATCGGGGAACGCAGAAACAGAAGGAAACAGAGAGAGAGATCAAATCTCGGAGGGGCTCTCGCCCCTCCGCCGCCATGGAGGGCATGGACTAGAGGGGAAACCCTTCTCCCATCTAGGGGGAAGGTCAAGGAAGAAGAAGAAGGAGGGGGGATCTCTCCCCCTCTCTCCCGGTGGCACCGGAACACCGCCGGGGCCATCATCGTGACGGCGATCTACACCAACAACTTCACCGCCGTCATCACCAACTCTCTCCCCCTCTATGCAACGGTGTAACACCTCTTCTCCCCGCTGTAATCTCTTCTTAAACATGTTGCTCAATGCTATATATTATTTCCCAATGATGTATGGCTATCCTATGATGTTTGAGTAGATCCGTTTTGTCCTATGGGTTAATTGATGAACGTGATTGGTTTGAGTTGCATGTTTTATTATTGGTGCTGTCCTATGGTGCTCTCCGTGTCGCGCAAGTGTGAGGGATCCCCGCTGTAGGGTTTGCAATATGTTCATGATTTTCTTATGGTGGGTGGCATGAGTGACAGAAGCACAGACCCGAGTAAGTAGGTTGTTTGCGTATGGGGGTAAAGAGGACTTGATACTTTAATGCTATGGTTGGGTTTTACCTTAATGATCTTTAGTAGTTACGAATGTTTGCTAGAGTTCCAATCATAAGTGCATATGATCCAAGAAGAGAAAGTATGTTAGCTTATGCCTCTCCCTCATATAAAATTGCAATAATGATTACCGGTCTAGTTATCGATTGCCTAGGGACAAATAACTTTCTTGTGACAAAAAACTCTCTACTAAAACTAACTTAGTTGTCTCTTTATCTAAACAGCCCCTAGTTTTTATTTACGTGCTCTTTATTATCTTGCAAACATATCCTACCACACCTACAAAGTACTTCTAGTTTCATACTTGTTCTAGGTAAAGCGAACGCTAAGCATGCGTAGAGTGGTATCGGTGGTCGATAGAACTTGAGGGAATATTTGTTCTACCTTTAGCTCCTCATTGGGTTCGACACTCTTATTTATCGAGAAAGGCTACAACTGATCCCCTATACTTGTGGGTTATCAACCATCTCACTCCTTATTGCTTGATTAATGCAGCGCCATGCAAACCAACCTTCTCACTTCCGCATGCATGCAAGGGTATATTAATGTACTTGGTTGCTAGTACGAGGTAAACCCCATCAATTTTGCCTCGATTAGTGTTAGTGGCCTTTTGCAAATTGTAATTTTGATACTGGCCTTGTATACAAAAAAATGGAGGTAGTAACTATTTGACTTCCCTCCCCATTGCGGTGACGTCAACGATATCTCGAACGTTGTGGCTTTGGCGAAGTGTGCTCGATGAAGCACACCATTGAGGGAGACCACGGTAAGTCGTTCGCAAGTGCCGCCTGCAAGCCAAGACAACCACCTTCTTTGCATCCAGGAAGTCTGTTGAACGAAAGGAGGCGTAAATGTACTACTACACAATAGCGTCGTTCATCCAGCTTAGTGCGGTAAGGTGGTTTCTCGAAGAAGACGATGGAGAAGCGGAGTCAGCGAAGAGTGAAATGATGGTTGCTTCGTCTGTGCTTTGTGATTTGACGCCTCATTGCTTTGTGATTTGTGATAGAAGGGACACGGGAGTAGACTCTACGCTCTATACTGTACATGCATCTAAGCACGGGAGAAAGAGGAGAGAGGTTGCATTTTTCTATTCCTTCAATCAATCAATTAGGGAGCTTCGGTTCCCTCTTTTTGGCTTTGGCAGCACCCTCCACAATGGTTCCCATCGATGCCAAAAGCTATTTTCACATTTGGCTACACATTGTGGATGCCCTTAACCGTACCACTTGGTTTTGCTCCTGTGTGCTATCTATACAAATCTCGATTATATTGATCTAAAAAATTATATCAAGATTAGTAAAAAGGAGGTGATTTGCCACGCGGAAGGCGGGGGAGGTTTCTTATTTTTAGAGGATGTTGGCCTGGCGGTTTGCTAACATGCAGTCCCACGTGTCAGTGATTTACCAAGCCGATCCGCATCCCACATGAGGCAGAACAACGGCAGAAGCAACGCGTGGTTAACTTGAAGAAGATGAGGGAGAAGCGGATTCAGCAACAAGTGAAATGATGGTTGCTTCGTCCCTCCAACTTCTTTTTTAGCATCACTTCGTCCCTCCAACTTGACTGCGGGAAAGGTGCAACTTTGTGATTTGACGCCTTATTGCTCATTACTACGTCGGCGCCATGACCGGGGTGCTTCACCCCTGCTGCTCTGCACTATTATTTTGGTATGGCGCGTGGACCCGGTTGCTTGATGTCCCACATGTTGGCGAAAGGGACTAGAGCATTTATGAAAGCGAGCGCTCCACTCTTACAACGGAGGAGTACACGACACGGCGGCCCAGTGAACTGTTACTTGTACTGTAGTACTACTATAGTTTTGCTGTTTCGCACGATCCATCGATACAAACCCGATTAAACAAGTAAGGGCGGGATTTTTCCCGCGCGGTAGATGATACTAGACATACATTTCAAAGGCAATTTTAATGTATGCAAACTGAATAATTAAGTAACAATATGAGATCTAGTAAAACTAAAAACACATATGATTTATTGTGTTACAGTGTAGTAGTAGTGCTGTATTGCATAGTTGTTAGATGTAACATGCGAGAACGTGTAGAGATGTACTTTTGGAGGGCCTACAGAGAGAAATTGGGCATAAAGTGGATTCAAATATTTGTATTTGTCTTCATAGCATCTGTAACTCATATCTACAGTTTGTATGGTAGACGTGAATGCTTGCTCGCTCTTACGAAACCAGTACGACAATAATGGGGTGGCGTGCGCCAATTTAGGCACTAGCACGTTGGCCTACTCAGCTCCACAGAGAGAGCGAGAGAAGAGATAAATACATTGGCGGTTAGTGTATTTCAAGCGAAAAGCGTAATACGGTCACCGGACTTCAGAATACGCTCATTACGGTCACTATATACGTTTTGTGGTGATTATACGGTCACTTGCTCATCGTTCAGCATCGGATTGCACTCTGTTGACCGGCCAAATAGTCTACGTGGCACTATGTTGACTTGTTAAATTGACCACGTTCCTTGTGGGTCCCACCTGTCAGTTCGCATAGGAAAAAAGTAAGATAAACACAAATTTACGCACGCGCGACAATACTACAACTCGTGCGCGGGAACCACCTGGTTGTGTATGTATCTGTCAGGGCCTGATGTGTGCGCATGCACATGTAGGTTGAGCACTTGAGCGTGAGCGTGTGTGTTGGTCGTGTGGTGTGTGCATGCATGCGTGCGTGTGTGCGCGTGAGTGTTGCGTGCGTGCATGGCTGCGTGTGTACGTGTGAGTGTTACGTGCATGCAGTTCGTGTGCATGCGTGCGTGTGTGTATAATCACCACACCGGCTCCTGTGTGGTAAAATAGACGGTTCAGCATACCAATACAAGGCCACCTTGTCCGATGTGCCCGCGGTCATGACTTCGAACCACCATCCAATATTTTTTTATTGTTTGTTTTCATTCTTATACATGCCGACAGGAGGGTCCAATGGTAGTGAGATAATGTGATGCAACACTAGAGGTGCCACATGGAGCGTTTAACTGATCAACTAGTCATTTCTTGAACAAATACAGAGCTGTACGGTGAGCCCATAACTGTATAATAACCACAAAACATAAATGGTGACCATAATGAGTGGATTCTGAAGTCCAATGTACGTATTGTGCTTTTGCTTCAAATACAATGATCGTCACTGTATATATCACGAGAGAAAGATGAAACATGCATGAATGTGCTGGGGGCGTACTTTTAGAGGACCTGGAGATAGTTTGTGTGCGTACGTGAAAGGGGCGTAGAGGGGGTGTGTGCGATGGAGAGAGAGATGCTCTTCGTTTCTCTTTATTATGACTAACTTTATATATAGTATAAAAATATAAAAATTCACAGTGCGGAATAAATATCATTGGCTGCACCATGCAATGCAAATTAACTTTCATACTCCATATAACTTTGTAATGTTGTATATATGTAGAAATTCTAAAATAAATTTTTGGCCGCACTTTGTGTGGTTTTATTCAAAAGGAATGTTGTATGTGAAGTAAACGTGAAGAGAGGGCTTTTTAGATCAATGGGGTACGTGATAAGATGTAACATGTGTGAATGTGTAGTTGACGTATTTGGCAGGGTCTAGAGAGGGTATGTATACATATTCTAGAGAGGCATGGATAGAGGGGCCGGCGGGCGGGGGGGGGGGGGGGCGATGTGGGAGAGATAGCACGAGAAATGAGAGACGTCTAGAGAGAGAGAGACGAATAGGATGTCACGGCGAGAGATGCCCTTGAGTGTGTACATGCAAGGGGGAAGGGGATAGAG
Organism: Thinopyrum elongatum; assembly: GCA_011799875.1. Classification (NCBI taxonomy): domain Eukaryota; kingdom Viridiplantae; phylum Streptophyta; class Magnoliopsida; order Poales; family Poaceae; genus Thinopyrum; species Thinopyrum elongatum. The sequence continues at coordinate 457,290,730 of CM022297.1, forward strand.
GAATGAGGAGAAAATATTTTGTGTGGTGTCTATGTTGGTATGCGTTGGTGTGAGAAGATAACGAGACCTAGGGGCAGAGGGTGTGTCACCGCGTGAGGTCCGGTGGTCCGAGATGAGGCCCTTGGGTCGATTCCGTCCTGCGCCACATTGGTCGGCCCGTGACGCATTCAGGGATACCCATGGAGGAGTAGTCGTACAAGACAAAGATACCAGAGTCGTGAAGGACTCTGTGTCCACTGACAAAGCTGGCTAGGATTTGTAACCCTAGGTCCTCGGATTAAGGTAACCCCCTGTTACTGATATTACCATTCATCCAACCTAACTTTAAGGGGCATCCTATAGAATGCTCTGCTGGAATCATATTCGTCAATTAGGAAGAGAGGTGGAGACAATGCGTGCGAGGCAGGCCTAAAGATAATGTGTGTGCGGGAGACACATAGGCAGGTCTATGTATAGAGAAAGGGTCGATGGGGACTGTGTGTGCGTATGCGTGTGAGAGGAAGAGTGCTTTTGATAAAGGTTAGTGAAAACAGTCGTAAATGGTTGCGAGAGGGAGGGAGGGTGATATCGAGAGCATGTGTGCGAGAAAGACACCTCGGGAGAGAGTGTGTGAGTATGTGTGAGAGACCACCGATGGATATACACTGTGTGCGCGTATGTGTGAGAGAGAAAGTTAGCGCGTCTGTGAGGAGGGGCCTATGGAGAGTGAAACTACACGTAAAATACTGATGTACACATTGATTAAAAATATAAATTGTATCCAAATATTAGTATGGGATCATGATATTTGCAATTCGCATAAGGAACGGTCATTGATCCATCAGACATCTATATTCTATCAAATTTGAGCATGTCTATGTTATTATTCGATATAATTGATCCATAGAGTCAGTATTTTGAACTCCATACAATGCATCGCTTTAGCAATTCGAATATAAACGTGAGTATAGTTCATGTTGTGTGTGTAAAGCACATTATACATACAAAAGTTACACAATGAACATTATAAATAGCTAGCTAGGAACTAGCATACATTTCAATTCAACTTAAGGTGGTTTAAAAAAATTGAATTCAACATGAAGTCCATTCAATTATTTGAATTCGAGATAATGGCATTTATAAATCATACCTAAATTATGGGGGCACCAATCTTTGCTCTGCTTTTGTACATAATAGCATATATAGTCGTGTACAAAATAGATTCAAATTTACCTCCTCCATTCCAAAATAATCGTAGTTATAGGATTTTCAAGTGTCAAAATTTCAAAAAGAAGCGCATAATTTAATGAGGTTTTCAAACATACAAGGTCAAATTTAACGTTGTCTATTTAGGTCAATCCTCAAAGTTCAAGAGTACTCTAAACATGAATGCTTCTGTTTAAAATTTCGAACGAAGCGCCAAAAGAGCCTCTACTTGCCCGAAACCGCGTGAGACCAATGTTTGGTAGAAGGAAATTACTTTTCTAACTCCGACCCATGAAACCTACCGGCCCGACGTCCAATGGTCTAAACCGGGGTAGGTTTGTAACTTCATCTAGATGCCATGCAACCGCCTCCGAAAAACATTCATACACCGTGGCCGCCTAAACACACATGCGCTTGGCCGAAATCGCTCCCGACCACTATTTCGGACACCTGGGATTACCGTCCTACCCCCGACCCGCTGTAGGTCCGAAATTTAAGAGGGGGGCAAACTTTGTACTTTCCCCAAATTTCAAACAAGCGCATACCATCTGTTAAAAAAACAAAAACAAGTGCGTCCCAGACCGAAACATGGTTCCTCCCGCCCCCCCGTCCGGTTCCCCATTCGTACTCTGTGGGCGCCAAAACTACCTCTCCACCAGCCGCGAAACCCCGACGTCCTCCATCCGCCACCCCATCCCACCCATCAACCGCCGCCCTCCTCCATCACGCCGGAGCCGATACCCCGACGTCGTCGTCCACCACAACCGCAACCGCAACGCCCTCCACGGCTAGTAGTTGAAGCCGAGGCTGAGCTGCCTCCAGGACACCGACGTGCACCGTACCCGAGCCAGTTCAACCACGTCATCCTGTGCCTCACCATTGCCACTCCAACATCGCCACCGTTCAACGCACCGGAGCTGTTCCCGCTACGCCGTCCTTCGCCGCCTTGGATCTCCTTCCCCTCCGCCGATAGACAGCCACCGCAACACGGTCAACAATTTGGCCATGGGTTCGTCCAAGGCTCCACCCTCCTCCAAAACATCGGTTCCCCTGATAAAAAGAAGAACATCGCCGCGAAATAAGGACGACACAACACTGGCAACCGGAACTGGTACTCCTCTTCCCTTATTCGTGCAAATCTTACGTGTCTTCTTGCACGGTATTCATCCCACAAAAGACACTAGTTGACCGCTTCTTCCTACACCTTCTTCCTGATACTAGATGTTCCTAGTAACTCGTGATGCACAAGGTTTCTCTTCCTATACCATTTCATCTGAGCTAGAGGTCCGTCGCCCCCCTAGATTTCAATTCCTGGTCAGTTGATTCCCAATTAAAGGAAGCATTCCCCGGTGTAACAGGCGCTAGTCCGCCTATTATGCCGGGGAAGCAGTGCCTCATTGTTTATTGCTACTTCTTGAGCTTGTGTTAGCTTTTCCCTTGAAGAGGAAAGGGTGATGCAGCAAAGTAGAGATAAGTATTTCCCTCAGTTTGAGAACCAAGGTATCAATCCAGTAGGAGACAACGCACAAATCACCGAATACCTGCACAAACAATCAAACAACTTGCACCCAACGCGATAAAGGGGTTGTCAATCCCTTCACGGTTACTTGCAAAAGTGAGATCTGATAGATATAGATGAAACTAAATAAAAGATAAAGTAAATATTTTTGGTATTTTTGGTTTATAGATCGGAAAGTAAAAGATTGCAAAATAGTAGATCGGAAACTAATATAGTAGATTGGAAACTTATATGATGGAAAATAGACCCGGGGGCCATAGGTTTCACTAGAGGCTTCTCTCAAGATAGCAAATAATACTGTGGGTGAAAAAATTACTGCCGAGCAATTGATAGAAAAGCGCAAAGTTATGACGATATCTAAGGCAATGATCATGAATATAGGCATTACGTCCATGTCAAGTAGACCGAAATGATTCAGCATCTACTACTATTACTCCACACATCGACCGACTCCTGCCTGCATATAGAGTATTAAGTTCATGAAGAACAAAGTAACACATTAAGTAAGATGACATGATGTAGAGGAATAAACTCAAGCAATATGATGTAAACCCCATCTTTTTATCCTCGATGGCAACAATACAACACATGCCTTGCTGCCCCTACTGTCACTGGGAAAGGACACCGCAAGATTGAACCCAAAGCTAAGCACTTCTCCCATTGCAAGAAAAACCAATCTAGTTGGCCAAACCAAACCGATAGTTCGAAGAGAATTCCAAAGATATCAAATCATGCATAAAAGAATTCAGAGAAGATTCAAATAATATCCATAGATAATCTTCTCATAAATCCACAATTCATCGGATCTCAGCAAACACACCGCAAAAAAGTATTACATCGAATAGATCTCCAAGAACATCGAGGAGAACATGGTATTGAGAATCAAAGAGAGAGAAAAAGCCATCTAGCTACTAGCTATGGACCCGTAGGTCTGAGGTAAACTACTCATGCTTCATCAGAAGGGCAATAGGGTTGATGTAGAAGCCCTCCGTGATCGAATCCCCCTCCGGCAGGGTGCCGGAAAAGGTCCCTAGATGGGATCTCACAGGTACAGAAGGTTGCGGCAGTGGAAAAGTGTTTTCGTGGATGCTTCTGGTGGTTTGGGAACATATGTGAATATATATGTGAAAGAATTAGGTCAGGAGGGTCACAGGGGGGGGGGGGGGGGGCACAAGGAAGGGGGCGCGCCCTCCACCCTTGTGGCCGCCTCGTGGCTCCTCTGACTTCATCTCCAAGTCTCCTGGGTGTCTTCTGGTCCAAGAAAAATCATCGCAAAGATTTTATTCCGTTTGGACTCCGTTTGGTATTCCTTTTCCATGAAGCTAAAAAACAAGGAAAAAACAAAAACTGACACTGGGCTCTAGGTTAATAGGTTAGTCCCAAAATAATATAAAATAGCATATTAATGCATATAAAACATCCAAAACAGATAATATAATAGCATGGAACAATCAAAAATTATAGATACGTTGGAGACGTATCAAGCATCCCCAAGCTTAATTACTGCTCGTCCTCGAGTAGGTAAATGATAAAAACATAATTTTTGATGTGGAATGCTACCTAACATACTTATCCGTGTAATTTACTTTATTGTGGCATGAATGTTTAGATCCGTAAGATTGAAAACAAAAGTTTAATATTGACATAAAAACAATAATCCTTCAAGCATACTAACAAGGCAATTATGTCTTCTCAAAATAACATGGCCAAAGAAAGCTTATCCCTACAAAATCATTTAGTCTGGCTATGCTCCATCTTCATCACACAAAATATTCAAACCATGCACAACCCCGATGACAAGCCAAGCAGTTGTTTCATACTTTTGAAGTTCTCAAACTTTTTCAACTTTCATGCAATACATGAGCGTGAGCCATGGACATAGCACTATAGGTGGAATAGAATATGGTGGTTGTGGAGAAGACAAAAAGAAGGAATTAGTCTCACATCAACTAGGCGTATCAACGGGCTATGGAGATGCCCATCAATAGATATCAATGTGAGTGAGTAGGGATTGCCATGCAAAGGATGCACTAGAGCTATAAGTTTATGAAAGCTCAAAAGAAAACTAAGTGGGTGTGCATTCAACTCGCTTGCTCACGAAGACCTAGGGCAATTTGAGGAAGCCCATCATTGGAATATACAAGCCAAGTTCTATAATGAAAAATTCCCACTAGTATATGGAAGTGACAACATAGGAGACTCTCTATCATGAAGATCATGGTGCTACTTTGAAGCACAAGTGTGGTAAAAGGATAGTAACATTGTCCCTTCTCTCTTTTCTCTCATTTTTTTTATTTGGGCCTTTTGGCCTCTTTTTTTTCGTCTGGTGTCTCATCCCGACTTGTGGGGGAATCATAGTCTCCATCATCCTTTCCTCACATGGGACAATGCTCTAAAAAAATTGACTGACCTATTTATTTTCAGTCGACTGTTATTTTGATAGGACCACATGTGGAGGTGTGCTGGAGGAGTACCTGCATTTCCCAGCCATCCCTGTGCTCATATATTACAAAATCATACGGAGTAGAATCTAATTTTGTTTGCCATGCAATGTTGTAGACCTATCATATGTCTCCTGTCATTTATTTTTTAGCCACCTGATATTTGGTACTTTTACAGTGCACTAGTTCTGCACACACTTCACCCATACTCTCACTATTGTTTTTTTATGCATGGGTATTTCAGCCTCTGCCAAACGGTTGATAGAAGCATGAAATAAAAGAGAGAAGTCGCTCCAGCTTTCTTTGTGCGTAGGCAAGACACATTTCAGCACTTTAAAGGGTGCAAGCAGATGGAGACGGTAAACGTAGCTCTGGAGTTGATGATCTCGCTCGCCATGAACCACCATCCCAGGTGCTTGCTTTAACTTCGCGGTGTCATATGTGGTTGCATGTTGCATATGGTGTCTAGTTTGTATTCGAAAGGCCAAAGTCGGTCTTTATTAAGATAAGGAAATATATTTTTTACATGAACCACCATCTCGGGAGCACCAGAAGCCAAATAGCTAGTCAGGGCACTGGTCGAGCCAGTGACAAGCCCAACACAGACAAGCATCACCTGCAAGCCAACTAAAAAGCCACGATGGTGGCGAAGCAGCACGCCTCCCACCAGGCTCTCAGGTCCTCGATGATCATGCTCACAACTCCAGCCGCGTGTCTAGCTTGTATTGCTTCCAATTTGGTTAAATTGCATCTGCTTAGCTTACACATTATACCTTTGAATATGACATGCCTTCCTGTTTTTGGTACATACTACTACATCTGTCTATTAACCATGTTCTTACATCAAACTAATGTTCTTGTGTATCCCTCATCAATCACTTATGATGAGACAGTCAGGCTCGTGGACTGCTGTAAGAAAAGATCCTCTTTTAAAGAATGCAGTGTCAGCCTCCCCACATGATTCTCAAGAAACAACAATGCTAGATTAAGATAGTCAATGTAGCTCTCTAGTTGATGACCGCATTTCCCCTACACCACCATCGTAGGTGCTTGCTCTAACTTGGCAGCGTGATATGTGGTTGCATGTTGCATATAGTGTCTATATTGTAATTCTTCCAATCTGGTTAAATTGCATGTGCTATTCTGCTTAGTTTATACATTATACCTGTTAATGTGACATGCCTTCCTGTTTTTGGTACATAGTACATCTGTCTATTAAGCATGTCCTTACATAAAACTACTGTTTTTTGTATCCCGCATCAATCAATTATGACGAGACACCTTTAGTATATGCAGAGTGATATTGGTTGCATCTTTCATATGATTTATAGCATGGACTACTTCTAATTTGTTGAAACGCCATTTATGATGGGGACGCTTTTAACTTGATAGAGTCATATTGGTTACATCTTTCATGTGGTGTCTAGCTTGCATTGCTTCTAATTTGTTGAAATGGCTTCTGCTTAGTTTACACAAATAGTTGTGAATATGCCACGCCGTCCTGTTTTTCGTACATATTCCATCCTCGTATCATGTGTTTGCCTTACATCAAAGTAGTGATTGTCAGTATCATGCATGAATGAGTTCTGAAGAGTGAATTTTATTATTTTTTCTTGTCGGTTTTACTTGACAATGCAAAATCAATAAAGCAGAAGGAAATTAGCAAGGCAGTGGATAAAGGTGCTCCTTCCAAACAACTGAAACGGAGGGCCTCTACAGAATCTACTCCGCCATCCCCCCAAGAAGATTTGCAAGACAACACATGCATAGACACTCAACATAGCTGTGTTGATGATGAGCACGTCTCCCCTAGTCCACCATCACAGGTGCTCCCTCTAACTTGGCACTGTTATATGTGGTTGCATGTTATGTATGATGTCTAGCTTGTATTGCTCCTAATTTTGTTGAATTCCATCTGCTTACTTTACACATTATACTTGTGAATAAGACACGTGTTCCTGTTTCTAGAACATACAATATATGTCTATCACACCATGTTCTTACATCAAAGTACTACTATTGTATAACCTGCAACAATCACTTATTATAAGACACGTTTAACTTGGGAGTGTGATATAGGTTACATCTCGCATTCTTTTCTAGCTTGTACTACTTCTAATTTGTTGAAATGGTACTTATGACGAGATAGTTTTAACTTGGTAGAGTGATATTCATTGCATCTTTCATATGGTGTCTAGCTTTCATTGCTTCTAATTTGTTGAAATGCCTTGTGCTTAGTTCACACATCATATCTGTAAATATGCAATGCTGTCCTTTTTTCTTACACATTTAATCATCCTATCATGCGGTCGCCTTACATTAAAGTAGTGCTCGTCAGCATCCTGCATCAATGAGTTCTGAAAAGCGATTTTTTATTCATTTTTCTTGTGGGTTTGACTTGACAAGGCAATAAAATTAAGTAAGAGGAAGGAAAAAATTAAGGCAGGGATTGATGGCGGTCTTCCGGCGAAACCGGCATCCCAGGTGCTTTCTCTAGCTTGGTAGTGTGATATTGTCTTGCATGTTGCATACGGTGTCTAGCTTGTATTGCTTGTAATTTGATTAAATTACTTCCGCTTAGTTTACACAAATAGTTGTGAATATGCCATGCCGTCCTGTTTTTCATACATATTTCATCCTCGTATCATGTGTTTGCCTTACATCAAGGTAGTGATTGCCAGTATCATGCATGAATGAGTTCTGAAGAGTGAATTTTATTGCTTTTTCTTGTCGGTTTTACTTGATAATGCAAAATCAATAAAGCAGAAGGAAATTAGCAAGGCAGTGGATAAAGGTGCTCCTTCCAAACAACTGAAACGGAGGGCCTCTATAGATTCTACTCCGCCACCCCCAACAAGATTTGCAAGACAACACATGCATAGACACTCAATGTAGCTGTGTTGATGATGAGCACGTCTCCCCTAGTAAACCATCACAGGTGCTCCCTCTAACATGGCACTGTTATATGTGGTTGCATGTTATGTATGATGTCTAGCTTGTATTGCTTCTAATTTTGTTGAATTCCATCTGCTTACTTTACACATTATACTTGTGAATAGGACACGTGTTCTTGTTTTTAGAACATACAATATCTGTCTATCGAACCATGTTCTTACATCAAACTACAACAATCACTTTTCACAAGACACGTTTAACTTGGGAGTCTGATATAGTTTACATCTCGCATTATTTTCTAGCTTGTACTACTAATTTTTGAAATGGCACTAATGACGAGACAGTTTTAACTTGGTAGAGTGATATTCATTGCGTCTTACATATGGTGTCTAGCTTTCATTGCTTCTAATTTGTTGAAATTCCTTCTGCTTAGTTTACACATCATAGCTGTGAATATGCAATGGCACTAATGACGAGAGACCTTTAACTTGGTAGTGTGATGTTGTTTGCATCTTGCATATGATTTATTTCTTGTACTACTTCACATTTGTTTAAATGCCAGTTATGACGAGACACTGTTAACTTGGCAGAGCGATATTTGTAGCATCTTTCATATGTTGTCTACCTTCCATTGCATTGCTTCTAATTTATTGAAATGCCTTCTGCTTAGTTTACACATCATAGTTTTGATTATCTCATGTCGTCCTATTTTTCGTATATATTACATCCTCCTATCATGCGGTTGTCTAACATCAAAGTTCAGTTCGTCTGTATCACGCATCAATTTGTTCTGAAGAACTAAAATTTTATTCCTTTTTCTTGTCGGCTTGACTTGACATGGCACAAAGAAAGAGGAAGGAACACAGAATGGCAGGGGATGGTGTTAGTACTCAGGACACACGGAAACGGAAGCGGAAGAATTATGTAGATTCTGCTGGTACTGATGGTGCAATAGAAGGTCAAAGTCCACCGGAAAATTGTACAAACACGGTATCCCCTGCTACACCAGATGCAAAACAATCCAAACAGAAACTAATAGCTGCCACCAAACAAGCAATGACAGCCCTAGTTGTTGCAACACCTTCCACAGTACCAATAGTTGCATGAGTTATTCGTTTGTCAACTCAGCTAGCGGCAAGTTCCCAAGCTCCCTTGCCACCTGATACTACTTCTGAAGCACTCTTGACACAAGACGAGTTGGAAAGATCAGATGAAACTTGTGAGCTTCAACAGCAAGAAGGTAGTTGCTGGAGTCAAGTTACAGTTACATGCTTCTTTATATGTAGTCTCATAGTTTGATGTACACTAACACTTCCTATGTTCATTGTTGGACTAGCACCTAGGCACAAGAGGAAACAGACATTAGGGATAATGCTCGATAGGTTAACTAAATCTAGAGGAGGAAGAATGGAGATCCGTTTTGAGGCAGGTTTAAAAAGGCCATGTGATGCTACAGAGTCAGCCAAGTTAGTATCAGAGGCAGCGGTTGCCGTTAGGTGTCATGCACGTATCCTCCCAACATGGATTCAATACAGGAATGGCAAAGACAAAACCCAGTTCAACACCTTCCTCGACCATTTATCTGTAAGTATGGTTATGTATGGAAATTAGTAATATCGTCTTGCTCTGTCCCATACTTTCTAGGTTGCTGGTAATGAGACTCCCATAATTTTCAACAGATGAGGTTCAAGTTGGATAGCCAAGATGATGCAACCAGACAAGCATGCATCCATGTTTTCAAGTCTGCTCTGCGACAGTATCGGTATAACTTGAGGAAAACTCACTTTGAAGGCAAGGCTAACAGTGAACTTGCCCAAACATCTCCAGTGGAAAATATATCAGATGAAGACTGGAGAGGCCTCGTTAAACACTGGTCTGATCCAAAGTATCAAGTATGTTATATATATGTGATCAGATCACATGTTGAACTCCTATTTACGCATATGCCTCACAAATCTATCTTCTTGTAGGTGAACTGTTCAAAGAACAAGGCCAACCGTACGAAAGTGAAATTCCAACAGACGACAAGATCTCGTATCTATATTGCACACTGCGAGGCTCTTGTAATTAGCTGCTGTTTCACTCTTTTCGATGTGCCATATTATTAGATCTATATTGACTTGTTCCAAATGCAGAGGAAAGCCCGCAAGGACCAAAAAGTACCTGAACCAAATGTTGTGGAAATCTTCAAGGACTGTCACACCAGCAAGACAAAGGGCATGACTACACCAGTCAAAGCCGCTATTGTAAGTCCTTAATCCTCATGCCTTTTAACTACTACTTACTCTGACTTGCGCATTGAGCTGCACGGTTTGCAGCCAATGTCTATTACCCTTTTCAATTTTATACACAATTGTCTTAGCGTATCATTGCACCTTACAAGGTTTAAAAGAGAGGAGTGATGTTTCTTTGATCTTGATCTGTAATCTAGTTCCACGATGGACTTGTCTACACAATGTTACAATTGCCTGTTTGTCTGTTCTCAGTTGTTTTGTGATATGAATGATGTCATACTATGTGAAAGGACATGCGGTGCCCCCATGTGTGGTTTTGGTAATTGATGACAATCTCTATGGACTAATGGTTGCCTTGAGTTATATTCGAAGGATTTGTCCATAGGCGTTTCTTGAAGTCCATGTGTTGGTTTCAAGGAGTTTATGAGTTGACCAAGGTGCTATTAAGGAATTATCCAAAGATTGGTCATGTGAGTGTTGAGCTTATTGCAAGCATGTCTTGAAGAAGAAGATTGTGTGATCATTCATGTTTACCTTCAAGACATCATCCAAATGAAGAGAGTTGGAAAGATTTAAGGTTCATCAAGACTAAGTACAGAGAGTGATTCAAGTTGATTAACACACAAAGCGTAGAAGATGTACCGAGAGGGATCATGTGATCCCATGGTATGGTATGTTTCCATGGGTTTGCGTCAAGAGGAAGATATCATAGAACCCATGGAGAGGATGACATCAAGTGGTGATCGTCATCAAGATTTCTGTGTGCAAGTTCAAGTGGAGCATGACGAAGAGATCAAGTGCTTGAAGCTTGCCATCCATTGTGGTGACAATGGACTTGTGGAGATGTGCCGAAGAGTGGCTCACCCATAGTGGAGTATGGGGGAGCAATCAACTAGTCTTCATCGAGCCAACGCAATCAAGAAAGGTGGTCCATCTTGAGGAGGACAAGATCGTCATCATCTAGCTCAAGTGGATCATGCGCAAGGCAAAGGTTTCCCCTTGATAGGTTTTCTATTTTATCGGTCTCATGGTGGTAGTTGGGAGACCGGGTTTATAGGATCGATTGCCGTACTATCAAGGGGGGCTCTCAAGTTGGTAGCTTGATCGTATCATTCGTAGAGAGCTCAAACCATTGCATCCTTGCATCATCTTTCTTGGTTCTTGTTTGGTATTTCTCTTTGTGAGTCTTAGAGCTTATGGTCATTTTGATGACAAGCTCAAGTTCATCGAAAACGGAGTTCACATGCATCTTCTATGATGTTTTCGATGTTGGAGGTTATGCCGGTTCTTCTCTGTTGGAGGTTTCACTCCTCTATATGTTTGGCATACCTCCCCTGCCTCTTCTTACTATAACCAGTCGCTGTTGGATAGTACTCGCCGTCATCTATCCAACAAGCTTGAGTTTGCTCAATTCGGAGCTCATTTGCAGAAGTTGTGGCAGTTCTGGTTTTCCTTCGAGTATACTTGTTTTCGTGGAAGTGGCATAAGGTAGGCACCAGCGGTAGTACCGCTGGGCCGGAGCGGCAGTACCGCTTATCGCCACAAGCGGTAGTACCGCTGTCTCACAGCGGCAGTACCCCCTATGGCCATAAGCGGTAGTACGGCTCCAGTTCCGTGGTAGTACCACCTCGACTCGAGACCTGCGTTTCTCGTGTCGGGTTGAGCGGCAGTAGCAGCGGCAGTAGGGGCGGTAGTACCGCTTATAAGCGATAGTACCGCCCCTACTACCGCTACTAGTGCCGCTCAAGGGCCCTCCTCCCTGTCCCTTCTCCCTGTGCTCGTGGTAGGTGCTGTGCACGGTCCCAGCAGTAGTACCGTTGGGCCAAGCGACAGTACCACTGCAGCCAATGGTAGTACCGCTGGCTCCAGCGGTAGTGCCGCTCATGCGGATCTGCCTCGCCCTCTGTTTTGCTCTGCTCTTTGTGTTCTACCGCCCGGGCGGTAGTACCGCTCCCCTGAGCGGTAGTACCGCTCATGTGCGGTCTGAGCACATAACGGTTGGATTCGGGAGCCCCTATAAAAGGGGATCTTCTTCCCCATTGAACCTTATCCTTTGAGCTCGTGTTCTTCCCCCATTGTTGACCTTCTTCGAGCTTGCTATCTCTCAATCCCTCCATGGATTCTTGCTAGTTTTTGGGGGAATAAAGAGAGGAGATCTAGATCTACGTTTCCACCAATCACTTTCTCCTCTATGTGAGGGGAACCCCTTGGATCTAGATCTTGGAGTTCTTGGTGTTCTCCTTCTTGTTCTTCCTCTCATTTTCCTCCATAGCTTTTGTTGCTTTGGTGGGATTTGAGAGTGAGGGACTTGGGTACTCCGTGTGCCCTTGCCATTGCATTTGGTCCATCGTTTTGAGTTCTCCACGGTGATACATGGAAGTGAAGTTGAGTAGCTTATTACTCTTGGGTGCTTGGTACCCTTGAGCTTGTTCCTCTTGGGTGCTTGGGCGCCCTAGACGGTTGGTGGTGTTCGGAGCTCAATCATTGTGGTGTAAAGCTCCGGGCAAGCTTCGGGGTCTCCAATTAGGTTGTGGAGATCGCCCTGAGCAATTTGACGGGTACCGGTGACCGCCCCCAAGGGTTGCCAAAGTGTACGGGTTCGGTGACCGCCCCCAAGGGTTGCCATTTGTATGGGTTTGGTGACCGCCCTCAAGGGTCCCTTAGTGGAATCACAACATCTTGCATTGTGCGAGGGCGTGAGGAGATTACGGTGGTCCTAGTGGCTTCTTGGGGAGCATTGTGCCTCCACACCGCTCCAAACGGAGATTAGCATCTGCAAGGGTGTGAACTTCGGGATACATCGTCGTCTCCGCGTGCCTCGGTTATCTCTTACCCGAGCCCTTTACTTATGCACTTAACTTTGTGATAGCCATAGTGTTTCTTGTCATATATCTTGCTATCACATAGTTGTTTATCTTGCTTAGCATAAGTTGTTGGTGCACATAGGTGAGCCTAGTTGTTGTAGGTTTTCTGCTTGACAAATTAACCGCTAGGTTTATTCCGCATTTGTTCAAGCCTAAACCGTAATTATTTTAAAGCGCCTATTCACCCCCCCTCTAGGCGACATCCACGATCTTTCACTATGCTTACCATATTATAAACTTTGTCTCTTTATCCTTAGCTGTCAATACAATGTGAAGAAATAGACAATACATTAGCCATGGTACATGGTCATATGTTTGGAACATGGTTTTATTATGTACTTTGCAGTAAAATACAACTAATATTTTACACGGGTTCACCATAATAAGTTCTATATATAGACCAAAGCTATTTTGTTTGGTTTTGCTGCCTCCTTAATATCTTCTATTCTGGTACTACTAATGTAAAAACTCAACTTTTCAGCAAGCTATGGAACAAATGGTGGAACCGCCACCTTCTGAAGGTGACGAGGCAACTATAACCACAATGTCACCTCTTGCTACAGTGTGTCAGTACCTGTCCACTAACAGTGCAAAAAGCACGTTCCTGCGTAATACTGGGTTGGTTGTTAAGGCAATCTCGTCCAAACTACCTCATGATCAAGATATGCAAGCTCAAAACAATGTTATATCTGCGCTCCAGACATAAGTCCATTCCCTAACAGAGACCTTTGTGAAACAAGGACAACCATTGTTCAATGTCATGAAGATATGCATGGTTTTGAAACCAGACTATCAGACATTTGCTATGTTTTTCAGGAGCCTAGGAGAAATGAAGGCGAAGGTTATGGTGCTCCATCGGACAGTACAGCATGAAAACGTAACAGTCGGGTCAAATGAACTGAGCTTCTGGTGGTGCATTTATCTGCCGGATTGTTAACTTTTATGCCAACCTTCCTTTTGTTTTATGGTTATAATCTGTTTTGTTGCGATACAAAATTTGTTCTTAACGTGCAGTGACCGGCTGAAGAAAACAGCAAGCCATTTTTGTATAGTGTAGGGTGTTCCCTATATTTGCACTGGTGGCGAACTTTGATGCCTAGTGGATGTAATCTATGCAATCACCTTAATAGCCTAGCGTTAGTTTCTAGCTTATTTATTTCCCTAGTCTTCTTTTTCCTTGGTTTGCTAGTGGCTGCAACAACCATGGGCCATATACGAACCGTGGTAACCTTAAGCCTGCTACGGGCTGTAGGATCCATGGGCCTCCTACGGGCCGTAGGATAAATGGGCCTCCAACGGGTCATAGAATCAGTGGGCCTCAGGCCGTCGGAAAAATGGGTCGAGATGGGCCATAAACGGGCGTAATTGGTATCGGGCCAGCACGGTAACGGGCCGTTAACATGTCGGAAGACAGCAAAGGCTTAATTCTGTCACAGGCATAACGGGTCGTCAATGGGCCAGAATATAGGACGGGCTGGAAACGGTGCAACGGGTTAATAAGCCACAAACAGGCCGATTCTAACCATGGGCCGAATTTTGCCCATTAGGGGAACATGCCAGTAACGGGCCGGAAGTAATCGAGGGCCGAAAAGGAGCCCAAGAATGTATGGGCCGTCAGTAGGTCGAAAGCTAACACGAGCTGGAAACGACCCATGTGAATAATGGGCCGTTACTGGGTATAAAGAAATTTACTGTTTATTATGGGCCAGAGTCACCACGGCCCACTAAAGGGCCCGAAGATATGAAAGGCCTCGTACGGGTCGAAAGACGTCGTGGGCCATACATGGGCCAAAAATGAAATGGGCTGGTATTATACTGGACGGCCCACATGACGCCTTAACGGACCGTGAGTTACCGGGCCGTAAAATGGGCTATATGCGAACAGACTGTTAACATGCTTTTCATGGGCTAGCCCACTAGCTTTTGACCAAGTCAAACAGGCTGGCCTTTGTAAGCTAAATGGGCCAGTGTTGGGCCGTCACATGTGTCGACATATCATAGGCGCCTATCTGACCCAATGACGAACTGACACGTGTTTCCTCCGGCCAATGAGAATTTTACACATGGTAAATTGCCATTGGTCGTTGCTATTAACGGGTTATCGGATCCAAAACCGGACCCGATAGCTTAACAGCGACCCGTTATGGTGGATGCCACATGTCGGTTACCCTTGACGAAAGCACTTCCATGACGCGTCATTTATCGTCATCGAAGTGAACACTTCCGTGATGATAATTTTGGTATTGTCATGGAACATTTCTATGACAGCACAGGTATGACTATCTTGATTCTGTCATAAAATCGACATGGATGTACATGCATGACAGAAAACGTGACCTACTGTGACAAACATGTATCATCATAGAAGTGTATTTTTTTTGTAGTGCCGACCACAGCAGAAGATATAGAGAGAATGAAAGTCATTCCCTATGCCTCAGCCATAGGTTCTATTATGTATGCCATGTTGTATACCAGATGTGTGCCTTGGCATGAGTTTGGCAAGGAGGTACAATAGTGATCCAGGAGTGGATCACTGGACAATGGTCAAAATTGTCCTTAGGTACCTAAAGAAGACTAAGGAAATGTTTCTCGGTTACGGAGGTAATAAAGAGTTTGTCGTAAAGGGTTACGTCGATGCAAGCTTTGACACCAATCCGGATGACTCTGAGTCTCAATCTAGATATGTATTGAACGTGGGAGCAATTAGCTAGAGTAGCTCCATGCAGAGCATTGTAGACATAGAAATTTGCAAGATACATACGGATCTGAATGTGGCAGACCCGTTGACTAAATCTCTCTCACAAGCAAAACATGATCACACCTTAGTACTCTTTGGTTGTTAATCACATGGCGATGTGAACTAGATTATTGACTCTAGTAAACTCTTTGGGTGTTAGTCACATGGCGATCTGAACTATGGGTGTTAGATTCATTACTATGTAATCTAGATTATTGACTCTAGTGCAAGTGGGAGACTGATGGAAATATGCCCTAGAGGCAATAATAAAGTTGTTATTATTATATTTCCTTATTCATGATAAAGGTTCATTATTCATGCTAGAATTGTATTGACCAGAAACTTAAATACATGTGTGGATACATAAACAAATACCGTGTCCCTAGTGAGCCTCTACTAGACTAGCTCGTTGATCAAAGATGGTTAAGGTTTCCTAACCATGGACATGATTTGTCACTTGATAACGGGATCACATCATTAGGATAATTATGTGATGGACAAGACCCATCCGTTAGCTTAGCATATGATCGTTCAGTTTATTGCTACTGCTTTCTTAATGTCAAATACATATTCCTTCGACCATGAGATCATGCAACTCCCGGATACCGAAGGAATACCTTGTGTGCTATCAAACGTGACAATGTAACTGGGTGATCATAAAGATGCTCTACAGGTATCTCCGAAGGTGTCTGTTGAGTTGGCGTGAATCGAGATTGGGATTTGTCACTCCGTATAATGGAGAGGTATCTCTGGGCCCTCTCAGTAATACACATCACAAGAAAAGCTTGCAAGCAAAGTGACTAAGAAGTTAGTTGCAAGATGATGTATTACGGAACAAGTAAAGAGACTTGCCGGTAACGAGATTGAACTAGGTATGGAGATACCGACGATCGAATCTCGGGCAAGTAACATACCAACAGACAAAGGGAACTACGTATGTTGTCATAAAGGTTCGATCGATAAAGATCTTCGTAGAATATGTAGGAACCAATATGGACATCCAGGTCCCGCTATTGGTTATTGACCGGAGAAGCGTCTCGGTCATGTCTACATCATTCTTGAACCGGTAGGGTCCGCATGCTTAACGTTCGTTGACGATATAGTACTATATGAGTTATGTGAGTTGGTGACCGAATGTTGTTCGGAGTCCCGGATGAGATCACGGACATGACGAGGAGCTTCGGAATGGTCCGGAGGTAAAGATTGATATATAGGATGATGCGATTCGGTTACCGGAAAGGTTTCGGAATGCACCGGGTATTTATTGGATCACCGGAAGGCGTTCCGGGAGGCCACGGGAGCATTTTGGGCCAAACAGGCCAACGGGGGAGAGCACACCAGCCCACATTGGGCTGGCGCACCCCACCTCATGGCATGCAGCCCTAGGGAAGGAAGGGAGAGGGCTAGCCCCCTCTTTCCTTCTCTTCCACATGAAAGGAAAGGAAAGGGGGGGGGCTCCCCTCCTGCCTTTCCCGCAAGCGCCAGGAAGGAAGGCGGGGGGGGGGGGGGGGGGGGGGGGGGGGGGGGGGGGAGGGGGCAGTGCAGGCGCCAGGGCTGGCCGCCGGCCCCTTTGGGGGCGCCCTAGGGCTGCCTCCTCCCCCACCTATATATATGAGAGGAGGGAGAGGGGAAACACACACCACGATCCCCAAGCCGTGTGCGGCGCCCCTCTCCCTCTAGTTCGTTCTCGGTCCTAATTTTCGTAGTGCTCGGCGAAGCCCTGCGGAGATAGTTGCACCATCACCGTCACCACGCCGTTGTGCTGCCGGAACTCATCTACTACTTCGTCCGTCTTGCTGGATCAAGAAGGCGAGGACGTCATTGAGCTAAACGTGTGCTGAACACGGAGGTGTCGTACGTTCGGTACTTGATCGGGCGGATCGTGAAGGTGTACGACTACATCAACCGCGTTGATTAACGCTTCCGCTTAACGGTCTACGAGGATACGTAGGCATACTCTCCCCTCTCGTAGCTATGCATCTCCATGGATAGATCTTGCGTGTGTGTAGATTTTTTTTCCATGCAACGTTCCCCAACAGAGAGTACTGGGGGATAAGGTTGCGTTCTGTTCGGAGCCAAATGAAATAATTTCTTTTTTGAGAATTCCTTTTTTTAGGGGGTAGATTGTGTGCTGGTTGGGCCATGCTGGATAGCTAATTTGGGTCTTGGATCGGTAACATTTGCTCTACGAAAAACATAGATAATTAAAGTATATATATACCTCACAAAAAATTAAAGTATATATAAATATATATATTAAACATGGTTCATACAAATAAATATTTTTTATACTTATTAGATATATGGAGAGTATCACAAAAAAATTGAGAGAAGAAACCGAATATACTTGGTTTATGTTGGTTTGCTTGCATGTTTTTATCTTTTGTTGGACAATTTTCTATAGCCTATATAAATAATTTAAAATGATTTAAGAAATTTTAGATGACTACTTATTTATATATGAACATTATTGTTGGTTGTTTTCCCCGAGAGAAATGAAACATCTTTTTTTAATAATATAAAAAGGTTTTCTTTTTAAAAAAATAAAACAGTTGTGTTAGTTTCACTTTTATTTTTACTATACATTATATATGTTTATATGATGCAGTAGAAAATATCGTTTATATTTCATCAGAGATAGAAAGTGATGAGTTCCTGTTGGGGAACGTAGCATGCAATTTCAAAAAATTTCCTACGATCGCGCAAGATCTATCTAGGAGATGCATAGCAACGAGAGGGGGAGAGTGTGTCCACGTACCCTCGTAGACCGAAAGCGGAAGCGTTAGCTTAACGTGGTTGATATAGTCGAACGTCTTCGCGATCCAACCAATCAAGCACCGAACGTACGGCACCTCCGAGTTCTGCACACGTTCAGCTCGATGACGTCCCTCGAACTCTTGATCCAGCAAAGTGTCGAGGGAGAGTTTCGTCAGCACGACGGCGTGGTGACGGTGATGGTGAAGTGATCCGCGCAGGGCTTCGCCTACGCACTATGACAATATGACCGGAGGAGTAAACGGTGGAGGGGGGCGCCGCACACGGCTAACAATGTTTTGTTGTGTGTTCTAGCGGTGCCCCCCCCCACACATATATATAGGTTGGAGGGGAGGAGAGGCAGCCAAGGGGGCGCCCCAAGTAGGAGGAATCCTACTTGGGGTCCTCCCAATTCGGCCTCCCCCCTTCCTATTCCTATTCGGAGTAGGAAGGGAAGAGGGGGAAGGGGGAATCCTATTCCCTTTTTCCTTTCCTCCTTCCCCTTTCCTTCTCCAATTTGGCCAGCCCATATGGGGGGGCGCACCAGCCCCTTTGTGGCTGGTGTGTTTCCCCTCTTGGCCCATAAGGCCCATATCTTTTGCCGGGGGTGCCCGGAACCCCTTCCGGTGACCCGATAAGTACCCGATGCATCCCGAAACACTTCCAGTGTCCGAATACCATCGTCCTATATATCAATCTTTACCTCTCGACCATTTTGAGACTCCTCGTTATGTCCTTGATCTCATCTGGGACTCCGAACAACATTCGGTCACCAATCACATAACTCATATAATACAAAATCGTCATCGAACATTAAGCGTGCGGACCCTACGGGTTCGAGAACTATGTAGACATGACCGAGACACATCTCCGCTCAATAACCAACAGCGGAACCTGGATGCTCATATTGGTTCCTACATATTCTATGAAGATCTTTATCGGTCAAACCGCAATGACAACATACGTCATTCCCTTTGTCATCGGTATGTTACTTGCCCGAGATTCGATCATCGGTATCTCCATACCTATTTCAATCTCATTACCGGCAAGTCTCTTTACTCGTTCCGTAATGCATCATCCCGTAACTAACTCATTAGTCACATTGCTTGCAAGGCTTATTATGATGTGCATTACCAAGAGGGCCCAGAGATACCTCTCTGATACTTGGAGTGACAAATCCTAATCTCGATCTATGTCAACCCAACAAACACCTTTGGAGACACCTGTAGAGCATCTTTATAATCACCCAGTTACGTTGTGACGTTTGATAGCACACAAGGTGTTCCTCCGGTATTCGGGAGTTGCATAATCTCATAGTCAAAGGAATATGTATAAGTCATGAAGAAAGCAATAGCAATAAAACTTAACGATCATTATGCTAAGCTAACGAATGGGTCTTGTCCATCACATCATTCTCCTAATGCTCTGATCCCGTTCATCAAATGACAGCACATGTCTATGGTTAGAAAACTTAACCATCTTTGATCAACGAGCTAGTCTAGTAGAGGCTTACTAGGGACACAGTGTTTTGTCTATGTATCCACACATGTATCAAGTTTCCGGTTAATACAATTCTAGCATGAATAATAAACATTTATCATGATATAAGGAAATATAAAATAACAACTTTATTATTGCCTCTAGGGCATATTTCCTTCAGTCTCCCACTTGCACTAGAGTCAATAATCCAGTTCACATCGCTAAGTGATTAATACCAATAGTTCACATCGCCATGTGATTAACACCCACAGTTCACATCGCCATGTGACCAACACCCAAAGGGTTTACTAGAGTCAATAATCTAGTTCACATCGCTATGTGATTAACACCCAAAGAGTACTAAGGTGTGATCATGTTTTGCTTTTGAGAGAAGTTTAGTCAACGGGTCTGCCACATTCAGATCCGTATGTATTTTGCAAATTTCTATGTCTACAATGCTCTGCATGGAGCTACTCTAGCTAATTGCTCCTACGTTCAATACGTATCTAGATTGAGACTTAGAGTCATCTAGATCAGTGTCAAAGCTTGCATCGACATAACTCTTTACGACGAACTCTTCATCACCTCCATAACCGAGAAACATTTCCTTGGTCCTCTAAGGATAATTTTGACCGCTGTCTAGTGATCTACTCCTGAATCACTATTGTACCCCCTTGACAAACTCATGGCAAGGTACACAACAGGTTTGGTACACAGCATGGCATACTTTATAGAACCTATGGCTGAAGCATAGGGAATGACTTTCATTCTCTCTCTATCTTCTGCCGTGGTCATGCTTTGAGTCTTACTCAACTTTATACCTTGAATACAGGCAAGAACTCTTTCTTTGACTGATCCCTTTTTGAACTCCTTCAAAATTTTGTCAAGGTATGTGCTTTGTGAAAGTCCTATTAAGCGTCTCGATCTATCCCTATAGATCTTGATGCTCAATACTTAAGCAGCTTCAACGAGGTCTTTTTATTGAAAAATTCTTATTCAAGTATCCTTTTATGCTATCCAGAAATTCTATATCATTTCCAATTAACAATATGTCATCCACATATAATATTAGAAATGCTACAGAGCTCCCACTCACTTTCTTGTAAATACAGGCTTCTCCAAAAGTCTGTATAAAACCATATGCTTTGATCACACTATCAAAGCGTATATTCCAACTCTGAGATGCTTGCACCAGTCCATAAATGGATCGCTGGAGCTTGCACACTTTGTCAGCACCTTTAGGATCGACAAAACCTTCTGGTTGCATCATATACAACTCTTCTTTAAGAAATCCATTAAGGAATGCAGTTTTGACGTCCATTTGCCATATTTCATAATCATAAAATGCGGCAATTGCTAACATGATTCGGACAGACTTAAGCATCGCTACGGGTGAGAAGGTCTCATCATAGTCGACTACTCCTTGAACTTGTCGAAAACCTTTTGCAACAAGTCGAGCTTTGTAGACAGTAACATTACCATCAGCGTCAGACTTCTTCTTGAAGATCCATTTATTCTCTATGGCTTGCCGATCATCGGGCAAGTCAACCAAAGTCCACACTTTGTTCTCATACATGGATCCCATCTCAGATTTCATGGCCTCAAGCCATTTTGCGGAATCTGGGCTCATCATCGCTTCCTCATAGTTCGTAGGTTCGTCATGGTCTAGTAACATGACTTCCAGAACAGGATTACCGTACCACTCTGGTGCGGAACGTACTCTGGTTGACCTACGAGGTTCTGTTAGAAACTTGATATGAAGTTTCATGATCATCATCACTAGCTTCCTCACTAATTGGTGTAGGCATCATGGGAACTGTTTTCTGTGATGAGCTATTCTCCAATTCGAGAGAAGGTACAATTACCTCATCAAGTTCTACTTTCCTCCCACTCACTTCTTTCGAGAGAAACTCCTTCTCTAGAAAGGATCCATTCTTAGCAACAAAGATCTTCCCTTCGGATCTGTGATAGAAGGTGTACCCAACAGTTTCTTTTGGGTATCCTACGAAGACGCACTTCTCCGATTTGGGTTCGAGCTTATCAGGCTGAAGCTTTTTCACATAAGCATCGCAACCCCAAACTTTAAGAAACGACAGCTTAGGTTTCTTGCCAAACCATAGTTCATACGGTGTCGTCTCAACGGATTTAGATGGTGCCCTATTTAACGTGAATGCAGCTGTCTCTAATGCATAACCCCAAAACGATAGTGGTAAATCGGTAAGAGACATCATAGATCGCACCATATCTAATAAAGTACGGTTACGACGTTCGGACACACCATTACGCTGTGGTGTTCCAGGTGGCGTGAGTTGTGAAACTATTCCACATTGTTTTAAATGAAGGCCAAACTCGTAACTCAAATATTCGCCTTCGCGATCAGATCGTAGAAACTTTATTTTCTTGTTACGATGATTTTGCACTTCACTATGAAATTCTTTGAACTTTTCAAATGTTTCAGACTTGTGTTTCATTAAGTAGATATACCCATTTCTGCTCAAATCATCTGTGAAGGTCAAAAAATAACGATACCCGCCGCAAGCCTCAACACTCATCGGACCGCATACATCGGTATGTATTATTTCCAATAAGTCATTGACTCGCTCCATTGTTCCGGAGAACGGAGTTTTAGTCATCTTGCCCATGAGGCATGGTTCGCAAGTATCAAATGATTCATAATCAACTGATTCCAAAAGCCCATCTGCATGGAGTTTCTTCATGCGCTTTACACCAATATGACCTAAACGACAGTGCCACAAATATGTTGCACTATCATTATCAACTTTGCATCTTTTGGCATCAATATTATGAATATGTGTATCACTACGATCGAGATTCAATAAACCATTTATATTGAGTGTATGACCATAGAAGGTTTTATTCATGTAAACAGAACAACAATTATTCTCTGACTTAAATGAATAACCATATCGCAATAAACATGATCCAATCATATTCATGCTCAACGCAAACACCAAATAACATTTATTTAGGTCCAACACTAATCCCGAAGGTAGAGGGAGTGTGCGATGGTGATCTTATCAACCTTGGAATCACTTCCAACACACATCGTCACCTCGTCATTAACTAGTCTCTGTTCATTTTGTAACTCCTGTTTTGAGTTACTAATGTTAGCACCTGAACTGGTATCAAATACCCAGGGGCTACTATGAACACTAGTAAAATACACATCAATAACATGTATATCAAATATACCTTTGTTCACTTTGCCATCCTTCTTATCCGCCAAGTATTTGGGGCAGTTCCGCTTCCAGTGACCATTTCCTTTGTAGTAGAAGCACTCAGTTTTAGGCTTAGGTCCATCTTTGGGCTTCTTCATGGGAGTGACAACTTGCTTGCCATTCTTCTTGAAGTTCCCTTTCTTGCCCTCGCCCTTTTTCTTGAAACTAGTGGTCTTGTCAACCATCAACACTTGATGCTATTTCTTGATTTCTACCTTCGCCGATTTCAGCATCGCGAAGAGCTTGGGAATCGTTTTCATCATCCCTTGCATATTATAGTTCGTCATGAAGTTCTAGTAACTTGGTGATAGTGACTAGAGAACTCTGTCAATCACTATCTTATCTGGAAGATTAACTCCCACTTGATTCAAGCGATTGTAGTACCCAGACATTCTGAGCACATGCTCACTAGCTGAGCTATTCTCCTCCATCTTGTAGGCAAAGTACTTGTCAGAGGTCTCATACCTCTCTACATGGGCATGTGTCTGAAATACCAATTTCATCTCTTTGGAACATCTCATATGCTCCGTGGCATTCAAAACATTTTTGAAGTCCCGGTTCTAAGCCGTAAAGCATGGCGCACTAAACTATCAAGTAGTCATCATACCGAGCTTGCCAAACGTTCATAACGTCTGCATCTGCTCCTGCAATAGGTCCGTCACCTAGCGGTGCATCAAGGACATAATTCTTCTATGCAGCAATGAGGATAATCCTCAGATCACGGACCCAGTCCGCATCATTGCTACTATCATCTTTCAACTTATTTTTCTCTAGGAACATATCAAAAATAAACGGGGAGCTACATCGCAAGCTATTGATCTACAACATAGATATGGAAATACTATCAGGACTAAGTTCATGATAAATTAAGTTCAATTAATCATATTACTTAAGAACTCCCACTTAGATAGACATCCCTCAAGTCATCTAAATGATACGTGATCCAAATCAACTAAAACCATGTCCGATCATCACGTGAGATGGAGTAGTCATCAATGGTGAACATCTCTATGTTTTTTTGACCTTGAAGACTGCAGGGCTCGCTCCCCATAGCATTTTATTAAAAAAAATTACCAGTACAAGGATTCCTCAAGATGAGGAAAAGAAAGAAACAAGAAAAAGAAAACTACAGAAAGCTAAAGAAAGCTATACAAAGGAAGGGGGGAGGATATTATACCTAATAATTACAGCATTACACACAAATAAAAACCTCCTCAAGGAGGAAGGAAATCAATCCATTTAAGCAAGGCATCTCTATATTTCCTTTTGATTCTATGGGAGAGGAGCGATAGATCATGAATGAATCCATTTTTCCACGCCCTGAAAGAAGGTCGAATGTTCCTGAAAGCTCTGTCATTCCTGACTTTCCAAATATTCCACCAAGCAATGAAGACCACTTCCCCAAAGAAAGGTTTGTTGAAATCCTTTCTGGCATGCCAAGCAATTTCCACCATGTCATCACAATCCTTCCAAACAATTTGCAGATAATTCCACACACGGACACTGAAATTGCACTGGAAAAAAGGTGGTTTCTGTCCTCAAGAGTCCCAGTTGGACAGAGTACACATTCAGGCCCATCATTAATCTTCCAATGTCTCCGTTGGATCATGTCCTTGGTGTTTACCCTGTCCATTATGACTAGCCAGGCAAACATTTTGATCGACATGGTGCAGCAGCTCTTCCAGACCCACCCCAGAATGGGATTTGCAACAATTGGTTGAAAAGCAAAGTCATAAAACTTCTTTGCAGTATATTCGGACTTTTTACCATGTCTCCACCCCCAAGAATCATGGCATACACTGTCCAATTGGAAAGATCCCATCAAGGACGAGAGCTGTTGTAAATCTTGGAAGGCTTGCTCAGACAGAGGCAAATAAAAAAGCTCTTGGAAATTATTAGCCTGAAAGACTTCCCTGACTGAGAGGTTTTTGTGGAGGCAGAAAGAATAAAGCCTAGGAAAGCGATCTTGAAGAGGAATGCAACTGTTCCCAAATTGCCAATAATCAGACCAGAACAATACCGTATCTCCACTGTGGACATGAACAGAAGTAACTGCTCTGAATTTATCCATTAATTTGCAGACATCTCTCCACCAAAAGGATCCACACAGTGTAGTATCATGGGGGACCCTTTGAAAATAGTAAGAATCCCAAACCAAATGAACCCATAGCACATCCATCCTATTATAGAATTTATTGAGATGCTTAAGAGGAAGAGCTTCATTTTGCAAACCAAGGTTTAAGATTCCAAGACCACCCTTGGACCTGGGTCTGCAAACAAGTGACCAGGCAGCCAGGGAGTGGCCCCTCTCCTGACCAAATTTCCTCCATAAACACTGCCTCTGAATCCTTTCCAACTGCTTCAGAATACCCTGAGGAATTGACAAACTGCAAAGGAAGAAGATAGGCAAGGAAGAAATGACAGAGTTCACCAATTGTAATCTGCTCCCTTGAGGCAAAAACCAAGAACTAGCTGTCAGTCTTCTCTCCATGCAGTCCACCAGGGGAAGAAGGTCAACAATTTTGGGTCTGGTAGTCCCCACTGGCAGGCCCAAATATGTGAAAGGCATTGTGCCTAACTTGCAGCCCAAAAAAGCAGCTAGATCTGTAGCATCAGGACCATTCACATTAATAGGATACATGGAAGATTTATGAAAGTTGATCTGGAGACCAGTTGCCTTTGAGAAAGAACAGAGCACTGATTTCAGTGTCTCCAATTGACCCCTTTCAGCATTTAGAAAAAGCAGTGTATCATCAGCATACTGAACAACAGGGAAATCAGGATCATGGGTTGGCAATGGCCTACATATCAAATCCTGCTGCAGTAGATCATTAATCATTGTCTGCAAGAGATCTGCAGCAATAACAAAGAGCAAAGGAGAAATAGGGTCTCCCTACTATATGATTCACGTTCGACCTTTCGGTCTCCAGTGTTCCGAGGCCATGTCTGTACATGCTAGGCTCGTCAAGTTTAACCCGAGTATTCCACATGTGCAAAACTGTCTTGCACCCGTTGTATGTGAACGTAGAGCCTATCACACCCGATCATCACGTGGTGTCTCGGCACGAAGAACTTTCAGAACGGTGCATACTCAGGGAGAACACTTATACCTTGAAATTTAGTGAGGGATCATCTTATAATGCTATCGCCGTACTAAGCAAAATAAGATGCATAAAAGATAAACATCACATGCAAGCAAAATATGTGACATGATATGGCCATCATCATCTTGTGCCTTTGATCTCCATCTCCAAAGCACCATCATGATTTCCATCGTCACCGGCTTGACACCTTGATCTCCATCGTAGCGTCGTTGTCGTCTCGCCAACTATTGCTTCTACAACTATCGCTAACACATAATGATAAAGTAAAGCAATTACATGGCGATTGCATTTCATACAATAAAGCGACAACCATAAGGCTCCTGCCAGTTGCCGATAACTTTTACAAAACATGATCATCTCATACAATAATGTATATCACATCATGTCTTGACCATATCACATCACAACATGCCCTGCAAAAACAAGTTAGACGTCCTCTACTTTGTTGTTGCAAGTTTTACGTGGCTGCTACGGGCTTCTAGTAAGAACCGTTCTTACCTACGCATCAAAACCACAACGATGTTTTGTCAAGTTTGCTGTTTTAACCTTCAACAAGGACCGGCCGTAGTCAAATTTGATTCAACTAAAATTGGAGAAACAGACACCCACCAACCACCTTTATGCAAAACAAGTTGCATGTCTGTCAGTGGAACCGGTCTCATGAACGTGGTCATGTAAGGTTGGTCCGGGCCGCTTCATCCAACAATACCGCCGAATCAAAATAAGACGTTGGTGGTAAGCAGTATGACAATCATCGCCCACAACTCTTTGTGTTCTACTCATGCATATCATCTATGCATAGACCTGGCTCGGATGCCACTGTTGGGGAACGTAGCATGCAATTTCAAAAAAATTCCTATGATCACGCAAGATCTATCTAGGAGATGCATAGCAACGAGAGGGGGAGAGTGTGTCCACGTACCCTCATAGACCGAAAGCGGAAGCGTTAGCTTAACGCGGTTGATGTAGTCGAATGTCTTCGCGATCCAACCGATCAAGCACTGAACGTACGGCACCTCCGAGTTCTGCACATGTTCATCTCGATGACGTCCCTCGAACTCTTGATCTAGCAAAGTGTCGAGGGAGAGTTTCGTCAGCACGACGGCGTGGTGACGGTGATGGTGAAGTGATCCGCGCAGGGCTTCACCTAAGCACTACGACAATATGACCGGAGGAGTAAACGTTGGAGGGGGGCGCCGCACACGGCTAACAATGTTTTGTTGTGTGTTCTAGTGGTGCCCCCCCCCCACATATATATAGGTTGGAGGGGAGGAGAGGCAGCCAAGGGGGCGCCCCAAGTAGGAGGAATCCTATTTGGGGTCCTCCCAATTCGGCCTCCCCCCTTTCCTATTCCTATTCGGAGTAGGAAGGGAAGAGGGGGAAGGGGGAATCCTATTCCCTTTTTCCTTTCCTCCTTCCCCTTTCCTTCTCCAATTTGGCCAGCCCATATGGGGGGGGGGGGCGCACCAGCCCCTTTATGGCTGGTGTGTTTCCCCTCTTGGCCCATAAGGCCCATATCTTTTGCCGGGGGTGCCCGGAACCCCTTCCGATGACCTGATAAGTACCCGGTGCATCCCGAAACACTTCCGGTGTCCGAATACCTTCGTCCTATATATATCAATCTTTACCTCTTGACCATTTTGAGACTCCTCGTCATGTCCTTGATCTCATCCGGGACTCCGAACAACATTCGGTTACCAATCACATAACTCATATAATACAAAATCGTCATCGAACGTTAAGCATGCGGACCCTACGGGTTCGAGAACTATGTAGACATGACCGAGACACATCTCCGGTCAATAACCAACAGAGGAACCTGGATGCTCATATTGGTTCCTACATATTCTACGAAGATCTTTATCGGTCAAACGCAATGACAACATACGTCATTCCCTTTGTCGTCGGTATGTTACTTGCCCGAGATTCGATCGTCAGTATCTCCATACCTAGTTCAATCTCGTTACCGGCAAGTCTCTTTACTCGTTTCGTAATGCATCATCCCGTAACTAACTCATTAGTCACATTGCTTGCAAGGCTTATTATGATGTGCATTACCGAGAGGGCCCAGAGATACCTCTCCGATACTTGGAGTGACAAATCCTAATATCGATCTATGTCAACCCAACAAACACCTTTGGAGACACCTGTAGAGCATCTTTATAATCACCCAGTTACGTTGTGACGTTTGATAGCACACAAGGTGTTCCTCCGGTATTCGGGAGTTGCATAATCTCATAGTCAAAGGAATATGTATAAGTCATGAAGAAAGCAATAGCAATAAAACTTAACGATCATTATGCTAAGCTAACGGATGGGTCTTGTCCATCACATCATTCTCCTAATGATGTGATCCCATTCATCAAATGACAACACATGTCCATGGTTAGGAAACTTAACCATCTTTGATCAACGAGCTAGTCTAGTAGAGGCTTACTAGGGACACAATATTTTGTCTATGTATCCACACATGTATCAAGTTTCCGGTTAATACAATTCTAGCATGAATAATAAACATTTATCATGATATAAGGAAATATAAAATAACAACTTTATTATTGCCTCTAGGGCATATTTCCTTCAGTTCCGACATACGCACTGATGTAGCGATGATAGACCGGACTGGAACACCACGAGAAGAGGTGCATATAACTAATCATTCTTTGTATGTATGTTATACATGATAATAAAAAAGGTGTATTTTTTTTCCAGAGTATAGGAGACATAGATATGGATTTTGGAGATGCACAAAAAGAATCCATCGACAAGGGTTCCGAAGCGACGTCGTTGAAAGGGGCCAAAAATTCATGAGTTTTCAATATTATTATCGATCTTTCCTTTGTCATGTTGCCTTTTGTATTCAACTAATTTGGCTCATTTTGTTTACTAATTTGGATCATTTTTGTATCATGTCAACAGACTATGTTTGTACCCCTAGAGATATTACAGTCATCGAATCAATCATGTCTGCCCCCAAGAAAACCAAGTTCGTGGACATTGCAAGTGATGTGGACTTCAATTATTAATTAATTGTGTCTGTGTTATATTGTTTTTATATAACTCTTGCAAAATATTTCAAAAGCCCGTGGCAATGAACGGGCATTCTACTAGTTTCTATAATAGGGGCGGAAACTTGGTCACATTGCGACTTATATTGATAGAACAACAAATAATATTAGTTAAACCATGCTAATTAATTAACTAATTAACTAGTTGTGACCACCACCATGGCCTTGCGATCACGACCACGGTTACGGTCAGTGTAGAATGCGAAAATGCGGGCCTCATCCAATGCGGCTCGGCGGCCTCATACCAGACCGGCCATTCCTCGGCGGCAGCCAGGGTGGGGGGGGCATGCAGTCCCAAATTTCTCGCTGCCTTTCCACCTCCTCCTACCACCACCCCTCTTCCGTGTTGTACTCACCCATAATGGGCGAGGGGATCCGACTTCTCCTCCTCATTCCCACAACTGAATATGGGGGGGGGGGGGTCCTCCAGTTGTGCCATTGATGACGAAGTCGGTGGTGGATTGTAGGCGGGTGAGAGGGGAATGGGAGGCGCTAGAGAGAGGGGAGGGCGCCAACTTTTTATAGTCCGTTGCAAGCGCCATTAAGGAGGAAGTTAGGGAAATGCCGGGCGGCTGATGATGGGAGGTCAAGGGGTGCGTCTTCCGTTGAAAAATGCTATCGTGCCCTACTCACACGCCTCCTGGCTACTCACACTCCTTCGACTGCGCACACGGCTCCTCCCGGCCTGCTCACGCGCAAGCCAGGGGATGACGACATGTCAGGCCATCGAATGGGCCACCATGGGAATCCAGGGAGCGATCGTGACATTAATGGTTGTGGGTGGTGGTGCATGTGTGACATCCTGGCTTAACATGAATGATAGACCACTAGTAGAAAACCGGGCTTTCGTCACAGTCGGATCGGAGCATTAATCCCGGTTGCATTACGAACCGGGACTAATGTGAGCATTAGTCCCGGTTCGAGCGGCACAGGCACCAGTCCCGGTTCGAACGGGACCTTTAGTCCCGGTTGGAGACACCAACCGGGACTAAAGGGTTTGCGACCGGCTTCGAACGGTGCCAACCCCTTTAGTCCCGGTTGGTATCTCCAACCGGGACTAAATGTCTATCTTTAGTCCCGGTTGGAGGTACCAACCGGGACTGAAAAAAATTCAATTTTTTTTCAATTATTTTTTCTCAAATTTCAATTTTTTTCTCCCAGCCCTTTAGTCCCGGTTGGTGTCTTTAACCGGGACTAAAGGTCTATCTTTAGTCCCGGTTGGAGACACCAACTGGGACTAAAGCCTTTTACCACATTAAACTTGGAAAAATCATAACTAAATCATCCTAATTCAGAAAAAATACAAATAATATATCAAAAATTGCAAAAAAAAAGAGTTATCCGAAGAAACAACAAGTTTTCCGTTTCGACAATTTTTTAAAATCACCAAATTCCAAAGGGAAAATAGAGTTTTTGGACGTTTTAGACGTTTTTAGGGTTTAGGGCTAGGGTTTAGATTTCAGAGTTTAGGGTTAGGTTTTATGGTTTGAACCCGAGGTGTTTACTGTTTAGAATACAGTTTCGGACGTTTTAAGTCCCGAGTTTAGGGTTTAGGACAATTTTTTAAAATTACAAAATTCCAAAGGGAAAATAGAGTTTTTGGACGTTTTAGACGTTTTTAGGGTTTAGGGCTAGGGTTTAGATTTCCAAGTTTAGGGTTAGGTTTTAGGGTTTGAACCTTTAGTGTTTACTGTTTAGAATAGAGTTTCGGACATTTTAAGTCCCGGGTTTAGGGTTTTCAGAGTTCATTTGTAGTGCTTTTCAATTTCAGGCTAATTTAGCTCAAGGAATCATAAAATGCATGAAAAAATAGCAAATGAAGACAAAAAGGGTTGAAATTTAAGGATGCTGCTTTGAATGGTTCATATTGAACACACAAAAATTCTTCAGTTGAAATAAGATTAAAAAAATGAAATGTCTTTGTAACAGCTGAGTTTTTGTCCGAAACCCTGTTACTTCAAAAGAGATGGTCCAGTTTGTACATGAAATGCATCCAGTTTTTGCCATAACCCTCTTAACTTTTTAGCACAAGCTATTTGGGTGAAATGATGATACCATGCCAAGTTTCAGCCTTTTCAGAGTTCATTTGTAGTGCTTTTCAATTTCAGGCTAATTTAGCTCAAAGAATCATAAAATGCATGAAAAAATAGCAAATGAAGTCAAAAAGGGTTGAAATTTAAGGATGTGGCTTTGAATGGTTCATATTGAACACACAAAAATTCTTCAGTTAATATAAATTTTAAAAAATGAAATGTGGTCAAACTCTGGTCAAACAGTGGTCAAACTACTTATTCAATAAATATTAGTGTTACTAAATAATTATTGTTTTTTAGAATAATAATTTCAAACTCAAACGGTGAAGCGTGTGACATCATGGTCACATTTTTCTGATAATAATGGATATATTATTTGTTGAATTTTGATTTACAGATTTAAAGATATTAAATGAATAAATGTCATAATAATAATTATTACTTATTTTATTTTCATTGAAGTTCAATATTATTATTACTTATTTTATTTTGAACTTTTTGTATTATTTCGGGTTTTTTATTTTTTTTGAGATTTTTTGTAATTTTTTCCTTTTTTTTGAAGTATTTTTGAGTTTTTAAATTAATCATTGTTGTTTATTTTAATAATTGTTTGAAAATCAAAAAATTAAATCATGTGACATCAAGACCTAAGGGTTAACAGGATTGATATCTTACTATTGTCAGGAAAACAACAAGTGCAGACTTGGAAACTAGAGGTGATAGAACTTGAAAGTTAAGCGTGCTCGGGCTGGAGTAGTGAGAGGATGGGTGACCGGCCGGGAAGTTAGACGATTTGGAATGAGTGCTGATTAGAGATTAGAGATTAAATTCTGAAGCAGTGAGGAGGGGTGATTAGAGATTAAATTGTTACAAACCGGGACTAATCCACCAGCCGGCGGCCACATGGAGCCCCTTTAGTCCCGGTTCGACTAAAGGTTAGAGGCTTTAGTCCCGACCCTTTTGTCTCGGTTTCAGAACCGGGACTAAAGGCCCTCTGGAACCGGGACAAATGGCCTATTTTCTACTAGTGGACTCTCATATCAATAAGGAATTCCTTCTTTTCTGTGAGCCAATTCGCAAAGAACCTCAAAGTTAAACGTGCTTGGCTTGGAGCAATTTGAGGATGGATGACTGACTAGTGGTTGTGACCGAGGCATTACAAAATGGCATCATAGCCGACCCTCACGGTTACACGGGTGCATGCAGGTCAGTGGCATAGACATGTACATGGCGTGTGGGGTCTGTCATGGCCTATGAGATGGGTACACGTGGATGCTAGTACTGGCACACATAGACGTGTGTTGAGGGGGAACTTTCCTGCTGGGCAGGCGAGGATGTCAGTTCCTTTGAGTGAGGGTGTATGTGACATCATGTCATAATACAAATGATAGACTACTCATATTAATAAGGAATTCCTTCTTTTTTGAGAGCTTATTCCCATGAAACCTTAAAGTTAAGCGTGCTTGGCTTGGAGCATTTAATGACGAGCGACTGACCAAGAAGTTGAATGCGGGTGTGCATGAGTGAGGACAAAGTGCGCAGTAAAGACTAGTGTTGGTCTGTGGGGCTAGTCAAGATCCCGTCAGGCGTAACGGACAGGAACCGATGACTGTGGCTAGGGCGTTACAACATGGGAAGTCGTGCTGCTTCAAATCCCTCTTGTGGCGTGAGTAGAAATAAGCTAAAAATTCACTGTCGCGCGCGCTATCAGTTGGTTTGGAGCGAGCTCCAAAGAAAGAAGCTGAGAGGCCACATATGGACGGAGCTCTAAAAGTTATGGCGATTGAGGGGTGGTGGCAAATTTACTAGAGCTGATTTTTTTGTGCTCCGTGCTACATATGAGGATTATATGTAATTTTTGTGTGTACGGTGACTCTGCTAGGGTTGCTATTAGATGTTAAGATATTCATTAGATTGAAATCTCTACCATGTACTCTCGTGCCTCATATACCACATAGATAAAATGACTATAAATCTTTACCATTCTATCCAAAGCGAGTTCCACGGATATCCATGTAGATATACATGTATAAAGTATGTAATTTATGTAATTTACAAACATTAATTCAAAGATATTTCTTGTTAATCTTACCACATAAATTTTGTTGAAACAAATCTTTTGGTGATATACACTACGATTGTATAAAAACACAATCGTTTCTGCTCAATGACCGTAGGAATCAGCTCTGACCGTCATGCCGGATGAGGTATTAATCGCACACCTATCCCTTTGCGGTTGGATTTAAGGGGATTTGGCGTCGAGATACATGGAGATTTGATACGCGTGCGCGCGCGCGGGGGGGGGGGGGGTGTTGATGTGGTGGTTGGCCGATTTTGACTAGACCGGAGGTACGTATGGCGGTCGCTAGTGCATTCGAGCGGTGGTAGAGTTGGGAATGCCTGGGTGTCAGCAGAATCCAATGGAGGAGACAATGGATCTGAGGTACATTGGAGCTCATGTGTTTTTGTGAGTGCAAGGTGTTTACTTAACCTGCTAGATGCCACGGAATATTGGTAAATTTCTAGCTTTTAATCTTGCAATTAGGTAATAGTTAGGACTCGTGATGCAGAAGATTCAGAGTGATACAATTGCAATCTCACGGCACTATTAGTGCCATTAGTAAGTTTCATCTTATTGATTTGAGACAACCTGATTGTTCTATACCTTAGATAGAAAGGAAATTGAATTGAGATTTTGTATGACACAATGGCAACTTAACATTTGTTCACATGGCAAATTCGCCATGATTTTAGAAAAATAAATTGATAAACTGCCACGTAGCCAATACATATTTTTTTACATTTTTCATGATCCACAGAGCAAACTTTTCTAAAGTTGCCATGTGACCTTGTGATCATTACAAAATTTTGCCACATGTCTATGATTTGTATATATAGTTACCTCAAGAAAATAAATGTTTCCATGATTCACATAACAAAGGTTCGAAAGTTTTGATGTGACATTAACTTTTTTTTAAATCTTGATTTTAGATTCCCTCCCCCCCCCCCCCCCCCCCTAAATTTGCCATGCGACTAGTACACTTTTTTTTTCTACATTTGCCATGATCTAGATCACACAATTTCCTAAACTTGCCATATGAACAATATAAAATTATTCTAAAATTCCATGACTTGGAAAGCAGATTTCTAAATTTTGCAATGATATGTGTAATTTGTATGATCTAGATCGCAAAATTTCCTAAATTTGTCGTGTGACCTGTACATTTTTTCTTTCTAAACTTACCATGAATTAGAAAGCAAAATTTCTAGAATTTGCCATGATGTATGTATATGTTTCATGGGGTATATACAATTACATACTATGATGAAAACAATTTTTCATGGGATTTTTTTATTACAAAAACTGCCAAAACACATTTAATGTGGAATTTCTATGTGCAAAACCTAGTGATTTCCATCTATAAAAACTATTGAAACAGAAAAATCTGAACAAAACCTACATGAACACAAGTTGCCATGGTCGTGTATGAAATAAATTCTTGAATTTCCCTGTGCGACAAGTACATGTTTTTTTATATTTACTATGATCTAATTGCCATGTGAGCAGTACAAATTTTTTCTACATTTATCATGAATTAGAGAACAATTTTCCTAAAGTTGCAAGGACATTTCTAGTTTGCCTTGATGTCTACTTGCCACATGTATATATAGTTACATTCAGTGATGATTTTTTTCCATGGGAATATAAAATTGTCGTATCAAACAACTCCCAACACATGTAATGTGGAATTGCCAGGGTGCAAAACCTAGTGCTTGTCATCTACAAAAGTAACAAACATAAAAAGTCTGCAAAAGAACCTATATAAACACAAGTTGACATCATTAGAACACACCATTAATCAACACACCAAACTTTTTTTAATTGCCACTTAAGGGGTAGAACAATGGTGCCATGGTTTTTCATGTACATATAGATAGTTGCCATGATTTTTGTGAATAAATTTCTAAAGTTGTCATGAGTTAGAGAACAATTTTTCTAAGACTTTTCCATGCTATCCGTCAATTTCTAAATTTTCAATGTTATCCCTGATTTTTTTGCCAAGTTACCATGTTTACATGATTTTCTCTAAAACTAGTATGTTATGGCTTTAGGTTCATGTCAATTTTATGTATTTTTGTGCTGGCAAATTTATGCATTTTTTGTCCTTTGTCATGATTATTTGGCATGGCAATTTAGGTTCGCTGGTAAATTTATGTGTTTTTGTACTGGCAATTTATGCATTTTGTATTTTGTTAATATTTTTTTGATGTCAATTTTAGGGTCCTGGCAAACTTATGCATTTTTGTTCGTTATAAGATTGTTTGACATGGAAATTTAGGGGGCCACGATAAATTTATGCATTTGTCTTCTTTGTTATGATTGTTTGGGATGGCAAAGGTTAGGGCCCTCCCAAATTTATGTTCTTTTTTCCTGCCAAATTTATTTCTTTTTCCCTTTTTTGCTATCATAGAACCATCATTTTCTGTTGATGGCAATTTTTTCGGTAATGCTATCTAGGGAGCTTCCCAGAGCCATCTGGTCGGGACCAGATGGTGGTAGTTTGCACCAAAAACACCTCAAATTTAAATGCATTGCCATGGCAGTTTTAAAAATTGCCAAGCCCCACAGAAGAAACTGCCAGCCGCGCCGTTTGCAATGCCATCTTGGCTGGCAAACGATCGCTGGCTATTTGCATCCATATTTTTTTTTAAAGACAGCTAACTTTTTCTTTTGAGAAAAAAAAGACAACTAACTAGGCCTGTATGTTACAACCTTCTTTTTTCGTGCGCTCCCCTGGCTTCAGGGCCCAGCTAGCCACCCCCTGGGGCGAACGCCTTGAGAGAACGGCATCATTCGGGAGCAACTAGTTGACGAGTGCTCCTTCGGTAGCCTCACAACAATCACTTGCGGGTGGGCTAGGAGCGCGCCACTTAGCGCGCTCTCAGTCGCCGCCACATGTCATGCTCTGGGCGCTCCCTTCGGATTTTGTTTTTCCGCACGCCTTTTCGACTTTTAGACGGTTTTTCCTGGGTTTTTTTTTTGACTTTTTGGTTTTCTACCGGTCTTCCTTAGATTTTGGACAAAAAATTATTTCGAAAAAAAATTTGCGCGAAAAAACGCATTTTTTTCTTCCGCGAAAGGCGCGGTCTTGCTTCCGCGAGAGGCACAGCCGTGCCTCTCGGAAACAAAAAAAAACGCGTTTTTTGTTTTTTGTTTTGCTTCCGCGAGAGGCACGGTTTTGTTTCCGCGAGAGACACGGTTGTGCTTTCACGAGAGGCACGGAAACGGAAAAAAACGTGTTTTTTATTTTTTTCTTCCGCGAGAGGCACGGTTTTGCTTCCGCGAGAGGCACGGTTGTGCTTTCGCGAGAGGCACCGCCGTGCCTCTCGAAAACGAAAAAAAACGCGTTTTCTATTTTTTTCCTTCCGCGAGAGGCACGGTTTTGCTTCCGCGAGAGGCATGGTTGTGTTTTCGCGAGAGGCACGGTCGTGCCTCTCGGAAACGAAAAAAAATGCGTTTTCTATTTTTTTTCCTTTCGCGAGAGGCATGGTTGTGTTTTCGCGAGAGGCACGGTTATGTTTTTGCGAGCGTGCCTCTTTCGGAAAAGGGAAAAAACCATGCTCCCGGTTCGGTTTTTTTTGTCCGGTTTCTTTCCTCTAGTTTTTTTCGTGAAAAAAAAGTTCGTCAAAACCTATCAACATTGGATCTAGTTTTGAAAATCTCAACGCGAGGAATCCAATGGTGAAAACGGTTCAAGATTTGGACACACGGTTTAAGAGATAAAACGTTTTGAATAAACGGATCTACGAAAAAAGGAAAAACTTCCAGGTTGCAATAAGTGATGCACATGCAGCACGCCATTTGTCACAACCTGAGAAGGTGAGAGTGATCTTTGCAAGGGGTACTCCTCAAGATTTCGGCATCATTCGCTTATTATGAGGTTTCAAATTTAATTGTTCGACTCAAAATAACCAACATAGAAAAAAAAATCTTAGCATTCTATAGTCTGAAAATCCTTTCGATGGAAGAGACCCTAAAAGCTGCAGATCCATCGTCAGTTACCTACCAATGCCGCTTTGTAAACATTCAAGGGCTCCTTGGTCTCGATGTAGGCAAACATCCGGTCAATAAGGCACGGGAGAGAAAGTATTTCCTCGTCGAGGTCCTTGTTGTCTCTGATCTGCACCACGCCGTCGTGCAACTTCGCCGCTTCACTCACCTTGTGCCCGTACATCTTGCGGTCTCGATATGCGAGGATGTAGTCGCCATGTGCGAAGTGCGGCACCACGAGCTCCCGCCTCAGCCACGGCTGCTGCTGCTGCCGCAGCCTGTGCGCCTCCACGATGTACCGGGGGCTCCATCCCTCGCCCTCCAGAACCCACACCGTCAGCCAGTCGTCGCCGCTGATGGCAACGCCCAGCCTCCCGTGCACCTTCGTCAGGCGACAGTTGCTCGGTTGGGCTGGCACGGGCAGAGGCTCGGTGGGCATGACGCTCTCGTCTTCAAGGTCGAACGACATGATCTTCGCGGCGTCCTCCGTCTCCGCGACCCAATACACCGTGCCGTCGACGTCGGCGAGGCGGTAGGCGCCGTGGACGCACCTGGCGTCGGGGCCGGCCTGCACGTCCCGCCACGATGCCTCCCCCAGCGTGAACACGTGCACCGTGCCGGGCTCCCAGAACCGGTCGAAGTGGCGCGGGACGTGCACGACCTTGTACCGCCCCGTCGTAGGGTGCCGCGCCAAGATGTACGTCTGGTGCCACGTCATGGTGCAGGTGCTGTTCCACAGCAGCCGGACGGCGGCGTCGGACAGCGGCAGGGGCGGGACGGCGAGCGATTGGCCGGTCGACGGGTTGGCCAGCATGACGGCGCCGCCGGGCTCCCGGTCATCGCACAGGCACACGAGGCCGTTGCAGGTGCCGACCATGCTCATGGAACCGTAGATTGCAGGCATGGAGTGGTCCGTCGACCACGACGGTTCTCCGCCGCCCTCCGGCGGCAGGACGACGTCGCCGACGTACGAGATTCCCTCGGGGCTGAAGGCGAGGATCTTGGGGCGGCTGCGCAAGTCCATCGCCGAGAGCTGGTCGACGACGTCGCGCCATTGCCGGCAGACGAGGCGAAGAGGGCAGCGCGCGTTGGGCGGCAGCCGCAGCCGCTCCATGATGTGCCCCAGGGCGTCCGCCGGCAAGTCCCTGCAGCAGCTGTGATTGGCCTCGTCCATCGGCGAGTAAAATGCACGCATGGTCCTGCAAGTTGGTGGCGATGTCCACAACCGTTGTGGAACTTGCAAACGGCCTCGATACGGTCCTGGAAGTTGAAAATACGGTGGCATTACGGTCCTTCAAGTTGGGAACTGGTCCTGAGATGCATATGTGCATACAAATCGCGTACGCCAGGACCTCCACGTCAGCAGAGAAAAAAAACAAAAGGGTTCGCGTCGCTCAGCGTATGCTCACCCGCACGTCTGCCTGGGTGAGCCGGCCCATACATCCGAGAGCTAGTTTATTTTTACCCGCACGTCTATAGCGAACGATGCGAACACTGTAGCGAAATATATATTTAATTTTTTCCTCCTTTATATATATTTAAAAAATTTCAAAAATTGTTCACGAATTCAAAAAAAAGTTCAAAATTTGAAAATCTATTCGCATATTTAAAAAATTGTTTTGGAATTCAAAAGATGTTCATGGATTTGGAGAAAAGTTCACGGATTCAAAAAATTATTCATGAATTCAAAAAAATGTTCAAGATTTCAAAAATTGTACCAGCCGGCCAACTCCGCGTCCGCGCCCACCAGTCGGCGGACCCCGCGCCCGCGCCGTGCAGCGGTCCGTGCCCACCAGCCGGCGGACGCCGCGTCCTCGCCCGGCGGCGCTCCACGCCCACCCGCGTCGGCCCGCTGGTGGGCGTGGAGCGCCGCCGGGCGAGGACGCGGCGTTCGCCGGCTGGTGGGCGCGGAGCGCTGCCCGGCGCGGGCGCGGCGTCCGCCGGCTGGTGGGGGCGGACGCGGAGTCGGCCGGCTGATGGGCGCGGACGCGGAGTCGGCCGGCTGATGGGCGCGGAGCGCTGCCAGGCTCGGACCCGGAGTCGGCCGGCTGGTACAATTTTTGAAATCACGAACATTTTTTTGAATTCATGAATAATTTTTTGAATCCGTGAACATTTCTCCAAATCCATGAACATCTTTTGAATTCCCGAACATTTTTTCAAATACGCGAATAGATTTTCAAATTTTGAACTTTTTTGAATTCATGAACAATTTTTGAAATTTTGGAAATATATATAAAGGAGGGAAAAATTAAATATATATTTCACTACAGTGTTCGCATCGTTGGCTATAGACGTGCCGGTAAAAATGAACTAGCTCTCGGATGTATGGGCTGGCTCACCCACGCAGACGTGCTGGTGAGCACACGCTGAGCGACGCGAACCCTTTTGTTTTTTTTCTCTGCTGACATGGAGGTCCTGGCGTACGTGATTTGTACGCACATATGCATCCCAGGACTAGTTCCCCAACTTGAAGGACCGTATTGCCACCGTATTTCCAACTTTCAGGACCGTATTGAGGCCGTTTGCAAGTTCGAGAACGGTTGTGGACATCGCCACCAACTTGCAGGACCATACGTGCATTTTACTCTCCATCGGCTAAACGCAAGTGCCTACATGCAACGGCGCGAGACGTGCCGGCAGCCCTCGACCTACCCTGATCTCGTTGGGTCTCGTAGGTGCCGCTGCCTTTCCGTTGTATAAGAACCCGTTCGTACGTTCGTCTGGGGTTCGTGCCCGCTTCAGACTCCAGTCTGACACTCCGCCCTTCTAATCCTACGGCAAAAAACGTGGTCTGATACCACCTACAAAGTTTCGATCACTACAAGTATATTGTAGGTATCAGAAATCCTATTACCTATATACTCTCTTCGTTTCCTTTTAGTCTCCATATAAAATTTGGTCAAAGTCAAACTTTATCAACTTTGACTAAGTCTAGAGAAAATATATTAAGATTCACAATATGAAATTAATATTATTAGATGTATCATGCAATTAATTTTCATACCATATAGCTTTTGTATTGTATATATTGATATTTTTCTCTATACTAGTAGAATGCCCGTGCGTTGCCACGGGCTTTTGAAATATTTTGCTTGAATTATGTAAACATAATGCATATTACATTTCACATGTAGAGAAACGATAGCACGGGCACAAGCGGGTAATAATTTCAGTCCACTTCACTTACATTATAAATTGATAACAAAAAAAGCAATTTGACGATGCATACATATAGAGCTATGATTCAACTAAAAATCTATTACAAATTAAGATCTATTTGATGCGCTTAAGTAATTCTCGCAGAATATCAGAAAAGTTGTCTTTACCTTCATTCACGCGGTATTTCAGCAAGTATAATTAAAACATCTTCCTCACCGGTCTTCGGGTCCGCCAGCTTTCACGCCAACCACGGTGGCCAACCTCGGCCCAGGCTTTGACTTCTTTGGTTGTGCGATGGTGGATGCCTCGCTAACTCGGAAACAATGTGATGGACACCGTCCACACTACCTTGCCTACCGGCATCACTTCCCTTCCGGCCCAGTCTCGTCGACCATCTCTCTCTTGGGACCCGCTCCACAACTACACAACGGCCGCACCCAACCCTCCGCCATCACCGAGTCACCACCCCGAGGCTCGACATGAGTCAACATTAATCGTGTCAATCATACATTGCTAGGATCCTCATGCACATTAAGCAAGGTGTTGATTTTTTTCTACCTTTAAACCACTATTCTTCTTCATCTTCGTGCTCCTCCTCCTCTTCACTCACTATCTCTACCTCGAATATTTGATTCGAAGCCCGGGCTCAGATGCTCCTAAAATCACCTCCACACATTAGCATGCGGATATGTGCCAGCGGTTGTATTTCCCCAGCATATATCACCAGTATGCGCGGATCAACTTTTTTTAGGACGGGCCGCTTTTTTTGCTTTTTTAGGACGGGCCGCTTTTTTTTCTTAGCCCACCGGAGCCGTCCTATGCGCCGGAAACACAGAAGAAAACCGGTATGGGTGTTAAGGTGGATACACCCTCTTCAGAATGTCCCTTGGCTTTGGCTACCAACCCATCCTAAACCGGTACCAAATATTCTTCCTACCAGTTGGTGCAGCCATCTCCACATGCTGTGATGACCGCAAGCACCACCTGCAGCTACAACTCCTAAACTGGTAGTATCATGGGCACTTGTCTTTCTTTCTAAGCTTTGCAGAGACATGCCAGGATTCAAACCTTCTTTAATGTCTCGACAGTAAACGAGCTAGCACCAGCACCTAGCTCCGATGATACGCTTCTAGCGCAGAGATGCTCTATTTCACACTTGCTTGATTTGCAACCAAGTTTACCAAGTCTAAAGAGAAAGTAAAAGAACCAAGATGCACTGTGCACAAGTACAACTATGGTTAGATAGCATTACACTGCATTGCCCCTCTTTCTTGGAAGCTGGAACATCAACATAGCATAGCAAAAGTAAAAAAAAACGAAAGATGCACACTGTTCAGCTATGTTTAGATAGAATTACAGGAGCCTTCGCAGAATACAGTGCATGTCATCTTTCTTTCCTTTGAACATCAACACATCATGGCATATAGCATATCATGGATTCAATAATTAGCCGCGAGCTTACAAAATACAACATGAATCACAAGCTATTCCTACTGCATGGACCCACTGTACTGCTTATTTACTCATCAGCAACAACCTCAGGCTGGGGCGCTGAAGTTATCTACGTTGAGGCGAACTGAATGCTACGGAGACGACAGGAATCGACATGTACAGTGCCAATGTTTCGGGTGAGATGAGATCCCAACTGTACTTTCACATATGCTTTTGCCCGGTTATCATTTCTATTAGCTAGCATGGATTAGTATTGTACTATTATTACTATCATAGTATACGCTTGTGCTTCAAAAAAAGTGAGATGACATTGTCAAACCAGTCAGTCACCTTTCGCGATCACAACAAACACGTCGTCTAGAGACCACTTCTTAATCTCCGACTTATGCTCTGGATTAATGATTGCCTCATCGGTGTTTGCAAGCCGGTAGCCGATCACAATCTCGTCTCTCTCACGAGCCCTCACCATTATGTCCAGGAAACTCAACTCCTCTTCTTCGTACAGGTAAAACTCAGCAGACCGTATGCACATCTCGTTGCCCTGTACCACAGGATTACCAGGGTCAGATCTAAGGCAGGATACTGGGTAGTTAACTTTAAAAACTATCATCTGGTACGTCATTAAATAGAGATGCTTCAAGTCATTGTTAACTGGTAGGTGTGGCTTGTACACATAGATTGTGGGAAAAGCATGTTATTGCAATATTAAAGCACAATTCAAATTATGTCACAATTGAGATAGTA
This sequence comes from Thinopyrum elongatum, assembly GCA_011799875.1. Classification (NCBI taxonomy): domain Eukaryota; kingdom Viridiplantae; phylum Streptophyta; class Magnoliopsida; order Poales; family Poaceae; genus Thinopyrum; species Thinopyrum elongatum. The sequence goes on from CM022297.1 coordinate 457,333,692, forward strand.
CCTCCTCAGCGAAAAGTTCCTCAAGAACTCTGTTGATTTGCTTGTCTTCTGCTACCATTGCTAATGCCATACTGACAAGTTCATTTGACAGGACGTAATCGCTGATTTTGGAGACAGATACAAGGTTTCTAGTTCTTGAGTCCAGTATCTCACTGATTATTATTGATTTGTCCGATGCATGCTGCATCTTCCGAATCCATGAGCTGTGAGAGAGGCCATTGTGATGCACAGGTGATTTTGACTCCTTCGACGGAAGACGTTTGGACTACAGAAGAAGGTACACATCAGTAATGCAGCGGTTATCTACCTGTGCACTGTCAGTTATATATGCTACAGCCAGGCTGCTTGTTGCTCATCTGAACGTCACGAATTAGAAGAAGTGTAGCTAAGGACCGTGAATCCGATTGTACAATGGAGTACTCCACCGACTCATCTGCAAGAATTAAAATCTGTGATTTCAAAGTTAGCAATGGGTGTATTTCAGCATAGGTAAACTGAGAGTAAAAGAAATGAGAGCCAAGATGACTAACTATTTTGGACAACATTGACGGTTTCATGAAACAATCATTGTTTGAATAGAAACATTCAGAGTACTATATTTGTCTCTATGATAGGGCATATACTCACAGAATCAAAGGTCTCAAGAGGCAAGCTTTCTAAGTGCCGCCTGATGACAGCATTCCCTTCTTTGTGTACAAGTTTAATGTTTGTTAGTCCAAGAATATCCATACCACCGTCAGTCAGTTTTGTCTCCCTCGCCTTCTCTGGCACCTCATTGAACATCCACAATTCAGAGCCCGGAGCAAGAAATGCTTCTAGAACCTACATAACAGCACCAACATTCATATCCAAAATGTGCGTAAACGTACATCGATCCTGGCAAAATGCGCAGGTTAACTTACCATTATCATATCGTGGATGTCACGTCGCCAACCACAGAAAAAAAAATCTCTGGATATTTAGGAGGGGTGGGAACGTTAGGTAGAAAACACTTACGCACCTGGCAAGAAATAACATAGATAAAATAAAAACCAAAGTGAATAGGAATTTTTTATCTGGGCAGTATGACTGGCTTGATGATAGTTGGTAGAAAGAGACGCAAGCTTCACTCCGCAGGGCACATCATCAGGGAATGAGATTAACACATCCCCAAACCGCATGCCATCCAACTCTGGCCATCTTTTTATATAGAATTCTGCATTTTCAAATCCCAAAATATCCTCCCATATCTGCAAAAGAATATGGTGGGTTAGCAATCATGGAGATACATCCCGGGCAAAAATACAGGACCAAACAGCATTGCAGTTTAGTATGCCAGGCTCAAAGATTTTGTTTCTTTTCTTTCTTACTGGAGAACCAAGTGTTACATTGAAATGTACCTGTGCCAAGCCAGGTTGGAGTGCACACTATATCATCAAACGTCCAATGACATCATGGGCAACAACTGTTTCAATTAGTTCACCTCCAACCAATTTCACTAAAGGTTCATTGTCAAGGTCACTCATCTCTACAAAAATATGCCCCCTTAAGCCCTCTTTTACCCCAGTCAGGCTCAGTACGACACGCAAAGCTCGTGCATCACTCTGGGGGGGAATGGAGAAAATGAACGTTGAGCAAATAATTATATGAGCTGTTAACCCCAAAATGGTAAAGGTGGATAGAAAAAAACACTAACTTAGTCTGCATTTTCATCAGATGCTAAAACAATAATAGCATGTGCTTTGGAAACAAAAACATGTGGGAAGGAAAGGGCATTTAAGGTAGATATTTGCATAACACATAGCATGAAAAGAAACCATCCGAGGAGTGTATCCATAGTGGAAGATCAGAAGAATAGCTCGGTACCTTCTTCAGATCTGCTAGGATTAGAGGACTGCCGCTTCTACATATTACAGATGTTCCCATGAAGTCAAATCCTAGCTTTCCTATGTCCATCTCCATCTCTTCCTTGTCTCTTTCTGCCGGGACAACAACTACACCACCACCAATGCTTTTATTTGCTATAGCTAGCTGCTTTAGAAGAGAGCCCTGCTCCACATAGTGAAAAAAGTAGTAAGCCAGTTGATTCAGTCTTTATCAATACCCAAGCAAGCAAATCAACCTCAGTGCTCAGTGCACAACTTCCCTCGGTAAGACTGAAGGATAATGTACAAAATGAAGTGCAAAAAGTGACTAAAAATGGTGAAAAAAGACCAACATTTAACTTCCAAAGTTGGTTTGTCTAAAATGGAATTTAAAACACAGAATTAAGTCTTGAAAGCATAATGTGCATTGAATCCTTGAAAATAAAATCCTACAAGTCAGCATGCATAAAGAAGAAACAAACAAGAAACCACATTGGTAGAAACAATCATAATAACAGAACCAAATGGTTGAACCAACAAGATAACCCTATAACGAGTTGTCATACACAAAGTCCAGATTTTCTAACTTATGGTACTGCTGGTTCCAGTAAAATAGAAATATTTGAATAAAGCCAATTCAATCATTATACAGAAATCAGCAGTTGAAGGCCAAAGCAGACTCAGAAATATAGACATGTTGTTCAATACACAAATGCAGCAACATCGCAGGATGGAGAACAACCTCAAAATATATTCACAGTTTTGGCTTCTTCAGGTTGAGTGGAGCAAAGCAATCACCTGAATTAATTGTTTGAATGTTGTTCAATACACAAATGCAGCAACATCGCAGGATGGAGAACAACCTCAAAATATATCCACAGTTTTGGCTTCTTCAGGTTGAGTGGAGCAGAGCAATCACCTGAATTAATTGTTTGAAATGATCTTCAATCCATCAAAGACCAGAATTGCATCAGCATCAGAAAGACTGGTAGAAAAAGTAGGCTACTCTAGATGTTCCAATTATTATGCACCTTTATCTAGAAAGGGAGATTTAATTTATCAGAGGCAAGCTAATATAAATTGCACATTTGTGTCATGAACCAGGTTCCCAAATTTGAAGAGGCAAATGGTTGTATTCACTGTTCGGTATTGTCATTAATATTAGTAAAACTACAGTATGTGTTAAATACACAAATATAATAGCATAATGTATCCCTACATGTATAAGAAAAAATATGATAGAACAATATTCCCTGGAAAATATTAATACGCGTCTCCGCATCATACGTCCGCCGCTGCACAACCTCGTCTTCACCGCCCTTAATTACGCGTCTCCGCATCAGAGTCTCCGGTCACTGCCACAGGAACGCATGGACCGCCGCAACCAGTGCAAGAATTGCTTTACGTACGCTCTAATGAAGAGATGAGTCGATCTAGGGGTTGGCATCATTAGCGTTTTTTTACTATCTCATCATTTTCAAAGTCAGCAAACATCTTATACTGCTAGTAGGAGTATTTGACTGACTCACTCCGGCAGGAAAGGAGTGACATCAAACTGAAGAGAACCAAGTTGTGTCCAGAACAATAAATACGTCCAGAGCAATCTAGATTTGATGAGATGAGATGAGATGTGCACGGGGGGTAGGAAGCTCACCACGCCCACGTGAGGGGGGCAGGGTAGGAGGAAGCAGAGCCATGAGGGAGGGCTCGTGCGTTCGGTCGTCCAGCTGCTGCTGCAGCTGCAGGTTGTGCGTCCAGATCCGGGGCAGTCATCCTGCACACAAAAGAAAAGAAACCAAGGAAGGAATCACGAGCAGGGGGAGATGATGAATCCGAGGAAGAACGTCCGCAGGTACACACTCACCATAGCCGTCACCGGAGATCCGCGGTCGCCGGCGCGCGTCCTTGAAGGTTGAGGCGTCGTCCTTGAGGGTAGGGTTTGGGGCGTCTCGTCCGTCCATGGCTGCTGCCGGGCCGGGTCGGACCTCCATGGCCGACCTCCCTCGAGGACGGACGCGGATCAGGTCGACGACGGCGCGCTGATGCCGCCGTGGATCTGGGCGCTCCCTCTCCCTTCCCTTCCCTTCCCTTGCCTTCCCTTCCCTTGGGATTCCCTTGGGAGAGGAATAGAAGGTTGGGGGCGGCGGCGCAGGGGGGCGAGGAGATCGCCGGCGGCGGGGTTGGATTGGGGTGCGGCGGCTGCGACTGGAGACGGGAGACGAGGTAGGGCTAGCGAGGGATTGGTTCTGTCGCGACGGTAAAACCAGCGAAGGGGAGGTGAGGACGGAACCAAAAAAATCTACGAAAAAAAACCTACGAAAAAAACCCGGACGAAAGTGGTGGGACGAAAATTGACCGGCGGAGACTATCAACTGCTCCATTAGGAGTAGAGAAAGTTAGGGTTTGTCTAGGTCTCAGTCGGCTGACATCATCTTTTCTTTTTCTTTTTTGCTTTATTGTCTAGCCCATACCATGTCGCCTCTCGTTGCTTTTTGGGCTGCCCTGTTTGTCTTTGCTTTGTGTGTTTTTTAGCTGCGTTGGGCCAGAGATTGGGCAATATTTTTGTTCCGTGCTGCTGCTCCATTGACTACGTGTGGTGCACCGGCCGGATGTATTAGTTTGTTGTTCGTGCAAAAAAATTAACATGCGGTTACTATCAATTTTTTCCGGTTTTAATTTTCATTTATCTCCTTTCATTCTTGTTTATATTATTTTTGTTTCTAGAAAATGTAAACATTAGTTGTGATATTTTTTAAAAAATATGTTCATGCATTTTCACAAATATTTATCATGTATTTTTAAAAAATTAGAGTGCCATTAGAAAATGTACAATATTATTTAAAAATATTCATCATGAAATTAGAAAAATGTTTAGCATTATTTAATGATGGTTTTACCTTGCATTTTTTCTTAGATTGGGTCTCATCTATTTGTAATTTTGCTATCATTCACAAATTGACAATGGTACTACTAACAAAATAAGAGAGCCAATCATATTCAGTTACACATGCGATGCAAAGGTGCAACTGGATTGGTGTGGCACGTTTAAAAAAAATCAAAAAACCTATTTTCAGAGAAATAGAAAAATAAAAATAAAAATATATTAAATATGAAAAACAAAGTAAATAATGGGGTGTGGATACGGTCCAGTCGATTGAGATTTAAATAAGTCTTAATCAGCAGGCATCAGGGCAACATGCAGGTGTAGTCCGAGATGACACTTGCAATTGTAGGCCTAGTGGCAGGCATGCAACTATCCCTCTCCGGACAATACACCACAGAGTTGCAGTTAGTAGCAAAACTTGCAGTTGCATGCTTAGTGTCAGAAATGCAAATGCCCCCTCCCGACAAGACACAACAGAGTTGCCGTCGCGTTGAAGACATGTAGTTGCAGCCAGGGGGCAACACTTGCAGTTGCATCCCTAGTGGCAGATATGCAACTGCCCCAACCCCGACAAAACACCATAGAATTGCAATCGCATTAAAGCCATGCACTTGCAGCCTGGGTAACATTTGCAGCTGCAGACCTAGTGGGAGACATGCAACTTTCTCTTGGAGAAAACAATATATACTTGCAGTCGGAGCGACACTGTAGTTGTGTGCCTAGTGGTAGACATACAACTTCCCTCCCTCGACAAAACACCACAAAGTTATAGTTCGCGTTAAAGAAATACAATTGCAGTCGGATGCGACACTTGCAGTTGCAAACCTAGTGATAGAGATGCAATTGTCTCTCCGACAAACACCAAAGAGTTTCAATCGGGTGCTTCATTAGCAGTCGTGTACCTAGTGGCATGCTTGCAACTGCCCACACCCCCGACAAAACCCCACGGAGTTGCAATCGCATTGAAGACATGCAGTTGCGGTTGGGTGCGACACTTGCAGTTGCATTCCTAGTGTCGGACATCCCGCCCCCTGTCCCGCCGCCCCCTCCGACAAAACAAAGGTCCAGTTGCAACCATGTTGGGGGACATGCAGTTGCGGTCGGGTGCGGCGCTTGCAGTTGCGGGGATGTTGTCGGGCTTGCAACTGGCCCACCCCCTCTACCGGTGCCCCCTCCGACAGAACAAAAAAGTCCAGTTGCGGTCGGGCTAGAACACATGCAGTTGCGGTCGGGTGCGACACTTGCAGTTGCATTCCTAGTGTCGGAGATGCAACTGGCCCGCTCCCTCCCCCGCCACCCCCTCCGACAAAACAAAGGTCCAGTTGCAACAATGTTGGGGGACATGCAGTTGCGGTCGAGTGCGGCATTTGCAGTTGCGGGGCTGTTGTCGAGCTTGCAACTGGCCCGCCCCCTCTCCCGGCGTCCCCTTCGATAGAACAAAAAAGTCCAGTTGCGGTCGAGTTAAAAGACATGCAGTTGCGGTCGAATGCGGCACTTGCAGTTGCGGGGCTGTTGTCGGGCTTGCAACTGGCCCGCCCCCTCTCCCGGCGCCCCTTCCGACAAAACAAAAGTCGAGTTGCAACCATGTTGGGGGGCATGCAGTTGCGGTCAGGTGCAGCGCTTGCAGTTGCGGAGCTGTTGTCAGACTTGCAACTGGCCGGCCCCCCCTCCCGGCGCCCCCTCCGACAAAACAAAAATCGAGTTACAACCATGTTGGGGGACATGTAGTTGCAGGGCTGTTGTCGGGCTTGCAACTGGTCCACCCCCTCTCTCGGCGCCCCCTCCGAGAAAACAAAAGTAGAGTTGCAACCATGCTGGGGGACATGCAGTTGCGGGCGGGTGCGGCACTTGCAGTTGCGGGGCTGTTGTCGGGCTTGCAACTGGCCCGCCCCCTCTCCTGGCGCCCCCTCCGACAAAACAAAAGTCGAGTTGCAACCATGTTGGGGGGCATGCAGTTGCGGGGCTGTTGTCAGGCTTGCAACTAGCCCGCCCCCTCTCCCGGCGCCCCCTCTGGCAAAACAAAAGACGAGTTGCAACCATGTTGGGGGACATGCAGTTGCGGGGCTGTTGTCGGGCTTGCAACTGGCCCGCCCCCTCTCCCGGCGCCCCCTCCGACAGAACAAAAAAGTCCAGTTGCGGTCGGGTTAGAAGACATGCACTTGCGGCCGGGTGCAAGAAACAATATATGCTAATATTCTTTTACGCATAAACAAGAAAAAATATATGAAAATGCCGGTCCTATACAAAACAAAAGTCATGATTTAAAAACCCGCTAACAACCAACATACCCACTAACATTTATGTCTACATGGTTTAAAAATCCCCACTCATCGAAGAAAAAGCATTTCCTACATTATACAAGCATAAAAAAACAAAATGCATACATAAATAAATCCACAAATAGAGATCTGGCATAAAAGAGGGGAAAACAGAAGAAAAAATGCAACTGAAGAACCCCGAGGGCCGAAGACCCCTCCCCTGAGACGAGTACTCCGCGGTAGATATGGTGTGTACATGGCAATTGAAAAGTCCAACAAAAACAATGAAAAATGCCTCTCACAACAAGCACATCGCGCATCAATACCGAACACGAGAAAAGTAAAAAAAAAGAAGAAGCGGGCGCTAAACAGGTCGGGGTAACACTAGACAAGCAGTGTTGCGTGAATCTTACGGAAACAGTGATCTAACGGCCATATATGTGTACCCGGACTTCGGTTAAACTCAATCGACTGGATTTTAGCAATCCAGCTAATAAAATTTCAACTATCGCAGCCAACATTTACTTACAAAGCATCTGATGGATGTGCAACTGAAAATGATTAACAAAAAAATTGGTAGGCAATTTCGTTGCTAAAATAGGGCTGCTAGAAAGTTGGAAAATATGCTAAAATCAAATAGAATAAAACACAACATTAATAAGCAAGGACAAAATGAAAAATGAAAAATGATATTAAATAAACAAGAAGAAAAACAAAACGAAAAATATGAAACGGGACAAGCAAATAATAAATAAAAGAAAAGTTAAAGACTTATAAAAAGTAAATGAAAAGTAAAACAATAAAAAGAAGAAAAAGGTAAAGAAAAATGAAAAATGAAAATGAAAATTTCTTTTGGGAAAAAGAGAAGCCACCGTGGCTTCCTCTCCTACAAGCAAAACTCACTTGTGTAGGGCGAGAAAAAGAAACAAAACATATTACCTTTTTTGTAGGCTGACAAAAATAACTAAAAAAGCACTCTCGGGAAAGTTGGGCTGCAGAGCAAAGGGAACAAGGCCCAGAAAAAAAATAAAAGAAAGGCTCTCTCATCTCCACCGGCCCGTGCAGCGACAAAGAAAAGAGCTCGTTCGAGCCAACGTACACGTACACCCGGACCTTAGCGCCATCGACTGAGACTAGGTCTCAGTCGACTGAGATTTAGCGTAACCGATAAAGTTAGTCAAACTTTACAAACTAAGTTTGACTTTGATCAAATATTATATGCAGACTAAAAAAATGAAGAAAGTATATAAGTTCGATAAAAATTTTATGCAGTACTCCCCTCCCTCTCATAATATATTATGGGACGGAGGGAGTACTAGTTTTTGTAAGGATCACCACTACTCCACGACCGTTGATTGCTGAATGTTCTACTGAGTAGCACTGCCTGAGATCACCCGAGTAGTCATTCTGATGATAGACATAGATCAGACAATGCTTTATTAATTTATTTTTCGAGATCTCTCGTACAGAAAAAGTTTTCCTTCCACCAATTCGCACGCAAGTGTCTACTTATAGCAGCAGCACATGCGGTTGGGCTTTCCATTGTCTGGTGCACATTTGCCTTTCTCTAAGACAAAACCGTTATCTCTGCAGTAAATCTGACACTGACTAGGGATTCCATTCACTGGGTCCTTGCAGCCTTGGTCCCAACCCACACAGAATTTGTTAAAACCTTCTCCATCTGCACACCCAAGCAGATATATTTAAGCCAGGGCCAAAGTTGTAGGTATATTATATATCGAGAGAGACATAACACAATCACTTGCAGTTGTTTGATCATCGGAAAAATGTTTCAGGCCGTTGTATAGAGCAAAAATAAATATGAATATAATGAAAGGAATATACCTCTGACCCCGTAGGATGCATCACATGATAAGAAGGTGGCGGATATCACAAGAAGGGCCGCCAAGCACAAAACCCTTGGGTTGTTCTTGAGAAGCGCCATGGGGAGGGGGTACACTATTCTTTTTCTCCTATCGTTGTACTTCCGGTCAATTTAGTTTCTCATTTTGTTGTTTATATAGAGGCACAACCTAGTTTTTTAGGCTGTTATATTTGGCATTAATTATCTTCTTATATTTTGTGCATTTTGGCTGGAATTAACTAGAATCCTTTGATGACACACCTTCTATATATACGTAGAAGTATATCTTTTTGAAATCTCCTCACTAATTAGTTGGTAAGATTAGATCATATATAATTAGGACAGCCTGTATTTGGTACCTACCTAAATTAGACTAACCACCAATGCCGCATTTTAAATTGCGTCATTTTTAGTATTTTAGCTTTTAGTTTAGGAATTACAAATTACATTTTTACCCGTTAGATATACCTCATCCATTATAGTTTCTCCAACAAAATATTAGAAATCGCTAAAGAGCGACCGTGTTTAGTATTGGTGTATTACAGTGAACTGTGATAATTCATTTGTTTAGTTGACTAGCTTTTGCTAATTTAAGCATTTTTATAACACTTTATTTCGCCTCACATTCTTGGAGAAACTTTGCCTTCGTTCTCCGACATATACTTAAATGAACCTAGCGGCTGGTGATCCTCTTGTCACCAGGAAACCATATAATACTTCCATTGTATACATACAAGAATGTTGGATGGAACTTGAGTTGCCAAAGTAAATCTTGCACTGATGATTAATCCAATAATATGTGGGTATGTTGCACAAAGTTTTTTTTTTGAACTGTATGTTGCACAAACTGATTAACAATATTCGCACTTAAGGAACATTTTCTTAAGTATGAAAAAAAAAAGTGATTGATCCAATAATATAGGTGTTAGCCTAGTGTAACGTGGAGGACAAGTTTGTTCTTGATGTTGGCCATTGACGTGTCTGGTGTCGCAACTGGCATCGTTGTATCATGTGTTGGTTTCTTTCCATTGCTGCCTCATCGGAGGCGATGTGGTGTCCCTTCCCATTGTAGTTCTGACTTCTATCCCACTGATGGGGGGATTTTTTTCCAAAACTATGATGGGATTTATAGCAAATATGAAATCTATATGGTTGAACGCCAAAAAATCAAAACTATAACCCCGTCGGCCTGCGGTGGGCCGAAGGGGGACCTGTCGGCCTCTGGCTGGCCGAAGAGAGGCCCCTCGGCCTCTGGCTGGCCGAGGGGAGGCCCCTCGGCCACCAGTCGGCCTCTGCTAGGCCAATTTTTTTTTTGAATTTTAATTTAATAATGATGTACAACGATTGCTCGTCTTATAAACATTGTAAAAATATTATTTATGCTTCCGCGCAACTCTTTCCCTCCATATTTTCTCGGCATCCCTTTCCCGCCATACTTTCCCGCCATCCCTTTCCCGCCATCCCTTTCCCGGAATATTTTCCCGCCATACTTTCCCGTCATTTTCTACTCTCTACCTATAAGACCCCCTTGACAGTAAGGTGGGTAAGCAGTGCAGTGTAGTGTACTCGAGATGTCCGACTATCCTTTTGATCGTAGTTTTTACCCTGAGATGAGCAAATGTCTTCTGAGACTAGCCACCAATTTCAGGATGGACAATAGGATAGTTCCATGGGACGAACTCATCGTTAGTGACACCATACTGAATGAGTTGGCTCACGCATTACGTAGGTCTGGGTGGCCTGAAAGGACCTATGAGGAGGTACGTAAAAAACTTCTTAGGTTGCATAGAAGGTGGAAGAAGGTAGTGCAGACGAAGAGTGAAACTTTCTTAAGGATTGCAGCAGAGCATACATATTTATGGACTGCCGACAGCGAAGACGAAGACGATATCTTCATGCCGAGCACGAAGGGCAAGAGTACCGCATCGTCGAAGGGCAAGAGTACCGCATCGTCGAAGGATGACTATGATGCCTTCATGTAGTCTGTAAGCTTCATTTTTTTAAGTTCAGCCCTACCGTTTAATTCAGATGTACCTGTGTCTGAATGAACTATTGCAGTCTCTTTGGAAATGTAATTGGAATGACAATGCGAATTAATAGTAATATGTTTCTCGCATGCATAGGTCGATATATGTCTCCAACTCTGATAGAAGCAAGTGCGATAGTAACACATACATCAAGCATGTCTCATACATAGATAATGACTCATACATAGATAACCATATCACTGCTGGGGACGACGACGAATCTTGGGCTTCCTCGGACAAGGACCGGAAGGCGATAAGCGCTCAGCCGGTGGACGAGTCCCACGATGACCACGACCATAGACAACCTGGTCTGTCAGTGTCTGTGTCTCCTGTGTCCATGGTGGTGGTGGAGTGTGAAGAACTGTCTGCGAGAACTCATAGGTGTTTGCAGCTCGGTCATCGTCGTCGCCGTCGCCGTCTAAGAACGAACCAACACCACTAAGTATCGGTGAATAGACTGAATGCATGAACGGTTGCGACTGGCTGCCGCCTGCGGTAAAGTAAAACATGTAAAATTGATTTGCGAACCTACAATGTTTAAAAGAATGTACAAAGTAGTGTTACCTAGGTCCATCTGATTATGCCAGGAAGAGCCCCCTGGTTGTGAAGGAGGTGGCTGCTGGCAGAAATAGCTCCCTGGTTGTGAAGGAGGTGGCTGCTGCCAGGAAGAGCTCCCTGGTTGTGAAGGAGGTGTCTGCTGCCAGGAAGAGCTCCCTGGTTGTGAAGGTTGTGGTTCTGAACGCTGCACAAAGGGTCGTGGTTCCGAACGGTGCACAGAGGGTTGAGGTTCTGAACGCTGCAGAGAGGGGCGTGGCGGACGATGTGCTGGACGAGGAATAGCAACATCCGAAGATCGTCTACATGTAACAGCTGCATAAATTCCGCGTAGCTTCTCATCAAGTCGCCTCAACCATGAGACGTTCTCTCGCGGTGGAATATTATCTCCCCTCTCAAAGCGTTGTATTAAAGCGGAAACCTCCTCTAGCGCCTCGCATGTCAAGTCACCCTATACACGGAGAGTTAACCAATTAGATCATCGTTGTATGGCAGACAACACGAATAGCGAACCAATTGTATATGTTCAGGTTAAGAAAAAACAGAACATGTGAGAACCATAGCACATACCGCGTGGTGTCTGGTTCCCACAACAGCGGCAGTTGGAACAGATCGCTGGTGAGAGGGGCTTCGATCTGATCAGGAGCTACTGATGGAACCAAGTAGATCCTCGTGCTATGCCGGTAACGCTGCAGATACAACCCGAACTTGTCCCAGTCAAAGGGCGGAATCTCATCCCAGATATTTGTCGGCGCAGTAGTCCATTCATCCACGTAAGTGCTAATGTCTTGAAGCCAAGAATGCAGGGACTTGTTTCCTCCTCCATGACACGGCTACAATAAGGTGTGTTCTGGTTATCTGCAATATGCTTCTTTGCTAACTCATGCCTTTCTCTGAAATATCTCAAAGTGCCATGGAATACAGCCTCTACAATAGCTGTGAGTGGCAATGCTCTATTCCCTCTGAGTACAAAGTTATACACCTCTGCAAGATTGGTTGTCATGTGGCCATACCTAGCTCCATGGGTGTCATGCAGCAAAGACCAATTCATCGGAAGCTCTTTCTCTATCCACTCAGAAAAATTCTTTATTGCCCTGCCCTTCTTTCTCTGAGTATTAGGAGGGTCAATTGCTGGCAAGTCACAAAGACCTACTAGCTCCTCTAGCTCCGCGATGAGTGCTGCTAATTTAACCTGATCTTTTTCTATTTTCTTCCTCGCACGGACCTGCTTCTTAGTAAACTCATCTAGTTTTGACCAAATAAATTCGTATTTGCGCTGCTGATTCTGGTTGCATAATTTTTTGAACAAGTTCATCAACCGTTTGTTCTTAAACTGTGAGAAAAAATTAGCCCCAAGATGGCGCATGCACCACCGGCTCTGCAAGTCCTTCCAAGGTGTTGATTCGTCAGCTGTTGGATTCCTTAGTGTCTTCACGGCCTTCAATATACCAGCATGTCTGTCATGAATGACACACATGTTTGGTCGGTCTTTCACGATCGCAATTTTAACTTGACGGAAGAACCATACCCAGCTCGGAAAGTTCTCACCCTCCACAAATGCCATGGCAAGTGGGATGATTTGATTGTTCCCGTTCACACCAATAGCAGTCAGGATTTGCCCTTTATACTGACCAGTCAGGAATGTACCATCCACAAACATCACAGGAGGACAATGCCGGAAAGCTTCGATGCACATAGCGAAAGAGAAGAATACTCGTTTCAACACTTTGAAATCTGGTATACTCTCCAACCTCGTGTGTTGTATGTTAACATAAGTGCCGGGATTCCTCTCCTTCAGTATGTCAAGGAGACGGACAACATTATCATATGAGTCGAAGAACGTCCCAAACCTTTCCTCCATAGCCTTCTACTTAGCCCTCCAAGCCTTCCCATAAGGAATGTCATAATTCCATCTGACCTTCACTGCTGTCTGGATGTGTTTTGCTTCCATATCTTTCTTCTCCACTATCTCAGTATACATGAGTTGCGCAATGAGAGTTGAAGTCAGGTTTGGATGACGAACCAACAGGTTTTTCCTCACACAATTATGTGGGACCACATTGGTGACAACCTAGTGGATGTTATACTTCGGCACGTGCCCATGCACCTTCGCAGGACAATCTGTTTCAACACACTTCACGGTATAGTTTGTTGGACTTGATATGTGTGTCCGGAAAACCCTCTGCGTAGACATAGCCCACTTTATCACCGCATACTTCAATTTTTTCTTTGTATCAAACATAGCCCCTATCTGGACTTGGTTCAGATTATATTGCCATGGAGTCTCATCGCCATCGTTGACAGTAAGACCAGTGGATATGTCCTGATCCCATGCAGAAGGAATTGGTACCTCCACTTCATCCTCGGAATTTTCAGAATCCAGATCCTCCGCAAATCCATCCTCGTCCTCTTCCTCCATCAGCCTCTGCATTTCATCGCCTTCCTCATCCCCATCAGAAACACCAGAACCAGCTAATATTATCGACTGACTCTGCCCAGTATCATGACCACAAACATTGTGTGGCACGTAGTCTGACTCTTGGATAGCATCCACATCCTGTGGCTATGACCCGGATAAATAAATCTCGTTAGCCACTTGACTACCTTGGCCGGGTTCATACCCCACGTGGAGTTGTACGGTATTCTCCTCCTTCGCCACTGGTTGCACTAGGGCATATGGGTGGATTCTTCGGTCTCGGCAACGACTTAACAGGGTCAACCAATGATGGCTCCTATCTATCGGCATCAACTCCCACTTGACATTTTTACAGGATTTGGTCCACAATGCATGAATACTGACGGAACATACTTCAGGATCCAGCCCAAAACTAGTAGTCAACCAGTGCTTCAACTGTCTAATGTCCAGTCTGTCCGGGTCTGAAAGTGTCATGACACCATTTTTAAACTCGCTAAGATCAATCCCCAACTCATTATATCGAACATTACCAGGGCCGTAGTAAACAGTCAAATTTACTGATTCAGACATTTTCACCTGTCAGACATTGCCACATTCTCAATAATCGCAACGAACATAATTATTACCGGCTACACTAACTATCCGCTAAAATAACTATGTACACTAAATAAACTGTACAGCTCATAGAAAATTTGTGACGACATTGTTATACCTTCGACGCGTGTGTCCCCTTCTTCTTCCTCCTCTCTTCAACTCAGCGGCACCGGCCACCTCGCGGACTCCTTGCACCACCGGACAACACCACCGGAACTCCTCCTCCTCACCACCACCTCCTCCTCACCATCACTGCCTCCACACCCGCACCTCCTCCATCCCACCACCTCCTCACCAGCCACACCTCCTCCACCCCACCATGGCTCCTCCTCACGCACAAAAAACTACCCCATAGCAAAAAAAATTACCATAGGCCGGCGGAGAATGCTATGATCTATTGTTTCTGCGGGTTGGATAGGAAAATGGGTGGACGAGGGAAGAAATCGGCGTGGGGGGGGGGGGGAGCAATAGAGAGCTACGAGAGAGAGAGAGAGCAAGAATGAGGCAGCGCGAGAGGAAGAAGAAAGAGGTCGGGGGCGTTATCCACGCTCTTCGGCCGGTGGTTGGCCAACGGGCCACTCCTCGGCTCCTGGTTGGCCGACATGCCCTCCTCGGCCGGTGGTTGGCCGACAAGCCGCTCTTCGGTTGCCTGCTGGCCGACGGGCCTGTCTTCGGCCCACGCAAGACCGACGGCCCACTCCTCGGCCAGCCAGTGACCGACGGGGTCACAGTTTTGCTTTTTTTCGAATTACGTCCTATAGTTTCTGAATTTGGTATAATAATCATCATAGTTTTGAAAAAAAAATCTGATGGGGGTGGCGTCCGTATATATATAATGTATTCACTATTTTTTATGAAAAAGGCTCACAGCCCTTCTTCAATTATTCACTCTTACAATCTTTGAACTTTTGAGGGCGTTAATTCACTTGTAGCAGCATCACTTGGCATTGGGGGCTTCATTGTCCAGTGCACATTTGCCTTTCCCTAAGAAAATAACTGTTAGAGCATCTACAGCAGGGCACCAGAAACCCGCCTCAAACATCTGGGCGGACGGTCTGGTCACTGACCGGTCACGAAAATGCGACTCAGACAGGCGCCTGAAACGGGCCTCAAATGCCCGGGCTGACCGGCACCCCTCATCTGCCTAAATATGGGGCGGATATGAGGACGCCCGGGTACGTCCGCCACGTCGGACCCGGCACACGCTGGCCCACCCGATCCCACATATATTCGTCCCCATCCGCTCGCCGGACCAAACCCTAGCCACTTCACTCCACTCCCCTCCGCCACCCAAGCTCCCGTCCGGTGATCTCCGGCCGTCCCCGGGATGGCGGGCAGTGGAACCGAGTCCGAGTCCTTCACCTCCAGATCCGTCAACCCTGAACTCATTCCACGCGACCCCGAGGAAGAGATGGCCGTCCGGCTTGCGCTGCACCGCTCCTGGGAGGAGGCCCGTGTGAGGCAGCGCTCGGACTCCTTCCATCGGGAATCCATTGCGTTCGCCCAAATAGCGCATGGATCCGGCGCTAGGTGTGCCATCGCTCCCTCATTGGAGGCAGTACGGTCCGTCTGGCGTCCTAACGCGGCGGCGAACGCGCAACACCTCCATTGGTGCGCCGAGGCCATGGACGCACCATGGGCTTCATCTGACGCAAACATGGCGCGGTGTGCCCGCCCGTGTGAGGCAGCGGGCGCGGGAGGCAACGGCAACCCTCGCGGCGGTGGACGTCGGCAAGATGGAGTCGCATTCTCCAGTGCCCCGTATGGTGCACCAGTCCGGGCGCCGCAACCGCGTTGTGGTGGATGTCGTCGGCTCGTCCCAGGACGGATCCATCATCAATCTGACGTCCAGCAGCACCGTTCGGGTTTCGGGCTCCGACGAGGAAGAGTAGGGCATGGGAGACGGCGGCGCCTTGTGTCCCGTGAGCCGGCTCGTGTCCCATGCCCTACTCTATCTTGCCGGCGACCGGACCAACACTCTGGGGAGTGCAGCCGGCCGCCGGACATGGGCACGACCGAGCCGGACGAGCTCCGCTTAAAGATCGATTTGCGTTGCATGTAATAATATGGATTTGAGGTATCCGGTTGTAGAATCAAGTATTTGAGGTGTGACCGGTCACTGTCCGCGGACGCGCCCGGTCACGTCCGCGGGCGTTTGAGGGGTCGGATTTGTCCAGTCCGATTGTAGATGCTCTCGTCTCTACAGTAAATGTGGCACTCGCAAGGGACTCCGTCCACATGGTCCTCCAGTTATTCGAAGCTGCACAAAAATTTGGTCCAGCCCAAGCATATATAACCCAAAATTTGGTCCTCCATTACATCAATCACACCCAAAATGAAAATATACTACACGCAATCACTTGATTCGCTTGTAATTGTTTGATTATCTAAAATTGTTCTAAAATGTGTTGTGTGAAAAGTAAGAAGATACGAATACAAGGAAAGGGGTGTACTTGTCATCCTATAGGATGCTTCACTAGATAAGAAAGTGGTAGCTATCACAAGAGCTACCAAGCACATGAACTTTGTGTTATTCTTGAGAAGAGCAATGGGGAAGGAGTTGGTGTTCTTTTTCTGATACAGTTATCTTTGGGGTTAATACCTCTGAAGTTGTCTCTGTCATGATGTTGTTTATATAGAGGAATGCACACGTTTAGATGGATTAGTTCTCACCATTTTGGTATTTTTCTATGCGAAAAGGATCATATTCATTATAAAAGTTCACTGGAATTACAAAGCATCTCAAATATAATAAATATTACATCGAGATTTCGAGACCACCGAACGACCACTACTGCCACCAAAACGAGCCGCCGACGCGACACTGTCCCCACTTCTTTACCAGAGCCGGCTTGACTTTGTCGATGACGAACGGGGAAGTCTTCGTGCATGTGCGCGTAAGGATCACCGCCCCGGAGCCACAGCCGTCGCCATTGAACGCTTGCGTAGATTTGAAGCACCTGACACCAAATATTGCCACATTACGAGAAAGCCTAACCTCACCGTCCCATGGAGATGGCAGAAATCTACGCCGGAGCTCCGTCGACTGCGTCTGGACAGATGAACTTGAGGATCAGAGCCTGGTAGATAAGCTCGAAGAAGAAACGCCGCCATCCGCCCGAGCGCCTAACCTGCGAGGACAAAAAACCCTAATCTAAATTACTAACCGGAGCGAAGGTCTTTCCTCCATTAATTGTCTTCTTGGAATTTACATTGGTCAAACTTTTTTTAGTTGTACATTCGTCAGTTGGTATCAACTAGTATCGTTTACTTACGAACTTTCATATACCAATTGTGTTGCTGATATATTTCCATTAATCCGCCCCTGAGATTTATCTTTTTAAGTTTATTAGTACTTCTGAATTTTAGCTGCCCTGTTGTTGGTTCATATGACCTGAAGAACTGATCGACCAGCCAAGTTGGTCTTTCCAAGCAACTACCAATATACTTTATTGAAGTTTTTGTATAAACCAGATAAATTACTTGCAACAATTTTCTATAACATGATAGTATATAGCACGACTATCACAGTAGGACTAATGCTTGGTACTTGAATTTTGACCTCTTTTTACACAAAATCTCTCTCTCTATATATATGTACTATTGGACTAATGCTTGGTAACTTGAATTTTGAGTTGTAAATGTACATCGTACATTTTGTAACGGTCGGTGCAATTAACTCTCACACTGTCATTTTCACTTTCCATTTAATCACTCTTGTGCTTGCATGCCTTACTCTGTGGAGTAAAAAGAGGTCCTTTTAATGTCGTGATTTGTGCGTAGAAAGTGGTATGAGAATCACAAAATGAAGTCTACAGCACAAGTTTTTAACTTATATTGCTGCTTGTGTTCTTAGGCGATTTTCCCATAGGTCGCACATGGTCATACTTTTTATGAAAACATACAAAGCAAAGTGTCTACCTAATGCCCATATGTATGATTTTTTTCCACAAAGTTTTGAAACTTCAAAGTGTGATTTTTTTCAACGGTTTAAGATATGAATTAAAAACACTTGTGTCCCGACTACAAACTACAATTTGTCAGTTTTCACCGTACATACGATGGTGTAAAGTTTTTTTCTTTTTCGAAACGGAGGCAAAAGTTTTGCCTCATCGATTAATTAAGCAGAAGAGAGTTGCTCGGTTAATTAGGGAAAACCGAGCGAAAACCAGATTGCCCAGTTAATTATGGAGAACCGGGCTAAAACCCTCACAACCGCTGAGCGGCACACATAGAAAGCCCCACGCACACCACTCCAAAGAGGGCCTCGACGAGACCACACGCAGGCGTCATCGTCATCACTCCTCCCCTAGAGGCGTCATCGCCATCCCTACACTCTGAGCAAACGACTCCGACTTCGCCGTAGGCGATCGTCGACTCAGCCCACACTGTAGCGGACGCGTGAAGCTGCATGAAGATCTATGCCAAAACCTTAGCCTCCTGCGGCCAGACAGCGCAACTCCGACTCTGACGGAGAACTCAGTAGGACAAAACTAGGCACGGCTGGCGCCACGGGAGATCGCCGAACGGGCAACCTGCAGCCAGTCATCGTATACCACAGGGCCCCGCCGCCGCAGCTTCGACTCCATAGCAACAAGCAAACCGAGGCAATACCGTGGACACGCCGAAGAAGAGCCGACTACCGCAACCATTGCCGCGTCGCCGAGTTTTAGCTCTTATGATACCCCCATGAACAGTAAAACTCGGATGGCCACTTTCCAACACTTTTGTCATGAATGCAAATGACATTGATATATAGGTGCTGTTTTTCCGAATATTTTGGTATCTTATTTGCATTTTTCTGATTTAATATGAATTATTTATGAAGTTTTCAAACTGACGGTCAAATGGCAAAAGCATAAGAGGGGCGAAGTGGCTTGGACAGAACCGGTGGCTTTTAGAAATTAAGGGTAAAATAACCGAGTGGGACACAACTAGGGACATAAAACTAATTATCCCTTTGAACAAACTATTAGAAGGACGGTTGGCGAATAAGTGTTAATCGTAAATTTGTTTAGGATGGTCCATAAGGACCAACCAAAAGTGGCAAATGCAATCCAGAACACACGAGCAAACTGGCTCAAGTAATTTTGTAAGATGTTAAGTAGCTCATCTAGGCTAGTTCATACGTGTAGCATTTTTGCTTAATAGTCTAATACACCCGTTTTTTTCTTTTTTTTTGCATGGGTCTAAACTCTAATACACCCTTTTTTTTCATGGTAATACGTGTCTATTCATATCGTAAAGAATAAAGTACAAGTCACGTAAAGACCGATATGACAAAACTGAAAAGATAGCAGAACATCTCTGAGTTTGACACAAACGTCCATCACCTGCCTCCGGTACCACCACAGCAGCCATCGAAGAAAAGAATAACGAATCACCACCTCACCCGAGCTCGACGCGGCTCCATCGCTGATATGTAGCTTTGCGGACCTCCAAGGTGGCTCACCAAAAGTGAAGCCCTTGCCGTTGAACGAATCAGACCGGGGCAACACTCCGGACACGCCATCGAACTCCAGATCTGGCACCCCACCACGACTAAGCCGCCGAAGGAGGAAACCATACCTGCCATCCACGAACCACGAGCCCAGCACATGTTCTGTCTTTCAGATGTCGTCGATGCAGACCACAATCTGCATCCGCTCCTGGACTACCTCCCAAGCTCCGCGCCGACACTAGAGCAAACGCCGTCGCAACGGCGGAGCCCGAGGACACAGGTCCACCACGAGGATCCCGCTGCCGCCACACCATACTTGCTTGAACAGACTGGTTTCCAAATCCATCCCCAACCATAAGACCGATGGCCTCGTCAGGGAAGGATCCGAAAAATCTTTATTCAGCGTCGTCATCGTCGCCGCCGAAGCAACGCCGCTGAACAACCTAAAAACCTAGACTACGAGGGAGTAAAAATGATCCACACGTGTGTATCCGACGATCCCCCTCACCACCGACGACCGAGGCCGCCGGCGGAGGGGAGCCACCGAAGAACGGCATTGGAAGATCGGCCTCTCCTAGCGGCGGCTAGGGTTGCAGCCGCCAGGGACGAGAGGAAAACTGGCTCGGTGATATTGGACGCTGGCTAATACACCCTCAGAATAAGGACAACCGCGAACCAACCTGTGGTTGGATGGTTAGAGGGACTATGGTATCCTCAGCCCACCAGGGTTCAAATCCTGGTGCTTGTATTTATTCCTGGATTATTTCAGGATTTCCGGCGATGCGCATTCAGTGGGAGGAGACGTTCCCGTCGACGACGAGGTGGCTACGGTGACTTCGTAAATTTCAAGATGATATGCCGGTTCAGTCTTTCGGAGGTGCTCATAGGGGCAGGGTGTGCGTGTGTGCGTTCATATGGGTGAGTGTATGCGCGTGTATGTGAGCGCTTGCGTATGTATTGTGTTAAAAAAAAAGAATATGGACAACCAACGCGTGCACGTGACAAACATACTTACATCGGCACGGGTACGCAACCATGCAGTACAATCCTACTCGTACTAAATTGTACCGTTGTGCACGGCGGCCAAGATGGAATACACGGCCCGGATCAGCTCCGCGGAGACGTGAAGCACCGAGGCCGGCACGCTGAGCAGCACCAGCGCCACGACCGCCGCGCCGAGCGCCGGCCGCTCGCGCGCCAGCAATGCGAACAGCGCGCCGAGTGCCTCGCGCAGGGCCGCAACGTACAGCACGTAATGCCGACGCTCCAGCTCCGTCCACTCAGCCGGGGGCGCGTAGACGTCGACGCCACCCTCCTCCTCTGGCTCCTTCTCGTCCTCCTCGTCAGCTGATGCCGCCTCCACCTCGCGGATGCGCCGCCACAGCGTGTCCATGCCCTCGTGGACCATCCGCCCGTCCGAATCCAGCGGCGAGTCCGCGGGCTCGAACTCGCCGTCGTCGTCCCGCGGACGACCGCCTCCCGACGCGAGGCAGAGGATCACTCTGCTCCCGACGGCGCTGTTACATAATCTCGGGTCCGCTAACACCAGCGTTTCCGACCCACCTACGTCACCAGGCCCAACCGGAGAGCAACACCGACTTATGACAGGCCTTGGGCCCTCTCCCCCCAAAAGACTAGTCTGTTAGGAGGGGACACCCCCGCCCTTATAAGTCGTGTTATGTCTCCCCCCACAATCGATGTGGGACTAAACCCAACAATCTCCCCCTCACACATCGGTCACCCATGGGCCCACTAACACCAGCGTTTCCAGCCCACCAACCATGACCGACCACCCGTGAGTTCATCGAGATTTATTCCGGGCACCTGGGCTCTGATACCAATTGTTACGTAATCTCGGGTCCGCTAACACCAGCGTTTCCGACCCACCTGCGTCACCAGGCCCAACCGGAGAGCAACACCGACTTATGACAGGCCTTGGGCCCTCTCCCCCCAAAAGACTAGCCTGTTAGGAGGGGACACCCCCGCCCTTATAAGTCGTGTTATGTCTCCCCCCACAGCCGATGTGGGACTAAACCCAACAGGCGCGACGGGCGCCGAACCGTACCGTCGCCGCCGCGGCGACGCTGGGAGACAGCCGGATGAAGTCGACGCGCTGGCCGGGGAGCAGCATGCGCTGCGCGCTCCAAACGCCACAGGCTCTTCCCGCTGCCATGCGCATTGCCATCAGCCTACTACGGCGGCAATGGCCAACAAGACAAGAGCGCGCGCGGAGCTCAACGCAAGGTGCTGCTATGGCGGGGGCGGGAACGTGCTGGCTTATATACTGGCCAAGTCGCCATAGGGTGGCGTAGACCGGCGTAGCGGAGAGGGCTAGCTTTGCCTTAGGAGGAACGAAGAGGGCAGAGCGTGGCGGAAATTCGCCGTGGCAGCCTAGCCCAATTTGGCCGTAGGGCGACGGGAAAACGTGAGCGGCGAATGAATGGTCTTGCGCCATCGCGTCGGCATCTCCAAGTGGGTTAGTTTGGCAGGGCGGTTCGGCCGTGGCGTGTCCGCGTGCGCGAGCGCGTCCGTTGTCCTGTACGCCGCGGGCGGCCCTGTTCGCGCGCCTGAGCACCCAGGACCCGGTGTCGTGTAGCCCGGTTTGTCAATTTAGCAACGGATCCAGCCATGCTGGTGATGTATAGAATGTTGGATCCGGCCACGACGAAGACGACAAAGATGCTCCAGGACAAGATCCTCCCTAGGCATACTCAATCTCCGCCTTCGCACCGATGTATTTTTGTAGGGGGTAGTTGTCGTATGCTTATGGTTTTTTTGTAGGAGTAGTTGCTCTATGCTTATGGATTTTATTTGTACGTGAAGATGGTGTATGGTTATGGATTTTCTTTGTAGGGTTAGCCATTTTATGCTTATGGATTTTGTTCGCATTGTTAGTTGATATATGCTTATAACTTTTGTAGTTGGTGTTGCATGAATCTATAAACCGATGTTGTAAGTTGTAACCTCTACACAAACCTAAGGCGTGACTAGCTCTGGCTTGTGTGTGTGTTGAAGGACAGCTTAAATTCTTTTACTCATGCTAGCCAAGGCAGTTATGCCTTTGTTGTAGAAAATTAAGCTTCATTATGTTACCAAAGGTATGTATGTTCTATGCACCTCCAGATTTATTACTGACCCAGTTCAAAACTGGATAACATGTATTTTTTTGACGCAGATATCTATTAACTATGGTCATGAATTTGAGGTTTCGTTAGGCAGATTTTGTCGGATCACAACAATCGACGAAACCAACATAGTTTCTCGGGTTTGCCTCACCCACATGCTTCTTTCAGAAGTCGAAGTTGATTTGTAGGACATAGGAATTTTTATTTCTTTTCCTCAAGCAGTTGGGAGAGCTCTACTTGGAAAATGATGATCATGATCGAGAGAAACTCTGAGAGTGTTGTCTGTCCTGATCACATCGTTGACTATGTCGGGCACGATCTTCTCGACAAAATATATCGAATACATAAATATAATATTTATGATCTTAATATTTGTGTATAGCACAGGGTGTATTATCTTTTATTGTTTGCACTGCACAAAATAACTACTCGATTGGAGTACTTACAAATTACTTCGTTACCACACTAGTTATTGTATTTTAAGGGGAACTAATATCATTGATAATTACTTATGCATAACAAAGTTTGCTTGCATTTTACTTTAAATAAGCTAACCGTGTTTTCCAGATGTAGATAAATTTTAGTTGTACTGCACAAAATGAACTGGCGGTTAGTCACCAATATGTTTTGCTGGCATTGTCTCTACATAAGATCGTTAATGGGTATGAAATAATCGCTCCATCTATTGGCCGCATATGTCCACACCCCAACCATTGCATTTGCAGTGGATTGAACTTAGCTGTGATATTCTTAACTACATGCATCTTGGCAGCATTCCGAGTAAGTCCTCAGCCTAATCAATGAATATATTAATTCTTGACATTTTTTGTTCTATGCAGAGTTATATTTCCGGTTACAATGCACAAGAGAAGATGACAGCAGCACTACAAATTTACCTATTGGGTTAAGCACCGACGGGTTTCATCGGGATTTGTTCCATTGGTAATTGTATTGAAAAACTGGATATAGACTGGTGAGAAAATTATTCTTGCCAGCGCCTTTCTATAGTGTACCCTCTAGTTGGGTAAGAGGCGCGACCTGTAGACTACTCGAAATGATGAGTAGTTTAGGAATCTTATGAGGATGGTTTAGGAATCTTTGGATTTAGATCTTTTCAATACATGGGTCAACATATTTGAAAGCATTATGCAACGCAATAGACTTATATGATGAATGATAATGTTTATGCCCCTTCGGACGTACATGTGGTCTTTCTGGCATTTGAACTGCAATAGAAATCATTCCACCATTTGAATTGCGATGGAACTTTCTAGTAAAAGAAAGTTAATACACTACAAGCATTTGTATGCAGAAAGCAACTTCAAATGAAAGAGTACTTTACGCGGTTATATATTGTAAGCCTCTTGCGGTGTGACAATAGTTTAAGGCAGGTCTACATGTGAAACCACTTGCGGCATTAAGAAATTGGAGGCAGTTTCATAATTAAACCGCCTCCGCCGTGTCGAGTGTTGCTGACCCATGTATGAGAACCACTCCAAAGCCCTATTATGTACTAGTGCTAGCTTTTTTAGTGTCAATGTAACTCTATATATGAGCAATAAAATATCACCTATCTCCTACATAAATTTAGAAGATGTGCTCGCTACCGCACCGTCTCGCCATGGAGGAGGTGCAATCATGGGAGGATGATATTTGTCCCAGTATGTTGATAGAAATTATAGGAAAGACTGAGAACCAACTAGTGGTTGGATGATTAGGAGGGTTGTGGTATCCCGAATTAAACCTTGAGTTTGATGCTTTGTTGTCTCGTTAAAATAGATTAAATTATAGGGAAGTTCTCTAGGATGATTCTTCGATACGTTGAAATACAACCTATAAAAATAGTAATTAACTCCGGCTTATGGATTTGTGTACTCTACGGGAAAATAGGGTTAGCGCGCGGATTGTTCCATGGAGTACAAATCCAAATGAACTATATATGGATGTTTACTACTCTTTTTTCCCTCTAGTGAATTCATAGTCTGCTAATAATTATTAGGTTAG
This sequence comes from Thinopyrum elongatum, assembly GCA_011799875.1. Taxonomy (NCBI): domain Eukaryota; kingdom Viridiplantae; phylum Streptophyta; class Magnoliopsida; order Poales; family Poaceae; genus Thinopyrum; species Thinopyrum elongatum. Next base: position 457,358,703 of record CM022297.1, read on the forward strand.
GATAGTAATTAATATTGATTTCATAATTATCTAGTCGGCGTGTCATGTATTCATGTGTCTTTGTCTGTAAATACATTATAGACAAGTGTATTACTAAAAAAGCAATACAAATTACAAAATGGCACGAAACATACTTACAATTTAGTACATTTTTTGCTTGAAAAATTTGTGGCATGTCAAAATGGTGCATCAGGGTTACATTTCCTCTAACTCCATCCCTGGTTGGGATTTAGGTCCATATAACATTTAATTCCTAAAAATCTCAAAGGACCATGTGTGGTATCATGACATGGGTGAGAGTTTAGTATCACATGAGAAGGGGAGGAGAGTTGGGACCAACTCACAAGAGATTCTCTTCCACATCCCATTGAAGCATGAGAAGAGGAGTGATACACGTATGTTCCTCCTCTGCCACACGCCACGTCATGCCTCACGTGCGCATCATGTTTCATGAGCGAGCCAAGCCGCAACTCAAACATATGTGATACATGCACTTTAGTTTTGCCTGTTCAAAATGAGAAACTAGTTGTTAATTAGTTACAGTCATTAACAGACGCATTACTTTCAGCCTTATCAGGCACAAGAAGGTCGTTGATGATGTTGGGTGGCAGTTTTTGTCCCTCCTGACTTGAGGTGTGATTTGTCTGTCCCTTTTTTACTGGGTTATGTGCTTGCCATACTTAGTATGTGTGTAAATATGCATGTTCTATGTTTAATACATACTCTCATTGTTAGCTTACAATTTGAGATTAATATTGTTAGCACCATCATCATGATTTACTTATGGATTAAATTAATAAGAAATTACTAATATATCGAACAAAGGCTTGTCTACAATCTTACCCCAAAATGCCATGAATTGGATTAGAGCAGGGAGCGATAGGTGACCTCACACGTCAAGAAGCCATGCATGATGTCCCACACACCTCGGACACTACCCGATAAGGAAGGCTTTGCGTCTTGACAAGCACCACAAGATCTGGAGCAAGCCGCTGAATGCTGAGGTTGTCTATACAGTGATGCTGGCAGAATATAACTGAATGACCATCATGGACCTGGATTGTGGAAGATGATGCCCAATAATATAGCTTTTGTGCAAAAAATATGTACTCTTGGACTAATACTTGGTAACTTCAATTTTGAGTTGTAAATGTACACCCTAGATTTTGTAACGGTGGGTGCAATTAACTCTCACACTGTCATTTTCACTTTCCAGTTAATCACTCTTGTTCTTGCATGCCTTACTTTGTGGAGTAAAAAGAGATCCTTTTAATGGAGCGATTTGTGAGTAGAAAGTGGTTTGAGAATCACAAAATGAAGTTCAACAACACAAGTTTTTAACTTATATTGTAGCTTGTGTTCTTTGGTGATTTCCCCATAGGACGAACATGGTCATATTTTGTTTATGAAACTTACAAAGCCAAGTTTCTACCTAATGCCCATATGTAAGAATTTTTTCCACAAAGTCTTGAAACTTCAAAGTCTGATTTTTTCAACAGTTTAAAATATGGCTTGGAAAACACTTGTGTCCCAACTACATAGTAAAATTTGTCAGTTTACTCCATACATTCAACGATGCAAAGTTACAAGTAGCAAGAATGAGTAGAAATGTACAATTGCAGCGAGCAAGCAATCATTATGAGAATGCAAGAATGAACTAAAACATACACCTACTAATGGTTTTGAAAGCTTTAATATGTTGATCAGAGCGGATATTCAAAACAAAAATAAACAAAGTATTTGTGTCTCACATCCATTGTTGTTTATGTGCTAGTTTTTAAAGAAAGATTTGTGGCACTTTCGGCCATCCTAGTTCATTGTCGAAACCAAAACAGTTTGGTGCATGAGGTCCCGAAACCCATGATCCATCAAATTAAAAAACTGACAACCAAGTTAATCATCCCATACGTATTAATTTTGACCAATACACTTTATGGAATTTCTTGTACAAATTGCCAGCCTAGCTTACACGCAAATTTTCGAGCACACGATAGTATATAGCATGGCAATCACTTTATGCAGCAGCATGTGCCACCATTGTGCTTATCACAATAGCTTTTGTACAAGTCATAGCCAAGCTTTGTGCATAGTTTGTGGCAGTCATCCCAGGCATACTGCCATGGGTCCATGCATTCTTCATAAGGGAAACACAATTTTCCGGAGTCACCCCTCGTACCTGCATACATCAAAAAGCACCATACGGAGTGAGTACAAGACACACGAAACTTGAATACCCAAAAAAGTGTGTACAAAACTGAACTACCTATGTCCCTCGCTGCCACATGACAAGACAACAAAGAGATTGACATCATCAGAAGAGCTACAAAGCAGATAACATGAGTAATGTTCTTCGTCAGTAGTGTCATGAGGACTGGTTTGTTTGTTGCTGTTTTGACCTATTGTTGTCCCTCTGGCTGATATCTGTGAGGTAGCATTTCATGTGCCGGTCTTTATATAGAGGGAAAACGACTTATCCATTCTATCATGCATTACTGCCTTCTTCCTGGTTTGTGGGTACTTTAGCTCGAGTATTAACTAGTATCCTTACACAACAAAGGGATCATATACCAAGCGTAGATAGCTATAAGGTTGGTCAAACATTGAAAATTTTGACTTTAAAAAATTAATACACTTTATATTCTGGAACAGAAGGAGTGATATCTTTGTCATATTGATGTCTGGAGTATTAACATGATCCCGTTAAATGCAGAGGGGTAGAGGATTTTTGGTGTGTGGTGATTTACAAATAGCATTCTTTTCTTTGTGTTATTTTGAGAGTGAAATGCGCCAATAGTCCATTAACTCAAACTCGTTTATGTGATCAATTGAGGCCAAAACCGATTCGGCGAGGGTGTGACTCCCCCGTTTAAAATCGTGCACTAACCATACACGCATCATGCACGATCAGGAACGGTGACTCACGTCAATATCACAACACAACTCTACTAAAGGGTAACAAAGCAATGGTGAGTACTCATCCGAAGTACTCGCAAGACTTACATCGGATCTATACTAGATATGCATCGGTATCAAAGGAAAGGGGTAGTGTCTGTGGACTATACTGCAAAAATGCCAGAATAAAGGGGGAGAAGCTCATCCTATCGAAGACTACATCTTTCAACAGTAGAAGAGAGGAGCGTGTATAGTATCATCTGGTACATACATATAGTTGTAACCTGCCCGGAGATCCTTTCTTCGTCTCCCTGAGAGAAAGTGATCACCAGGTGTATCTGTCGATTATCTGGGTGTGTTTTAACAAGTATCCGGTTTTAGTTGTAAGAGGTCGGGATACAACTCCAAGTCGTCCTGTTACCGTGGACACGACTATTCGAATAGATTACTTCCCTGCAGGGGTGCACCACATTTCCCGATACGCTCGATTACCTCTGGCCGGAAACACTTTTCTGGGTAATGCCCGGCCTCGGGCAATCGGCACGCTGTAGTCCAACCTAGGCTTCCCAGAGAGGTCAACACGCCAGTCTAAATCCTAAGCGCGAAGGGGTCATGTACCCATCAACCTAAGCGCTCATGCACGTTGCAAGACTGGCCAGGGACCAAAGCCCACCTCTGTATACACAAGCAGGCGGTTACTGCTCACCCCAACAAACCAGTCCGCCTCTCTGAACTGTAACATCTGGGTAGCTTTCGGAAGAATCATATGACGCCGAGGGCCCCATAAACCGTTATCCCATGTAGCGGTTAGTGCGTATATGCCAGTGGCAGTCTCATATCAAATACATCAAACTCGTTAAGCATGTTATTATAAAATAACCACGGACAACGACCAGGGCCCAGGCCCACCTCTCTCCTAGGTGGTCTCTACCTGCCCTGTCGTTCCGCCACAAAGAATCACTCGAGACTGTGGGGAACCTAGGCCCATCACTATCTGGATGGAACCACCTATCCCTTCAGCCCCTAGTCCGAACATTAACATGACATAATATAAAGCAGTAAGCATCTTCATCTTCGTCGGCATCTTGTTGAGTCCATCTCGCTCCATGTCATAGGTTTGTGTTGTGATATTAACGTGAGTCACCGTTCGTGATCGTGCATGATGCGTGTATGATTAATGCACAATTATAAACGGGGAGTCACAGCGGGAAAATTTGTCCACGTGGTTGCCATGTTGGTGTACCTTCGATTGCTTGTGCTTGGGTTAATGTATGGAGTGTGTTATCTGCAAACTAGCCACCGTCAGAATGTAGCTAATGGTGCGTTTATTGGCCGCCGTGAGACTTGCATGCCACAAACCCTCTCCCAGTCTGAAGGATATGTTTTCTGTTGGGGTGGTATATCTGGTTTCAGCATAGACAAGCAGTGCTCGGAGAGACAGCTCAACCTTCAGAAAGATTGCATTAGCCATCGAAATCCTCATGTAAATAAATAATCATGCACAATAGCTTCTTTTTTCCATGAACTTGTTCGATGGATCATGGATGAAAATATAATTTATTCACTATCTTTTACGAAAAAGGCTCACGACCCTTCTTTAATTATTCAGTCTTACAATCAAGGGTACAAGGCTCACAACCCTTCTTTAATTATTCAGTCTTACAAACAAGTGTACATCGTTTTGATGGCGTTAATTCACTTGTAGCAGCAGCACATGGCGTTCGGGGCTCCATTGTCCGGTGCACATTTGCATTTCTCGAAGACATAACTGTTATCTCTATAGTAAATCTGGCACTAGCTAGGGATTCCGTTCACTGGGTCCTCTAGTTATCCCAAACCACACAAAATTTTTGTCCAACCCAAGCATATGTAACCCAAATTTTTGGGCCTCCAATACATCATTCACACCCAAAATGTAAATGTACTACACGCAATCACTTGATCGAAAGTGGTAGCTATCACAAGAGCTACCAAGCACATGAACTTTGTGTTATTCTTGAGAAGAGCAATGGGGAAGGAGTTGGTGTTCTTTTTCTGCTATTATTATTTTTCGGGTCAATACCTCTAGAGTTGTGTTTCTCATGCAGTTGTTTATATAGAGGAATGGACACGTTTAGAAGGATTAGTTCTCACCATTTTGATCTTTTTCTTTGGGAAAAGCATCAGATCCATTATAAAAGTCCACTGGAAGTATAAAGCATTTCAAACATAATAAAAATTACATCAAGATTCCGACACCACCGAACGACCACTACTACCACCAGAACGAGTCACCAACGCGCCGCTGACGCCGCTCCTCTACTAGAGCCACCTTTACCTTGTTGATGACATCCGAGAAGTCTTCATGCACGTGCCTCTAAGGACCAACGCCTTGGAGCCGCAGTCGTCGTCGTCGTTGAACCCTTGCATAGACCTAAAACACATGACACCAAATCTCGCCATATGACGAGAAACTCTAACCTCATCGTCCCAAGGAGACGATAAAAATCTATGCCGGAGCTCTGTCGACTATGTCCAGTCAGACAAACTCGAGGAGGATCGGAGCCAGGAAGACAAACTCGAAGAAGAAACACCACCATCCGCCCAAGCCCCTCACCTGCGAGGACTCAAAAACCCTAACATAAACTACTAACCAGAGCGAGGGTCTTTCCTCCATTAGTTATCTTCTTGGAATTTACATTGGCAAACTTTTGATAGTTGTACATTCGTCAGTTGGTATTAACTAGCATCCTTTACTTACAAACTTTCATATAATAAATGTGTTGCTGATATATTTCCATTAATTCACACCCGAGATTTAACTTTTTAAGTTTATTAGTACTTCCAATTTTTAGCTGCGCCATTGTTGGTTCATATGACCTGAAAAACTGATCGACCAGCCAAGTTGGTCATTCCAAGCAACTACCAGTAAATTTTATTGAAATTACTTGCAACGATTTTATATAACATGATAGTGTATAGCACGACTACCACTTTAGGGAGGGAGGAAGACAGCAACACGTGCCACCATTCTCCTTCTTGCAATAGCCTTTGTACCAGTCATAGCCAAGTTTTCTGCACTCTTTGTTGCAGGCATCAAAGGCATACTGATATGAGTCCACACACACTGATAAAGTGAAACATAGCGCTTTCCAAATGCAGCCTTGGTACCTACAGAGTGAAGGAAGCACCACAACATCCAAATTAGTACATATGGAATACAAGACCCACAATCGTTTGGGCATGTTGTATATCAAGAAGCTCGCCCAAGAAACGTATTTGGAAATGACCTATGTCCCCCCTGCTGCCGCAGGAAGACACAAAAGGGTGGTACACGTCAACAGAAGAGCAACAGAGCACACAATGTGTGTCTTGTTCTTGATAAGTGCCATGATCAAGACTGGCTTGCTATTAGTACTTTTCTCTTGATGTTGTCCTTCTGAAGGTACCCTTTATCCTTTTCTGCATTAATGGTTTCTTCCTAGTTTTGGTTTACTTTAATTAGTATATTAACTTTTTAGGGGATAATTAGTGTATTAACTGGTATCCTTACATAACAAAAAAGATCATGTGGTACCAAAGTTTCATTTTAGAGGTTGTTTACATGCCCGAAAACTTGCATATGTAAATTTCTGTAAAATAATATGACCATTTGAATGATCCTGGGTACTGGTGTAACCACTTCCTAAAATTTAGAGAGAAAAATATGTGTTTGAAACTTTTTGAAAAAATCCAAAAAAAAAATCAAGCACATGCATCTATGTTGAGTTGAAACTTACCCTTGTAAAATTTCGTCAAATGATGACTTGACTCTAGACGGGCAGGCGTCTCAACTAATGCACATGTCCTTAAGCTAACAAATCCAATGGTTATAACAACTTTGATGGTGTGAAATCACTCATGCGCGACAGAATAGTACGGCCTTGATGACGGTAAGTTTCAGAATGCTCTTCCACTTTTGGTGAGTGCCTCCGTATGTGATTGTTGTCCATTGGGATTCGAGAAAACGAACGCCAATAATACACCCTCAGAACAATGATAACCAACGCGTGCACGAGACGAGGCAAGCACATGTCCATCGGTATTGTACACAACCATGCAGATGCAGTACAATAGTACTACACTAGCGCCGAAAAAAAAGCGTGGCGTCACGCCGCGCCCGTAAGAGAGCCCGTCTGAATTTTTATTATTCATTTGGTTAAAGAAAAGGAATAGGAAGTGAAGTGAAGAGGTTGGTTGAGTGACTTTTTTTACGACGAATAGTTTGATGTAGGTCCTTGGGTAGTTTCTTCCATTGAACATGTAGTACATCCTTTCAGCAATTAATCTATTATTAGTATATTTCTATAAAAAAAGTAAGAAATGGTTTATTTTGCGTAAACTATTAAGAGGGCGTATTCAATAGTTGACTTTGAAGATAATGTTTAGGTGCTTCACACTTTGAATTATCGAGTGGCAATGATACCTTATATGCTATATTTTCATCTATATTTGGTTATATTCTATGGAATGTTTGGACAAAATTATAGTAACTCTTTGTTCCTATCTATATTTTGGATCAACTTCGCTATCTTATGTTTTGACCCTCCGTTCTCTTACAAAGTCATGAAAATGAACCTCGTTTAGTAGGAAACTTTTTTTGTTATAGACATTTAATTCTTACTCATAAGGAACTCGTGATCGAATAAATGAGAATTTAGGTGGTAAGTCTTCTCACCAATTTTGTTATAATAAGATTATTGTCTTGTCAACTTTGAAGTAAAATATAATTAAATAGTTTATGTCAGAAGAAGATATACAATACACCATTTTGATCGGATCAATTGTCTGGAAACAGAATATATACAAAATCAAATTTTGCTTTGTCTTTATCCATAGAATATGCTCACTAAGGGAGATAAAATTTACATTGGATAGGTAAAATATTACTCTTCTCTCGATTGTACGTAGGAAAGAAATACATAATACAAAATAATTTTTTATTGACTCTTTAGAATTTTTAATAGGGCATCCCATTAAATGGTATCAAAATCCAATCTCTATGTTGTGGTGCTGCAATTACAAAATAGATAAAGGACAAATCAACAAGAATTTTTTAACAAAGCAAGATGACGTATCATGCATGTTAAAATGATTTTTTGGGGAAAAAAGATAGAAACGTTGTGGGATTTATTGCAGATTTACCCTCCAGAGAAACGAAACACATTAGGAATCGAGAGAGAGGTAGGGCAGGGGAGAGAAGGGGAGTCGAAAAGAATTATTTTAGTAGAAGAAAGCGGTCGATGATGTCTCGCAAAGAGTGGCTAGTGAGTGAGATAAGCGGTGAGTGGTAGGACTCGGATTGAGAAATTTCCGAGGTAAACTGACATACAGCAAGTGTAATCACCCTACATAAGTTTTCGACTGTAACACCCCCTGTATTAAGCTACAGAGATCACCCTTTTGATGAGGCCATGTCATCATGATTAATAGTGCATAATCATCATTAGCATCATATTGCATTTCAACTCCTAAGTCAAATTCAAATTTAAATGAAAGTGGAATATAAAAGTTGTCCAACGTAGAAACTAAAATGTCAGATAAATAACAAATATTCCAGAGGCTATTCTAAAATTGAAACCAACATCATTGGAATTGGATAAGTGACTCGAACAACCTCAAACAGTGGATAAAGATAATATTTAATAACCATTTATTAAATCTGAAATAAATATGGAATTATGTTTTGTCCAAACTAATTTTAGGTGTTAAGGAATAATGCACTGGTATTTATGAAATAGGTCACACTTTTTACAAAAACCATTTGGGGCCTAAACATTTAACAGTAGAGAAAAGAGAATAAAGAAAAGGGAAAAGAAACAGAAAAACAAAAGAAAAGAAAAGGCCCCCCTGGCCAACTGGGCCAGGCGGCCCAGCTGGCCGACCCACCTGGCCCAACTGGCCGGCCCAGCCCCATCCCCTGCCTTATCCCCATGGGGGGGGGGAACCCTAACCAGCCACCCCCCCCACTTCCCCCCTCTCCCGATATATCCCCCCCTCTCCCCCGATTGGATCGGGATCGAGAGGTGGAGGTCGCCGCGACGCCCCGACCCTGCCGCCCGACGCCGCCCCGTTGCCATTGCCGTTGGACGCCGTCGCCGGAGCGCTCCCCCGCCGGCCTGCTTCTCCTCTCCGCCGTCGTCCCCGTCTTCCTCCTCGCGCTCCACTGCCCCGTCCCTTCGCTCCCTCGGTGAGGCCCCCGGTCCTCCTCTCTCGCTCGCCTGCCGCGCTCCCGCCGCGCCCACCGTTGCTCCGCTCCGGCCGTGACCACGCCTCGCGCGCTCCGGCCCCGCGCTCACCGCGGTCGGGCCGTGCCCTGGCCATGCGCCGCGCCGTCCGGCCGTGCCCGTCGCCCAGCGGTCACCGCGCCCAGCGCCTCGCCCCGCTGAGGCCTCTCTGCCTCGCCGGCCCATACTCACTCTACCATCACTACCCCCCGCGCGCTGCCTCGCCTCACCCTCGCCTACCTCTGCCGCAAGTCCCACCTCCCCCTCTACGCCGCCTCCGGCCACCTCCTCCCTCCCCCCCCCCCCCCCCCGCGGCTCCAGCCGCGCGTGGCCGCCGGCCGCACCCCTCGCGGCCATCTCCCCCACCGCGATCGCCCTGGCGCGCCCCATCGCCCGTGCCCGTTCGAGCGGTTCGCCCGCCCGTTACCCGTACCCAGCGCCCGTTAAGTCCCCCTGGCCCATTGACATGTGGGGCCCAGCCCCAGAACGTTTTAAATAAAAATAAAAATAAAAATAATAAAAATAATTAATTAATTAGTTAATTAATCCTGATTAGGTTAATTTAATTAACTAATTAGTGTTAATTAAACAGTAATATAATTAGTTAACCCTAATTAATTTAACAGTCTATGACAGGTGGGACCCACCCTGTCAGGGCGCCTGCTGACGTCAGCATGATGTCATGCTGACGTCATCAATTACTGTTTCGGATAATGTTGAATTAAATAATTAATTAAAATTTCAGAAATTAATAAAAACTTTAGAAAATCATATCTTTTAAACCGTAACTCCGATGAAAATATTTTATACATGAAACTTGCTCAGAACGACGATACGAACCCGGATACGCCCTCGGTATCTCCGTCAGACGCCCGCAGCTATGAGAACGTTGAACAATTAGACCGAATTCGATAAATGAATAGTGTCCAACTTTAATTAAATAAATCCGAATAAATTCCTAAATTAACTAAATCGCTTAGTTAGGCTGTATATCACCCCGGCATATCGTTTAGACATGTCATGCATCCCTTTTGCATTATTGCCGTGTGTTTACTGTTTCTTCCCCCTCTTCTCTTCGGTAGACTACGAGACCGACGCAGCTGCTGGTGCCTCGACCGACTACGTTGTTGACGACCCCTACTTGCCAGGGCAACCAGGCAAGCCCCCCCCCCCTTGATCACCAGATATCGCCTATTCTCCTCTATACTGCTTGCATTAGAGTAGTGTAGCATGATACTGCTTTCGGTTAATCCTATTCTGCTGCATAGCCTGTCATTGTTGCTACTGTTGATGATACCTTACCTGCAATCCTAAATGCCTAGTGTAGGATGCTAGTTTATCATCATTGGCCCTGCATTCTTGTCAGTCTGCCTTGCTATACTATCGGGCCGTGATCACTCGGGAGGTGATCACGGGTTATACTATACATATATACATACTATACAAATGGTGACTAAAGTCGGGTCGGCTCGAAGAGTACCCGCGAGTGATTCACGGATTGGGGGCTGAAAGGACCTTTGTCCCCACGGCCCTTTGTGTGGATCTTTGTGGCGGAGCGACAGGGCAGGTTGAGACCACCTAGGAGACAGGTGGGCCAGGCCCTGGTCGGCGTTCGCGTTTACTTCATAATAACCCGCTTAACGAGATTGGATATTTGATCTGAGTCTGGCCACTGGCCTATACGCACTAACCAACTACGCGGGAGTAGTTATGGGTATCCCGGCGTCGTGGTATCAGCTGAAGCCTTCTTGACGTCAGCGACTGAGCGGCGCGCGCCGTGTTGGACCGCGCTAACGTAACCGCCGTGATCGTGTGGGTTGCTAGGTCTGCTCGCGGCCGCGTACGCAACGTGCAGGAGCGCACTGGGCGATGGGCCCAGACCCCAGAGTGCCTAGGATTAGTCCGGCGTGCTGACCTCTCTGTTGAGCCTAGGTGGGGCTGCGACGTGTGGATCTTCCGAGGCCGGGCATGACCCAGGAAAGTGTGTCCGGCCAAAGGGGATCGAGCGTGTTGGGGAATATGTGGTGCACCCCTGCAGGGAAGTTTATCTATTCGAATAGCCGCGTCCCTCGGTAAAAGGACGACCCGGAGTTGTATTCCGACCTCATGACAACTAGAAATGGATACTTAATAAAACACACCCTTACAAGTGACAGATATAACCCGGTGGTCGCTCTCTCGCATGGTGGCGACGAGAGGATCGACGGGTAGGATTATGCTTTACGTTGTTGTTTGGTTAACTTCCAACTAATCTCTTCTATTGCTTCAAGACGAAGGCTGCCAGAAGCGTAGTCTTCGACAGGACTAGCTATCCCCCTCTTGTTCTGGCATTCTGCAGTTCAGTCCACCGATATTGCCTCTTTACACATATACCATGCATATGTAGTTTAGATCCTTGCTTGCGAGTACTTTGGATGAGTACTCACGGTTGCTTTCCCCCTCCTTTCCCCCTTTCCCTTCTTGCTGGTTGTCGCAACCAGATGTTGGAGCCCAGGAGCCAGACGCCACCTTCGACGACTACTACCACCAGGACGGAGCCTACTACTACGTCCAGGACGCCGACGACCAGGAGTAGATAGGAGGATCCCAGGCAGGAGGCCCTGCGCCTGTTCGATCTGTTGTATCCCTGTTTGTGCTAGCCATCTTATGGCACCTTGTTTAACCTATGTCTGTACTCAGATATTGTTGCTTCCGCTGACTCGTCTATGATCGAGCATTTGTATTCGAGCCCTCGTGGCCCCTGGCTTGTATTATGATGCTTGTATGACTTATTTATGTTTTAGAGTTGTGTTGTGATATCTTCCCGTGAGTCCCTGATCTTGATCGTACATGTTTGCGTGCATGATTAGTGTACGATCGAGCCGGGGGCGCCACAAGTTGGTATCAGAGCCGACTGCCTGTAGGAATCCCCCTTTCCAATTCCTTGGCCGAAGTTGAGTCTAGACAAAGAAAACCGTTTTACTAACTTGGCTGTGTGGCTTACGGGCCCACATTGCCAACTGGGTGGTATTAGGATCTTTTATTCCTCGTCTATACTCTGGGACTCTGATCTCTCTTCTACTCGGGTTAAATGAAGTTTACTAATGCCGACACTTAGGATCTCGTAAATTCTGTCTACCCGGAGAGCTGGATATCTGTGCGATTTCCCTGTCGATGATCTGATTAGTCTGATAATCATTTTCCTTTCCATTGTTTTGTTTAACCTTTCTCTCCGAGTTGTGTTAAACCTCTTATTGTTGTTTGACAAACCTGAATTTCCTCTGTTTCAGATGGACCGTTTGTTTCCACCGCGTCCTACGACACAGCTTGTGCTTCGCACTTGGGCTCGTATTACCCCTGGGTTTCCAGCTGTCCTGATCGCTCTCATGACCAGACTTGGCTACCGTTGGTACCCTGAGTACTTGGTTTATGAGGTTTACCGCGAGTTCAACCAGGAACAGTACTATGCTGAAGTTCGGATTTATGATCAGCAGAACAACTCAGACACCGAGCTACACCTTTTTCACGGATTAGGCGTGACGATTGAGATGGCAGTCCATGATGCCGCCTACTCCGCTGTCGCACGTCTACGAGGGGAGCACAATGCTATCTTGGATGACTCCGAGTTCCGATACATTCCGTATGCCCCTGCTGGAGATGCTACCGGATACTACACGGCTATCTGTGCCCCGTACGAGCCTCGTCGCTACGACCCGCGCGTTCTGATTCAGTGCACTCAGGCTCTGGATCGCACTGTTCGGGCTCTTGCCGTCGAGTTGGTTGCCACTCGAGCACGTCTCTACGATGCTATGACACAGTTGCTGCCCGCTGTCCGTGCAGGGATACATCCGGAGCACATCCTTTATCCGCGCAGGACTCAGATGTATGCTGGTATTGACTGGCCTACTGTTGGAGGTCACACACCGACACGTGGACCTCTTCTTACAGCTCGAGACCGGGTTCTGCATCAGAGTGCACATGGAGCACAGGATCTTTCCGCGACGAACATTCGTCGTCCGCACTCGCAGCTACCCCGATACAGTGGTTCTCTCCGACGTTGATGTAGCCTTTGCTATCTCTCGTTGTGTACTTCCTTACCGCGTGCCTGCGCGCCGCCTAGTATGTCTAGCTTTTGATTTGCGCCGTTATGCTGTCCGCTTGTACCCGACGTTGTGTATGGATCTGTATGTCTTAATCGACTACTGTTATGTATCTATAACACTGCTTGGAGTATTGTCGTGTTACATCATGCTTGTCACTAAGCACTCACGCTTGCTTTTACTAAACTACCCCCTGTTGTAAATTAGCAGGATGGTTAGACCCGCTGGTCGTGGTCGTGGCCGTGGTGCCAACGATCCACCACCGCCGAACTATATGGCTGGAATGATGCAGCAATTTGAACTGCAACGTCAGTTCATGCAAGGGATCATGGATCAGTTTCCTCGTCCCAATATGAACCAGTATCCAGGCCCAGGGACCCTGCAGGACTTTATGCGCCTCAACCCAACCGTCTACCGCGGCTCAACTCAGCCCCTGGATGCGGATGACTGGCTTCGCGACATTACCTATGAGTTGGAATCTGGTGGCGTTGCCCCTGCAAACTATGTCACCTTCGCCTCCTTCTTTCTCAAGGGCCCCGCTGCTCAATGGTGGGACAGCCACAGGCGCACTCAACCAGCTGGCACAGTCATCACTTGGCCGGATTTCCAAGCTGCCTTCCGTGCCCGTTTCATTCCCCAGGGAATCATGGACCGGAAGAAGCAAGAGTTCCGCAACCTCACCCAGGGCAACAAGACAGTGGAAGCTTATCAGCGGGAGTTTCTGGAATTATCTCGCTATGCTGAAGAAGACATTCCCACTGATGCTCGCCGTCAGGAAAGGTTTCGCGAAGGACTTCAAGCTGACATCAAGCTAGCGCTCCTTGTGCATGAATTTGATAATTTCTCCATCTTGGTGAACAAGGCTATCCAGGTCGAGACTGGTCTGCAGACACACCAGGGATCTCTTAGGCGCAACCGTGACACTGGTTCATCTTCGAGCCAGCCTGCACAGAAGCGTCGGATCTGGATTCCAAACAGCGTGTACCGTCCAGCTGCACCTGCTCCAAGACGGTCCTATACTGCACCACGCCTGCCTCCACCACCTAGGCAGCCAGGACTTCCAGCTCCACCACCCCGAGCTCCTGCTCCTAATCCCAATGATAGTCTGTGCTACAAGTGTGGGCAGCCAGGTCATTTTTCCAGGAACTGCATTCAGAACCAGAACCAACTGGCACTTCCTGCAACTGGCCGTAGGAACAATCAGCCTCGCAACAACAATGCCAAGACTTATGGGCGTATTCAGGCCAACCACACCGATTTCAATGAAGCTCAGGACCAGCCTGCCACCGTGATGGGTACTCTCCTTGTTAATTCAGTACCAGCTTCTGTTTTATTTGATTCGGGAGCATCGCATTATTCATGTCCGAAGAATTTGCATACCAACACGACATTAAATGTGAGGTCATGAACACTGCAATAGTAATACACACCCCCGCGGGTCAATGTCAAACCTCCATGGGTAGCAACGACGTCACCGTTGAAATTGAAGGGCTGGAGTTTCACGCCTCCCCTTTCATACTAAAGTCTTGTAGTATCGACCTCATTCTCGGAATGGATTGGTTGAAAGCGCATACTGCTTCTATAGTTTGCGCCACGAAGATCGTCCATCTTCTACACCCTTCTGATGAAATAATAAGCTACCAGGCTCAAATCATCCAAAATGCCGAGGCGAGACTTTATGCCTTGAATGCGTTAAACGCATCACCACTTGAAGGCATCGAGAACATTCCAGTTGTTCGCGAATTCCAAGGTGTTTTCCCAGAAGAACTCCCAGGGATACCCCCTGCCCGAGCTGTCGAATTTGTCATCGACTTGAAACCAGGCACCACTCCTATCGCCAAGCGACCCTACAAGATGCCGCCGCATGAACTCCTTGAACTTAAGGAGGAAATCGACGCTTCACTTCGTAAGGGTTTCATTCGCCCAAGTTCCTCTGCTTGGGGAGCACCTTCTCTCTTTGTCAGGAAGAAGGATGGATCAAACCGATTGGTCCAAGATTACCGTCCTATTAACCAAGCAACCATCCAGAACAAATATCCCCTTCCTCGGATAAACGATCTGTATGATCAACTGGCGGGTTCATCAGTGTTCTCTAAACTCGACTTAAGGTTGGGTTACCACCAGATCCGTGTTCGTGAAGAGGATATCCCAAAGACCGCCTTCGTTACTCGATATGGCTCATACGAGTACACTGTCATGTCATTCGGCTTAACCAATGCTCCCGCCACATTCGCCCGCCTGATGAATTATATATTCATGGAATACCTTGACAAGTTCGTCGTGGTTTACCTGGATGATATCCTAGTATACTCCAAGAACAAAGAGGAACATGCTGAACATCTTCGACTTGTTCTGGAAAAACTTCGAGAGCATCAACTATATGCTAAGTTTTCCAAGTGTGAATTCTGGCTTCCCGAAGTAACATACCTTGGGCATGTCATCTCCAAGGATGGTATTGCCGTCAACCCCGAGCGAGTTCAGGCTATTCTTGATTGGGCTCCTCCAAAGAACGTCAGGCAAGTTCGAAGTTTTCTCGGGCTCGCCAGCTATTGCCGTCGATTTGTCGAGAACTTCTCCAAGATCGCCAAGCCCCTGACTAACCTGCTTCATAAAGGCGTCAAGTTCGATTGGACGGAAAAGTGTCAGGAAAGTTTCCAGACGCTCAAAGACAAGCTGACTTCTGCCCCAGTGCTTGCCCCTCCTGATTCCCAGAGGGATTTTGTCATCTATTGTGATGCATCCCGTCAAGGATTAGGCGGTGTCCTAATGCAAGACCGCAGAGTAATTGCTTATGCTTCGCGTCAATTGCGTCCGCACGAAGAGAATTACCCAGTACATGACCTCGAGCTTGCTGCCGTCATCCATGCACTAAAACAGTGGCGACATTACCTTCTCGGTAATCGTTGCGAGATCTACACCGATCATCAAAGTCTGAAGTATCTGTTCACTCAGCCAGACTTGAACCTCCGTCAACAGAGATGGATGGAGACCGTAGCGGATTTTAACTTGGGTATTTCTTATACCCCTGGCAAGGCTAATGTAATGGCCGATGCCTTGAGCCGCAAGTCTTATTGCAGTCACCTCCAGTTTCACGAAGTTCAACCTTCGCTTATTGAAGAATTCAGGAAGCTGAATCTCCACATTGTTCCTCCTGGAGCACTCGCTCCCCCTCCTGAAGGTTCCTACAAAATGAACCTCCACGTTGTTTCCCAGGGTTCTCTTAATACCCTGGTTGCTAAACCAGATCTCGTGGACAGCATCAAGACGCTGCAGGGTTATGACTCTCAAGCCCACAAGATTAAGCGCTATCTCGCTGAAGGAAGGCCTTCGTTCTTCACTATTGATGATACTGGCACATTGTTCTTTAAAAGTCGTCTAGTGGTCCCCTCTAAAGGTAACCTGGGTATGACTCAGGAGGTCATGCAAGAAGCTCACGACACTCCGTTGTCTATTCATCCCGGCAGTACCAAGATGTACCAAGACATCCGTCAAAGATTCTGGTGGTCAAACATGAAGCAAGACATTGCTCGCTATGTTGCTGAATGTGATGTTTGCCGTCGCGTCAAAGCAGAACATCAAAGGCCCGCCGGAACTCTGCAACCAATTGCTGTTCCTGAATGGAAATGGGACCATGTTGAAATGGACTTTATCACTGGATTTCCCAAATCACAGAAGGTAATGATGCTATTCTTGTCGTCATTGACCGACTTTCCAAAGTTGCACATTTTCTAGCCGTCAAAGAGACGATCACTGCTAGTCAGCTCGCAACTCTCTACATGTCCAGAATTGTTTCACTTCACGGTATTCCACTGGTTATCAGTTCAGACCGTGGCAGCTTATTCACTTCAAGATTCTGGGCAAGTTTCCAAGAAGCTATGGGGACTCATCTGTCCTTCAGCACCGCTTTTCACCCTCAGTCTCAAGGACAAGTTGAACGAGTCAACCAAGTTCTCGAAGACATGCTTCGAGCTTGTGTCATATCCTTCGGAAGGAAATGGGAAGAATCTCTCCCATATGCCGAATTCTCTTACAATAACAGCTATCAAGCCAGTCTGAAGATGGCCCCCTTTGAAGTATTGTACGGACGAAAGTGCCGAACCCCTCTAAATTGGTCAGAAACTGGGGAACGTCCACTCTTCGGTCCGGATATTATCCAACTTGCCGAAGATCAAGTTCGCGTTGTCCGCGGGCATTTGAAGACTGCTCAGTCACGTCAAAAGAGTCAGTATGACCGCAAACACAAAAATATGGTCTATCAACCTGGCGAAAAGGCTTATCTTCGAGTCACACCGATGAAAGGTACACACCGATTCGGGATCAAGGGCAAGCTAGCTCCTCGCTATATTGGTCCTTTCAGTGTTCTTGAAAGGCGTGGTAGAGTGGCATATCAGTTGGAACTTCCACCGAACCTTTCTCAGGTTCACGATGTGTTCCACGTATCACAACTCCGCCGCTGCTTCAAAGACCCTATCCGCGGAGTAGATCACGAATTGCTTGAACTGCAACAAGACCTCTCTTATAAAGAGCATCCGGTCCGCATTCTCGATCAAGCCGAGCGTCGCACACGCCAGAAGGTTATCAAGTTCCTCAAGGTTCAGTGGTCAAACCATTCTGAGGATGAAGCCACTTGGGAACGCGAGGATCGTCTTCGCGATGAATACCCCGCTTTGTTTCTTTCTACCTCCTAAATCTCGGGACGAGATTTCTTGTAGTGGAGGAGATTTGTAACACCCCCTGTATTAAGCTACAGAGATCACCCTTTTGATGAGGCCATGTCATCATGATTAATAGTGCATAATCATCATTAGCATCATATTGCATTTCAACTCCTAAGTCGAATTCAAATTTAAATGAAAGTGGGATATAAAAGTTGTCCAACATAGAAACTAAAATGTCAGATAAATAACAAATATTCCAGAGGCTATTCTAAAATTGAAACCAACATCATTGGAATTGGATAAGTGACTCGAACAACCTCAAACAGTGGATAAAGATAATATTTAATAACCATTTATTAAATCTGAAATAAATATGGAATTATGTTTTGTCCAAACTAATTTTAGGTGTTAAGGAATAATGCACTGGTATTTATGAAATAGGTCACACTTTTTACAAAAACCATTTGGGGCCTAAACATTTAACAGTAGAGAAAAGAGAATAAAGAAAAGGGAAAAGAAACAGAAAAACAAAAGAAAAGAAAAGGCCCCCCTGGCCAACTGGGCCAGGCGGCCCAGCTGGCCGACCCACCTGGCCCAACTGGCCGGCCCAGCCCCATCCCCTGCCTTATCCCCATGGGGGGGGAAACCCTAACCAGCCACCCCCCACTTCCCCCCTCTCCCGATATATCCCCCCCTCTCCCCCGATTGGATCGGGATCGAGAGGTGGAGGTCGCCGCGACGCCCCGACCCTGCCGCCCGACGCCGCCCCGTTGCCATTGCCGTTGGACGCCGTCGCCGGAGCGCTCCCCCGCCGGCCTGCTTCTCCTCTCCGCCGTCGTCCCCGTCTTCCTCCTCGCGCTCCACTGCCCCGTCCCTACGCTCCCTCGGTGAGGCCCCCGGTCCTCCTCTCTCGCTCGCCTGCCGCGCTCCCGCCGCGCCCACCGTTGCTCCGCTCCGGCCGTGACCACGCCTCGCGCGCTCCGGCCCCGCGCTCACCGCGGTCGGGCCGTGCCCTGGCCATGCGCCGCGCCGTCCGGCCGTGCCCGTCGCCCAGCGGTCACCGCGCCCAGCGCCTCGCCCCGCTGAGGCCTCTCTGCCTCGCCGGCCCCTACTCACTACCCCGCGCGCTGCCTGCGCCTCACCCTCGCCTACCTCTGCCGCCAGTCCCACCTCGCCCCTCTACGCCGCCTCCGGCCACCGGTCCTCCCCCCCCCGCGGCTCCAGCCGCGCCGTGGCCGCCGGCCGCGCACCCTCGCGGCCATCTCCCGCGACCGGCGATGGCGCCCTGGCGCGCCCCATCGCCCGTGCCCGTTCGAGCGGGTTCGCCCGCCCGTTACCCGTACCCAGCGCCCGTTAAGTCCCCCTGGCCCATTGACATGTGGGGCCCAGCCCCAGAACGTTTTAATAAAAAGGAAATAAAAATAAAAATAATAAAAATAATTAATTAATTAGTTAATTAATCCTGATTAGGTTAATTTAATTAACTAATTAGTGTTAATTAAACAGTAATATAATTAGTTAACCCTAATTAATTTAACAGTCTATGACAGGTGGGACCCACCCTGTCAGGGCGCCTGCTGACATCAGCATGATGTCATGCTGACATCATCGCAGCACTGTTTCGGATAATGTTGAATTAAATAATTAATTAAAATTTCAGAAATTAATAAAAACTTTAGAAAATCATATCTTTTAAACCGTAACTCCGATGAAAATATTTTATACATGAAACTTGCTCAGAACGACGATACGAACCCGGATACGCCCTCGGTATCTCCGTCAGACGCCCGCAGCTATGAGAACGTTGAACAATTAGACCGATTTCGATAAATGAATAGTGTCCAACCCTAATTAAATAAATCCGAATAAATTCCTAAATTAACTAAATCGCTTAGTTAGGCTGTATATCACCCTGGCCCTGCGTTTAGACATGTCATGCATCCCTGTTGCATTATTGCCGTGTGTTTACTGTTTCTTCCCCCTCTTCTCTTCGGTAGACTACGAGACCGACGCAGCTGCTGGTGCCTCGACCGACTACGTTGTTGACGACCCCTACGTGCCAGAGCAACCAGGCAAGCCCCCCCCTTGATCACCAGATATCGCCTATTCTCCTCTATACTGCTTGCATTAGAGTAGTGTAGCATGATACTGCTTTCGGTTAATCCTATTCTCCTGCATAGCCTGTCACTGTTGCTACATCTGTTGATACCTTACCTGCAATCCTAAATGCCTAGTGTAGGATGCTAGTTTATCATCATTGGCCCTGCATTCTTGTCAGTCTGCCTTGCTATACTATCGGGCCGTGATCACTCGGGAGGTGATCACGGGTTATACTATACATATATACATACTATACAAATGGTGACTAAAGTCGGGTCGGCTCGAAGAGTACCCGCGAGTGATTCACGGATTGGGGGCTGAAAGGACCTTTGTCCCAACGGCCCTTTGAGTGGATCTTTGTGGCGGAGCGACAGGGCAGGTTGAGACCACCTAGGAGACAGGTGGGCCAGGCCCTGGTCGGCGTTCGCGTTTACTTCATAATAACACGTTTAACGAGATTGGATATTTGATCTGAGTCTGGCCACTGGCCTATACGCACTAACCAACTACGCGGGAGTAGTTATGGGTATCCCGGCGTCGTGGTATCAGCTGAAGCCTTCTTGACGTCAGCGACTGAGCGGCGCGTGCCGTGTTGGACCGCGCTAACGTAACCGCCGTGATCGTGTGGGTTGCTAGGTCTGCTCGCGGCCGCGTACGCAACGTGCAGGAGCGCACTGGGCGATGGGCCCAGACCCCAGAGTGCCTAGGATTAGTCCGGCGTGCTGACCTCTCTGTTGAGCCTAGGTGGGGCTGCGACGTGTGGATCTTCCGAGGCCGGGCATGACCCAGGAAAGTGTGTCCGGCCAAAGGGGATCGAGCGTGTTGGGGAATATGTGGTGCACCCCTGCAGGGAAGTTTATCTATTCGAATAGCCGTGTCCCTCGGTAAAAGGACGACCCGGAGTTGTATCCCGACCTCATGACAACTAGAAATGGATACTTAATAAAACACACCCTTACAAGTGACAGATATAACCCGGTGGTCGCTCTCTCGCATGGTGGCGACGAGAGGATCGACGGGTAGGATTATGCTATACGTTGTTGATTGGTTAATTTCCAACTAATCTCTTCTATTGCTTCAAGACGAAGGCTGCCAGAAGCGTAGTCTTCGACAGGACTAGCTATCCCCCTCTTATTCTGGCATTCTGCAGTTCAGTCCACCGATATTGCCTCTTTACACATATACCATGCATATGTAGTATAGATCCTTGCTTGCGAGTACTTTGGATGAGTACTCACGGTTGCTTTCCCCCTCCTTTCCTCCTTTCCCTTCTTGCTGGTTGTCGCAACCAGATGTTGGAGCCCAGGAGCCAGACGCCACCTTCGACGACTACTACCACCAGGGCGGAGCCTACTACTACGTCCAGGACGCCGACGACCAGGAGTAGTTAGGAGGATCCCAGGCAGGAGGCCCTGCGCCTGTTCGATCTGTTGTATCCCTGTTTGTGCTAGCCATCTTATGGCACCTTGTTTAACTTATGTCTGTACTCAGATATTGTTGCTTCCGCTGACTCGTCTATGATCGAGCATTTGTATTCGAGCCCTCGTGGCCCCTGGCTTGTATTATGATGCTTGTATGACTTATTTATGTTTTAGAGTTGTGTTGTGATATCTTCCCGTGAGTCCCTGATCTTGATCGTACACGTTTGCGTGCATGAATAGTGTACGATCGAGCCGGGGGCGCCACATCGACAGTGCGTAATATAAAAAATCTTTAAAAGAGGAAAAACAATCCTTTACCACTTTACCACTGTTCATTCAAAATTATGTTCTCTTTTTTCGGGGTGGGTATAGGTATATATTTTGGTTTATTCGGGTATGGAAACACCGGTCACGTAAACACTGTTGCGTACGAAATTATTCATATAAATTGTTTCAGGAATAGTGTTTCGGCTTATTCGGATTTGTTTTTCTGGTTTATTCAGGTTATTGTTCTAAAAAATCATACGTATTTCATTTAAACCATTAGAGAAAAATAAAATTATGGGATACCAGTGCGTAAGAACCGACCTAAAGAAAAATAAAATGAAAAATATTTTTTTAAAACATAAATACCTATGATGATATTCAGTACGTAAAAAAGAAGTCTTTTTTTTTTGCTGAAGTACGGTAACTGTTCATTGGTACTGTTCATCAGAGACGCATATTTCAACAGCATCTTTAAAAAAAAACTCTTCCCGTTTTACTTGTTCATGCTCATGTCTATTTACTGTTCGCTGGTACCGTCTTGTTACTGTTCACTTTTACGGTTGCTGATGTTGGCGTTGCCGTAAAGTGTACAGTAGATGCCAAAAAAATTCAAAAAACCAGAAAGGCTATTGTCTGAGTTCATTCCGATAATGTCTGGTTTTTGTTTGACTATTTGTTAGTAAATACTGTTTCTGTTTATGATTCGAGTGGGCTAATGTTTTTGGTTTATTTCGGTATTGGTCCGTTTCACTGGTTTTACTGTTTCGGATCTGGGGAGGAGGAGTTCCATTTTTTTAAATATATTTCTTATGGATTTCTGTTCACGTGAATGTGTAGTATTTTTTTAGTTGTTTCGGTTTATTCGGCTGTATTGTTTTTGGTTTAAAATTCGGTTACTGTTTCAGTTTTATGATCCATGTGAGTTAATGTTTTCGGTTTATTCGGGTGTTGTTCCGTTTCGCTGGTTTTATTGCTCCGGGTTATTCGGAGTTGTTGTTTCAGTTTATTTGGGCTACTGTTTCGGTTAGTAATCATGAATTCATTCAGAAAATGTCCGGATATTTGTTAGTGTATTTTTTAATTGTTGTTGCGTTGTAAAAATAGGCAGTAATCGGTCCAGAATTTTATTTTTCACGGATTACTGTTCGTGCAAATATACAATTCCGGCCTACTGTTTTTGTGCTCTGTTAACACTATCATCGGAAAGAATTAGGAGATGATTGAGGCGGTTGTGTACTGGTACGGCGGTGTTGTGCATCGGTATGTCGGTGTCGAGAAATGATGTATAGAAAATTCTAAATCCTAACTCTCTATATAAGGACATGAGGGTGGAGGAAGGGGAGAGAAATGATGTGTAAAATATATCCATTTTTTTTAAATTGCATATTTTTTCTTCAGGGGATTTTTTCAGAGAAAGAAAACACTGGCTACGGGTACTATTCATCAGAAAGCACTGTTCATATAATGTTACTGTTCATAAAGAATTACCGTTTACATGCTATTGCTATTCATCAGGAATTACTGTTCGCTGACTGCGACGTTGCCGTGTAAATACGAATAGTATGCGCCGAATTTTTTTTCAAAAAAACCAGAAAATTCGAAAAGCTCCCGCTTTAGTTATAGTACTTATTATTGTATCGTTGAGCACGGCGGCTAAGATGGAGACAATATGAGCCAAAAAAAGAGAGAGAGGCAAAAAGCACCTAAATAAGTGCTTTTTTGGCTTATAAGCCAAAGTGAAAAAGCAAGTAAAATTCAACCAAACACCCTTAGGGCATTTCTAACCGATCGCTTATAACCGGTTAGAGGAGTAAAATTTCTGTTTTACTCCTTTAACCGGCACCTAGTCGACCCCTGTCGTAAGGGAATAAAATTTTACTCCTCTCCCCAATCTTCTTCCTAAATTTACTCCACTGATTGGCGGCTGAGTAAAAGCCGCGCCGGTCCCTCACGTCGTCCCCCGCGCCTGCACTTTCGCCGGCGTGACTCCCGGCGACCCTTCCCTCGGCCCCGCTGCTACCTCGTTGCCTCCCTTGGCCTCCGCCGCCCTTCTGCCCTACGTCCAGCCCTTTTGGCCCCTGTCCCCGTCGCCAGAATCAGGTGAATTGCCGTCGCTGTTGCCATTGTTGTTGATTCGTCGGTTCGCTTCTTTTCTTCTTTTTCTGTCGTCCACCACATCTCACGTTGATTGCACACCGCTGTAGGTCATTCCCTCTCGTCGCCGCCGACCTGTTTGGTCAGAACGACACCGGCCGGCCGGTGCACCACCACCACACCGCAAGTGTTTGACGAATTGGCTAGGTGAGTTTTTTGATCGTTTCTTTGTGAACCGAGCTGTTTGGATTGAACCAAGCCGTTTGAATTGTAAATGAAGAGGTTGAGGGAGATGGCTTTGGGGGACTCGTCGTCATCTGAAGAGGAGGAAGACGACGATGACTTTGACATGGTTTTAGCATGATTTTCAATGATGATATTCGGCGGCCGAGGAGAGGATCATAGTTTGGCCGCATACACATCAACCGTGATTGAGCGGAGGGTCATGCCAAGATCATGAGAGACTATTTTAACACAAAGCCAACCTATCCGGAGAAGTACTTTCGCCGGCGCTTTCGGATGCATACAAGTTTTTTTCTCACCATTGCAAAACCCGTTGAGAGATATGATGATTGGTTCAAGCTTTGGAGAAATGCACGTGGAGAGATAAGTACAAGCCCTCTGATGAAATGCATTGCGGTTCTTCGAGTCTTGGCATATGGGTGTTCGGCCGATGCAATCGATGACTATGTCCGCATTGGTGAAGTCACAATCTTGGAGTCTGTTCGAAGATTCACTAAAGCAGTGATCGCTGTCTTTGACTCGGAGTACTTGAGAGCACCAACTGAGGAATGACTGAGAGTGAAGTAAGAGGATGGCCAAGGATGCTTGGATCAGTTGACTGTATGCACTGGACATGGAAGAATTGTCCTGCAGGGTGGAAGGGTCAGTACAAAGGCCACTGCAACGATCCAATGATCATTCTTGAGGCAGTCACATCGAAGGATCTTTGGATATGGCATTCATTTCTTTGGTTTGCCTGGCTCTCACAATGACTTAAATGTGTTGTCGAGATCACCTCTGTTTTCTAGGCTTATTAAAGGTGAAGCTCCTACCTGCACTCGGTCAACGGGCACACCTACTCGATGGGTTACTACCTTGCGGATGATATCTATCCGCCATGGGCCACCTTGGACAAAACAATCCCGCATCCAAAAGGTAACAAAATCATTCACATTGCCCAATGTCAAGAAGCTGCTAGGAAAGATGTTGAGAGAGCCTTCTGTGTGCTTCAGAAGCGCTTTGAAATTGTTCGTGGCCCTGCCGAGTACTGGAACTCCATGGTTCTATGGCGGATCATGACTTGTTACATCATATTGCATAACATGATCATTGAAGACGAGAGAGATATGCCTAGGAACTTTTGGTACATCACTAACGGGACTCCAGTTGAGCCAGAGTATGATATGAACATGATCTTGGCATTCCTTGAGGAGCATCGCAAGGTCGAGAACCGTCAATTTCATTCTCAGCTCCAACAAGATCTAGTTGAGCATCATCGGCAGCGTCTTTAGCGAGTCCTAGTTGTTCTATTACATGTTACTTTGCTACATTTATTCTTCACTAAATGTCGCCGCTCCAGCTCCATCCAATCAGCCGGGGCGCGAAGACGTCGATGCCACCCTCCTCCTTTGTCTCTTCCTCGTCTTTGTCGTCTGCTGAAGCCACCTCCACCTCGCGGATGCGCCGCCACAGCGTGGCCATGCCTTCGTCGACCATCCGGCCGTCCAAAGAAGAGTCTGCGGGATCCAACTCGCCGTCGTCGTCCCGCGGACGACCGCCTCCCGACGCGGGGCACAGGATCACTCTACTCCTGACGGCGCGATGACCGCTGAACCATACCGTTTACGCCGCGGCAACACCGGGAGACGGTCGGATGAAGTCGACGCGCTGGCCGAGGAGCAGCATGCGCTGCGCACTCCAAGCGCCACATGCCCTTCCCGCTGCCATGCGCATTGCCATGAGCCTACTACTGCTGCAATGGCCAACAAGACAAGACTCACAAGAGCGCGCACGAAGCTCAACGCAAGGCATTGATGCGGCGGGGGCAGGCGCCTGCTGGCTTAGAGCATCTCCACCCGCCCCCAACGGGCCCCCAAGGCCCTTTTTTATCACCGGCGTGAAAAAAACGGCCCAATCGCGCCCCCAGAAGCCCACTTTTCGCCGGTTGGGGCCGAATTTGGCACTGGCGGACCCAGGCCGAACCCAGCGCTCTGGGGGGCGCCGGGGGAAACATTTTTGGCGCGAAAGGCTAGTGGACCCGACGAGTCAGCGACTAGGCGCGCTCGTCGTCCTCATCGCCTCGTTTTCCCACGGGGAATCAATGCCAAGGCCGCCGGCGGTCAGCCTTCCATTGATTCCTCGGTGGCGCAGTGGAGGATCGCCGCCGCACGCCCCGCCCCGTCCCGCCATGCGTACACATGCATGTCGCCCGCTCGCCGCCCACCCGCGTCTATAAAAGTCGCCCCCTCCCTCGCCAGTGGCCACACAATCCCTCGCCGAAGTCTCTGCCTCCCTCGCCACCAAAGCCCCCCCTCTCTCTCCTCCCTCCACGCCTGCAGCCACGACGGGCGAGCGATACCCTGGCGACGGAGCTGTGGCCAACGGCTTTGGCCGCCGCCACCTCAACGAGTGGGAGGCGTACCTTCTCCACGAGGCGAACTACCCGGCGCCGCCGGACATGCGTGTGGCGGGCTCGGGGAGGCTCGGCGTCGGAGGCGTCCCCGCCCCCCGCCGCCGACCGCCGTCATGCCGAGATCGCGCGCGTTCGGGCCTCCCTGCCGGAGGAGGTGCGGGGCCTTCGGGAGTACGCCGCCGGCAACCATGCGTTCTGGACAGACTACTTCCGGCGTCGCCACGTGGAGCAGCTCGCCTCCACCAACAACGCGCCGGTACGGGGACGCCACAACGCCGACGGCCGCCGCCTGTGGTGGGGCATCCCCGGGCGTACTCTCCACGCCGTCCTCGAGCACCTCGAGGGCGGCAACGAGCCGCCGCTCGAGTACCCGGCGCCCCCGGCGACCCCAGTCTCCCGTCGGAGCGGCAGCTCTTGGCTGCCAGGCGCATGGCGGGCGGCTCCTCCTCCTCCCGCTCCTCCGGCGCGGCGCCGCTCGCCACCGTCAAGCTCGAGCCCGTCAAGGCCGAGCCCGTGGAAATGCCGGAGCGTCGGCGTAGCCGTGGCGGCGGCCTCGTCATAAACGAGGGCCGCCACCAGCCTTCCCCTCCTCCCCGCGGCCATCTTCGCCTGGTCAGGCCGAAGAGGGAGCCGGGGACGCCGCCCGTCGTCGTGAAACAGGAGCACGTCGACATGGCCGCCTCCGACGAGACCGCCCTCAAATGGGCGCGGGACGACTACGTCCGCGAGAAGATGGAGCGCCAGCGCCACGCCCTCGAGGAGATCGCCGCTCGGCGCCGCGGCCGCGAAGAGGGCGGCGTCATTGTCCTCGAGGACAGCGACGACGAGACACCGCCGCCCACCAAGCCCATCCGCCAAGGCGACCCAGGGCAGGGCTGCAGCAAGGACGGCGGCGGCGTGCAGGACGGCGACGGCGGCGACTACACCGCCTTCTACAATCTCCTCGGCATGTAGAAGGCTCGGGACGGCGGCGACGGCGTAGTTTTAGTTTTTTTTAGGTTATGCCTTTCAAATTATGTACAAATATGAATATGAATGAATTTCGTCCAATTTTGCCCAAATTTCGTCCAAATTCAGCCGAACTAATTAAAAAAAAACGTCTGGAGGCGACGTTGGAGCGGCGGTTGGGAAACCGACCACCCCCACGCCGATTTTTTCGCCGGCGCACCTTCAGGCGGCGCTATTTCAAGCCCCTGAGGGGGCTGAACAAGTGAAGATGCTCTTATATACTGGCCAAGGCACTAGAGGTTGGCGTGGAGGTTAGCTTTGCCTTGGGAGGAACGAAGGGCAGACCGTGGCGGAAATTTGCCGTGGCAGCCTAGCCTGGTTTGGCCGTCGGGCGAGGGAAAACGTGGGCGGGGAATGGTCGACATTACCAAGTGGGTTAGTTTGGCCGTGCTGCTAGGCGGCGGTGGCGTGTCCGCGTGTGCGGGCGCGTCCGTGGGCATGTATGCCGCGGGCGGCCCTGTTCGGGCGCTTGAGCAAAGAGGACTCGGTGTCATGTAGCCTGGTTTGTCAATTTACCAACGGATCCAGCCATGATGGTGACGCAGAATGTTTGGATCCGGCCACGACGACGACAAAGATGCTCCACGACAAAGATATTTTCTGCTGCTGCCTACCATGAAGACTCGGAGGAGAGTCTGACAATTCACAACAAGGCTAATAATACAGCCATTTGTTGGCTATATAGTTGTCAGTCATTACTAGAAGGGATTCTTTCGCCGGAAATCCCTTTTGGAGCTCGGCCTCCAGTGAGGCCTTCAAATTCAAATTTAAGATTTCATCGAAATTCATATTTTTACATTTCAAAAAATTCTGAAAAAAATTACAGATATACATGAAGGCATAACACACATGTGTGTAAATTTTCAGTTCAAAATACATTGAAATGAGAGCTGTGCAAAAAAGACAAATCTGGGGCTGTTTAACACATGATACTATTCATCCTCCCAGGCCATGAATTTGTCTTTTTTGTACAGGTCACAACTCAAGGTATTTCATCATGAATTTTTACACACATGTGGGTTACATCCTTACATACACGCATATTTTTTTTTCAGAATTTTTTAAACTATAAAAGTTTGAATTTGAAATTTTCAAAAATAAAGGCCTCCATGGAGCTCGGCCTCCAAAACGCCTCTCTCATTCGTTCGCGCGCTTCCCTGCGCTATTGTTGCCGGACCCTAATAAGTGTCACACGTGTGGCGTGAAGTAATTACGCCCCGACGTTTTTTGATGGCAAATTTAGTTACCCGAGGGTGGCAACTTTAGTTGTCAAGCATGACAATTTTCTGTTTGGATGACAAGTTTAAGTCTTTTTTGGAATTTTTTTGGATGGTAATTTTAGTTGTAAAAAACGACATGGCGGTGTTACTTCGCACCACACGTGTGACACTTATCATTTGGGTTGTTTTTAGGCGTTGTTGTTTTCTTAGTGTCAGCAAAAGTTTTTCTATCTAGTCATTTGCTTCAAGAATGTAATAAGGTGAACTAAGAAGGAATGAGGTACAAAATTAAGTTGTAGTAAGAGCATCTATAGCCGGACTCGGCAAATCCGGGCCCCCAAACACCCGCGGACGCGCCCGGACGCGTCCGCGGACAGTGACCGAACACTTCTCAAATCGTGTTGTCCACATCCGTGTCTCTCATATTCGAACCCCTATATCCATACTATAGCATGCAACATTGTGGCACCCCGGCTCAGAGAAGACCGGGACGCCCCGTATTCCAGCCCAGGGACAAGTCTTCTGGAATACGACACTGTTGGCATAGAACAAATCAACTCTTTATTACAATGGATATGGTTACAAAGGGTACATGGATTACATCGGTACGGCGACATATGCCTACCCGGGGTAGCTCTATGCTAACAGCGGAGTAACTCTCCCGGCAGCGGAACAACGACGGCGGTGATGGACTCCACTCCGCAGGGACTCTGGCTAGAACGCGTATCTTAGCTCGCAAACTGAGGATCCTTGACAAGCAAGCAATCGTGGCATGACCTGCAAACTGGCATGACACGCCAGGTGAGTACTTTGAATGTACTCGCAAGCTCACAACAAACATCAGCATTAAGGCAAGACAACATCATAGCAGTCAAGATTAGGTCAAGACTTATTGTTATTGAAGAAACAATTGAGGGTGGCAGTAATAGGCTACTCTGGATCAACAGACTAGGTTTAGCTTTAGCCATTACTTAACAAGCATGGTTATCTAGCAAGATAACTACTGAAGTAAATGCAGTAAGGTAAAGCATATTTAATCCATACTCCGAATAATCTCAGGATCCAATCTGAATCTGTTCCAAATCCAATCCAAATCATGTGGTCATCCGACCACTCACCTCATAGCCATCCCATGGCTAACATATCATATTCCTGATACTATCTGCACTGCAAGTCTGACAAACTTACTCTCTTCCGGGTTGCCTTACAACCCTCAGAATACTCACGATCCACCGAGTACTTCCGATCTTACGACGAGTTCTTCCATCATTATCACTACTATGGTTGGCCACCTAGTGAGCTCTGGACGGACTGTCCAATACTGTGGACGCGGCTATTCGAATAGATTTTACACTCTGCAGAGGTTGCGCACTTTACCCACACCATGGAGCACCTGACCTCGTGATCCCATTCGGGTGGACCAGCGTTGCTCCAATGAAACCCGCCTAACCCGTGACTCTCCCATCGTACCACCAGCAATCATCCTCCCCCGGAGTCCTGCCCTGGGTGGCCCCTGTGTCACCGCGTGACACCTGCCACCGTCGTGGCTAACAAACTGTCCCAAACGGGGACCTGGTACCATATAACTCAACTAGGCTCACAAGGTTATCGCCGCCTACGGGGCCAGGGTAGCGCGCACGCATAACCTTCCCTGTCGGGCGGTACCAGTGAAAGAGCACGCGATCAGACCAAGTCAAGGCCGTCCCATACCGGCAAATGTGGTTGCACGAATAAGTCCGGACAGGTGACTCTGGATCAACCATGAAGTATCTTATCTCCGAATAATCTCTTCATCATAACTGACACTCCGACAGCATAATAATCTGAGTGAAAACATTAACCAACTAGTAATCTAATAACCAACATGCTTAAGCCACTGCTACTAACTCATACCTACAACTTGCCGGATGAAATCCAGAATAATCATAGGCAGTAATCTCGTAATCCAACCACGTCATGGCATCATCAAGTGGGTAAACTACTAGCCACTAATAATCCAGTCATCAACATGGTAGTCACCTATTCAAGAATTTACTCAAGCATTGCATAATCTAATTCATCTGACGAATGCTTCATACTTGCTATTAAAGTAATTAGTTTGACTATGATATTGCAATGCAATTATGCAAATGAGAGTCGTGGCTTGCCTGGGGTGAAGAAACCATCGGGAAGGGGGTGCTGAGAGTCCGCGGAAATGATTGCTGGAAACAGTTCTCTCTCGGAGGAGGCTGTTTACAAGCAAGGGCAAAATGGTCATTTTCACAGTGTCAAAACATTATGAAAATGGTACCAACATGACGGGTTCGAAGAGATGAAGAAGTGGGCTTTGGAATCACCTCGTTTGGAGTTATGGATGAAAAGTTAAGAGGGATCTTCTGTCATGGACCTATCCGCAAAATAAATAATTGCATCCAGGTCCCTGGGCAGAATGGCTGGTCGCGCAATTTAATGGAATACGCCTTCCCGCGGGGAACAAGGAGATGAGGCGGGGCGTGTCCACTTATCCAGCGTGGCACCCCCCTCTCTCACTGACGGCTGGGCCCCAGCCAGCCCTCTCTCTCCTCCTACTCCCTTTCTCCTTCCTCCCGACGCAGAACAGGGGAGAGGCAGAGGCGTTCGGCCGGCGAGGGGCCCAGGCGCATCCGGCCGTCTCCGGCGAAGCGAGGGCACCAGCAGGATCGGCGAGAGGAGCCGCACCCGTTCAGGGGAGGGGCACGGGCAGGAGAGGAGCTGGGACGACGGTGGCTCACGGCAACAGAGAGCCGGAGGAGCGACGGCCGAACGATAGGGGCGCGACCACAGGGCACTCCGGCGACAGGAGGAGGGGATGGAGAGGGGCGTCGGCGTGGGGGTGGTCTACTGGTGGTGGGTAGGGAGAAGAGGCAGGGCTCCATCGCCAGAGCGCGCTGGCTGGCATGCCAGCCGCGTGGTCACCGCGTGAACTGGCGCACACGGTGCACCCTGGAATGCAGCGCCTTGTCTAGTGGGTAGTCCCTCCAACGTACAGTCTCAGGGAGGCGATGGCTCGATGAGGGGAACTGTGGTTGGATGGGAGTGGTCACCTGAAGTTTGCTGTGACAAACTTGACCACGCCACTGTGATGAACATAGAAGTGATAAGGGCCAAAGCTGATGTCTGGGAGGTTTGGGATAGGAAGGACTATGATCCTGTGAAGTTTGGAGAGAAATGGACAAAGGTTTAATATAGTTGCTTTGCAACTGACCAATCTGTTCCAGAAAACAAATATTGATGTGCCACTCACATATAGTGTTTCCTAGGGCTCAAAATGGGCATAGGATGATGATTTGGTCATATGAGAGTTCCATAAAAATTTCATGCTATTTGGACAATCCAAAATGGTACTTCCTACACAATGAACCTCTCTGACCAGAATCTTAGA
Organism: Thinopyrum elongatum; assembly: GCA_011799875.1. Lineage (NCBI taxonomy): Eukaryota > Viridiplantae > Streptophyta > Magnoliopsida > Poales > Poaceae > Thinopyrum > Thinopyrum elongatum. The sequence goes on from CM022297.1 coordinate 457,390,722, forward strand.
AAAATTCTAGGAAATTATTGGGAAGATGAAATGAGACCAAATTTTGTGGAAATAACTTATATGGGTAGTAGAATGCTCTGGTAAATTTTCAGCAATTATGGAGCAGTATAAAATATAGTTGCTTCACAATGTGAAAATCTGACCAGAAGCCAAGATTTGAGGCTGTGCTCACATAGATGATTGGATATGGTTGAAACTTGGTGGAGAGTCATGATTTGAGCATATGAAGATTCTTGCAAAATTTCAACTCATTTCGATCATCTTAGCTAGTACTTGCTTCACAAAGCTTCCAGTTGACCAGAAACTTTGGAAATTAGCCAAGGGAGATTTAATAGCCAAATGAAGTTGAATTTTCGCATGTGGCAATGACATGGATAGGAAAGAATGCCCAAAAAGTTTGGGGGCAAGCAAGCCAATATAAAGGGTACTTGCTTCTCAACTTGACAGCTAGGGCAGAATCAGAAAAGGTGTATTTGTGAAATATTTTTGAACATGTCAAGGAAGGGTTTTGACATATTTGTGGAAGATCTGACCCAAAAAAATTATGAGAATTATTTGGGAATCTTTGGAATGATGGAAATGTGGGTTGCTTCACAGCCCAGGACAACAGGGTTATTCCTTTAATAGAAAAAGGAAATTTCCCATGAAAAAGAATATTGGGGTTGGTCCAAGATGGAAATGACATGGTCTTGGGATGGTTTTGAGGTTGACAAGCCACTCAGGAAGAGGAATCAAGGGTGATCCCTCCAGGTTGCAAGACCACTAAGCCACAGAAAGGTAAATCCAGACCAAAATCAAAAGGAAAAAAAATGGGCAAAATCCAGGGTGTTACAGCCCTACCCCCCTTGAAGAAATCTCGTCCTCGAGGTTTGGTTGCTCAGGGATCAAACATGAATATTTCCACTTGAGGAAACCATTTCCAACTTGGGTTTCCTTTTTACCTTTGTATAATGTTCCCACTGAATTTCAGATGACTAACTGCCTTGCTTCGGGATGGTTTGCTTCACTTGTACCTTTTTCTGGCAAATCTTACCTCATATGTTACTCTGACTTCACACCTTTTATGTCTGCTGACCTGTCTGGGGCAATAAATTATCCTGACCAAACTATGTGCCCTGCTCGTAGGTCCGAGGGTGGTTCCTCATGGACGTGTCGTGACGAGGTCCAATACGAACGACCGTTCACTGAGTTGTGAACAGATTCTCTTGGTGGACACGAAATCTTTTACTCATTGCATTGGGGACTTCAAATGGCTGTGTGTCCTCCAGGCTCAAAACAGTACTGTGAATCGTACCGTTCTCCTGGCGGAATCTGACTTCTCGCATGGATAGCTGGGTCATCTTGGCTATCTTCACTGTCTTGGGTATAAGGCTCCTACCAAATATTTGACTACCACCTGTCGTGACCAGCATAAAGGTGTACGGTGATATTATCCATAGACTCGACTGACAGCGGTCCTGGCAGCAGAATCTTGTTCACGGCATGTTAGTCTTTAACTGATTCCCATCTGTGAGGACACATGCTTCGAGACTGTTGTTCATCCTTCTGATTACTCGGTCTGTCGGTACCTCTAAGTACATAGTAGGCCGTACAATGCTTTGACACGGTTGCTGTAATCCAACTGCCGAGTTAATCTTTCGGCTGACCTGACCAGCTTGGTTGCCCTCTTCTGACAATTCTAAGCATATCTGGTTGGCTGGGCGGGTTGTCTCGATATGGGGTCCTTGCAAATGGAATAGACCCCGTGGGTGTGTACCCATGGTGACTGGTACCGAGCCAGACTGTCCGGAGTATTTGTACCATTACCATACCTGTATGGACAACCTTGCTTTTTCATTATAGTTCTCTTTGCCTGGACCCCTTTGTTGAAAGAACTTGGCCTTATGTGTTACTGATTCTTCGTGTGACCATAAGTGTTGTCAGGTGCAATATTCCGACAGGCATATCTTATCCTGATCCCTTGACAGGGTATCTTTGCTCACATGACCAGCTTTCTCATCCTCCGCGCTTAACCCGTAGGGTAATGATTATCCGAACCCAGGTTCATAGTTACTTGTATAGGGCTCCTGACTCACACGCTTCCCCCCATTAAAGGCTTGCCGGGGAAGACTCGGTACCTTATGCCGGAAGCTTGCTGTGATAGCTTACTGAAGAAGCCTGGGTGTCTTGTATGGGAAGATATCCGTGTGTCGTATCGAGGAAGACACAGGAACCTTGCGTCGTACGCTTCTCAGGTAGCTTCTGAAGAAAGACTGGGTTGCTTACATCTAAAGCTTTCTTTTTGCCATATGCGGACTGAGTGCATATATATATATATATATAGGGTCGCGCTATTCGTCACCCTGGGTGAGGAATAGTTATTCTTCACCCCCTCTCTATTTTGAGGTCAATGCACCGTATTTTTAGGTTTCGTAAATTTTGTCTTATTTCATACGTAAAAAGAGAACGTAAGAAAATATATACTCGCCGTAAAAAATATTTTATGTTACGTAAAATTACGAACGTAAAAACATAGTGTAAAACATACATAAAATGCGATATTTCTGGTCTTGTAACCTATTTTTTTGTTATCTTATACCAAATTTTACGTAGTGAATCAATATGAATGTAACTATTTGTATTCCAAACGTAATTTATTTATGAAGCGATCGTAAGATTACCTCAGATGAAGAATAACTTATTCTGCACCCTGGGTGATGAATATGATTACTATATATATATATATATATATATAGGGTCGCGCTATTCGTCACCCTGGGTGAGGAATAGTTATTCTTCACGCCCTCTCTATTTTGACATCAATACACCGTATTTTTACGTTTCGTAAATTTTGTTTTATTTCATACATAAAAAGAGAACGTAAGAAAATATGTACTCGTCGTAAAAAATATTTTATGTTACGTAAAATTACGAATGTAAAAACATAGTGTAAAACATACATAAAATGTGATTTTTCTGGTCTTATAACCTATATTTTTGTTTTTTATACCAAATTTTACATATTGAATCAATATGCATGTAACTATTTATATTCTAAACATAATTTATTTAGGAAGTGAACGTAAGATTACTTCGGGTGAAGAATAAATTATTCTGCACCCTGGATGATGAATAGTAACACTATATATATATATATATATGTATATATATATATATATACATATATACATTCCTTACTGTTTCTATTGTCGGTTACTTGTTGTATGCAACAGGGTATTCGGCTATTCTTCTTGCTGAACACTAAGTTCATAGCACATGCTGGCTTGCTTCCAAGACATAGCAGGGTTCAAATTGTACTCATGGCAGACTCAAACCATGTATATGAATCATACCTTTGGCACGGAATGCACTGTGGATCATGTACACAATTTGCCTTCTTGCTGATGCGATCATTACTGCTATGAAAGTTGCACTGATGTATACTTGATGCTGATAACCAATCCGGCTTGGATATCATTTGTATTCAGGCCCGATATTCCCGATAACATAGTCTGCTGAAAATTTCACATTGCTTAGCTGAGCTTCCACATGACTGTCACTTCACTGACTCTTTGGGTTCAGGGTCGGTGAGCAACTTCCATAAGGGGAAAATAAGGTAACACCAAGGGCCCAAATAAAAAAAACAAAAGAAACGACTAAACAAAAGCACACAAAGCAGCAAGATCACACACACAAGCAATATCACATTCTAGAGCTATTCACAACAATAATATGCATTCCTACTTAAGCACACAAATCTCGCAAGAACACCGGTATTACGGTCTAAGATGCTGTGGCGATGTGCACGAAAGTGAATCAATGTGTGGAAGAAAGTTGGTGTAAACAAGGCTACACCAAATACGAGCTTAACACCGGTTCCATCTGAACGGACACGGTGGCGAGGATGAACTTGGTGATCGGGGGTCGGAACACAGAAGTTACGACCACATCATCATCAAGCGTACGGAAGAAAACCATACACGTCCAATGAATAGGTGGCGGAATGAGTTAGTGGTGGAGAGAAAGGCTTGCAGGCATTGCCCTTTTCTGATAACAAGGATCAATAAGGGTTGCCGAAGCGGCTAGTGGAATGGCACAATCCGGGATAGAACTTGTCTATCACCGAAACGATAGGGGTGTCGCAAGAGAATAAGTTGGTGTGGCACCGGTGCACCAATCCGACAAAGGATCGACACCACCTAGCACCTTGGCATCACTCCGCTGGGACGAAGATGACACCACACCAAGGAACAAATATGCAAACTGGAGAGCGTAGGTAGGGAATCAAAACCGATGCCACCTACACTCACCAGATCCATCGTTAGTGATAAGATATCTAGTCTATATGTATGCTATGCACAAACAAATGCAACAAACAAGTGCAGCAAACCAACTGGATCCTATAATACCGGTTACTAACGCTCGCGCGGTCTAGGGCGTCCTATAGCCAGACCTGCTCTGATACCAATGCCTGTGGCACCCCGGCTCAGAGAAGACCAGGACGCCCCGTATTCCAGCCCAGGGACAAGTCTTCTGGAATACGACACTGTTGGCATAGAAGAAATCAGCTCTTTATTACAATGGATATGGTTACAAAGGGTATGTGGATTACATCGGTACGGTGACACTATGCCTACCCGGGGTAGCCCTATGCTAACAACGGAGTAACTCTCTCGGCAGTGGAACAACGACGACGGTGATGGACTCCACTCCGCAGGGACTCTGGCTAGAACGCGTATCCTAGATCACAAACTCAGGATCCTTGACAAGCAAGCAATCATGGCATGACCTGCAAACTGGCATGACTCGCCAGGTGAGTACTTTGAATGTACTCGCAAGCTCACAACAAACATCAGCATTAAGGTAAGACAACATCATAGCAGTCAAGATTAGGTCAAGACTTATTGTTATTGAAGAAACAGCTGAGGGTGGCAGTAATAGGCTACTCTGGATCAACCGACTAGGTTTATCTTTAGCCAGTACTTAACAAGCATGGTTATCTAGCAAGATAACTACTAAAGTAAATGCAGTAAGGTAAAGCATATTTAATCCATACTCCGAATAATCTCAGGATCCAATCTGAATCTGTTCCAAATCCAATCCAAATCATGTGGTCATCCGACAACTCACCTCATAGCCATCCCATGGCTAACATATCATATTCCTGATACCATCTGCACTGCAAGTCTGACAAACTTACTCTCTTCCGGGTTGCCTTACAACCCTCAGAATACTCACGATCCACCGAGTACTTCCGATCTTACGACGAGTTCTTCCATCATTATCAATACTATGGTTGACCACCTAGTGAGCTCTGGACGGACTGTCCAATACCGTGGACGCGGCTATTCGAATAGATTTTACACTCTGCAGAGGTTGCGCACTTTACCCACACCATGGAGCACCTAACCTCGTGATCCCATTCGGGTGGACCAGCGTTGCTCCAACGAAACCCGCCTAACCCGTGACTCTCCCATCGTACCACCGACAATCATCCTCCCCCGGAGTCCTGCCCTGGGTGGCCCCTGTGTCACCGCGTGACACCTGCCACCATCGTGGCTAACAAACTGTCCCAAACGGGGACCTGGTACCATATAACTCAACTGGGCTCACAAGGTTATCGCCGCCTACCGGGCCAGGGTAGCGCGCATGCGTAACCTTCCCTGTCGGGCGGTACCGGTGAAAGAGCACGCGATCAGACCAAGTCAAGGCCGTCCCATACCAGCAAATGTGGTTGCATGAATAAGTCCGAGCAGGTGACTCTGGATCAACCATGAAGTATCTTATCTCCGAATAATCTCTTCATCATAACTGACACTCCGACAGCATAATAATCCGAGTGAAAACATTAACCAACTAGTAATCCAATAACCAACATGCTTAAGCCACTGCTACTAACTCATACCTACAACTTGCCAGATGAAATCCAGAATAATCATAGGCAGTAATCTCATAATCCAACCACGTCATGGCATCATCAAGTGGGTAAACTACTAGCCACTAACAATCCAGTCATCAACATGGTAGTCACGTATTCAATAATTTACTCAAGCATTGCATAATCCAATTCATCTTACGAATACTTCATACTTGTTATTAAAGTAATTAGTTTGACTATGATATTGCAATGCAATTATGCAAATGAGAGTTGTGGCATGCCTGGGGTGAAGAAACCATCGGGAAGGGGGTGTTGAGAGTCCGCGGAAATGATTGCCGGAAACAGTTCTCTCTTGGAGGAGGCTGTTTACGGGCAAGGGCAAAATGGTCATTTTCACAGTGTCAAAACATTATGAAAATGGTTCCAACATGATGGGTTCGAAGAGACGAAGAAGTGGGCTTTGGAATCACCTCGTTTGGAGTTACGGATGAAAAGTTATGAGGGATCTTATGTCAGGGACCTATCCGCAAAATAAATATTTGCATCTAGGTCCCTGGGCAGAACGGCTGGTCGCGCAATTTAATGGAATACGCCTTCCCGCGGGGAACAAGGAAACGAGGCGGGGCATGTCCACTTATCCAGCGTGGCACCCCCCTCTCTCACTGATGGCTGGGCCCCAGCCAGCCCTCTCTCTCCTTCTGCTCCCTTTCTCCTTCCTCCCGACACAGAACAGGGGAGAGGCAGAGGCGTTCGGCCGGCGAGGGGCCCGGGCGCATCCGGCCGTCTCCGGCGAAGCAATGGCACCGGCGGGAACGGCGAGAGGAGCCGCACCTGTTCAGGGGAGGGGCACGGGCAGGAGAGGAGCTGGGACGGCGGCGGCTCGCGGCAACAGAGAGCCGGAGGAGCGGTGGCCGAACGATAGGGGCGCGGTCACAGGGCACTCCAGCGACAGGAGGAGGGGATGGAGAGGGGCGCCGGCGAGGGGGTGGTCTCCTGGTGGTGGTGGGTAGGGAGAAGAGGCAGGGCTCGCCGGAATTTAGCCGGGCACCGGCGGCGGCCATGGCGGCAGCGGGCGGAGGAGAGAGCTTCTCCAGCTCGGGGAAGAAGCTGAGCGGGACCAGAGGAGGGTGGCGAGGCTGATGGTGAAGACGAGAGGGGCTCGGTGCCTTATATAGCCGCGGCGAGCTCGCTGGATAAGCTCGGCCGCGGTGGCGATCCTAGCCGTATACTGGAGCTGCAGGGAGACGTGGCTAGACGGTAGCGGCGTCGAGAGGCTTTGCGGAGGAGTGGAGAGAGCTCAGGAGAGGCCGGGAAGGCTCGGGAGATCGCGGGCGACCAGACGCGGCGGCGGCAGAGACGGCCACGTCGCGGCTACCGCACCGCGTAGGAGGTGACCTGAGAGGGGGAGACTTATCCAGGGTGAAGGGCGACGACGAGGGGAAGCCCCTAGACATGGCTAGGTGTCGAGGGAGAGGAGGAACGGACGAAACAGAGGGGGTCCATCGCCAGAGCGCGCTAGCTGGCATGCCAGCCGCGTGGTCACCGCGTGAACTGGCACACGCGGTGCACCCTAGAATGCAGCATCTTGTCTAGTGGGTAGTCCCTCCAACGTGCAGTCTCAGGGAGGTGATGGCTCGATGAGGGGAACTGTGGTTGGATGGGAGTGGTCACCTAAAGTTTGCTGTGGCAAACTTGACCATGCCACTGTGATGAACAGAGAAGTGATAAAGGACAAAGCTGATGTCTGGGAGGTTTGGGATAGGAAGGACTATGATCCTGTGAAGTTTGGAGAGAAATGGACAAAGGTTTAATATAGTTGCTTTGCAACTGACCAATCTGATCCAGAAAACAAATCTTGATGTGCCACTCACATATAGTGTTTCCTAGGGCTCAAAATGGGCATAGGAGGACAATTTGGTCATATGAGAGTTCCATAAAAATTTCATGCCATTCGGACAAGCCAAAATGGTACTTCCTTCACAATGAACCTCTCTGACCAGAATCTTAGAAAAATTCTAGGAAATTATTGGGAAGATGAAATGAGACCAAATTTTGTGGAGATAAGTTATATGGGTAGTAGAATGCTCTGGTAAATGTTCAGCAATTATGGAGCAGTATAAAATATAGTTGCTTCACAATGTGAAAATCTGACCAGAAGCCAAGATTTGAGGCTGTGCTCACATAGATGATTGGATAGGGTTGAAACTTGGTGGAGAGTCATGATTTGAGCATATGAAGAAGCTTGCAAAATTTCAACTCATTTGGATCATCCTAGCTAGTACTTGCTTCACAAAGCTTCCAGTTGACCAGATACTTTGGAAATTAGCCAAGGGAGATTTAGTAGCCAAATGAAGTTGAATTTTGGCATGTGGCAATGATATGGATAGGAAAGAATGCCCAAAAAGTTTGGGGGCAAGCAAGTCAATATAAAGGGTACTTGCTTCTCAACTTGACAGCTAGGGCAGAATCAGGAAAGGAATATTTGTGAAATATTTTTGAATATGTCAAGGAAGGGTTTTGACATATTTGTGGAAGATCTGACCCAAACAATTTATGAGAATTATTTGGGAATCTTTGGAATGATGGAAATGTGGGTTGCTTCACAACCCAGGACAACAGGGTTATTCCTTTAATAGAAAAAGGAATTTTCCCAAGAAAAAGAATATTGGGGTTGGTCCAAGATGGAAATGACATGGTCTTGGGATGGTTTTGAGGTTGACAAGCCACTCAGGAAGAGGAATCAAGGGTGTTCCCTCCAGGTTGGAAGACCACTAAGCCACAGAAAGGTAAATCCAGACCAAAATCAAAAGGAAAAAAGGGCAAAATCTAGGTTGTTACAAACATCGATCAAACTACGTAGATCATCTCTGGACATAGAAATTGCACAATAGTTCTCCAAATGATCCACCAAAGTTCACACAAACGACGGACAATTAAATACTACATCTAAAACTTGAAACTAAAATCAACTTCACCACTTCCGGGCTGGCCCTTTCCCCTTCTGGTCGCAGGCGTAGCTGTACCCGTCATCGGCTGGTGGAGGATCGTCTGATTCATCGGAGGAGGAGCTGTCGTCATCGTAGGAGGAGTCGATGATGAAGAGGCCCTTCAGGCGCTGGACGACCCGGTCCTGCTGGCGCCTGAGCTTGGCCAGCCGAGCCGCCTCCTTCGCCTTCTCCAACGCCTCCCGCTCGGACTGCTCGATGGCAAGCCGAAGAGCCTTGGTGTTGTTCCGGCGGAGCCGCTGAGCGTCCGTCTCCACCATCGCAAGCGACCGGCGGTAGACCCACGCGAGGAGCCGCTGGTCCTCGTCGGGCTCAGCTGGTAACTCACGCCGGCGGCGGACAGAGCTCTGCACAGCCTCCGTCTTCCTTTCCCACTGCCTCTCGCGGTGGGCGGCGAGCGCCTTCGACTCCGGCTTGCGTGTCCGGGCCGGCGGGGCTGGCAAAAGCACCCACCGCTGCCCACGAGGGGGAGCAGCAGCGGGCGGGGTGAGGGGACGGCGTGGGAAAGCAGCAGCCGGTGGGGCGATGGGACGGCGCGCGGGAGGTGCTGATTGCGCTGGCCGCCTGTCAGAGCTGCCCATGGGCCGAGAGGGGCCAACGCTGGCGTCCGAGATGCATCGACGAGGAAGCGCGAGCGGCTGCGGCGAGGCTGCAGATCCGGAGCTGCCCCCGGTGTCCACCTTGGACCGCTCCAAGGCGATGCGGAGGGCAAGCTCATACTCCGGATCCACCTCATCGTTGGAGTGGCTGCCGGAGCTCGACATTGCGCCGGATTCGATCGGAATCGGTGAGGGGAGAGGAGAGGGTGGAGCGAGAGAGGAGACTGAGTGATCTAGGGTTTCGGACCAACGATGCCGATCGGGTTTTTTTGTGGGACATCCGTGGGGTCGGTGGTGGGCCGGGCTTGTCAGGCGGGCACGCCCGGGCGTGCCCGGGCCACCCCATATCCGCCCCATATTCGGGCTGGATATGGGGGGTGCCGGTCAGTCCGGGCGTTTGAGGCGTCCGTCTGGGTCGAAAAAAACCTGGCCGGGCAGTGACCGGGTAGCCCGCCCGGGCATATGAGGAGGATTTGAGAGGTCCGGCTGTAGATTCTCTAAGAGTACGGGGGCTAAATGAAAGGAGACATCAGTAAGTACTGCATTAGTCATGTGTCAAGATTTGGTGTCAGGTGCTTCAGATGGCGACGACTGCGGCTTCAGGACGCTGGTCCTTAGGGGCAAGTGCACGAAGACTTCCCAGTTGTCATCAAAATGGTCAAGCCGACTCCGGTAGGGGAGCATCTGCAGCGACACATCGGCGGCTCATTCTGGCGGCAGTAGTCGTTGTTCGGTGGTCTCAGAATCTCGATGTAATTTTCTATTATGTTTGAGATGCTTTGTACTTTTGGTGAATCTATATCTATACCTACTAATAAAGATAAAAGTGCTTTTGTCCGTCTGTCAGGAATTTTGTATAAACATCCTCTGTAATTTTGGGTAATCAGTCTACTCTCCTCCAATGTGTACGACTCCTAACAACTATAACAGAGAAAAAAGAAAACATAAGAGCATGGTGTCATCAATGCATACGACACGGTTGCAGCCGCCGCCACTCGCGGGCATTCTTCATCTTCGGCTTACCTCCGGCAATGCCGCCGCCACCCTGTTCTCCTTCTCCTCCCCATCCGCCTCCAATCTTTTCTAGTGCCACCCCAAGCCTCCTCGGCCTCCAACCTCTTGCAGCCATGATTTGGATCGGAGCCCGTGTTCGCGCAGAACAACTGCTCCAATAGGAAACCTTTGGGTAGCCGATCCGGATTTCACAGGGACTTCGGTTCCATAAAAGGTACCCGAGTTCGATGCGACTAAGAGGCAGACACGACAGTAGCAGAGTTATCAGCTCCAAGCAGCTTTGCAATCTATACATACATTCTCACCTTAATTTGCTACAGGTAGGCTCTCTCCATACTCTTCTCACAAGAATTTAACAAATGCTATTATCAAGGCATTTTGATACCCTAAACGACTCTAGAATAGATAAGCATTTACTATGTATTTCATATGAACTTCTAGGAACCCAGCAACACATGGTTAGTTCATCAATCCTGTCAACTTTTAGTTTATGGAATTATCTATTGAGTATAGTGTAAAGCTTGCAGGTGTTTTGAGCCGAAAGAAAGAAAAAAAGGAACAATATGCATTTCTGCTCTGCTTCGTCCTAGCAGCGGAGAGAGGCATTTGTTCTCCTGTGAAGAGTGAACAATTTTTTCATTGGCTTGATATTTATTTATACCAACAATTTTGCAGGTATTAGGGCCTATTCTGAATCTCTCCAGCTCCTAACTTCACTAATTATTAGAGAGAAGCCAACCCCAAATGCTTTAACTTCTTGAAGTTAAATTCATGAAGCTAAACTGGGCCGGTAGTGCAAATTTGTGAAGCAAGGGTTTCCCAGCTCCACGCCTTTAAGAATCTGGAGTTCCTATTATTTACGCGCAGATTGATACCGCTAAGAAAGACGATTCGATCCCATGTCTCCTCGCTCGACAGATACACTAACGGGTTGGCTCCTCAGTCGTATCTTCGTTCTCCCTCGCGTTCTCCCTCTCCAAACCCTCAGCGCCGCCACCCACCGCCATGCCCGCCCCACTCCGTTGCCGGCCGATTCCTCTTGAAGGCCTACAGATACGGCCATCCCAGTGATTCCCCACCAGATCCCGTCCTCACCGCCGCCCGTATTGCCGTCAGCAAGGAGCAACACCACCATGGGAAGGAGTAGGTCACCCCATGCCATTGATGCCTGAGAACCCCCCCCCCCCCCCCCCCCCCCCAGAGCAAGGAGAAGCATCCCAACGACCAACCCCTATCGCCCAAACCGCAAGCTGAGCTCCTCCTCCCTTCTCCTCTATGGTGTACCCATGTGTTGTTCGTACTGTACATGAAAAATGCAAAAAGTTCAGATATTACATGAGTGTAGTGCTATATGTGTGCTGTTAAGGTTGTTTCATGAGTGTAGTGCATACGTGGGGTTGTGTGAAGTGTGTACTGCTAAGATGGTTTCATAGTTCAGATATTACATGAGTTTGGATGTTGTTATTACACGCTGAATAATTCAGATAGCTGTAGTTGAATTGCTATTGAATAGTTCATATAGCTGTTGCTGAATATTACATGAGTTTGGCTGTTGTTGTTGCTTAATATTACATGAGTTTGGCCGCTGAATATTACATTAGTTTGGCTACTGCTAAATATTACATGAGTTTGGCTGCTGTTGTTGCTGTTAATACACGATGCACAGTTCAAATAGTACAATTTTCATACTTATCCTAGTACAAGTGAGGACCAAAGTGACATGCATTTTCTTAGAGAAGTGTGGATGATGGCTGCTGAATGGACTAATAATGTGTTTCCACTTTTTTTATTATAGGTCATTAAAGGATGTGGCAAGTTCATGAAGGCTGAGCCTAGGACATCTAGGTTGAGTGGGTTTGAATGGTTGCGAGAGACGATTAGCACACCCGGAGAGACTTACACAATGTTGAGAATGAATGCACATGTTTTCTTTGATCTTCATGACAAGTTGGTGGCAGAGTTGTTTAGGAACACCGGCGGAAAGTGGTCCTAACATGGATTTGTTTAGGAACGAACTAGCTACCGCCATTGTTCTTAGTTGGTGAAGTAATCATGTTCATGTCTTTAGATGTGTGACCATTTTGATTTGCAAACTTATATGCAAATATGACACAGTATGTTCATGAAGCTTTTGTTGTATGATACATGACAAAACTAGTCATTCATCTTTATTATAACTTGTCTTAACTGGGAATATTAGTCATCTTTTGGAAAATACAGTTATTCTATACTTTGAATACTACAGAACTACAAAAAAGCTATCTGAAAACCTCTCTGTACAGCCACAAAATTGCAGGAATTTGGTCCTCTGAAAAAAAACATCAATTCAGCCCTGCCATCCTCACGTGGACAATGACCCAGGTCCTCTCTCTCTCTCTCTCTCTCTCTCGGCCCATCTCCACTTTGCCCCTACAATGGGCTGCTTCCAGCCGACCCAAGCTGGGATGAGCAGGCCTGCAGTCCAACCGCTGGGCTGCGTACTGCAGCGACAAGGCAACGCTACGAGAAGCTCCTCTGCTGCCGAACGGTTTCTGCAACGCTAGGTGAAGCGAGAAGCTAGTTGAGAAGCTGAATCTGAGAAGTTTTTGAGAAGTTATAGAGATTCAGAACATACCCATCATCTCTACTCCCAAAGGGGGAGTCTGCGGTCATGATGGTAGGGTCGTACGTCATTTGGTTTGGTTTCGCACGCATCCATTAATGCCAAAAAAATGTCTCAGTTATCGTTTGTCCAATCACTGCCTTTCCCACAGTTGCATGCAATTAATTAGCTAGACCAGTTAAATATGTGTGTTAATTAGCCAGACAGTTAATATGTCTGCTTAATTTGGAAAGTATAATCGAGCATTGGACGGGAGGACCATACTAATATGAAGAGTATCATTCTTTGGGTGAAAGGATCACATTTATTATGAAGAGTATCATTATTTGGACGGGAGGATCATGTTAATTTTGGAAAGTATTATCGAGCATTTAACAGTAGGATCATTTTAATTATGAAGAGTATTATTTTTTAGACAAGAGGATCACATTAATTATGAAAAAGTATCATTGAGTGTTGAATGAAAGGCTCACATTAATTACAGAGTATTAGGCTGGCCATAGTGGGGGTATCATAGCTGGTATCATGCACTCGGGAATAGCAAACATGATGATGTGGCAGAGAATTAAAGAAGAGAGAGAGGGTTAGAGTAATATAGGTAGATACCGTAACATAATAAATGATATACTACTTTGTGTCATGCATGACCATAAATAAGGTCATATATGATACTACTCTATGATACTATGCACTATGAAGATAGTATCATACACTAGTATCATATGCATGATACTAGTATATGATACTCCCCACTATGAGTAGCCTTATTCTTTGAACGCGAGTATCACATTAATTATGGAAAGTATTATCGAGCCTTAAACAAGAGGATCATCTTAATTATGAAAAGTATCACCAGTCATTAATGCAAAACAATTTGGAAACCAAGCACCAAATTAATTTGGAAATCAAGGCATTAATGCAATTAATCAGCCAGACAATAAATTAGGCATGCAATTAATTAAGTCCGCTTAGAGCAAGTATAATAAGGTATATTCAGTAGGCTATAAGGATTAAACAATTATATTTGTGCTCAGTTGGATGAGAGAGAAGAGGAGAGAAGGGGAACGGGTTGTAGATTAATAGTCGGCTGTAGCACGGACTCCAAGAAATATTATGAGATTGTACGGTGGGCCATGCATTAATAAAGTAGTACTACTTAACAATTCTTTAGGAGTTTTTCTTTGGATTTCCTTAAAAGTTTTCTTTTTTTTTCTTTTTTTTGTTGATTGCTAATATGATTATTAGAATTGCTTGCTAGAATAAATGCTTATATGAATGCAATGTTTGTTTAATATAGATTTCATCGGAGAGTGACGAATAGTTCTATCAAGTTATTTCTGAGAGTGATAAAACTTCATCAACTATACCAGGCAAGTTCACATTGACCATATGTTTATACCTATGTTTTATTGAATTTAGTGTCACCATTTCAACAATCCCTCCAGTAGTTATATGTAATCTTGTAGTTAAGTAGAAGCATGAGGTAGGAACCCACACCCTTGTTACTGAGTCCCGGGAACATTATTTATTTTAATGCTACGCTATCGCAGACGGGGATTGCTATGAATGTCCGTGAGTGATGTGAGAAGGAGGACTCTACACTGGTACAATGAGGTTCTATACAAATGGTTTTTAACCCCTTTCCGCGACGGCATTTCGAACCGTCGCCAAGTGAGTGGCTGCGATAGGGGGGTCCTTCCCACACGACCCAAAAACCGTCGGGGATAGGGAGCCATGATGCAGAGGCCTTGCCAAATGTAATCGTATGCGATGCAGCACACACTAAATTCTTTCGCACATGTGGGATCGGTGATTAAACGTTTCTAATGACACAGTGAAACCAAACGGTGTGTCGTAATGAACTGTCTGGGAAACAGTATGTAAGGCACACGGGCCAACATATGAACTGTGTGCGATATGTTCCCCATCGCACACGAGTTTTCTGCGGAACTCGTCTGCCATGCAAGACTCCATCGCACACGTTTCCGAACAATTACCGTGTGCAATAATGTTCTATCACAAACAGTTCAGGAGCCCCTTCGCACACATACAAGTGCTGCAGACCGTTTGTGATTTGTTGTGTATCACCGATGGTTGCGGTAAGAGTGACGTGTGCTTTTCGTTTGGGATCCCACACGTTTTCTAAAAAAATTACGACTGGGATTGTATTTTACATTGGGCACGGTTTACTTCGAGCTCTCGTGTGCGATAATGTGATATCACAAACGGTTCCGGAGCCCCTACGCACACGTAGTAGTGCTACAAATCGTCTGCGATCTGCTGTGTATCACCAACGGTTCCGCTACGATTGATGTATGCTTTCCTATGTGGATCGCACACACTCATTTAGTTGAACCGTGTGCAGAGCAATTGCCAGGTTAAAGCAAAAATATCCCATTTGAATCGGCATGCAAAAAGCAAATTTGCCACAATATGTAATTGAACAAACAATGTTCACAGGAAGAACATTCATCAGATTTCGTAACAATTGCAATTGAACAAATGGTAGCTAAATTCCAATGATTTGTCGACATATATATGCATTACAAAATTAATCATAGTGTACGAAATACGAAGACCTCATCATATGGAAAACAATGGATCCATGCGTATATGTTTAGCGGCTAACTCTTACTCAATGTTTCAGGAGAAGGCATGCTGAAATCTTCATTATCACCAGTGGGATTGATGTAGTGATTCAGGAAGAAGTCGCTGATAAATCTCCGAACCATCAGCAATTCACCAGCGGGGAGCGGTTCAGGGGTCCTCGGTTCTAAGATGAGCTGTAGTATTTTTAAGATCAGAATGTGCCATATGAGTGGAGTAGAAGATATTAATTAATATAGACTTACTGGTACTAATTCGCGAGCATCTTCACAACTATCAACAGATTTGCAGATGGAGATCATGTGTCTGCAAACATAGTATCCACAAAGGTCTGCTTGTTGCTGAGGACACTGAAATTTTTTGTACAGAATTAGTCATGTATTTGTCCTGTTAGGAACAACCTAACCGGTGTTAGATGTATTTTTTCTTTGGACAGAAACAGAAAGAGGTTTATTTAGAATCTTGAACATTTGACTAGCGTAAGAAAAGGCATTTGCAGACTATTGGATACATTTTTCGAAAATAACGGATTTCGGTGTGTTACCGAAGAAACGATCTCGTGCTGCAGAGGCAGTTCCCTCTTGAAAAGGTTCCCTGGTTTAGTTTTCCACAATGCGAGCACACTGCAAATGAAGATGAATTTTGACAACATCAATTATTGAACCAGATATGAATGCAAATTAATTTGAACATCATAGAATTCAATACCTATCCATGAATTGCTGAAGATGCGTCAGATCCTGAGTGTTTGTTGACTCACTGAGAGAATCCATGTAGTAAACTATGTTCTTGTTTAGAACAATGAATACCAATATCCAGTGATTGCTACATATTAAGAAAGCCATGAACTTATGAATTATGTCGAAATCTGAAAGACAATCAGTGTATGCGTGGCTGTTTATTTGACTTACCGTTCATGATATGACCAGAGAAATGATTCTGCATGAGACGTGTTTTTGAAGGTACAGGCGACCGTGTTAATGGCCCACTCCCGTTCATCCTTACCATGTAATGTTGTGCCATTTGCTAATGCAGGATCTATGAAATACACACTCTCCCTTTTTCTTCTCTGCGCGTTCAATCCCCTGAGAGGAATAAAATGCAGTTAGCAGTTTATCATTTACAGCCTTGTATGGAGAAGCTGATCAGAGTTTGTTAAGTACTTACAAAATCAGGCATCTAACAAGAGTGGCATCGAGCTCGTTGAAGTTGAAGAAGAGATGTAAGTCCTCGAAACTCACACTGATGGAACCAACATCGTGTCGGAAATGATCTCTATTGTAGTAGACTAGCAGAACATGATGACCTGCTAACATTTGATCCATGCAATATTTATGTAACTCGCGGCAACTGGAGCTGCACTCATCAAAGTATTCGCCAACAAGAAATGGCTGGCCATGGACGTAATTGCGTGCTTCAAGTACGTCTGCTTTATTTTTAGCAAGCAGCAAAGCTATTTCTTCATCATCCATGCCGTCAGAAATAATATTACTCTCCGATTCGAACAACTTGCTGTTAATTTGGTTCTGGGCGACGAGTGCTTTAAGTAAGAGGCAATCGTTCTCTTTCCTCTTCGCTCTCGAGGCGCGCTTCCTCACGGGTGCAGCCTTTTTGCCCGCTTCCTTCTTGGAACTAGAAGCACTTCTGGTCCAAGGTCTGGTTGGATGAAAGGCAGACTGCCGAGCAGACGGTAAAGCTTAGACAGACTGCTTAGCAAACGGTTTAGCTATGCCGGACTGCTGAGCTGGTGGTGCTGCTGTGACGGACTGCTGGGCTGTAGGAGCAGTGGCATCGAAGTGCTGACCATGCGTTGAAGCTATGTCGGGTTTTTGCGCAGGTGGTGCCAACTTGTCGGTGTGCTGAGGAGGCCGTGCCAACGCGTTGGTTTGCTGAGCAGGAAGTGCTAACGCATTGGTATGTTGATCACGCGGCTGCGGACCGACGAACTGATGAGCAGTCGGTTCTGGACCTACAGATTGCTTAGCAGGCGGTTCCGAAGCATCAGACTGCTTAATAGTCCGTTCCACCAGGTTGGTCTACTGAGCATGTGCTGCAGCTGGGTCTCCCCCCGCTGCTTCAGCGGCCGGCATCTGAATCGGTGGTGCGTCTTCAGTAGTTCTAGGCCTTGCCACTGGCTGCTCTGGGGCAGACGATGACATGGCCTGTACGGCACAAAGTCAGGCGGGCTGATCACTGGTTGATGCATCAACCGTCGAATTACGAATATTAGGTTCTTTAGGGGAAGCACACGAGAGCTGCTGTGGCAAGGAGAGTGTCACCGGTTGAGGGGCGACCACTACAAAAAAAAGACACATCCGTGACATTTTGGGCCGAACGATTTTTTTTCTATCATGCTTATGACACTTCTATGACGATAATTGTGACAAAAGCACGTATCATCATAGATGTGGTGGGCTCCTACTTCTATGACAAAAAATCATGACAGAAAATGGGCTTTTCATCCTGGGCGGGCCGGGGATGCACCTGGATGACATTCTTTGGGCCATCCATGAGAGAAAAAATCATGGTAGAAGCGAGGGCGAGTAAAATTTCGGGGAGTTCCCAGTTACGGTGGGTGGTCGGGGCCGAGCGATGCACGGAGGGATTGCGCATTTCTCTCATACACGTACGCACGTGTGTGCGAGGCGTTGGGCTCTAACTTAACCCGAGCGAGGCGTTCGCTTACTGAACCCGAGCGATTACACTAGCTACGTTACTGAACCCGAGCGATCGATCCCTGGCTGTTAACTGAACCTGAATGATTCCTTCGCTACTGCTGCTAACTGAAGCCGATTGAAGCTGCCTCTTGATGAACAGTCCCCGGTGGGGGTTGGATGAATAGTTCCTGGTGGGGGTTGGATGAACAGGATCCCGTGGTAGTAGAGGCCGTTGCCGCTGGATGAACAGGACCCCGATCGAGGAGGTGGGGGTGGATGAACAGTAGCCGGTGGAGGGACCCCGTGGAGGGCTGGTTTAACAGGACCCCGTGGAGGGCTAGTTAAATAGTAGCCGGTGGAGGCTGGATGAACAGGACCCCGTTTTGACCGTAGTCGCTCCAACACAAGTCCGTTTCCTCCGTTTTGCGGTACGCCACACCCCTCCTGATCAATAGCACCACATTTCGACCGTAGGAGCTCGAACACAAGTCCGTTTCCTCCGTTTTGCGGTACGCCAGACCCCGTTTTGGCTGTTCCGTCCAAGCCGGTTAGCTCCCAATGAACACGACGCATTCCGACCCAGTCTGTGTTGGGAAACGTTGCATGGAAAACAAAAAAATTCTACGCACACGCAAGACCTATCCATGGAGATGCATAGCTACGAGAGGGAGAGCATCTTCATACCCTTGAAGATCGCAAAGCGGAAGCGTTTATCAACGCGGTTGATGTAGTCGTACACCTTCACGATCCGTCCCGATCAAGTACCGAACGTACGACACCTCCATGTTCAGCACACGTTCAGCTCGATGATGTCCTCGCCTTCTCGATCCAGCAAGAGAGGCAAAGTAGTAGATGAGTTCTGGCAGCACGACGGCATGGTGATGGTGGTGGTGAAGAACAATCTCCGCAGGGCTTCGCCTAAGCACTACAGAAACTATGACGGAGGATAAACTAAAGGGGACGGGGTTGCCGGCACACGGCTTGGTGAATCTTGATGTGTCTTGGGTGCTAGCCCTGCCCCTCTATTTATATGTTGAGCCATGGGGTCGAAACTTGGAGTAAAAGCCTCCTCAAAGTCGGTTTTGCCCGAAAGGCAAGAGTCCTTCTCGGACTCCAGGGCTAGACGCCAGGGTTACCGGCGTCTACCCCCAAGACGCCAGAGTTCCTGGCGTCTGGCCCCTGGCTTCTGCAAAACTTCCTTTTGCACTTTCCAAAACCCTTGTGGGCTTTACCCCTTGGCCCAAATAAAGTGTTCTCGTGCCCAAACATTTCGGGAAACATCCGAAACCCCTTCCGGTGAATTCCGGAACCTTTTCGGAGACCAAACACTATTATCCCATATATCAATCTTTACCTCCGGACTATTCCGGAGCTCCTCGTCATGTCCGTGATCTCATCCGAAACACCGAACAACATTCGGTCACCAACATACATAACTCATACAATACTATATCATCAACGAACGTTAAGCGTGCGGACCCTACGGGTTCGAGAACTATGTAGACATGACCGAGATGCCTCTCCGGTAAATAACCAATAGTGGAACCTGGATGCCCATATTGGCTCCTACATATTCTACGAAGATCTTTATCGGTCAAACCTTATGACAACATACGTAATTCCCTTTGTCCATCGGTATGTTACTTGCCCGAGATTCGATCGTCGGTATCTTCATAGCTAGTTCAATCTCGTTACCGGCAAGTCTCTTTACTCGTTCCGTAATACATCACCTCGTGACTAACTCCTTAGTCATTTGCTTGCAAGCTTATGATGTGTATTACCGAGAGGGCCCAGAGATACCTCTCCGATACTTGGAGTGACAAATCCTAATCTTGATCTATGCCAACTCAACAAACACCTTCGGAGATACCTGTAGAGCATCTTTATGATCACCCAGTTACGTTGTGACGTTTGATAGCACACAAGGTATTCCTCCGGTATCCGGGAGTTGCATAATCTCATAGTCGAAGGAATAAGTATTTGACATGAAGAAAGCAATAGCAATAAAACTGAACGATCATTATGCTAAGCTAACGGATGGGTCTTGTCCATCACATCATTCTCCTTGTGATGTGATCTCGTTATCAAATGACATCACATGTCCATGGTTAGGAAACCTTAACCATCTTTGATCAACGAGCTAGTCTAGTAGAGGCTCACTAGGGACATGATATTTTTTTTATGTATTCACACATGTATTTAAGTTTCCGATCAATACAATTCTAGCATGAATAATAAACCTTTATCATGAATAAGGAAATATAAAATAACAACTTTATTATTGCCTCTAGGGCATATTTCCTTCAGTCTCCCACTTGCACTAGAGTCAATAATCTAGTTCACATCACCATGTGATTTAACACCCATAGTTCACATCGTCATGTGACCAATACCCAAAGAGTTTACTAGAGTCAATAATCTAGTTCACATCGCCATGTGATTAACACTCAGAGTACTAAGGTGTGATCATGTTTTGCTTGTGTGAGAAGTTTAGTCAACGGGTCTGCCACATTCAGATCCGTATGTATTTTGCAAATTTCTATGTCTACAATGCTCTGCATGGAGCTACTCTAGCTGATTGCTCCCACTTTCAATATGTATCCAGATTGAGACCCAGAGTCATCCGGATCGGTGTTAAAGCTTGCATCGACGTAACCCTTTACGACGAACTCTTTACCACCTCCATAACCGAGAAACATTTCCTTAGTCCTCTTTAAGGCATCTAAGGATAATTTTGACCGCTGTCCAGTGATCTACTCCTGGATCACTATTGGACCCCCTTGCCAAACTCATGGCAAGGTACAGAACATGTATGGTACACTGCATGACATACTTTATAGAACCTATGGCTGAGGCATAGGGAATGACTTTCATTATCTCTCTATCTTCTGCCGTGGTCGGGTTTTGAGCCTTACTCAACTTCACACCTTGCAACACAGGCAAGAAACCTTTCTTTGACTGATCTATTTTGAACTTCTTCAAAACTTTGTCAAGGTATGTGCTTTGTGAAAGTCCTATTAAACGTCTCGATCTATCCCTATGGATCTTGATGCTCAATACGTAAATAGCTTCACCGAGGTCTTTCATTGAAAAATTCTTATTCAAATATCCTTTTATGCTATCCAGAAATTCTATATCATTTCCAATTAGCAATATGTCATCCACATATAATTTTAGAAATGCTACAGAGCTCCCACTCACTTTCTTGTAAATACAGGCTTCACCGTAAGTCTGTATAAAACCATATGCTTCGATCACCTCATCAAAGCGTTTATTCCAACTCCGAGATGCTTGCACCAGTCCACAGATGGATCGCTGGAGCTTGCACTCTTTGTTAGCACCTTTAGGATCGACAAAACCTTTTGGTTGCATCATATACAACTCTTCTTTAAGATATCCATTAAGGAATGCAGTTTTGACATCATTTGCCTGATTTCATAATCATAAAATGCGGCAATTGCTAACATGATTCGGACGGACTCAAGCATTGCTACGGGTGAGAAAGTCTCATCGTAGTCAACCCCTTGAACTTGTCGAAAACCTTTTACGACAAGTTGAGCTTTGTAGACAGTAGCATTACCATCAGTGTCAGTCTTCTTCTTGAAGATCCATTTATTCTCTATGGCTTTGCCGATCATCGGGCAAATCCACCAAAGTCCACACTTTGTTCTCATACATGGATCCTATCTCAGATTTCATGGCCTCAAGCCATCTGTCGGAATCTGGGCTCATCATAGCTTCTTCATAGTTCGTAGGTTTGCCTTGGTCTAGTAACATGACTTCCAAAT
This sequence comes from Thinopyrum elongatum, assembly GCA_011799875.1. Lineage (NCBI taxonomy): Eukaryota > Viridiplantae > Streptophyta > Magnoliopsida > Poales > Poaceae > Thinopyrum > Thinopyrum elongatum. The sequence continues at coordinate 457,412,851 of CM022297.1, forward strand.
TAGGATTACCGTACCACTCTGGTGCGGATCGTGCTCTGGTCGACCTACGAAGTTCAGTAGTAACTTGATCTGAAGTTTCATGATCATCATCGTCAGCTTCCTCTCTAGTTGGTGTAGGTATCACGGGAACGGTTTTCTGTGATATGCTACTTTCCATTTCGAGAGAAGGTACAATTACCTCATCAAGTTCTACTTTCCTCCCACTCACTTCTTTCGAGAGAAACTCCTTCTCTAGAAAGGACCCATTCTTAGCAACAAAGATCTTGCCTTCGGATCTGTGGTAGAAGGTGTACCCAATAGTTTCTTTAGGGTATCCTATGAAGACGCACTTCTCCGATTTGAGTTCGAGCTTATCTGGCTGAAGCCTTCTAACATAAGCGTCGCATCCCCAAACTTTAAGAAATGATAGCTTAGGTTTCTCGCCAAACCACAGCTCATACGGTGTCGTCTCAATGGATTTAGACGGTGCCCTATTTAACGTGAATGCGGCTGTCTCTAATGCATAACCCCAAAATGATAAAGGCAAATCGGTAAGAGACATCATATAACGCACCATATCTAATAAAGTACGGTTATGACGTTCGGATACTCCATTACGTTGTGGTGTTCCAGGTGGCGTGAGTTGTGAAACAATTCCACATTGTTTTAAATGAAGGCCAAACTCGTAACTCAAATATTCGCCTCCGCAATCGGATCGTAGAAACTTTATTTTCTTGTTACGATGATTCTCAACTTCACTCTGAAATTCTTTGAACTTTTTAAATGTTTCAGACTTGTGTTTCATCAAGTAGATATACCCATATCTACTAAAATCATTAGTGAAGGTGAGAAAATAACGATACCCACCGCGTGCTTCAATACTCATCGGACCGCATACATCGGTATGTATTATTTCCAATAAGTCATTAGCTCGCTCCATTGTTCCGGAGAACAGAGTTTTAGTCATCTTGCCCATGAGGCATGGTTCGCAAGTATCAAATGATTCATAATCAAGTGATTCCAAAAAGCCCATTCGCATGGAGTTTCTTCATGCGCTTTACACCAATATGACCTAAACGGCAGTGCCACAAATATGTTGCACTATCGTTATCAACTTTGCATCTTTTGGCATCAATATTATGAATATGTGTATTACTACGATTGAGATTCAATAAACCATTCACATTGGGTGTATGACCATAGAAGGTTTTATTCATGTAAACAGAACAACAATTATTCTCTGACTTAAATGAATAACCATATTGCAATAAACATGATCCAATCATATTCATGCTCAACGCAAACACGAAATAACTTTTATTTAGGTTCAACACTAATACCGAAGGTATAGGGAGTGTGCGATGGTGATCGTATCAACCTTGGAATCACTTCCAACACTCATCGTCACCTCGCCCTTAACTAGTCTCTATTTATTCTGCAACTCTTGTTTTGAGTTACTAATCTTAACAACTGAACCGGTATCAAATACCCAGGGGCTACAATGAACACTAGTAAAGTACACATCAATAACATGTATATCAAATATACCTTTGTTCACTTTGCCACCCTTCTTATTCGCCAAGTATTTGGGGCAGTTCCGCTTCCAGTGACCATTTCCTTTGCAGTAGAAGCACTCAGTCTCAGGCTTGGGTTCAGCTTTGGGCTTCTTCACGGGAGCGGCAACTTGCTTGCCATTCTTCTTGAAGTTCCCTTTCTTTCCCTTGCCCTTTTTTTCTTGAAACTAGTGGTCTTGTTAACCATCAACTCTTGATGCTCTTTCTTGATTTCTACCTTCGCCGATTTCAGCATCGCGAAGAGCTCGGGAATCGTTTTCGTCATCCCTTGTATATTATAGTTCATCATGAAGTTCTAGTAGCTTGGTGATAGTGACTAGAGAACTCTGTCAATCACTATCTTATCTGGAAGATTAACTCCCACTTGATTCAAGCGATTGTAGTACCCAGACATTCTGAGCACATGCTCACTAGCTGAGCTATTCTCCTCCATCTTGTAGGTAAAGTACTTGTCAGAGGTCTCATACCTCTCGACATGGGCATGAGTCTAAAATACCAATTTCAGCTCTTGGAACATCTCATATGCTCCGTGGCGTTCAAAACATTTTTGAAGTCCCGGTTCTAAGCCGTAAAGCATGGCGCACTAAACTATCAAGTAGTCATCATATCGAGCTTTGCCAAACGTTCATAACGTCTGCATCTACTCCTGCAATAGGTTTGTCACCTAGCGGTGCATCAAGGACATAATTCTTCTGTGAAGCAATGAGGATAATCCTCAGATCATGGACCCAGTCCGCATCATTGCTACTATCATCTTTCAACTTAGTTTTCTCTAGGAACATATCAAAATAAAACAGGGGAGCTATACGCGAGCTATTGATCTACAACATAGATATGCAAAAACTATCAAGACTAAGTTCATGATAAATTAAGTTTAATTAATCAAATTACTAATGAACTCCCACTTAAATCAACATCCCTCAAGTTGTCTAAGTGATACATGATCCATATCAACTAAACCAAATCCGATCATCACGTGAGATGGAGTAGTCTTCAATGGTGAACATCTTCATGTTGATCATATCTACTATATGACTCATGTTCGACCTTTCGGTCTCCAGTGTTCCGAGACCATGTCTGTACATGCTAGGCTCGTCAAGTTTAACCCAAGTATTCTGCATGTGCAAAACTGTCTTACACCCGTTGTATGTGAACGTAGAGTCTATCAGACCCGATCATCACGTGGTGTCTCGAAATGACGAACTGTAGCAACGGTGCATACTCAGGGAGAACACTTTTACCTTGAAATTTAGTGAAGGGATCATCTTATAATGCTACCTCCGTACTAAGAAAAATAAGATGTATAAAAGATAAACATCACATGCAATCAAAATATGTGACATGATATGGCCATCATCATCTTGTGCTTTTGATCTCCATGTCCAAAGCATTGTTATGATCTCCATCATCACCGGCTCGACACCTTGATCTCCATCGTTGCATTGTGGTCATCTCACCAACTATTGCTTCTACAACTATTGCTAAGGAATAGCAATAAAGTAAAGCAATTACATGGCGTTTGCATTTCATACAATAAAGAGACAACCATAAGGCTTCTGCCGGTTGCCGATAACTTACAAAACATGATCATCTCATACAATAACGTATATCACATCATGTCTTGACCATATCACATCACAACATGCCCTGGAAAAACAAGTTAGACGTCCTCTACTTCGTTGTTGCAAGTTTTACGTGGCTGCTACGGGCTTCTAGCAAGAACCATTCTTACCTACGGCAAAAACCACAATGGTGATTCATCAAGTTTGCTGTTTTAACCTTCTTCAAGGACCGGCCGTAGTCAAATTTGATTCAACTAAAGTAGGAGAAATAGACACCCGCCAACCACCTTTATGCAAAACAAGTTGCATGTCTGTCGGTGGAACCGGTCTCATGTACGTGGACATGTAAGGTTGGTCCGGGCCGCTTCATCCCACAATGTCGGGGTATTCTCGCGACAGATGCCAGGGGGTGGCTTATCATGGATGGGGACAGGAGGATGTTGTCGGGCCCTGCAAGCGGGAATGGGCGAGAGCTCGAACGCACGTGAGTCTTACCCAGGTTCGGGGCTCTCCGAAGAGATAACACCCCTAGTCCTGTTCTGCGGGGTCTCCGCATGCTAACTATGATCAGATAGTGGCTACAAGTTTGCTCCTTGAGCTGTTGGCTAGAGGAAAAAGAAGGGCAAGGCTAACTCTCTTGCTTCTCCCAGCTATGTGTATGTGAATGGCGTGGATGCTGGACCCCTTGCATGGGTGAGCCTGGGGGGTTTATATAGGCCTACCCCCAGGGGTACAATGGTAATAGGGCCGGGTGTAGGACCCGGGTGCCAGTGTCTATGGTCGCCGAGTTCTCCGCCGGCTGCTGGGGCCCACCGCCTGGAGGGCCCCGCCGGCGGCCGAGGATTCGGCCGACAGGTAGGGCTCGCCTCCCGCGGGCCACACTGATTGCCCTTTGCTGTAGCCTCGCCCATGATGACGGGGGCCTTGTCGGGGGAGGCATGGCTATAGTCTCGCCGCCTGGCGTGTGCTCACTGTAACCACGCTTCGTCTCGTTGGAGTAACGACGCGTTGACTCCGAGGGGAGAGAAGGGCCGGCCGCTGTGTGACACCCTGATTTTGGCAACTTTCTCTTTTCAAACTTTTCTTGGCTTTATTTGAATTTTGAATGGTTTTTTAATCTTTCTAGTTGGTCTTGGAAACTTTTGAATCCTTCCAAGTAATCCAAAGCCTCATCACCTTGCCAAAACCCTGCCAAGTACCTCTAGAACCCAAATCCCAATTTAAATCTTTTCCAATAACCCTTTTCTTTTATTTGGGAATTTAGGTCATCACTATGGGTTGTGAAGCAACCTATAGTTTGGATGGCCAGAAAATTCTCAAATAATTATCTAAAATACCTTGGACCATATCTTGCCCCAATATCCAAAAATATTCAATGGCCTAGTTCAAATATTTTGCAAAACAATTCATTTTTGTTCCTGGTCAGTCTGGACCTTTGTGAAGGAAGTACCTGCTAGGTTTGTCCAAATGCTCTAAAATTACTGTGGCATGAGGACAACTACAAATGACTTCCCTCCACCAAGTTTCAGCATCTAAAGATCATTCATATGAGCAGGGCTTCAACTTTCACATTATGGACCATTTTGGTAGGTTACACATGAACTACCCTCAAATCTCAACCAAACCTTCTCAAACTTGACCAGTTTTGAGTCCTTCCAACCTAGATCATCCTGGACATCTCCATTGGCACTATTCGCAGCTCACCACTTCTCCAGATCTCTCTCTAGTTCACTGTCAGAAACTATATCTGAGGCTACCCCTCATCTCAGACTGAGACAAGCCAAACCAGAGGTGTAGGTGAGCTGAGTGATCGAGGGACGATGTGCTAGACAAGAAACGCCAGGCTCTCGTGGCCTCTAGACATCAACTCTCGTGGTGAGCACGACAATGGCATGCCATTGCGCGCGCTCTGCACCGCGCCCGTGTCTGTGGCGTCGCATCCGACTGCCTCTCGCTGCAGTAGCTTGTCTCCGTGTGCCGACATCGTCCCCGTTCGCCACCTAGCCCTTTTGGACTCCTCCCCTTGCCGGAGAAGCTCTCGGCGGCCGCCACGACCACGAGCACTGTGCCGCCTGTGTGGCCACAGTTGCGGCGCCGCTTGTCTTCTTCTCCCCGAGCCATCTCTTCGCGCATTCAATGCTCTGCTCGCTCCCGTGTTATCGCCCCGCACCACGACGGCCAGCTCGACGTCCTTGCGCCAGTGGCATAGCCACGACGCCGCCTATCCAGAAAACTCGGCGAGCTTCGCCTCCTGACTATAAATAGCCCCGTCTGGCCTCGCTGAGCTCCTCACCTCTCTGCCTCTCTCTCAAATTGCCTCCCCAAGCAAGGGCCAAGGCCGAGAGGCCCTCTGGCCTCGAGCTTCGCCGGAGTTCCTCTGCCGCACTCTCTCAGCCGACAACCACCACCACTCCTCCTCCGCCTCACCTGAGACCACCGTAACACTCAGCAAGTTCCACTTATCTTCCTAAAGCTCTCACCTAGTCGAATTGTTGCCGAATCGAGCCTCTCCATCGATCACCGAAACGCCTATCCGCCAGAGAAGATGGGGGCCGCACCGTCCGGCTATCTCCGGAGGAGCTACGAGTATGAGAAGGACCGTCGTTGAGTGCTCGTTCAATCCCCATCGTCTCCCCGCCCAACCACCGTCGCTATCGCCGGTGAGCAGCGCCGGTGAGCCGCCCCTCTCTCTGCCTCTCTCTCTCTCTTTCTGTTTAAATCAAAACGGCCCCACCTGTCAGCGATCGCGGCTGTGCGCACGAAGGGGTAAGTGGAGACGCCCGCGAGGTTCACGCCTTCGACGTGGCCCTCCACTGGTTTTTCTGGTTTTTCCAATTTCATTTATTTAAGTAGTTTTTACCAGCAGATTTGACCATTAATAACTTTTTATTAAAAGGTCCAAATCACCTGATTCTTTTTGCATTGTGTTCATATTCAACTCCTTTATTTTCTGACCATGTTTGGCATTTTTCCAATACTCACAGAATTGTTGGTGAATAAAAAGGCTTTATGTGACATTTTCCTTTGCCATTTAAAAATGTTTTCAAAAGGAGATTCTTGTGGATTTGAAGACCAGGAGTATTTGAACAACCCAACTGATCAAGGCAAGCCAGGACGTCCATATTATGAAGCATTTCATAGCATTGCATAATTTATATTCATTTCTTGTATTTAATTAACATAGATAATTCAAGTGAAGTATTTAAATGCTTATTGTTGACAACTTAAATTGATATGATGAATGACCATGATTGCTAAGTGAAACTTAGTTGGTTGATCAAGAGTCACCTGTCCGGGCTTACCTGTGTAGCCACATTTGCCGGTATGGGACGGCCTTGACTTGGTCTGGCTCCGTGCTCTTTCACCGGTACCTCCAGACAGGGAGGGTTATGCGTGCGTGCTGCCCTGATCAGGCAGACGGCGATAACCCTGTGAGCCCAGTTGAGTTTTGTGCCGGCGTCCCCGTTTGGGACAGTTTAGTTAGGCCACAATTGTGGCAGGTGTCACGAGGTGACACGGGGCCACCGAAGGCTTGACTCCGAGGGAGTGTGATTGCCGGTGGTACAATGGGAGAGTCACGAGTCAGGCGGGTTTCATTGGAGCAACGCTGGTCCACCCGAATGGGATCACGAGGTCAGGTGCTCCATAGTGTGGGTAAAGTGCGCAACCTCTGCAGAGTGTAAAATCTATTCGAATAGCTGCGTCCACGGTATTGGACAGCCCGTCCAGACCTCTCTAGGTGATCAACCGTAATAACCATAGTAATGATGGAAGAACTTGTCTTATGAGCGGAAGTACTCGTTGGCATCGAGTATTCCGGGGGTTGTAAGAGAACTCGGATATGAGTAAGTTAATAACAGTAAGTGAATCAGTTAAGACATAACATGTTGATTGCCATGCTATTATTTGCTGCATACTTGGTTGTCATGTGCTTGCGAGTACATTCAAAGTACTCACCTGGCATATCATGCCAGATGCAGGAGAAGACTGAGATGGAGGTCTCGAAGGTCCGTGTTGCGATGTCTAGGATGTGTCCTCAGCAGTGTCCCTGTGGATGGAGTTACTATCATGTTCCGCTATGCAGTAGTCTTTCGCTGTAGTGTCCCGTAGTAATACCGAGGCCCTGATATGTTAGATAAATAATGTAGATATTGTCATAGCACTAGATGTGCTTTTGGCCTCGATGATCATGTAATATATAAGCTTGTACTCGACTATTATCAATAAAAGTTCAGCTATGTTCTGTTCCAAGTTGTTGTGTGTTTCCAGAAGACATGATCTCTGGGTTGGAAACACTGGTAAACCGGTTCTTTGAGCCGGGGTGCCACAACGCTTGGTATCAGAGCCGTGCTGACTGTAGGACACCCTAGGTAACCCGCGCTAGGACTGCGATTAGCATAGGACTTTGAGTGTGCATCCTGTTTGTTGCATTTGATTGTTGCATGCCATGCCTCATGCATCATAATTCATTATGTTACTAACCCTTGGCATTGTGAGTGTAGATGGCACCAGTTCCATATCACTTTCATCATGAGCCAGAACCCCACACTTTTCCAGCTCTGCTTCATAGCATCTGGCTTCGGCTGTATCCCAACGGTGATGACCCGGTGTACCAGGTGTTTCGGGAGCAGTTGGGCGAGTCAGTATATGAGTACCATGCAGTGGCTTACATGACCGCGACTTCGGATATTGGAAGCTCTTCTCGCTCTTCCAAGGGCGGAGTGGCTTCTACTCCGGAGCTGGCGATCCAGTTTGCTGCCATGGAGGCTATTACTGACTTGCACTTCCTCGAGGTCGAGATGCAGACCCATCCAGGTTTCTTCCACTATCCCACCCTGTCGCGTACGACAGGGCGAGTCCTTTTCTCACCTGTTGACCCGGCGTGTGATCATGCGGCTGGTGTTTTATCTCGCTACCTGAACGCCAGGTACCGTATGATCATTTCCTTGGCTGAGGAGCTGTGTCGTGTTCAGGAGGCACTTGCAGTAGTGACTCTAGCACCTCCTCCTCCTGTAGTTCCACCTAGGTATCCACCACCAGTTCCACCTCCGCGTGTGCTTGATACCCCTTCTGGTTTTTCTGCTCCATTAGGCTTATCGTCTGGTAGCCGACTTGAGACCCCAGCTGAGTGGGCCTCACTCCTAGCCACTCCTGCTCTGCCGATGTTGAGGCAACGTGCTCTTTCTCCCACAGAAGGAGAGCCGTCTCAGCAGCGACGTCGCGTCTCCTTTGACCCGGTGACTCACATCATCAGTTCTGATTCTGACTCAGGATCTGACAACGAGGACTCTTCAGATGGGCAGTGTTCGTGTCACCGACGCACTAGATTGGAGCTTAAGTAGTAATGCATGCATCTTTGCATATGTCGACTGCCGTATGAGCAGTCTAGCCATGATATCCCCCTACTAGCTTGCCATGTATGATGTTGGGTTATCTTGTATAATTATGTTGTTCTCTTTATTTGCCTTTTTCATGAATTTTCTCTGGTGTCATATTACTGTATTTCTCCTTATGGATGTTGCTCATTGATTCGGTATTTGCCATGGGAACAAAAATTAGGATGAAGAAAGGAAGTAGCAGTCAACGCGGCGATGGAAACCCCGTCTGTCGATCCGTCAGGCAGGCAGGGCAACCGCCCGAAGACTTACCACCACCACCACCTCAAGCACCAACCACAGATCAGATAATGAGAATGTTTGAGGAAAAGAGAAACCAAGACCTCATGGAATTTCTCAAGAGTATGCAGACAATAGTATATCAGAACAATGGCAATGGGGTGTATTCCAAACTGTTTGACTTCCAGCGCACAAAACCACCCAGCTTTGGTCAGGCTGTGGATCCTATTGAGGCTGATGACTGGTTAAGAACCATGGAAAAGAAATTGGACATCGCTCATTGTGAAGAAGCAGATAAAGTCCCATTTGTCACCCATTATCTCGAAGGCCCGGTAGCCATATGGTGGGACAACACCAAGTTAATGTAGCCTGCTGGAGAAGAGATTTCCTGGGAGAAATTCAAAGAGCTGTTCCACAAGTATCATATTCCCATGGGTATCATGAAAGTGAAGCAGAGAGAATTCCTGGCTCTCACACAAGGAAACATGTCTGTGGGAGAATACCTAAACAAGTTCAACAACTTGGCCCGGTACTCTCCTCATGATGTGGCTACCGAAGAAAGGAAAATAGACCGGTTCCTCGGAGGACTTAATCACGCCCTCCGATGTCAGCTATGCATGTTGGACTTCCCCGATTTCCAGACCTTGGTGGATAAGGCCTTCATTGCTGAACGAGAACACAAGTCTGGGAATGATGATCGTAAGAGGAAGTTCGAGCCCAAGAAGGACAACAGGGAGCCATATGCGCAAAAGCTGCGCAGTTGGAAGTCAGGGCCATCTGAGAACAAACCTGTGTGGAACAATGGTGGCAACAACAGCAAGCCAGGCAACCAGAGCAAGACCTTAGGCAAGCAGCCAGTCATAGAGGACTGCCGCCGCAACAACACCTGTTTCACTTGTGGCCAGAGTGGACACTACGCCAAGTAGTGTCCTACTAATAACGGAAAGCAATCAGCTGACCACAAGCCACAAGTCAATCACCTTGAATGCTGCCCCAACCACAACTTCAGCCACGGATGCGTCCACCACATCTCTGCCGAAGAAGTCTGCAAAGCTCCAGACATTGTCCTTGGTATGTTTTCTGTCAACGACATACCTGCAATAATTTTATTTGATTCTGGGGCTTTCCACTCATTTATTTCACGAAGTTTTGCCACCTTGCACAAATTTTCTCCTTCACTTTTGGACAAAATCATGGTGGTACAATCCCCTGGCTCTATGCTCAGAACAAATATAATATACAAGGGTCTGGAAATCTCAATCCATGGAGTTAAATTCCCAGCTACCCTTGTTGCCATTGAATCCCCAGGACTGGACATAATACTGGGGATGGGCTGGTAGGCACTGCACCAAGTGTGTATCAACTGCGCCACCAGAACGGTGACATTGGTGAACCCCGCCGGACAAACCGTCCAATTTCTGGCCAGTAGAATGATAACAAGAAAGGGCACGGCATACCAGACCACTGTTACAGATATGAATCTGATCCCGGTAGTGGGTGAATTTCCAGATGTGTTTCCTGAGGAATTACCAGGAATGCCGCCCGACCGAGAATTGGAGTTCGCCATTGAAGTAATTGCTGGTACAACTCCAATATACAAGAAATATTATCGTATGCCAGGCCCAGAGCTGGCAGAGCTAAAGAAGCAGTTAGACGAGTTGCTACAGAAAGGATACATTCGTCCAAGCATTTTGCCATGGGGGTCACCAGTATTATTTGTCAAGAAGAAGGATGGAAGTCTACGAATGTGCGTAGACTATCGCCAGCGTAACGAGGTCACTATCAAGAACAAGTACCCGCTCCCTCGAATTGATGACTTATTCGACCAGTTGAATGGAGCACGGGTATTCTCTAAGATCAACCTCAGAACGGGATATCATCAACTGAATATCCAAAAGGAGGATATCCCCAAGACAGCGTTCACCACTCGATATGGACTATATGAGTTTACAGTTATGGCGTTTGGATTGACCAACGCTCCAGCCTACTTCATGAGCATGATGAACAAAGTCTTCATGGACTTTCTGGACAAGTTTGTAGTGGTGTTCATTGACGACATCCTGATATACTCTAAGGATGAAGAGGAGCATAAGCAACATCTCAGAGCTGTCTTGGAAAGGTTGAGAACCCATCGCTTATATGCCAAGTTCGGTAAATGCAAATTTTGGCTGAAAGAGGTGGGATTCCTTGGACATATTCTGTCAGAGAAAGGAATGGCTGTTGATCCCAGTAAGGTTACTGCAGTCTTGAACTGGAAGACACCAGCCACGGTGACCAAAGTCCGTAGTTTCCTAGGCTTGGCAGGCTACTACCGTCGCTTCATTGAAGGTTTTTCTAAGATAATCAAGCCACTGACGGAATTGTTGAAAAAGAACCAAAGGTTTATCTGGACAACCGAGTGCGACAGCAGTTTCCAGGAGTTAAAGACGAGGCTAACCACAGCCCCTGTCTTAGTCCTCCCAGACATTCACAAGAGTTTCGACATATACTGCGATGCATCCAAGCGTGGAATCGGATGCGTACTAATGCAAGAGGGGAAGGTTGTAGCTTATGCATCATGACAGCTATGACCTCATGAGGAGAACTATCCCACACATGACTTGGAGCTAGCTGCTGTGGTTCATGCCCTGAAGATCTGGAGGCATTATCTTATTGGACAACGATGTGAAATATACACAGACCATAAGAGTCTCAAGTATATTTTCACTCAACCCGACCTGAACCTCAGGCAGCGAAGATGGCTTGAGCTAGTCAAGGACTATGATGTTGGAATAAACTATCATCCAGGGAAAGCGAATGTGGTCGCTGACGCCCTGAGCAGGAAACAAGCTGCTGTGAATGCACTAGTTGAGGGTATGCATCCGAGCTTACAAGAAGAGTTTGTCAAGCTCAATATGGTGCTATGCGGCCCAATGACCCCGGACACGTTGGAAATTACTCCAACCCTCATGGAGGAAATCAAGGAAGCACAGAAGTCAGATGAATAAATTCGGGAGATCAAGGAGTTAATTCAGCAAGGGAAGGCCAAGTCCTTCCGTGTAGATGAACATGGTACCGTGTGGCTCGAGAAACGAATTTGTGTGCCGGATCAGAACAACTTGAGGCAACAAGTACTCAAGGAAGCACATGAGTCCGCATATTCGATCCACCCGGGAGGTACCAAGATGTATCAGGACTTGAGAGAAACTTTTTGGTGGTCTGGAATGCGGAAAGATATAGCATACTATGTTGCCTGCTGTGACATTTGCAACAAGGTCAAAGCAGGGCATCAAAAACCCGCTGGGCTACTGCAACCCTTACCGGTGCCCTAGTGGAAGTGGGACGACATATGTATGGATTTTATTGTGGGACTGCCCAAGTCCACGAGAGGCAATGATGCTATTTGGGTCATTGTAGACATCCTCACGAAAGTGGCTCACTTTATCCTAGTAAAGACCACTTTCAACGCAAATCAGCTGGCACAACTCTACATGTCCCGGATAGTCAGTCTGCACGGAGTACCCAAGTCTATCACTTCAGATAGGGGTTCCCTATTTACCTCAGCATTCTGGCTATGGCTACATCAAGCTCTGGGAACCATGCTGAAACACAACACAGTGTACCATCCGCAGACGGATGGACAGACCGAGCGAGTGAACCAAATATTAGAGGATATGCTTCGGTCATGTGCTCTCTCCCATGGACCCAAATGGGAGAATAGTTTGCCGTACGTTGAATTCTCCTACAACAACAGCTATCAGGCAAGTCTCAAGATGTCGCCTTTTGAGGCATTGTACGAACGGAAGTGCCGCACACCGCTGAACTGGTCCCAAACAGGAGATAGTCGCATCTTTGGCACGGACTTGATGCTCGAGGCTGAAAGGCAAGTCAAGGATATTCAAGAGCGGCTGCGAGCAGCCAAGTCCCGACAGAAGAGCTATTACGACCCAAAGCACCGGGAAGTAACTTTTGAGCCCGGAGACTATGCTTACCTACGGGTAACTCCTATGAAGGGAGTGAAAAGGTTTCATACCTGGGGAAAGTTGGCCCCAAGATACATCGGTCCCTTTCGAGTGATTGCTAGGAAGGGCAGAGTCGCATATCAGTTGGAATTGCCACCAGCATTGTCAGACGTTCATGATGTCTTTCACATCTCACAGTTAAGGAAATGCATTGCACCCCCAGCCAAGCAAGCGGATATGAGTTAGCTAGAGCTGGCTAAGGATTTGACTTATGAGGAAAAACTTGTCAGGATCTTGGATGAGATGGAAAGAATCACGGGGAGTAAGGTGATAAGATTTTACAAGGTGCTGTGGGAACAAGACACTGAGGAAGAGGCTACTTGGGAAAGAGAAGATTTTCTCAGATCCGCATATCCATACTTGTTCCCTGAGCAACCGAATCTCGAGGACGAGATTCATCCTAAGGGGGGTAGGTTTGTGACACCCCGATTTTGGCAACTTTCTCTTTTCAAACTTTTCTTGGCTTTATTTGAAATTTGAATGGTTTTTGAATCTTTCTAGTTGGTCTTGGAAACTTTTGAATCTTTCCAAGTAATCAAAAGCCTCATCACCTTGCCAAAACCCTGCCAAGTACCTCTAGGACCCAAATCCCAATTTAAATCTTTTCCAATAACCCTTTTCTTTTATTTGGGAATTTAGGTCATCACTATGGGTTGTGAAGCAACCTATAGTTTGGATGGCCAGAAAATTCTCAAATAATTCTCTAAAATACCTTGGACCATATCTTGCCCCAATATCCAAAAATATTCCATGCCCTAGTTCAAATATTTTGCAAAACAATTCATTTTTGTTCCTGGTCATTCTGGACCTTTGTGAAGGAAGTACCTGCTAGGTTTGTCCAAATGCTCTGAAATTTCGGTGCCATGAGGACAACTACAAATGACTTCCCTCCACCAAGTTTCAGCATCTAAAGATCATTCATATGAGCAGGGCTTCAACTTTCACATTCTGGACCAGATTGGTAGGTTACACATGAACTACCCTCAAATCTCAACCAAACCTTCTCAAACTTGACAAGTTTTGAGTCCTTCCAACCTAGATCATCCTAGACATCTCCAGGCACTATTCGCAGCTCACCACTTCTCCAGATCTCTCTCTAGTTCACTGTCAGAAACTGTATCTGAGGCTACCCCTCATCTCAGACTGAGACAAGCCAAACCAGAGGTGTAGGTGAGCTGAGTGATCGAGGGTCGACGTGCCAGACAAGAAACGCCAGGCTCTCGTGGCCTCTAGACATCAACTCTCGTGGTGAGCATGACAATGGCATGCCATTGCGCGCGCTCTGCACCGCGCCCGTGTCTGTGGCGTCGCATCCGACTGCCTCTCGCCGCAGTAGCTTGTCTCTGTGTGCCGACATCGTCCCCGTTCGCCACCTAGCCCTTCTGGACTCCTCCCCTTGCCGGAGAAGCTCTCGGCGGCCGCCACGACCACGAGCACTGTGCCGCCCTTGCGGCCATAGTTGCGGCGCTGCTCGTCTTCTTCTCCCCGAGCCATCTCTTCACGCATTCAATGCTCTGCTCGCTCCCGTCTTGTCGCCCCGCGCCACGATGGCCAGCTCGACGTCCTTGTGCCAGGGGCATAGCCACGTCGCTGCCGATCCAGAGAACTCGGCGAGCTTCGCCTCCCGGCTATAAATAGCCCCGCGTCGGCCTCGCTGAGCTCCTCACCCCTCTCCCTCTCTCTCAAATTTCCTCCCCAAGCAAGAGCCGAGGCCGAGAGGCCCTTTGGCCTCGAGCTTCACCGGAGTTCCTCCGCCGCCCTCTCTCAGCCGACAGCCATCACCACTCCTCCTCCGCCTCGCCTGAGACCACCGTAACACTCAGCAAGTTCCACTGATCTTCCTAAAACTCTCGCCTAGTCGAATTGCTGCCAAATCGAGCCTGTCCGTCGATCACCGAAGCGCCTGTCCGCCGGAGAAGAAGGGGGCCGCACCGTCTGGCCATCTCCAGAGGAGCTACGGGTATGAGAAGGACCGTCGTTGAGTGCTCATTCAATCCCCGTCGTCTCCCCGCCCAACCGCCGTCGCTATCGCCGGCGACCAGCCCCGGTGAGCCGCCCCTCTCTCTGCCTCTCTCTCTCTCTTTCTGTTTAAATCAAACTGGCCCCACCTGTCAGCGACCGTGGCTGTGCGCGCGAAGGGGTAAGTGGAGACGCCCGCGAGATTCACGCCTTCGACGTGGCCCTCCACTGGTTTTTCTGGTTTTTCCAATTTCATTTATTTAAGCAATTTTGACCAGTAGATTTGACCATTAATAACTTTTTAATTAAAAGGTCTAAATCACCTGATTCTTTTTGCGTTGTGTTCATATTCAACTCCTTTATTTTCTGACCAAGTTTGGCATTTTTCCAATACTCACAGAATTGTTGGTGAATAAAAAGGCTTTATGTGACATTTTCCTTTGCCATTTAAAAATGTTTTCAGAAGGAGATTCTTGTGGATTTGAAGACCAGGAGTATTTGAACAACCCAACTGATCAAGGCAAGCCATGACATCCATATTATGAAGCATTTCATAGCATTGCATAATTTATATTCATTTCTTGCATTTAATTAACATAGATAATTCAAGTGAAGTATTTAAATGCCTATTGTTGACAACTTAAATTGATATGATGAATGGCCATGATTGCTAAGTGAAACTTAGTTGGTTGATCAAGAGTCACCTGTCCGGGCTTACCCGTGCAGCCACATTTGCCGGTATGGGACGGCCTTGACTTGGTCTGGCTCCGTGCTCTTTCGCCGGTACCTCCAGACAGGGAGGGTTATGCGTGCGTGCTGCCCTGATCAGGCAGACGACGATAACCCTGTGAGCCCAATTGAGTTTTGTGCCGGCGTCCCCATTTGGAATAGTTTAGTTAGGCCACGACGGTGGCAGGTGTCACGAGGTGACACGGGGCCACCCAAGGCTTGACTCCGAGGGAGTGTGATTGTCGGTGGTACGATGGGAGAGTCACGATTCAGGCGGGTTTCGTTGGAGCGACGCTGGTCCACCCGAATGGGATCACGAGGTCAGGTGTTCCATAGTGTGGGTAATGTGCGCAACCTCTGCAGAGTGTAAAATCTATTCGAATAGCCGCGTCCACGGTATTGGACAGCCCGTCCAGACCTCTCTAGGTGATCAACCGTAATAACCATAGTAATGATGGAAGAACTTGTCTTATGAGCGGAAGTACTCGTTGGCATCGAGTATTCCGAGGGTTGTAAGACAACCCGATATGAGTAAGTTAATAACAGTAAGTGAATCAGTTAAGACATAACATGTTGATTGCCATACTATTATTTGCTGCATACTTGGTTGTCATGTGCTTGCGAGTACATTCAAAGTACTCACCTGGCGTATCATGCCAGATGCAGGAGAAGACTGAGACGCAGGTCTCGAAGGTCCGTGTTGCGATGTCTAGGATGTGTCCTCAGCAGTGTCCCTGTGGACGGAGTTACTATCATGTTCCGCTACGCAGTAGTCTTTCGCTGTAGTGTCCCGTAGTAATACCGAGGCCCTGATATGTTAGATAATAATGTAGATATTGTCATAGCACTAGATGTGCTTTTGGCCTCGATGATCATGTAATATATAAGCTTGTACTCGACTATTATCAATAAAAGTTCAGCTATGTTCTGTTCCAAGTTGTTGTGTGTTTCCAGAAGACATGATCTCTGGGTTGGAAACACTGGTAAACCGGCTCTCTGAGCCGGGGTGCCACACGCTGAGAGCCGGTCCGCCACCAAAGCCGCCTTCTTTGGGAGCGCCGTCTTCTGGTTGCTCACGAACAGGTAGGGCCCGCCGCCTGCGGGCCATACCGACCGCCCTTCATGGGAGCATGGCCTCTGCTGATGAGGGCTACGTCATGGGCCGCATGGCCACAGTGAGCGCCTGGCAGAGGGGTGTCTGCTTGGTCATCCCGCACTGTGGCCACGCTCCTCCGGGATTTGGGGGAACAGTGGGCCCTGTTGCCACGCCCCATCTTATCGTAATGAATGGGTGCAGACTCCGAGGGGAGGAGGGGCCGTCTGCTAGGATCCGGCCTCCCCCGAAGCCGCCTTCTGAGAGCGCGCCGCCGTCTGGTAGCCGGCCTCTCGGACCAGTCGGCCCGAGGAGCCGGCCACGCGTCCGGAATGTGCGAGGGTCTTTGCTGGCCCCGATGCCTTGAAATGCTATGGGGTGTTGATGAGGCTACCCGTGGTCAATCCCTCCGACACACAATACCGCCGAATCAAAACAAGACATTGGTGGTAAGCAGTATGACTATCACCACCCACAACTCTTTGTTTTCTACTCGTGCATATCATCTACGCATAGACCTGGCTCGGATGCCACTGTTGGGAAACGTTGCATGGAAAACAAAAAAAATTCTACGCACACGCAAGATCTATCCATGGAGATGCATAGCTACGAGAGGGGAGAGCATCTTCATACCCTTGAAGATCGCAAAGCGGAAGCGTTTATCAATGCAGTTGATGTAGTCGTACACCTTCACGATCCGTCCCGATCAAGTACCGAATGTACGGCACCTCCGCGTTCAGCACACGTTCAGCTCGATGACGTCCTCGCCATCTTGATCCAGCAAGAGAGGCGAAGTAGTAGATGAGTTTCGGCAGCACGACGGCGTGGTGACGGTGGTGGTGAAGAACAATCTCCGCAGGGCTTCGCCTAAGCACTACAGAAACTATGACGGAGGATAAACTAGAGGGGACGGGGTTGCCGGCACATGGCTTGGTGAATCATGATGTGTCTTGGGTGCTAGCCCTGCCCCTCTATTTATATGTTGAGCCCTGGGGTCGAAACTTGGAGTAAAAGCCTCCTCAAAGTCGGTTTTGCCCGAAAGGCAAGAGTCCTTCTCAGACTCCAGGGCTAGACGCCAGGGTTCCCGGCGTCTACCCCCTAGACGCCAGGGTTCCTGGCGTCTGGCCCCTGGCCTCTGCGAAACTTCCTTTTGCACTTTCCAAAACCCTCGTGGGCTTTATCCCTTGGCCCAAATAAAGTGTTCTCGTGCCCAAACATTTCAGGAAACATCCAAAACCCCTTCCGGTGAATTCCGGAACCTTTCCGGAGACCAAACACTATTATGCCATATATCAATCTTTACCTCCAGACTATTCTGGAGCTCCTCGTCATGTCCGTGATCTCATCCGGAACACCGAACAACATTCGGTCAACAACATACATAACTCATATAATACTATATCGTCAACGAATGTTAAGCGTGCGGAACCTACGGGTTCGAGAACTATGTAGACATGACCGAGACGCCTCTCCGGTCAATATCCAATAGCGGACCTGGATGCCCATATTGGCTCTTACATATTCTACGAAGATCTTTATCGGTCGAACCTTATGACAACATACGTAATTCCCTTTGTCCATCGGTATGTTACTTGCCCGAGATTTGATCGTTGGTATCTTCATACCTAGTTCAATCTCGTTACCGGCAAGTCTCTTTACTCGTTCTGTAATACATCACCTCATGAATAACTCCTTAGTCATTTGCTTGAAAGCTAATGGTGTGTATTACCGAGAGGGCCCAGAGATACCTCTTCGATACTTGGAGTGACAAATCCTAATCTCGATCTATGCCAACTCAACAAACACCTTCGGAGATACCTGTAGAGCATCTTTATGATCACCCAGTTACGTTGTGACGTTTGATAGCACACAAGGTATTCCTCCGGTATCCGGGAGTTGCATAATCTCATAGTCGAAGGAATAAGTATTTGACATGAAGAAAGCAATAGCAATAAAACTGAATGATCATTATGCTAAGCTAACGGATGGGTCTTGTCCATCACATCATTCTCCTGATGATCTGATCGTGTTATCAAATGACAACACATGTCTATTGTTAGGAAACCTTAACCATCTTTGATCAACGAGCTAGTCTAGTAGAGGCTCACTAGGGATACTGTCGGCGTTCTGGGAACCAGGGTACCCAGACTTGCTTGCCTGCGGCCCACAGCGTGGCTCCATCTGTGGCCTGGTACGACCCATCTTCAACATCAACAACACAAGACCCTCGCGAGGGGCCAACCCTCACGAGGCAGACAACGTCAAGACCTCCAGAGGAAGCGGCCTCCTTAGGCCGGCTCCTGAGGAGCGGAGATTTCTATGCAAGCCCCACCTCGTGAGGTTCAAATGACGCAAGCTATGACGACCAAGGCCAGGCGGGCGCCAGCGGGCGCAGTACAGCAGGTTTCCACTTTGGTGCTAAGGAAGCAAGAGCAGGCGCAAGGTCCCGAGGAATCAGCCAAAGGTTTCCATTCCCGTGCTACAAGACCAGGACGGCGGGATGGAGGTCATCGCCGAGCCCACCATGACGTCACAACCTAAAGCTTTGCAGGCGAAGACCACCTTTCGTCAGGATAAGATGTACTACTTGTCTCCCTTCAAACTTGGCCGTTGTGGGATCCCTTCCCGCCTTCGTTTTGGGGGAAGAGGACCAAGGCCACTATAAATATAGCTAGGCCACCACCATAGAAGGAGACGGATCAATCAGATCACCCCCACCAGCTCACACCAACACAAGAACACACCTCCTGAGGTTGTTCCCCCTCTGTACTAGTTTATCCTCAGCCCACCTCGAGGCCAATCCACCACAAAGCAAGAGTAGGGTTTTACACCGCAAGGTGGCCCAAACCTGGGTAAACTGCTATGTTCCTTTCCTTTCCAGTTCATCGAGCTAGGCCATGAGATCGACGAGTTGGCAGACTGGGGAGATTGAGTCCTTCGCACGCACCCCAGAGTTCAAACCTTTCTTGGGTCTGCGGAGCCCCGAATCCGATATTTGGCACGCCAGGTAGGGGTGCGTCGGAGCCACTCTTCCACAGGACGATCAGCCACCGCTCCGCCGTTCTCATGGCTGACGCTCGTCTAGTTCGTGCTGAGCGCCGGGCCGCCCTCGCCACCCGCGTCGCGCAGACAGCACCGGCGAGCGCTGGCAACCTTTCCATCGTGCGCTCCGCGGTGCCGGCGCCCCACGCCGTCGTGGCCATCTTCGGAGGGTCACAGGCGCCGGCTTCGGACCGCCATGTCAAGCAGTTCTTCCGCCAAGTGGGTGCCGCCCGCGCGCAGTGAGGAGCTCCTCCGGGCTGGGCGGCGCCTAAGGCCGACCTCACCTTCGACTCAAGGGACCACCCCAAGACCACGGTCGGCGCCGGCGGGCTCCCTATGCTCTGCACCCCCACCATCTACAATGTAGCAGTCACCAGGACCCTCATCGACGGTGGCGCCGGCCTCAACGTCCTCTCCGTGGAGGCATTCGGCCTGCTTCACGTGCACTACGGCCGGCTCCTCCCCACCAAGCCTTTCTCTGGGGTCGATGATGGCTCCACCTGCCCCCTAGGGCAGATCCGCCTCCCCGTCACCTTTGCCACGCGCGACAACTACCGCATCAAGCTCATCGACTTCGACATCGCCCACATCAGCCTCCCGTACAACAGCATTCTTGGGTACCCGGCCCTGGCCAAGTTCATGGCGGCAACCCATCCCGGCTACAACCTCATGAAGATGCCGGGAAGCAGCGGCGTCCTCACCGTGGCGGGGGATACCAAGGATGCGCTCTCGGCCCTCAAGCTCGCCTACAGGGCCGTGGCAGCCGCGCGGCCGAGCGGGGAGGGGGCACCGGAGGGCCCGGGGGCTGCGCCAACAAAGAAGAAGCAATTGTTCTCTCAAGACAAGGCTAAGACGAAGCAGGTGTCGGTCGATGAAGACGGAGGACCAGGCCCTACTTTCACCATAGGCGCCGGCCTCCCTCCAGGCCAGGAGGAGGCGCTGATCAGCTTCCTCCACGTGAACAAGGGCATTTTTGCGTGGAAAGTTGCGGACCTGGTCGGGGTTCCGTGTGGGGTAATCGAGCACCACCTGATGGTGTGCCCCAACGCACGCCCAGTGAAGCAGAAGGCACGGCGGCAAGCCTCGGAGAAGCAATTGTTCATCGTCCAGGAAACCCCCAAGCTGCAGGAAGCCGGCGTCATTCAGGAAGTGCGGCATCCAGATTGGCTTGCAAACCCAGTTATCATTCCCAATAAGGGCGGGAAGGAGCGCATGTGTGTCGATTTCACAAACCTCAACAAGGCCTATCCTCAAGACCCTTTCCCTCTCCCGCGCATCGACCAGATTGTCGACTCCACCGTCGAGTGTGATTTACTGTGCTTCTTGGATGCCTTCTCGGGCTATCACCAAATCAAAATGGCGGTGCAGGATGTTGAGAAGATGGCTTTTCTGACCCCGTGCGGGGTATACTACTATACCTGCATGCCGTTCGGGCTGCGTAATGCAGGAGCAACCTTCCAACGGTTGATGCACATCGCCCTGGGGCAGCAGCTCGGGAGGAACGCTGAGGCATACGTCGACGACATAGTGGTGAAATCTCGGGAGGCGAGAACCCTCATCGAAGATTTGGAAGAGACGTTCGCCAGCCTGTGCAAAGTAAACCTGCGGCTCAACCCGGAAAAATGCGTGTTTGGCGTCCCATCTGGCAAGCTGCTGGGTTTCCTGGTGTCGCACCGAGGGATCGAGGCCAACCCAGAGAAGGTCAAGGCCATAGAAAGGATGAGTGCGCCGCAAACCCTCAAGGAGATGCAGAAGCTGGCAGGCTGTGTGACCTCGCTCGGGCGTTTCATCTCCAAGTTAGGAGAGCGCGCCCTCCCCTTCTTCAAGCTGATGAAAAAGAAGGGCCCATTCGAGTGGACTCCGGAGGCTGACGCGGCCTTCCAAGACCTCAAGAGATACCTCACCAGCCCACCGGTGATGGTGGCACCGCGCCCCCTTGAACCCTTGGTGCTCTACGTGGCCGCCACGCCTCACTCTGCCAGTGCAGTGCTGGTGGCGGTCCGGGAGGAGCGCCTGGTCAAGGACTCCCGGAGTAGCTCCTCGCACTCGGTCGGAATGCCGCAGCCTCAGGACGGCGCTCCTGAGGCCTCGGCTATTCCACTGGTCAGCAAGGCCCCCGAGGATGGTGCCCCTAAGGCCACGGCCACCCCAACAGATGACAAGACTCCCGAGGCCCCTAGGTCTCAGGAGATGCAGCACCCCGCCAATGCCTCCGCCCTTGTCAAACTCCCGGTGTACTTTGCCAGCACGGTGCTGCGCGATGCGCGAGTGCGCTACCCCATGCCGCAAAAGCTCTTGCTCGTGCTCCTTGTCACCTCTCGAAAGCTGCATCACTACTTCCAGGGCCACCCCATCAAGGTTGTCTCAGCTTACCCCTTGGAGAGGGTGCTCCGGAGCCCCAACGCCGTGGGAAGGGTTGCCGAGTGGAACGTTGAACTGCAGGCGTTCCAGTTGGAGTTCAGCACCACCAGGATCATCAAGGGTGTGGCCCTCACCGATTTCGTGGCGGAATGGACTGACGCCCCCGACCGGGGAGTGGGTGAGAACCATTCCCTCGCGCCCGGAGATGAAGCACCAGATGGTTGGGTCATGTACTTCGACGGCGCATTCGCGCGCCAGGGCGTGGGGGCTAGAGCCGTGCTCATCTCGCCCACCCAGGACAAGCTCTACTATGCCTTGCAGCTCCGCTTCCAGCATGGCGAGAAGGTCTCCAACAACATCGCGGAATACGAAGGCCTAATCGCCGGCCTCAAGGCTACGACGGCCTTGGGGGTGAGGCGCCTCACCATCAGGGGCGACTCCCAGCTCCTCGTCAACTTCTCCAACAAGGCGTACAAGCCAAAGGACGAGCACATGGAGGCATACCTTGAAGAGGTACGCAAAATTGAGAAATGATTCTTGGGCTTGGAATTGCAGCACGTGCCACATGGCACGAACAAGGAGGCAGACGACATCGCCAAGAGGGCATCCCGGCGCCTACCTCAGGAGCCCGGAGTCTTCGAGGAGCGGCTCTTTAGGCCGTCAGCAGTTCCCCCCGCTGTGGGACCGGCATCACCTCAGGAGGAGCTCCCCCTGGCGCCTCCCTCTGGTGCCCCAGCCTGTGGCCCAACCTCAGGGGCCCACCTGCTCCTCTTGCTCGAGCCTCAGGAGGGGTGCTGGTGCGAGGAGTTCAAGATGTACCTGCTTCGGGGTGTCCTGCCGGAGGAGGAAGACGCAGAGCGTGTGGCCCACCAGGCCACAGCATACTGCATCCAGGACGGTGAGCTATACCAAAGGCGCCCAAATGATGTTTCTTTGCGATGCATCTCCAGGGAGCAGGGGCATACATGGCGGGGACTGCGGGCACCACTCTTCATCACGCACCCTCGCGGGCAAGGCGTTTTGCAGCGGATTCTACTGGCCCACGGCGCTCAACGATGCCGCCGAGATGGTGAGATCTTGCAAAGCCTGCCAGTTCCATGCTAAGCAGATCCACCAGCCCGCTCAGGGCCTCCAGACCATCCCGCTCTCGTGGCCGTTCGCGGTCTGGGGATTGGACATCCTGGGCCCGTTCCCTTGAGCGCCCGGGGGCTACCGCTACCTCTATGTCGCCATCGACAAATTCACCAAGTGGGCAGAGGTAGAGGCCGTCCGCACCATCCCAGCCAGCTTGGCTATCAAGTTCATCAAGGGCCTCGTGAGCCGCTTCGGGGTTCCCAACCGCATCATCACCGACAATGGCTCGCAGTTCACCAGCAACCTTTTCAAAACATATTGTGCTAACCTTGGAACGCAGATATGCGACGCTTCGGTGGCACACCCTCGGAGCAATGGCCAGGCTGAGCGCGCCGATGCAGAGGTCCTGAGGGGCCTCAAGGCAAGGATCTTCAAGAAGAAACTCGAGGCCTGCTGCAGGGGCTGGCTCGATGAGCTCCAGTCCGTGCTGTGGTCCATCCGCACCACCGCAACCAAGCCCACGGGCGAGACTCTATTCTTCCTCGTCTACGGAGCCGAGGCGGTCCTCCCTCACGAGGTCAGGCATCGCTCCGCGTGGGTCTTGGCGTTTGACGAGGCACGCCAGGACGCCTCATGGGGGATGGACCTCGTGCTGGGGGAGGAACGCCGCCGCCAAGCCCCGCTCTGAGCAGCGAGGTACCAGCAGGCGCTGCGGCGGTACCACTGCTGCAACGTCCGCTCCAGGACGCTCGAGGTGGGTGATCTCATCCTGAGGCGGGTGCTCTCCAGGGAAGGGCTGCATAAGCTCTCGCCCATGTGGGAGGGCCCATTCAGGATCACCCGTGTCTCCAGGCCTGGCGCCGTGTGCCTGGAGACGCAGGATGGGATCCCCATCCAGAACGCTTGGAACATCCAGCACCTCCGGAAGTTCTACCCATGAAGCAAGGCCCCACGCCTGTCAAGGTCTCCACTCGTGACACTCTCATGTAATAATGAGTTGGGGCTGTACACGCCCCGGATTCTCCTGAGTGCCGCCCCTGGGCCTCACGGTGGCTCCCACCCACGTCCTAGTGGAGGCCCCATGCTCCGCGCTGGTGGGAAGACAAGAAGACTAGTCTAGGTGCCGGACGCGGCTGTTCTTTTGCTTGCTTTCTGTAGCTGGTTTGCAACTTCTCGAATGAAATTTGGAGCTTTCGTGTCTTTCGTTTGCAAGGGTTGGAAGGTTTCTCTCTTTTTTTTCTTCACAGTGTTCGCCTTTCCAACCCTGTCCCAGGAAGAGCGGCAGTTGCCCATCGCTCCTCCTCGTGCGTCCCGCGCGCGGGGGCTAGGTACGGTGTGTGTGCGCCCGGGCTCGCCCGCGACCACACCTCGCCAAAACCTTGCTGCCCCAGCTTCGGTGCCTTAATCCTCGCGTGACGCCCTCGAATGAGCTCACGGGCATGCACAACCTCTTAAGTCCATGCCTCCGGGCATCACGACGCGGTGTACTAGCTACAACCTACCCACGCTCGGGGGCTTGTGCGAGGTAGGGCGAGACGCCTCATGAGTTTTCCTAATCCTGCAGCTACATGACGCCTCCCGAGGCTCAACGACTCCCGAGTTTTCAAGAAGGAAGCCCTTGGAAGATGCCCCTGGAAAGGCATGCCCTCACGACATGGAAGTCTACCACGAGCACATCGAGCTAAGTTACCCTAAACGCACCTAGTAGAAACATGGACATCACAACATGATATGAAAACAACGAGCATAGCATAACGGCGCATGCGCCATGGTTCATTACACGCCCCAATAGGGCCCTCTACTTCTTTCAATGCAGGAGGAAGAAAGAAACAAAAGCAAGCTGTGCAACTACGGCGACTCCTGAGGCTCGGCCCCGGCAGCACCCAAGCACAGTCAGAGTCTTCCTCCTGTTTCCCTGGGGTGCGCTGGCGATGCGGCTTGTCGCCCTCCCCGGTCGGAGCCCAGCGGCGTGGCGGCTCGTCGTAGTCGCCGTCGCTCGTACTCTGCCCAGAAGAGGAGCCCCCGTTGCTGGAGCCATCGCGGCCATCGCCAAGGGCAAGCTCGCCGCCAGCAATGGCGCCGTCGCCGTCGTCATCATCGTCGCTGTCGCTCTCCGGGCAGCACCCCAGGCGCCGGCTGCCTTCCCCGAAGACCCTGACGTAGAGGGTCGCGGTGCCGTCGTACCTGATGTGGAGGGTGCACCTCCCATGCAGGCCGCGCGCGCAGGCAAATGGCTGCTACCCGTGGTTCAGGAACACGTTGCCGGCGCCGGTGACTTCGACATCCACCCATGAGGCCTTGCTGCAGCAGCCGTCGGCCTACAGCCAGAGGCCACCAGGCTCTCCAGCTAGCAGCGCGCTCGTGAAGGAGCGCGGCAGCTGGAACCAGACGCCCGCTGGCCTCTCCGACCACACGACGAACTCCGGGGGCGCGTCGGCTGAGTGGGAGCGCGGTCGTGGTGGCTGGACGATCGCCGCATGCCTCCCCTCATCACCAAGGTCGCCCCGTCTGCGGCAGCCCTTGCCACGGGAAGAAGCTCCACCGCGGCTGCAGGAAGCAGCGCCGGCTGTCGAAGGAGCGCGCCCGCGCCCCCGAGGGGTCGCTGCCAGAGTCGATGCGTGCTTTCGGGGTCTCCCACGGCCTCTCTTGGGCGGCGGCGAGTCGGGCCCCTCCTTGGGGGCCTTCCCCTTCTCCGCCGCGGAAAGCCTTCTCACCAGCGCCATGGATGCTTCGACGAGATGGTGGGACGAGAAGGAAGAAGAAGGAGCAAGCGGTGGGAAGACGGAGATGAGCAGGGGGATCCGCCCTCCCTCCATTTATAGCCAGGGGGGGCCAGCCGCCGGCCTCTACGATCTGCGGTAATAATGATCTTTTTGCATGCAGCAGGCTATTGTCAAGCCGAACGGTTGCCGAGGCAGCATGGGGAAGTGGAGACGCCCACGTCCCATCAAGCGCCACGCGTCGACCGGGTATGCAAGCGGTTAGGGCCCGTGGCGCTTGGCCCTTGCCCTTTGGCTTCGCCCCGAAGCCAAGTCCGAGCGCGCCTTGGGCCCGAGGGCTACTGTCAGCGTTCTGGGAACCAGGGTACCCAGACTTGCCTACCTGCTCCTAGCAGGCGGCCCTCCTCCCCCTTGGAGTCTGTGCACCATTAACCAGACAAGACGGGGTATGGCTACAGCGAGTACCCTTCAGGCGGCGGGACTGTAACCACGTTCCCCTCGGTCAGGCCTTCGTCATCGAGGGCGAGGCTACAGCATAGAGCAGTCAATACGGCCCACCAGGCGGCAGGCCCCAGCGGTCGTCGAAGAAGCCGGCGGCCAGAGACACTGACGGCCGGGTCCTACACCCGGCCGGATTACCATTGTACCGCTGGGGGGTAGGCCTATATAAACCCCCCAGGCTCACCCATGCAAAGGGTTCGCGATTCGGTTCAGCACCCATGCCATTCGCACACACACGTAGAGCAAGGAGTAGAGCTAGCCTTGCCCTTCTTCCTCCTCTAGCTGAAACAGCTCAAGGAGCAAGCTTGTAGCTACCTTGTTGATCATAGTCATTATGCGGAGACCCCGCAGAGCAGGACTAGGGGTGTTATCTCCGAGGAGAGCCCCAAACCTGGGTAAGATTCGCAGGCGTATGTGGTCTCGCTCACTCCCGCTTCTAGAGCCCGGCGACGTACTCTTGTCCCCATCCATGATAAGCCACCACCTGGCATATGTCACACGATATCCCCGACATTTGGCGCCCACCGTGGGACAAGGTGCACCATTGTCCGGAAACACGTTCTGGACGGGAACCCTCTTCCTTCCTTGCGAGCGCAGCTAGCCCGGCATGCCCGACGACATTTGCGTCGACACGCTGCGTGGTGTGGAGGCCGCCTGCGCTGCGGGCTGCCTCGCTGACCTCATCGGCGGGATCCGCCTCTCCGACGAGCCCGCACCCAATGCGGGCGCCGCCAGCTCCGAGAGCTGCCTTGTCGACCCCCTCGGCAAGCTTCACGTCACCCGCGAGCAGGCCTCCGATCTGGAGTTCGTTGGCTCCACTGACCCGCCCGTCGACATGGTCATCGAGGCCGATGCCGCGCCTTCTGATGCCTACCCCGGTGACGTAGTGATCTTCGATGACCCGCTCCCTGCTGCTAACGGCAGCACCGGCACCAGCACCGTCGCCGAGGTGCTGGTCATCATCCACGATGGAGCCTCCGACGAGGCCGGCCGGGATCCGTTGCGGGCGGCATTGCGAGACCTGTCCACGCCCGGTGCGAACGGCGAAATGCTGGAAGCATGCCGTGTTGCACTCCTCGACAGCGCCAACAAGTTGGCAACCATGAGACGCCTCACCGAGACCTACCAGCGCGAGATCGACCGCGCCGTTTGCGGCACACCGGCTGCCGGCGAGCCCAGCCGCGCAGGCACAGTTCGGCAGCGCGGCGCGGCCATCGCCAGCATGCTGGGGGCCGACCGCCCAGTCTACGCCACGCCAATGGAGAACTTACGTGCCGCCCAGGTGGCAGCAGATGAGTTGGACCGCCTAGAGGGCGACGAGCGTCGCTGCATGACGGAGCGCGTCCAGCAGCTCATCGACGCGGCCGCCGCGCAGCAAGAAGTCGGCCGCCGTGTGGTGGAACCCGGCGTGCAGGCTGGGAACCTTCCCCCTCACTGAGAGCACGGCACGACCTCCCAGACACCGACAGGCGGCGCCCGTGACCGAGGAGACCAAGAGCCGGCTGTTAGCCACAGCCGCACACGCATCACCATAGAGCGCGACCAAGAAGGCCGCCCACGAGCTGTAGAACGGCGGGACGATCGTCTGCCTCCCTCGCGTAGGGAGAGGCGCGCCTCCCCACCGCCCGTTGAGCACCCGACTCTCGGAGGCCGGCTGGGCCCCCGTGAAGGAGTCAGAGAAAGCGACGCCCGCTACCGGATTGACCGCTTGGCTCGATCCCTGGCATTAGAAGAAGAAGATGCGATCGGCCCGCCTTGTTTCGGCCCCCGCATTCGCAACGAGCCCTTCCCCAAAGGGTTCTCGCTTCCTCGAGACACTCCCAAGTACAACGGTTCCGTGAAGCCGAAGGATTGGCTGGTTGACTACTCCACCGCCGTCAGCATAGCAAATGGCAACAAGCGTGTTGCCGTGAAGTACGTTCCGCTCATGCTCCAGGGCATGGCCCGGACATGGCTGAACAGCCTCAAGCCCTACAACGTCAACAGCTGGTTGGACTTTACCGAAGTTTTCATCCGCAACTTCACCAGCACCTACAAGTGGCCGCCCAAGCCCCGCCAGCTCTCCCTGTGCGTCCAAGGCCCAACCGAGTCCACCCGCGAATACTTGACGCGGTGGGCCGAACTGCGCAACTCCGACGAAGGGGTGCATGAGGTGCAAGCCATAGAATACTTCACTACCGGGTGCCGAGAGGGCACCTTACTCAAGCACCGACTCCTCTGCGACGAGCCGGCCACACTCGATGAGCTGCTAATCATAGAGGACAAGTACGCCACCGCCGACTCCTCCATGAAGTCGGAGCTCTGAGTGGACGCGTCTGGAAAGATGCTCCCTCCGGACCCTCAGACGCCTGCTGGCGACTCCAGTCGGCGCTAGCAGTCGAACGACAACAAGCGCAAGGCCTAGCAGCCGGCTTCCACCAGCCGGCAGGTGGCAGCAGTTGAAGACCAACAGCCGGAAGGGCTGCCCGGCCCCAAGTGTCAAAAAGGCGGCAAGCCTGCTTGGTTGCCCGCTTTCTCCTTCGAGCAAACCATTGATGCTCCCTGCAAGTTCCACAGCGGCGCGAAGCCGTCCAACCACACCACCCAGAAGTGCCACTGGCTCACCCACATTGCCAAAGGTGAAGGACTGCCCCCTCCACCCGCTGGCCCGCCGGCTCTGCCTCCTCAGCAGCCGGCGGCCCGCCCCGTCGGCGCAATTCAAGATGAATTCCCCGAAGAACACGGAGCCTATGTTGTCTTCCCCAGTGTGGCCGACAACAGGCACAACCGGCGTCAGTAGCGCCGCGAGGTGAACACGGTCGCTTCTGAGGTCCCAGAGTTCATGCACTGGTCCGAGAGGCCCATCAGCTGGAGTCACGTTGACCACCCGGAGGTGATGCCTTCTCCGGGTTCCTATGCCCTGGTGCTGGATGCCACCTTTTCAACGGAGCGGCGAGCCTGTCGCTTCTCTTGAGTTCTAATAGACGGCGATAGCAGCATCAACATCCTCTACCGTGACACCCTGGAGAAGCTGTGCGTCAAGGAGAAGCAGCTCCTGCCCAGCCGGACTGTCTTCCATGGCATTGTGCCTGGCCTTTCCTGCTCTCCAATCGGCAAGATCAAGATAGATGTCCTCTTCAGAGACAAAGATCACTTCGGCTGCAAGCCAATCTGGTTCGAGGTGGTGGATCTGGAGAGCCCCTACCATGCGCTCCTTGGCTGGCCTGCTCTGGCCAAGTTCATGGCGGTACCGCACTACGCCTACCTCAAGATGAAGATGCCGGGCACCAAGGGCATTATCACCGTAGCCGGCGACTACCAGAAGTCGGCCCTGTGTGCTTCTGCCGGTAGTCGGCTGGCCGAGTCCCTTGTCATCGCTGCAGAAAGGTGGCTCCTCGACTGGGATGTGGCCATGGCCGGCAAGCAGCCAGACCTATCACCAGATCCCAAGGAGTCGGAGACCCAATGCTCTTTCCAGCCGGCCAAAGAAACCAAGAAGATTCCCTTGGACCCTGAGCACCCGGAGAGGTTCACTGTCGTGGGGGCCCACCTCGACAGTAAATAGGAAAGCGAGCTCGTCGATTTCCTCCATGAGAATCGGGACATCTTCGCATGGTCTCCCAAGGACATGCCGGGTGTTCCGACGGATTTCGCCGAGCACAAGCTACACGTTAGATCAGATGCAAAACTTGTCAAGCAACCCCTCCGCCGCCTGTCAGAAGAGAAGAGAAGAATTGTTGGTGAAGAGATCGCCCGGCTCCTGGCAGCCGGCTTCATCATGGAAGTGTTCTTGCCAGAATGGCTTGCCAACCCGGTCCTTGTACTGAAGAAGAACAACAAGTGGCGCATGTGCATTGATTACACTAGCCTCAACAAAGCTTGCCCCAAAGATTCGTTTGCTCTGCCTTGGATAGACCAAGTGATTGACTCCACAGCCGGATGCGAGCTGTTGAATTTTTTGGAGGCCTACTCTGGCTACCACCAGATCAAGCTGAACTCGGCCGATCGGCTGAAGACCGCCTTCATCACACCATTCGGAGCCTTCTGCTACCGGACCATGACATTCGGCCTGAGAAATGCTGGTGCCACGTTTCAGCGTTGCATGCAGAAGTGCCTCCTGAAGCAACTCTGCAGAAATGCCCACGTCTATGTAGACGACATTGTGGTGAAGATGGAGAAGCGTGGCACCCTCCTAGAGGATCTCAAGGAGACCTTCGATAACCTGCGCCATTTTCAAATCAAGCTAAACCCAGAAAAGTGTGTCTTCGGAGTCCCAGCCGGCCAGCTCCTTGGTTTCCTTGTCTCAGAATGCGGCATCGAGTGCAACCCTGTGAAGATCAAGGCCATTGAGCGGATGGAGAGGCCCACCCGGCTGCGAGACGTCCAGAAGTTCACCGGGTACTTGGCATCCCTCAGTCGTTTCATCAGTCGGCTGGGCGAGAAGGCTCTTCCCCTGTACTAGCTAATGAAGAAAACCACTCACTTCGAGTGGAACGACAAGGCGGACGAGGCCTTCCTCCAGCTCAAGAAGATGCTGACTACGCCGCCTGTCCTGGTGGCTCCGGCTGCTAAGGAGCCCATGTCCCTCTACATCGCCGCCACCAGCCGGGTGGTCAGCACTGTCATCGTGGTCGAGCGCCCAGAAGACGGCAAGGCGCAGCCGGTCCAGAGTCCCGTCTACTACCTGAGTGAAGTGTTGTCGGCCTCCAAGCAGAATTACCCCCACTACCAGAAGATGTGCTACGGCGTGTACTTTGCCACCAAGAAGCTCAAGCAGTACTTTTAAGAGCACTCCATCACGGTTGTCTGCACTGCCCCACTCGCCGAGATCATGGGCAACAGAGACGCATCAGGCCGGGTGGCCAAGTGGGCCATCGAGCTAGCTCCCCACACCATCCTCTACCAGCCCCGCACCACCATTAAGTCCCAAGTGATGGCTGACTTCCTCGTCGACTAGGCCGAGACCCAGTACCTGCTGCTGGCACCGGATTCTACCCATTGGCGGATGAACTTTGATGGCTCAAAGATGCGCACCGGTCTGGGAGCTGGCAACGTCCTCACCTCTCCCAAAGGCGACAAGCTCAAGTACACGTTGCAAATCCACTTTGCCACCTCCAACAACGTGGCCGAGTATGAGGCACTCGTCCACGGGCTCCGACTGGCCAAAGAGATTGGCATCTACCAGATTCTGTGCTACGGTGACTCGGACTTGGTAGTCCAACAGTCGTCTGGCGACTGGGACGCCAAGGATGCAAACATGGCGAGCTACCGCTTCCTCGTCCAGCAGATCAGTGGATACTTTGACGGGTGCGAGTTCCTTCACGTGCCACGAGGCGACAACGAGCAAGCTGATGCCCTGGCACGGATTGGCTCCACCCGCCAAGCGATACCAGCCGGCGTCTCCCTCCAATGCCTCCGCAAGCCGTCTATCAAGCCTTCGCCGGAATCAGAGTCCATCTTCATGCCGGCTGCTCCCGGAGCAGTCGGATTCGACTCGGGGGCTGCAACAGCCGGCCGCGGGACTTCGGCAGGCGGCTCGGGGCCTGCTGTAGTCGCACCCGGCCCGGGAACTTCAGAACCCAGCCCGGGGACTACGGCAGTCGGCCCGGGGACGATGGCGGGCGGCTCGGGGACTGCAGCAGTCACACCCGGCCCGGGGGCTACAGCAGTCGGCCCGAGGACTTCAATGACACAACAAGCAGCGGCCGACTCCAACCCGCCTCCTCCCAACCCAACCGCCCTGGTCCCAGTGGCCGTGATGACAGTGGTCGAAGCACCGTCATGGGCGCAGCCCATCCTCAACTTCCTGGTAAGCGGAGAGCTACCAACCGACGAGACCTTGGCCCGGCAAGTGCAACGCCGGGCAGCAGCATACACGATAGTGAACAGAGAGCTTGTCAGACGCAGCGTGACTGGTGTTTTCCAGTGCTGCGTTGATCCAGAAAAAGGCAAGGCAATCCTCAGAGACATCCATCAAGGTGAATGCGGCCACCACGCGGCCTCCAGATCCCTCGTCGCCAAAGCTTTCCGCCATGGATTCTTCTGGCCGACTGCTTTGGACGACGCCAAGGACTTGGTCAAGAAGTGCAAAGGGTGCCAAAAATTCGGCTCCAAGCAACATCTGCCAGCTTCTGCACTCAAGACCATCCCCCTCACTTGGCCATTTGTCATCTGGGGGCTGGACATGGTGGGCCCGTTCAAAACAGCACGCGGCGGCATGACTCATCTACTGGTCGTCGTGGATAAATTCACCAAGTGGATTGAAGCAAAGCCAATTAAGAAGCTGAACGGTACGACTGCGGTGACCTTCATCACAGATATCACCGTCCGGTACGGCATACCGCATAGCATCATCACCGACAATGGCACAAACTTTGCCAAAGGCGCCTTGGCCCACTTCTGCGCGACGCAGGGCATCCGACTAGACTTAGCGTCCATCGCCCATCCGCAGTGAAATGGCCAAGTCGAGCGGGCAAACGGCCTCATCTTGTCCGGCATCAAGCCCCGACTAGTTGAGCCGCTGGAGCGCTCGGCCGGCTGCTGGATCGAGGAGCTACCGACCGTCCTATGGAGTCTTCGGACCACGCCGAACAAATCGTTCGGCTTCACCCCCTTCTTCCTTGTGTACGGGGCCGAGGCCGTCATCCCAACTGACATCGAGTTTGACTTGCCTTGCGTCACCATGTACACGGAGGCAGAAGCAAAGGAGGCGCGAGAAGACGGCGTCGACCTGCTGGAAGAGGGCCGGCTGCTGGCACTCAGCCGGTCCGCTATCTACCAGCAGGGCCTGCGCCGCTACCACAGCCGGAAGGTCAAGCCACGATCCTTCCAAGAGGGGGACCTTGTGCTCCGGCTGATCCAGCGAACAGCCGGCCAGCACAAGCTCTCGGCCCCTTGGGAAGGGCCCTTCATCATCAGCAAAGCCTTGGGCAATGACTCCTACTACCTCGTCGACGCGCAGAAGCCCAGGACACACAAGAGGGACGATTCCGGCAAGGAAACAGAGCGCCCATGGAACGCAAACCTCCTCCGAAGATTTTACAGCTAATGCAGTATGTACCACGCTACCTTTGGTATTAAGAGCAAAGGCATCGGGTCCCTCGAGGATCACTCGGGGGCTCCCCTTTTTATCTGTATAATAAGTTTATGCTTGAGAATGTGTTATTTCATTCCTCCGCCTGGCACCGGGTCCGACCAGTCGGCCCGGGGGCTCACCGCCTTGCCCTACGTTGGTGCCGCCTGTAGTCGGACAAGTAGTGTGCCGACATCTAAGCCCTCTCTTGCCTTAAGCCGCAGCTCGTAGAGTGACCGTCCGGCTGGCAAGAGCTAAAGGCAGGAAACGGTGTCCACACGAAAAATGACTAAGGAAAAAGCATCAACATAGGCCAAGCCGGCTCCTCGCCCCTCCATCCGGCCGCTGAGCAGCCGGCCGGCCGGCTTCTCACTTGACTTGCTACGTTCTAAACGGAAAAGTACTTGTCTTCCTAAACGGCCAAATACCGGACCCGGCCACAGACCGCAGAGCGGCTGTCCGGCTGGCAGGGTGATAGCCAAAGAAAGGCAGCAAAGAAAAAAGCCAAAAAAGAACTGAAAAGCAAGACAAAGTCAGAACCCGGCAGAGCACAGCTTGTGCGAATAAAGTTAATTTACATAGCAAAAGCTCTTAGCCAGCATTCAACAGAGTTTGAATACACCCGCAGCGGGTGGAATTGCGTGAATTTAACATACTAGTTCAAAAGATTACAAGAATAGGAAAAGATAAGATGACGTGGCCATCTAGTCCAGGGGAGCAGCAGGTGGGTCCGACGGGTTGGCAGAGGCAGCGGCGCCGGATGGTGGAGCGGCTGACTGATGGTCTCGGCCTGATCGCCCCCGGCAGCAGTCGGTGCGGTAGCACGCGGCTCGTTGGTCGAGGCTTGGTCGGGCTGAGGCCGGCTGTCTGCTCCGTCATCCGGTGCGTCGTCTTCGCCGTCCTCGTCCTCTTCGCCCTCGCCCTCGCCGCTGGAGGCGATCTCTTCCGCCGAGTCCCCCGCATCCCCCGGGTTCAGCCCGAACCAGCTGGGCGGCACCTCAGCGCCTTCCTCGTCCAGCTCGGGGATGAAAACGATGGTGTCGGCATACTCGGCGATCGCCGCCGCGCGTTGAGGAAGCGCAGGGCCCACCACCGCCAGCTCCGGTCCAGCCTCCTGCCGGAAGGTGGCCAGCTGGGCCAGGTCCAGCCCAGGATACCACGCCTTTGCGAACTCCAAGGCCGTCCGCACACCCGCCCGAGCCGCGGAGCCCTTCCAAGCCTCGAAGCGGCCGACCGCTACCTCCAGCCAATCGGCAGTCCGACTGGGGGTGCGTGGAATTTGAGCGTCGAGCCAAAAGGCGGCCAACACCTGAGCCCCGGCGCGCTGCAGGAGGCGAAGCATCCTGTGAGCCGGCTGCAGGCGTGTCTTGACGGCCAGAAGCTATTCACCGAGATTACGGGGCGTGTTGGGCGCAATGTCCACGCCCGTCTTCCTCCGCATGTCACGACGCGCCTCGATGGCCTGGCTGACGGTGACGAAGTGACCGGGAAAGTATTCTGCACAAGAAGAAGATCAAAGATTAGAAGCCAGAAGCTGACTCCTACAACAGTCGGCGGCTGTTCAAAAGAAGAAGTAACTTACCATCGATCATGTCCTCGATCTCGCCGTAGCCGTCGGTCAGGAGTCTCTCCTTCTCGGCCCAGTTCGAGCGTTGAGTCTGGAACTCGGCCTTGAGGGAGTCTTCCTCCTCCTTCAGCTTCTGGAGCTCTGCCTTGTGCCGCTCCGCCTGGTCCGCCAGGTCCTTGGCCAGGCGATCGCATTCCTGTACTGCCTGGCTGCGCTCCTGCTCATTGGTGTGGAGCGCGGACTCGGCCTCGCCCAGGCGTTGCCGCAGATCTGCGGCGGCCTCTGCCAAAACGAAGAAAAAAGGGAAACCATCAACACCAATGAAAAGTAGTTGCCGGGAGATCCGGCCCGACTGCTCAGTAGTCAGCCCGAATCTCGAGGACTACACCCAGCGGGTGCGCTGACGCGCCCCCGCAAGGAAGAAGAGCAAGTACTTACTTCGGCTCTCCGTCAGATCGGCGGTCCGCTTGGTCAGCTCCTGGAGCTGAGAGTTATAGGCGGCCGCACGGATGTTGTGGTAATCCTGCAACAAAGACAACAGAAGAAGGTAACGAGTCAGTACTCGGAGCTCGACCTGAAGTTCCGAGCGGCCTGCTCAGCAGCCGGCCCGGAACTCGGGGGCTACACCCAGTGGGTGCGCTGGCGCTCCCCCACAGAAGATTACAAAGAAACGAAAACAAGAAACGTACCCGAATGGCCGCCCGCGTTGCCAGGAACTCCTGCGTGTACTGCTGGAGAGCGGCGCCTTGGGCGTTGAATCGGGCCAGGTCTTCCTGCGAGGCCGCGTTCAAAACACCCGTACCACCCCCAGATGTCCAACCCGGTGGGGCGGCGCTGGTAGCCTCGGCATCGGGGGCCGACGAGCTAGCGGCCCCGACCTCCAACGGCCACGGTGCTGAGGCCGCCCTCCCCGCTCGCCGACGCACCGGGATACGGGTGGCCGGAGTTGGACATCCGGCTGGCTGGCTAGCGGCACCAGCGACGCGTCGGGATGACCGCCCTGGGCATCGGCAGTTGGCGTGCGCGGGGGCACCTCTGACTCCGGGATAACAGGGTCCCCTCCCCTCTCTTGGATTGGCTGGTCATCGCCGGCCCCTCCGGTCGGAGCCTGGACCTCCAGCACCACCGGCTCCACAGATGGCGGACCGGTGGACTCCGGAGCCCGGCTGCGGGACGCCTCCTCCGCCTGCACCTTGGCGGCCGCGTCTGCCTACTCCTTGGCTGCGACGTCGGCTTGGGCCTTGGCCGCCGCGTCGGCCTCCGCCTTCTCCCGGCCGCAGCTTCCCGCTCCTCTCGCGCCTCCCGCGTGTTCCTCTCCATCACCTCCTGGAGGGCGGCAAGCGGATCCATGCGGTGGGGGCCCACAACATCGTCTACCGCCCCGATCACCGAGCCGGACGGCGCTCGCGACAAGGAAAGTGGGGCGCTGCACGCCAGGGGAGGAAGAGAATAAAAAGATCGCAAAGATAGAAGAAAAGCAAACACAAAGCAAGATGCAAGAAAGGGCAAGGCACTTACGCGGACACCAGCGGGAGCCGCTTTGGGGCTTTCTGGAAGAGGGCCGCCTTCGCGGCAGCCTCTTGCCGCTTGGTCGCGGTGGTCGAGGTCTTGGCCTTCTTGGGCCGGCTGCCGAACAACCCGGCGTCGGCCTGGCGCTTCGGCGCGCTGGCTGCTGCAGTCGGCGCGGCCGAGGAACTGGCGCTGGCCCTATCGGCGCCGTGGGCACGGCGCGGCTCTTCGTCCTCCTTGTCGTCATCGAGCAAATCCCCAAGGCCGCCTCCTGAGGAGCCGCCTGCTCCCTCGCCGCCACCGCCTGTGGCGTCGTCGTCCTCCTGCGTGGCCGCCCCCAAGTCAGGGTCGTCCACGTCACTCACCGACCGGTCCACCATGTACTGGTGACCCGGGGCCGGCGTGTCAGTGGCCGTCTGGCCCAGGAAGCGCTGCATCAAGGCCAACTGGTCAGGAGGCAAGAAAGAACCCGGACGAACAAAGGAAAAAAGAATAAGGAGACGTACCGGAGGCGGCGGGTTGGCCCGGCTGTACGGCGGCTTGCCGAACTGCCACTCCGTCTCTGACAGCTTGCAGTCGGAGAAGAAGTTCACCATGCGGACCACCTCCATGTCCAGCATCACCTTGGTGGACAGCCAACACGGGTCCCAGCGCCCACTCATTTCGCCGATCAAGTGAGGCCAGGCTTGGAGGGGCAGCACTCGGTGCTTCACGAACGCGGCCAGCAGGTCCGAAGCCTTGAGGCCCTCTGACGCCGTCATCTCCTGGAGCCGGAGGAGCGCGGTGGAGCACGCGGCCGACAGGGTCTTCGGCCAGAACTTCCAGTTGGTGCGAGGCCCAACAGGCGGGCCGGCTCCGTAGGCCGACAGGTTGACGTAGTCCTGCGTCGAGTGGATATTCTCGACGTAGAAGTACGACTTCTGCCACAGTTTGGCCGACTGCAATAGGGCGAGAGCTGGGAAGCGGACCCCGGATCCCGTGCGCCGCACCGCGACGCAGGCTCCGCACTGGGCCGCCTTGTTCTTGGCGGCGGTGCCAAGCTTGAGGTAGAAGAGCTCTCCCCACAGCTTGAGTGTGGGGAGCGTGCCGAGGTAGCCCTCGCACAGGGTGACAAAGGCGGAGAGAAGCACCACCGTATTTGGAGTGAGATGGTGGGGCTACACTCCGTAGAAATCCAAGAAAGAGCGAAGGAATCCGCTCGCCGGAAGGCCGAAGCCGCGGAGGAAATGCGACCGGAAGACGACGCGCTCGCCGCCTTCTGGCGCCGGCGAGATCTCCCTTTCGGGGGGGACACGCACCTTGATGTTCGATGCATGGGGAAGCCGCCGCGTCTAGCGGAGGAACTCCAGGTGCCCGTCGTGGACATTGGAGCCATCCCAGGCGCCCGCACGGCCGCTTTGCGCCATGGGCTCCGTGCTCGGCGGCGGCGCAAGGTGGCTATGGCGTGAGGAGGTCCGGCAATGGCAGGCTGCGGCAGCACTCCGGCGAGAGAAGAGGCCGCGGCAACAGCAAGAAGAAGAGGAAGGAGAAAAGCAAAGAGAAGGGAGAGGAGGGCGCGCGTGTATTCTGCCGCCCCCCTCTTCCCCCTACTTATAGCCCTCTGGCGGCAGAGCCAAGGGGGCGAGACGTGGGGGGGCGCAGGATTAATTGCGCCCGCTCCCCCCACGACCCCGTAGTTACCGCGCCATAACGGCGTGCATTTACTGGACCTAGAAAGCGCAACCGCCCGCCTCAGCCGCAGCGGATCCGCACGCATGCCGAGGCCCTGTAGTGGCGGGCCCAGGTCTGCGGCGACATCTCATCACGCACGCGGGCTGGCAGGCCGGCCTAGTCTGCTGGCACCGCGTGGCGAGCGAGCAACGGGCGGCAAGCCTATCGTCCGGCTGGCACTCGACCTGGCCTCCGCATGACGGTTCGAATTTGCCAGGCGGCCGGCCTGGCCTTGGCCGGCTCCTAGCAACCAGCCTCTCCAGAAGACGGACGAGGACCAACTGCCAGACCACTCAGAGTAGGAAGCTGCTGAGGCTCCTTGTTTTTTCGGCTGCGGTGCCCCACCAGCTTTGGGGACTACTGTCGGAGTAAATGACCACGGGTAGCCTCATCAGAACCCCATGGTATTTCAAGACATCGGGGCTAGCCGCGCCCCTCACACCGTCCGGGAGCTCGACCACCTTCTTGGGCCGGCTGGTCCAAGAGAACGGCTGCTATAAGGCGGCAGGAAATGGAAGGCGGCCGCGAGGGAGCCGACTCCAGGCAGACGGCCCCTCGTCCCCTCAAAGTTAGCACCACATCACCACGACGAGACAAGGCATGGCTGCAGTGCGGCCTGCCACCCCCGAATCCAGGATGGGACGTGGCCACAGAGCTGTCTACTGGGCGGACACCCCCCGCCCAGCGCGGCACTATTACCGCACAGTCTGTGACGTCATTAGCGCCAGAGGGAGCCACGCCCCCACGACGGGCGGTCGGTACGGCCCGCAGGCGGCGGGCCCTACCTATCCGCGGGCCACCAGAAGGCGGCAAACCTCCAGTAGGCGGCAACAAGGGAGGACCGACTCCTAGTAGGCGGCCCTCCTCCCCCTTGGAGTCTGTGCACAATTAACCAGACGAGACGGGGTATGGCTACAGCGAGTACCCGTCAGGCGGTGGGACTGTAACCACGTTCCCCTCGGTCAGGCCTTCGTCATCGAGGGCGAGGCTACAGCATAGAGCAGTCAACATGGCCCACCAGGCGGCAGGCCCCAGCGGTCGACGGAGAAGCCAGCGGCCAGAGACGCTGACGGCCGGGTCCTACACCCGGCCGGATTACCATTGTACCCCTAGGGGGTAGGCCTATATAAACCCCCCAGGCTCACCCATGCAAAGGGTTCGCGATTCGGTTCAGCACCCACGCCATTCGCACACACACGTAGAGCAAGGAGTAAAGCTAGCCTTGCCCTTCTTCCTCCTCTAGCCGAAACAGCTCAAGGAGCAAGCTTGTAGCTACCTTGTTGATCATAGTCATCATGCGGAGACCCCGCAGAGCAGGACTAGGGGTGTTATCTCCGAGGAGAGCCCCAAACCTGGGTAAGATTCGTAGGCGTATGCGGTCTCGCTCACTCCCGCTTCTAGAGCCCGGCGACGTACTCTTGTCCCCATCGATGATAAGCCACCCCCTGGCATATGTCGCATGATATCCCCAACAAAGTGTGGCGTCTCGCCGAGGGCGCAGAAACCTGTAGGGTCCTCGCACTTTGGGCACTACAAATGAAACACACTAGATTCAGTAGGAAGAAAAATGCATCAACGGCGACGGCTGCCATCCTAGGATTACCCGCGACCAAGGGACTAGGATTTATTGGGGATGGATGAAGAATTCGTACCTGGTTCTCCATGAGAGTACCCTACGCAATCGCCGAGAGGGGGTTTTCTCTGAGCCGCCCAGTGAAATATTGCTGCTTCGTCCATCCAGCTTACTGCTAAAGCTGGAAAGGTGGGTTTTTTTGTGATTTGACGGCTCATTGGGCATTACTGTGGCGCTACAACTAGGGTGAGCCTACCATGCAGTTGTGCACTCTAATTTGGTGCATGGCACATGGACCCCGTTGCCGAATGCCCCACATATCAGCGAAAGGAAGTAGAAAGGCAGGAGTAACTAGTTACACATAAATATATTTTTGACAGAGAGATACTCCCTCTGTAAAGAAATATAAAAATATTTTATATCACAACTTTATACATAAGAAAAATCAAGGGAAATATATATAACATAATATGGGGGTTCAGCTGAGAATATAATACTCAGACAGGCTCACGGTTCTGGACTTCGGGCTACAGGCCGGTGGGCCTGCAAGTTTGGGAGCCCATGTGTTCTAACTCAGCGCATTTCATATTGCAAGCGATCGGTATGGCACTGGCTTTAGATGTTGTCGCAAGGCGAATACAGAAAATTAAATAAAGCACGACAGCTGTTAGAATGAAATTGAACGACAGTTCCTAACCAGCAATCAGAGTTGTAATTCTTTCACGATATCCTACGTGATAAATAATACTGTCATACTACTTATACACATAGGACACTTGTTTCACCATGCCATATTATTACATCAAAAGCTCTCGGAGGATAGATCAGTTCGGCAGTTGTGTGCTGCTACTGAAGAATTTCAAAGTTGATTTGGACCAGCTCTCTTTGCCGATAAAGTTCGATTTTGACATCATCCCCTACCACAAGATTTGATAGAGTTTTGAACCTTGACCATCCTTTAGCATCAATCATCATGTGACCATCCTTTGTACTTACGGTATATTGAGCAGGTTCATTCACACCAAGGCTGCGCATGGTAAGAGAAACTTGGCCACGGTCGCTCGGATTATTGAACGACTCCCTCGTTGCTCTAGGAATTCTCTATTTGCAAACAAGAAGACATACACAAACAGTTAGATCAACCCAGTGAATCATGTCAAACAACATGGAAAGAAAAAAGAACGAAGCACTTGGGCGGCCAATGCTTACCAAGAAGGTGGAGATGTCGGTTTCTGTAAGGACTTTGGTACATGCAGTGCGAACAGCAGCCCAGTCTGTTGCTGGTGCAACTGCTGGTTCCATTGCCGCTACACGGGCCGGAGCAGATGCAAGTGCAACTTCAAGTGTTGGTGCAGGTGCCGAAGCCATTGCTGGTGCCTATGCCGGTGCGACTGGTAGTGCCGTTGCTGCTGCCGGAGATGGTGCTCCTTGTGGAGCTGATGCCGGTGTTGGAGCAGGTGCCCGTGTCGGTGCCCGATCCTCCGGTAGATCAGCCTGATCCGCTGACGCGGTCGGTGCCCAATCCTCTGGTGGATCAGACTGAGCTGCTGCCACTGTCAGTGCTAGAGCCAGTGCCGTATCAGAAGGTGCCGGTGCTCGATCCAATACTGAAGGTGGTACCGATGTGCGAGACAGCAGCGATCGTCTCTGGTCTGCTATGATTTCATACTTCAGCTTTCTAACTTCACTAGGCTCCGTGACCTTGATCCAGTCTTTTTCTTCACTTCTTTTAAACGCCAGAAGGACTAATTGTGGCGTGTTTGTTAAACCAAACTGTAGTTCATCATAGGGCTTTAGATTGTACTCAAAGAACAGACTGATCCAATTGTGTCCAGTAATATAAGTGATGGACAGTGCCTTCGTTACTGACACGACATAAGAAGTGAAACCTGCAAAAATAACCATCATAGAGCAAACCAAACGGTTTATTCTGTAACTAATGTGACATGGCAAAACCTGCATCGTAAAATTGCAGCAAAAGTAAGAAAACATGACAGTAAATCAATAAGATTTACTTGATGTGACATGAGTGAATCCTTACCAGGAAATCACTATGTTCAAGTTCTAAACAAAAGGTTGATCGTCCACTTACGGGTGGCATGCAGGGTCCCCGCTTACTCCCACAAGCAGGACAGTCCAAAGGTCGTGACAAATCGTATGGAACGAACATCCATGGGACTGGAAATCCTGGTGGGTGCGATAAACCCTGCAATGCATACAGATATTGGAGTGTAACCATAATTGATAAACCGTCCTCACAAAAAAGATGATCTGGATACTTCAAAATATACAGACTGAATTGAGTGGACAGACATTAACATAGACTGTTCTCAAGACTCACCACACAACAAAAGCGGCAGTACTAAACAATACAGGATTCACACACACAAATCAAGTACTGAACAATAGTACTTACTACAGACAAGCAAAGTTGCACTAATTAAACTCTGCAGACTATTTCTTGCCACCGACCTACGAGATGTACCCCACATAACTAACTAGGCCATGGACTTCGTGAGAGATGTCTACTGGCACCATCGCCAGCTCGTCAACCTTGGAGAACCTAACAGAGTGGTCTTTCCACTCATAAACATGATGATGAAGACAGTCCGCATCAGATTTGTCGGGAAGCTTTGCAAGAACCACACCCTTCGTAATTGAAGGCACAGCTAGGAAATTGTTGTGGTGAAGTACACCCTCGAGAACACGCCTGACAACAATGCTACA
This sequence comes from Thinopyrum elongatum, assembly GCA_011799875.1. Lineage (NCBI taxonomy): Eukaryota > Viridiplantae > Streptophyta > Magnoliopsida > Poales > Poaceae > Thinopyrum > Thinopyrum elongatum. Next base: position 457,455,198 of record CM022297.1, read on the forward strand.
GGAAAACACTAGTTCATGACACGTGGCGACAAGGACACAACAGCTGCATAGTTTAGTAGTAGAACTCATCCTCAGGTCTTCCAGTTCACACGACATGACTTTGAGAACTTCATCTCCACCGCGGACCTTGTTCTAATCCGAACAGAAACCAAATATTTTATTACTACCTCTGTTCAGAAATATAAGATGATTTTCGATATTTTACTACATATAAGACTACATATACGCACAGAAATGAGTGAACAAAGACATTAGAACATGTCTTCAAAGGCATGAGAGCAGAGGGATTACTTGCAATATCCATAACATAAGTTACTGAGGCTAATATACTCTCTTCAAAGGCATGAGAGCTAAAATCTTGCTTTTCCTACAGCTAGCATTGATGTTCATAAAGTAGTTGAAAGTAATCTATAAGAAATCAGTGTTATGTGCAATAATCATATGTATGTCAACCTCTCGCATGTTTTGGTTAAAAGAAGAATTTAGAACCATCATTTGGCACACAAAAATCACATGCAAGATCACTCAGAAAGTTGTACTACTAGTACTAGTACTGCGTGTTAGATGAAAAATCACGATCAAGATCGCCAAAAAGATCATCAAGAAGAGATATTACCTGGACTTGGTTAATGAGGGATCCCGGAGAGGGGGCTTGGACAGGGCGATGGCCTTGAGCTTGTCTGCGGTAGTCTTGGCGGGGTGCTTGCGCTTCTTCGTACCCTGAGCCTCGACGGTTTTGACCAGAGCCATGGACATCACTTCGGCCGGTGCTCCAGGGTCCATAAAAAAACTGTCAAATAGAAATAAAAGAAAAGAAACCATAATCACAAACCCAAAAGAAGAACAGAGAGGGAGTTATAGGATCAGTCTCAGGGTTGCAAGACCGGGCCTTGGCCAGAATCAACACCATTGATGCGCTCACCTTTCCTTCTTTGGGAGAGAAGAACAATGGCAGAAGCGCGTCGGGGTTTTCTTGAAGAAATGAGGAACAAAATGAGGGAGAAGCGAGTTGGGGTTTTCTTCAAGAAAGGAAGCTGAGGGAGAAGAGTGAAATGATGGTTGCTTCGTCCGTCCAACTTACTGCTGGAAAGGTGGGGGTTTTGTGATTTGACGGCTCATTGGGCATTACTGCGGCGCTTCGACCGGGGTAGTCTACCGTGCAGTTGTGCACTCTAGTACGGAGTAATTTAGTGCATGGCAAGTGGACCCCGATGCTGGCTATCCCACACGTTGGCGAAAGTGAGTAGCAAGGATCCCGACGACCGTCGAGGAGGATCCGCACGGTAGACCGTGTCCACTATTTCTGAAGAAAAAAAATGGTTACAGCAAGCGTTTCCACTCTTACGACGGAGGAGTGGGAAGCACGACAGCCACTTGAACTTACACAGTACTCCTACTACTAGGCATGTGCAGTGGTTCATACATCAGTACTACATAATCTTGTTGCTAGTGTAGTAAGATATGATGATAACAAATGATGTTGTGCGCATGTCAACTATATGAACAGTAATGTAACATACCCCTTTTTTGACTGCCCAGTCGAGAATGAACGGTGAGATCAATGTTAACAGAACTAGGTCTACAGCGCACGGAGAGTATGGTGCTACAGTACTCCACGGAACATGAACCATATGAAGCACAAATTAGTGTTAGGCAGGGTGTATGAAGGGTGCATGGGATGGGAGCAAAAGTTCCCTTTTCAACCCACTTTTGGGTGTTTGCAGAGTGCATGAAGGGTGCATGAGTCCACACTAGTAGGTTAACACAAATACACTAGGAGCATGCATGAAGATGGGTGCTAAGATGAGCATGCACGAAGAGGGAACAACTATATTGAGATGAGAATGCAACCAAACACACCCACATGCTTTGTGCTACAGTGACTGATGTGCATCGTCTGAGTTTGATCCAACGGTCATGTTGCACCGAGACATGGACATGCCCATGCAGAGGAAGCCTAAACACCACCGAAGTCCCTCTGCTTCTCAAGGCGCACGACGTTGGTGATGCAGGGTGCCACCGCCCGCAGAGCCCGCTCCCGGTCGATGGGAGCCAGCTCGTCAAAGACGGCGTCCAATGGCATGAATGGATTCCGATGACGAAGCCCTGAGAGGATTCGCATAGCAACGGCGACGGCAGCCCGCAACCCCTCCTTGTCCAGCTCCGCCCCCACCATCGCGCGGAGACGGCTCAGCTCCTCGAAGATATTGGTGAAGAAGGAGACCAGGTCAGGAAGCCGCAGCTCGTTGAAGTCGACGGGGTGGTCGAACGGGTTTAGCCCGATGGCCGACATGGTTGCTGTCGGATTCAGGGCTCCGCGGACACAAAGGAGGTTCGAACTCTGGGGCGTGTGCAAAGAACTCAACCTATCCAACCAACCGAACGCGTTGCCCTACAGCCTAGCTCGAAGAACAGGGAAGAAGGACACGACAGTTTACCCAGGTTCGGGCCATCTTGCGGTGTAATACCCTACTCCTGCTTTGGGGTGGATTTGCCTCACGGGGGGCTGATGATGAACTAGTACAGAGGATGAACAAGCTCGCGAGGCCTGCTCTGGTGAGGATGAGAGGTTTTGGGTTCGAGCCCCTCTCTATGGTGGTGGCTAACCTATTTATAGTGGTCTTGGTCCTCTTCCCCGAAAACGAAGGCGGGAAGGGATTCCACAACGGCCAAATTTGAAGGGGGACAAGTAGTACATCTTATCCTGACGAAAGGTGGTCTTCACCTGCAAAGCCTCTAGTTGTGACGTCGTGGTGGGCTCGGTGATGACATCCATCCTGCCGCCCTGGCGGTCCTGGTCTCGTTGCACGGGAATGGAAACCTTTGGGTGATTCCTCGGGACCCCGCGTCTGCGCTTGCCTCCTTAGCACCAAAGAGGAAACCTGCTGCTCTGCGCCCGTTGGCGCCCGCCTGTCCTTGGTCGTCATGGCTTGCGTCACCTCCACCTCATGAGATGGGTACCTGCATAGAAATCTCTGCTCCTCGAGAGCCAGCCTAGGGAGGCCGCTCCCTCTGGAGGTCTTGGCGTCGCCCGCCTCACGAGGCTTGGCCTCTCGCGAGGGTCTTGTCTTGAAGCTGCTGAAGATGGGTCGTACCAGGCCGTCGATGGAGCCACGCTGTGGGCCGCAGGAAGGCAAGTCTAGGTACCCTATTTCCCAGGACGCCGACAGTAGCCCACGGGCCCAAGGCACGCTCGGACTTGGCTTCGAGGCGAAGCCAAAGGGCAAGGGCGAAGCGCAGCGGGCCCCAATTGCCTGCGGACCGAGCCGACGCGTGGCGCTTGATGGGACGTGGGCGTCCCCACTTCCCCACGCCGCCTCGGCAATTGCGTAACTTGACAACTACCTGGCACGCACGGCCTAGCCATCATTGCCCGCCGCGCTCGCCTTAGGCTCCCTTCCTTTCCGTCAGACCTGCGCTTCCCCCACCAAGTTCCTTGCCAGCTCCAATCTCTGCCGCCATGGCTCCTAGGATGACGGAAGGGAAAGCCCGCACGACCACGGGGTTCTTGTCGGGGCTGGGACCAGCGCTGGATCGGTCCATGGTGATCAACCAGGAGGGCTTGGACAAGGTCCGACAAGCCCTTGCTGCCGATTCGAACGAGTGGAAGGCGACGACGGTCTGGCCTGCCTCCCGACGCCCATCAGATATGGAGGCCACCGAGATCCCCCTTCACCTCCACGCTCTCTTCGCCGGCCTGCTCCCTCCTTTTTCAGATTTCTTCAATGCTGTGCTCTCGCACTACCAAATCCACGCGCTGCATCTAGACCCCAGGTCCATCGTCCTTCTCTCTGCCTTCGCCTTCTTGTGCGAGGCCTTCATGGGTATCGCCTCGTCCATGGCCTTGCTCCGCCATTTCTTCTCGCTCCACTTGGTCGACGGTGGACAACACTCGGGGTGCATGTCGTTTCGGGCGGTGGCGGCGACGGTCGGCTCCTGCATCGACTTCATGCTTCGCCCGGAGGCGCTGGGATTTTGGAAGCATTGGGTGTATGTGGACGCCACCGTGCGCAGCCCTCTGCTCCTTCCCCCATCGGTGCCAGTGAAGCCGAGTTCCGGCTGGGGGCACGCGGAGCTCGTTGACCGTCGGCTTGCACGTATCTTGTCCAGGCTGGGCAAGCTGAAGGAGGCAGGGGTGATTGCGGTGATGGTGCTGAGGGAGTTTGTCCGGCGGTGCATCGCTCCGCTCCAGCGCCATTCTCGCTCGATGTGCGCCTTCACCGGCCATGACGACCCCATGAGGCTCCAGGTGCCTTCGCTCCCTTTAAAGATGGTGCGCATAGTGCTCCAGCTTCTGACGGGTGACCCCGCTCCTGCCGTGCTCCCTACCGAGGGGTGCCCTATGTTCAACTGCTCGAATTGGAGGGCCTTTGTGAAGAAGATGCTGTGATGCGACGAGTGGGGGCTGCTCCCCGAGAGCCATGAAGGACCTCGCGAGAACCCCAACTTGGTGGCTCCCGTGCTCGCCGGCCCTGTGGCGCGCGTTCCTGCCGAGGTCGCGGGGGAGCAAGCATCACCAAGCACCCCTGAGGTGACGGCTTCCTCCCCTGCAGCGGCGCGGGAGCCCCGCCTGCGGGCGCATCCGCCGCCCCTACTGGGAAGGGCGCCTCACCGGCCTGCGGCGCGCCCCTTCCAGACCTCGGGGTATGCCGCAAGAGGAAAGGGCTCGGGAGCCATCGCGGCGACACCTCACGGGCCCTAAAAAAGAGGAAATGGATAGTCGTGGATGAGTAAGTACCTTGCCCTTCTAGGTTTTCGCATACCGCGTCCTCCCCTGACTTTCGCCCCTCAGGATCCCTTCCACCGAGGTGGTGAGCCCGCCTGGTGCGCAACCTCCGGAGGCCCCTAGTTTGGCAGCGACGCTGGGCCTCCCGGGCCAGACGGCCGCGCTTGAGCTGGTGCCGACTCACGAGCCGAGGCCACCGCTGGAGGGCCGCAGGCCCACACTCCCGGCATCCTTCTTCCAGAGCAACCCATGGCGCACGGAGGCCGTGCCGAGGGCTCCTCCGCTGGTTCTTCCTGGTGGTTGGGCGACCCGCGCGGCGGCTCCTTCTTCAAGCGGCGGGTCTGGACCGCACCGTGCCGCGTCCGTGGCCCAGGGAGCAGCCGGAGGAGCTGCGGCCTCCGGTCCCCTGCCGGAGATGGGTGAGCCGTCTCGCGCTCCTCCGGCGGACCGGGTCGTGGAGGATGGGCCCGACCGAGCACTGGAGCTCGCACGCAGGCGTAGCGCCGTCCGTCACGACCTCCTCCGGGAGGCGACGGGCGTGCTAGATCGCCTCAGGGCTGAGCTCGCCGATGTTGACGCGCGCCTTGGGGCGGAAGGCCTCTACCTGGCACGTGAATGGCACCAATTGAAGGTTGCCATCAACCTTGGGCGCTCGCAGCACGAGCGTGCCCGTGCGGAGGCGGAGGAGTCCCTTGCAGTTTCTCAGGAGGCTTGCGCTCGCGCCCTGGAGGAGGCCCGGGCCGCGGATCGCTGTCGTGAGGCGACTAAGGAGCGCGAGAGGGAGCTTCACGCCTCGAACGCCGCCCTTGAGCGGCAAGTCCAGGCGCGTAGAGCCTCCCTCACAGCGCCGCCAGGCAGGACCCCCGCAGACGAGGCGGGAGTCCGGTCATGCGAGGACGCGCTGGCGCTCGAGGCATTAGAGCACAGCCTGGAGCACGAGCGACTGGAGGTGATGGAGCACCACATAGCTGCTGCCGAGGACGCCCTTGTCTCTTGGGAGGCGAGGATCCAACAGGAGGTCGACCAGAAGGTAGCGGGGATCCGTGTGGCCCTGGTCGAAGAATACCGCCGGAAGCTAGGGCTCCAGGAGACTCGCTTCCAGCAGTGGCAAGCCGAACTGTGGAGCAAGGCCGATGCTCTTAAGAAGAAGATGGCTGCGGCAGAGCGGTGTGAGAAGGCTGCCGAGGAGGCCCGGGCCACCGTTGAGGCCGAGTTGTCCTCACTTCATCAGCAGGTCGCAGGTGTTACGTCCCTCGTGGAGAGAGCCTCGGATGAGGCGGGATGCCGCCGGATGCTACAGCGCGAGCGCTCCTTGAATTTTGAGGACCTCAGGGTCAGGGCCAACCAGGCCCTGGACACGATCAGCGACGAGAGTATCCCCCGCCAGCATGAAGCCCATGATGCTGGCTACCTCCGCTTCTTCACCCAGGTCGTGACCTGCCTCGAAGACGTGCCAGCTCGTCGAAGAGAAGAGCTGAGACCTTCTTGGGCGCGTGTTCTCGCGTGTCTTCAGCTATCTCCTTAGCCTCGATCCTGACTTTGACTTCAGCGCCGCAATAGCCCCTGTGCCTGAAGTAACCCAAGGCAACCTGGCGAGCTAGGTGGACGGTCATGTGGACGACCTTGTCGCTGAATTTGCCCTTGCCGACGACGTGGCTGTGCTCACTGCCGAAGAGGGTGGAGCTGATGGTGATGATGATGGCAGCAACGCTGGCGGTAGCGCGTCTTGCTAGGCTTATATTTCCATGTTTGCCTACCAAAACTTTGGGTCTGGCCCGGAGTAGTTGGCGTGGCTTAGCTTTTGTGTTCGCGGCCTTGGACGGGTTCTTGTATCGCAGAGACACGTTTCTTCTGAGACAGGCCCTCCGGAGCCCCCAGTCAGCAGGGTCGCAGGCCGGCAAGTGCCCCTGAGGTCCAGGCTGAATGTCGGGCCTGGTGCGTGCCTGCTGGCTTGCTCGGGAGCGCCGCGCGAGGAGCCAAGCGTCAACGCTTTGGCGAGGAGTGCGCACGGGCGGGCCCGTGGCAGTTGTGTGCTTGGCCCCGACGGGGCCCTGATGCCGCTCGGGCTAGCTCATATGCGCATGCCACACCCAGCCCCCGCTCGCGGGGCACTCTGGGGGAGAGCAGCAGGCAGAAACCCTGCCTCCCAAAACACGAATCGAAGGAAAAACACTGCGAGTCAAAAAAATTCCCCCCTTTTCTTTTAATAAGTGCAAGAAGTTTTAAATTTCATTCCAAAAGCAGCAAATCAGATTACAAAACAGGGCAAAACAAAGATGGCCGCGTCCGGCGTCTACATTGGTCTTCTAGTCTTCCCCCAGGGCAGAGCATGGGGCCTCCACTAGGCGTGGGCAAAGCCATTGGGGGGCAGTGTCGACTACCAGCGTGGAGCATTGTGCTTCCACTTGGACGTGGGTGGGAGCCCCCGTGAGGCTCAAGGGCAGAGCTCAGGAGACTCTGGGGCGTGTACATCCCCACTCATTATTACGTGAGAGTGTCACGGGCGGAGATCTTGAGAGGCGCTCCTTGCCCCCTGGGCAGGAACCCTACTCCGCGCATACCCCGGCCACCGTTGGGGCGTTCGGAAACCAGGACAAGACCAAGGGGCAAGGGACTACGCGAGCGGTGGTGAGGGGGCCGTGGGCCTCCCCCTGGGGGGAGGGCTCGCCGGCGCCTCCCCTAGGAAGGGACCCGCTTTTAGGTGGCACACGCCACCACAGTGGTGGCGCCACACGCCCCACGACATGGGGGAATCCTCGGCGCCGAGCCCCCACTGCGTTAGGGGCGCACCCTTGCGCAACCTCCTGGTGTGTCCCACCAGCATAGGGCGGGCCCGGCCCCCGGAGGCGCGCCGTCTTGGCACAATCTACCTATGATCCAAAGTTAGTGCGGCATATCCCGAAGGTACGGGTTGTAACCAATAACTGTTGCTGTGGGGGGGTGTCGTCGGGGCGTTGGGTCGGCTCGTGGAGGGCCCCAGCCCTGCGTGGCCTTGGCAACCCCGTCGTCCAGGCTGATGATGGGAACGCGCACGGGCTCCTCCTCTGCCCGTACAGCGAACTCGTCGGTGGTGGCATGGAGGCTCCGGGGGCCATCACCCCAAGGCCAGCCCTTGGTCCCTCTGTTCCATCGCCCATCATCCCTGGTGCCCGACCATGCCGGTCAGGGGGCGATCCTTCGGCGTGGCTCCAGGAGGGGTTGCCTACCCCGTCGCGCGCCAGGCCACCACTGTGAGGCCCTCCGGACCCCCTCCAGAGGGGCTGGCCGACGCAGTGGGGGCAGGCGTGAACCCCGAGTGTCACCTGCGACGTGGGCAGGATGCAGAAAGGCGCCGCGCCCTCGTAGGCAGCGTCGAGCAGCTCGGCGACCCCCTCAAGCAAGGCGTCGTGGCCGCCTTCCGCCAACCTGCATCGCAGCAACTCGCACGCTACGATGAGTGCAGCCCGCGTATTCGCTTGTTCCCGCCGAGCGTGCGGGGTCGATGCCACGGCATAGCCAGAAGAGCGCACAATGACATGATTGCGGCACCGCACGGGATAGGGCGGGGGTGGCCCATACTGCTGACGTCCGGTGACGCCGGTGACCATGCTGGCCGCGAGGAGTGCGGGGTGGCGAGCTCCGTGGCTGGGGAGCGCTGCCTGGGCAGGGCGAGCGGCCCAATGCTAGGCGCGAGCTTAGGGATCCTCCGCCATGGGCGCGACGAGGCGAGGGCGGGACGCGATTGACGAAGAGGCCGAGTTTCGACACGGCCCTACCTGGCGCGCCAAATGTCGGATTTAGGGCTCCGCAGACCCAAAGGAGGTTTGAACTCTGGGGCGTGTACGAAGAACTCAACCTATCCAGCCAACCGAACGCGTTGCCCTACAACCTAGCTCGAAGAACAGGCAAGAAGAAGGTCATGGCAGTTTACCCAGGTTCGAGCCACCATGCGGTGTAATACCCTACTCCTGCTTTGGGGTGGATTTGCCTCACGGGGGGCTGAGGATGAACTAGTACAGAGGATGAACAAGCTCACGAGGCCTGCTCTGGTGAGGATGAGAGGTTTTGGGTTCAATCCCCTCTCTATGGTGGTGGCCAACATATTTATAGTGGCCTTGGTCCTCTTCCCCGAAAACGAAGGCGAGAAGGGATTCCACAATGGCCAAATTTGAAGGGGGACAAGTAGTACATCTTATCCTGACGAAAGGTGGTCTTCGCCTGCAAAGCTTCTGGTCATGACGTCGCGGTGTGCTCGGTGATGACATCCATCCTGCCGCCCTGGCGTTCCTGGTCTCGTTGCACTGGAATGGAAACCTTTGGGTGATTCCTCGGGACCCCGTGCCTGCGCTTGTCTCCTTAGCACCAAAGTGGAAACCTGCTGCTCTACGCCCGTTGGCGCCCGCCTGGCCTTGGTCGTCATGGCTTGCGTCACCTCCACCTCATGAGATGGGTACCTGCATAGAAATTTCCGCTTCTCGGGAGCTAGCCTAGGGAGGCCGCTCCCTCCGGAGGTCTTGACGTCGACCACCTCGCGAGGCTTGGCCCCTCGCGAGGGTCTTGTCTTGGAGGTGTTGAAGATGGGCCGTACCAAGCCATCGATGGAGCCATGACGTGGGCCGCAGGTAAGCAAGTCTGGGTACCCTGGTTCCCAGGACACCGACAGTCGCGCTAGCACGACGGTAGGCATCGCGCAGCCGCAACACGTGCGTGGCAACATGGTCCACCAAGTGGTTGAGGCGATCCTGGACCTCATCACGATCGGCCCGCTCGCGCTCCAGCCGGATCGCCTGACTGGCTATCATATCTCCCACTTTCTGCAGCAGCGCCGGTGACGCCTCGAGCATCTTTGTGGTGGACGCCTGCTGCTTTTGAAGCTCCGTGAACTCCCGCACATAAAGGCGGAACATGGCACTCCTCTCCTCCTTGAGATCACGGAGCTCCACGTCCTTGGCCCCGAGCTCCGCATCCTTGGCCTGGAGCTCCTGTGTCAGGCGCCTCACCTCAGACTCCGTGATCTGGTGCGCCGCCATGGAACCAGGTAGAAGCAATCGGGCAGCAGAGGAGCGGGGTGAATCTTTTGGTTTTCACCATGGGAAAATGCCATGGAACAAGGGAGCCAGCCGAGGAGTGGGGTGAATCTTTTGGTTTTCACCATGGGAAAACACCAGTTGACTACTTTTCACATCAGGGAGCAGTGGGTTTTACAGGCGGAGTCGTCATGACTAATTACTGCCGCGCCTGCTCCCGTGAATCAAAAAAATAAAAATCTTGTCACGCCTGCCGCACCCAAAGACCAGAGCAACACCGCGGTGGATATTTAAATTTACCTGCCGGCAATGAGAGAAAAAAGGGGTGAAAAAAAATGTGGCGGCGGCCTAGCTAATCGGTCGCACTAGCCCAACTAGCTAGCCACCGTGCTTCACTGATATACTCGGCGGGAAAGGTGGGCTTTTGTGATTTGGCGACTCATTTACTTGCTTTGGCGGTACGACCAAGGAGGACCCAGAAAATGCACGGTAGGGCGTCCCACGTTTCGGCAAGGAAGAAAATATGCGTGCACCACCCGGGAGGACCCAGAAACCACGCGGTAGGGTGTGCCACATCTCGGCACGGAGGGAAGATGTGCGTGTAAAAATATACTGTATCAGATGTGCTACCTATGGATCGACCTCGGGACCCAGCCAGTCGGTCGAAAACACCCCACTAGCCACACAGCTTCATCATGCTAACATGGCATGGAGGATAGGTGTGGTTAGCTCCATCTCGACCAGCCACAACGTCTCTTGTTCTAGGCGATTCTTCTATTTCCCAAGCATTTTTTTTAGTTACTAGCAATGTGCCCGTGCGTTGCAATGGATCCAAAGTAGAATAGTACTTGTTCACAAACTTGAAAGAAAACACTCTTGTTTTGATATACATATATACCACTAAAAATATATTACTTTTCACTCAAAATATATTTCTCAGGCTGTTTTGATGAGGTGAGGGAGGGATGTGGTTGCTTATAAGATAATAAGGGGCTTTCTGCAAATTGGAGCAGAGAAGTGGGCTATTGTTGCAAAAATGCCACAACTTACGTCACAGCCGTTAGATGCAGATCTAATGGTCAGAAATGACGGATGGCAGACACACCATCATCACCAACTGAGTCTTTTATAGGAGTAGAGATAATAACACCACGGCAGCTCGCGCCGCTCTTCGTGTGTGCCCGTGCGTCTAAAGGTTAGACGATGGAGAGGAGAGAGAGATCACAGAGATGGGACCCGCCAGTAAGTAAGTCAACGGTCATGCGCGTGTTGACAAGCCACTCCCTCTACTCTACTCAACGTAATACTGTATAAAATCAAGTTATGCGACAAAGCCAACAACCGTTGCTATTTCAGGCTATCAACTTACGCTTTGTAGTCCAGGTTGCCAGTTCGAATCTCATCTTTCAGATTTGTTAGTTTTAGGTCCAAATTTGATCAATGACAAGTGGGACCCCCATGTGTTGTTCCGATATTTCAGTGTAGGATGTTTTTTTTGCACAAACACTTTGCATGGTTAGACAAGTAACGGCACTAGTTACACGTATTTTGCAAGTTTAGGAACAAAAATTACAGTGGCATAGAATATCACATCCACCCCACAGCTTAGATGCTATGGTGATACGAGTTTTTACGTCGTTGGATCTGAGATCCAATGGCTTGGGAGTAGTCTTTGTAATTATGCACAATTTCCAAACTCTCCAAGGTTTTTTTGCAAATAAAACATTCAGGCCTCGTGTGTGCCGCTGTATCTTGGATCCAACGGCTCCCAGTAGCTCATATTAGGTGCTCCCAGTAGCTTAATTAGCCGCTATGGTGATACGAGTATCTAGGTCGTATGATCTGTGATCAGATGCCACATGCGTAGTACTTGTACTTTCTGCGCAATTCCCAAACTCTTTGAGGTCTATATTGCAAAAACATTCAAACCTCCTACTGTGAGCCGTTAGATCTCCCAGGAACTTGTATCACCATAGAATCTACGATGCGGGAGCACCTCATATTCTCCCATGCGAGAAAACATCAGGTGCTCTCGTAGCTTGGATGCTACGGTGATACGAGCTTCGAGGTCGTTCGATGTGAGATCCAATGGCATCTGAGCAGTCTTTGTGCTTGTAAGCAATGGCCGAACTCTTTGGGGGCTTTTCTGCAAAAAAACATTCGAACCACCAAGGAGTTTTTGGATCACAGATCCAACGGCTCCGAAGAGCTTGTATCACCAAAGCATCTAAGGTGTGGTAGCACATGATATTCTTACATACAGGAGAATATGAGGTCCTCCTTCATCTTAGATGCTACGGTGATACGAGCTTCGAGGTCACTGGATATGGGATCCCAGGGCATCTGAGTAGTTTTTTTGTACAAATTGTGTGCAATTCTCAAACTCATTAAGGTTTCCTGTAAAAATATTAAGACATCCTGTGAGCTGCTATATCTCAGATCTACAAGCTCCAAGGAACTCGTATCAGCATATAGCATCTAAGGTGTGGGGGCACCTGATATTCTCCCGGGGAGGGGGGGTGCACAACCAATCGGTGTTTGGGAGGGTGGGGACAAATATAATGTTCAAAAAATATAATCTAAACAATCCTAAACAGAACTTCACAATTTTATCTAAGGTCGAGGGGTAACCCCCGACAATCTACATAGCTTCGCCTATGCAAGAGGTGTAGTGCGAGCGTCTATGTGTGAGAGAGATGACGCGAAAAAGCGAGTTCAATCGAGTCATTTATAGAGGGAGAGATCGAGGGAGTGTGGCCTAGCGTACACTCGAATGTTAAAGACGATACACCGAGATATTGTGCGGCGAAGCTATGGTGAGGGCTGGAGGGAGATAGTTGCTGAGAGAGTGGCCTAGCTAGACTTTGTGTGTGCGTGCACGGTGAAGGTGTTTTACAAAGGCAACACATGTGTCTTGAGAGAGAGAGAGGGAGCGTTTGTCATGGAGGGCATGACGAGGTTGTGTGTGAGAAACACATTTGTTGAGAGTGTGAGGGCGGGAATGACATAAATGGAGATCGAAACATGAAGAGCAATAATGAGCGCGCGTGTGTCGCATACCAATAGCTCTATTAACAAAGAAATGAACATCAATCGATACATGAAGTATGTGTGTGTGTGCGTGGGGGTGGGGGAGTCGATGGAGAGACCTAAACACAACATTCGCATGTATGTGGTACTAGACTTAATATTCATGTTTCAGTTTCCTGTTCATTTTAAATATTGAATTGAGGACCATGCATGGCTTACATTTTACTCCCTTCGTTCCTAAATATTTTTCTTTTTAGAGATTTCAAATGGACTGCCACATACGGATGTATATAGACATATTTTAGAGTGTAGATTCACTCATTTTGCTCTGTATGTAGTCACTTGTTGAACTCTCTAAAAACAAATATTTAGGAATAGAGGGAGTATTTTTGAATTCGTGTCATACATGCATGGTTTGAAAAAATAGATGCACTATACTTGCTGGATTGTTGTTGTATTCGTGTGTGTGTGTGTGTGTGTGTGTGTGTGTGTGTGTGTGTGTGTGTGTGTCTGTGGTCATATGCTTGATACATACAAAGTTTTCTCACCACCATACCGTTCGTCTTTGAAATTTGAATTTGCAATGAAAAACTTACTGGGGATACCATGAAATGTGAAATCCACGTTGAGATCACTATATCAAAAACTCACTCTAATTGAAGAACTCGTCATAAATCAATTACCGTGCCTTTTGGAATGACCAGTAATTTGCAAGGAAAATACGGGCATTGTAATACATATAGATTTGTTCGGCAATTTAAAAGATTCCTTTCGTATTCTCGAATGGTAGCACCCAACGGCGTACCAGCCAGACCCGGGCTCGTGTTGATCCTAAAAAAAACCCGGGCTTGTGTCCTTCTGGTCGCGTGCGTGGTACGCACATTAGCCAACCCCAACCACTCGAGCCTTCGTGTTTCGAGTCAAAATATCTGGCGGCCAGAATTCCAGCCCTAGGAAATTCCCCTCATGTCCCCGGTCCATAACGACTACCGATGAACAATGGAGGGATGCTTTAGTAACTAGACAACGTTACCTACTGTGCCGAGCACAGTTCAATTCCCTAGGTCGCCGCTACCCAAGGTCACCCGTCAACTCCATTGCCCAGTACTAATAGGAGTACTACACCAGGATGAGCACAGAATTGAGCCCCGTTTGTTCGTGCCTAGTACTTGACTTAATATATCGGGCAATGCACTGGTACGGAGGGATTATCCTTTTACTCTGCATATATAACTTGTCTGAAGTCTAACTAAGCAAAATGTTTGACCAAATCCTTTCTTAAGAAATATTAACATCTACAACAGTAAAGATGTATCGCTTGAAAATTTATTGCATGATGCAGGTTATGATATTGTTTCAAATTCTGTATTTTAAATTTCGGAAAATCCAAAAGTGACCTGAAATTCATGAAACTGAGCATGGTCTTGTGATATGGCACAAATATGCTATCGTAATTTTTTTGTTCAATTTGAGACAAGCTGCTTATGAAAAGTTGCACAAATGAAGAGCCAAGGTATTTTGGAACAAAGACCTATCACGTTAACGCGAACGCCTTCACTATTCAAACCATGGGCGTTTACGCGCCGCCATGAGTCCCGCTTCTCATCGGCAGGTGTCGTCCCAGAAAGCGTGTGAGTCGACGGGAGGCATGCGAGCAGACCGCTGCGCCGGCTGACCGGGAGGCGTGCGAGTAGGCCGCTGCGCAGGCTCACCGGGAGGCCAGCCGTTTGACCAGGCACAGCCGCCACCTTCGTCCCAACTACCCCCACTTTTAATGGCGCCGGCGCTGCAGTTTAAAATCACCCCCGCACTATGTGGTATCGCTACAATCTTCTCTCTTCCTCTCCGATTCTCCTATCGTCTACCTCCAACCAGCCTGACCTAACCGTACGCCATGCCGCATCATGATGGTCTGCCCTTAGTCTTCCAGTTTCCTGATGAAGACACCCAGCCGAAGTCTCAAGAACATAAGGCGCTTTGGGATGAGCTTGAACTGGCCTTCCGGGAAGACGCCGCGCCTGTCCCCGCTCCCGTTCCGGCTCCCGTTGCCCCGACTGGGCCAGCTCCCATCCCTGTGGCATTGATGGGCTGGGAGCCGCACATTGTCGCCGAGCTTGATGCCACAGGATTCCACGAGGTCCCCGCCGACTTTCGCGCGCCCGTGCACCTGCCAGCGCATGCGCCTGCACATGCACTGACGCGCATGCGCGTGCACTGACGCGCATGCGCAGGCTGGTGCCCGTTTGGGATTTATCATTTCCGTTTATTTTAGTTTGATCATCATATGAATGTAAAGTCGGAGTCAGACTGAATGAAATCTATGGTCTGATCGATTGAATGTTCTGCTAGAGCCGTATCAAATTAAATATAAAACATCATCAAGCCACATGTATTCCTTCTCATCACAAACATTTCATATTAAATACCACGTCAATTCCAAATATATTTTTAGGGAAGTCAATTCCAAATACTTGTAGGGCGCGACCAGTCCCCTTGTTCGAGCACTAGGCGATACATCTATTTATCCTTGCATGTAATTATGACGGAGTAGTTGATAAGTAGTACTACAACTAGCCTAACTTGTCCGTCACGGTCACTTTTGTTCCTAAACTTGTTACATGTATCATACTACTAGTACGTGAAACTGGTGCCGTAACTTGTGAACGCGTCCAGATATGGTCAACGGCAACATCGCCCGCGCGTTCTTCGTGTTTGCCCGTGCTCTAAACGTAGAAGGGGAGGAGAGAGAGAGAGCAGACATGGAACCCACCAGTAAGTGAAGGCAAATAGTACGTGCTAACGACCCAGTCCAACTAATGTACTAAAATTAATATTAAAACATGTTATCCATTAAATTGGCTGTGGTAATATAAAAACATTATATCAACAAAGGGGGGTACAACAAACGTTGCTACTATGTTGCCTATTGACGTGCGGCTTGAAGGCCATGGTCGCATGTTCGATCCTCGTCCTTTTTCATTTTTAATTTATATATGGGTCCAAATTTGTTCCATGATAGGTGGGACCCTCGGTGTGTAGTTTGTAGCACTTTAATTTGTGGGTCGAAATTTGTTCCATTACAGGTGGACTATCGGTGTGTAGTTTGTAGCTTATTTGTAATAATTAAAGAGAACAACAGAGTTTTTTGCAAAAATACCATGGTGCGATGTGGAAGGTGTGAAAGGACGTGCGAGAGAGCGGTGAACGAGCCAGAGGGAAATCAATTGGTGGAGGTGCGGGGGTTGCAATGGTGTTTGGAGTAGTTGTGGGCCGAATGCTACGATAATATAATCTAAACCCACCGGAATAAATGCCTTCACAAATTAATCCAAGGTTGGAGTCCCCCTCGCAATGTAAATAGCTCCGGCTCTGCGAGGGATGGAGAGGTAGCTTCAATGTGTGGAAGATAAGGCGTGAGAAAGCGAGGTCAATCGAGACATAGATAGATAGAGAGACAAAGTGAGTGTGGTCCGACATTCGTTGAAAAGATATATATGCTCTGGAGAGATATTGTCCGATTGAGCTTTTGGTAAGGGTGATAGCTGTAAGATAGAGCTTGAGAGATGATCTAGTCACAGACATGTAGATATATTTTGTGCGTGGGAGGAAGCAAGGTCAATCGATACATAGATAAAGGGAGAGAGATTGAGTGAGTGTGGGTCGTCATGTGATCGAAAGAGTGAGACAGGTTGGAGAGAGTGACCTAGATAGACAATGTGCATGAGAGAGTATACAATATAAATATGTCGAATAGGGCTCAAACATGGAGATATATCGTTTGTGTCTGAGAAAGTGCGAGGTCAATCGAGACATACATATATATATAGAGAGAGATAGGGGGGGAGAGAGATTGAGCGAGCGTGGCGCGCCATGAGGTCGAAATAGTGGGGGCAGCTTGGATGGACTGACCTAGATAGACAATCTGCGTGAGAGAGTATAGAGTGTGTCGATCGAGGCCTGAACAGGGAGATATATCATTTGTGTGTGAGCGAAAGCGAGGTTAATCGAGACTTAGATAAAGAGAGCGAGATTGAGCGAGTGTGGGCCGCCGTGCGGAAAAAAGAGTGAGACAGTCTCGAGACAGTGACCTAGATAGACAATGTGCGTGCGTGCGCACGAGAGGGTGGTCTAGATAGGCAATGCATGTATCTAGCAAGAGAGGTTGGGAGGGAGGGAGAGAGAGAGAGAAAGAGAGCTCCGCATGGAGTGCAATGGCAGGTGTGTGAGAGAGATACATTTGGTAACTGAGGTGAAAAAGGGGGTTGTGTAGTTGAGAGAGTTAGAGATCGAAACATGGAGAGAAAGAATGAACATGTGTCGGAAACCGATAGCTTTCTAAGGTGGTTACGACAGGAAGATTGATCGATACAGGAAGTATGTAGCGTGTGTGCTGAGGGGGGGTGGGGCTAAAAACAACATTTGAATGTAGATAGTACGAGACTTAATATCGACGTTGCAATTTAGTGTACATTGTAAGATTTGAATTGAGGACCATGCATATGGCTTCCGTAATTATTTCGAATTCGTGTCATACTACGTTTGGAAAAGTTGACATTGACTCGATTGTTGTGCTATTTTGTAGGTCATATGTTTGAATCCATCCAAAGTTTACTCACTACCATGATGTTCATCTTATACATATGAATTTGTATTAAAAAGTAGCGTGGATACCGTGAAATGCGAAATCCACGTTAGAATTGGAGATCGCTATGTGACACACACTCTAATTCAAATAACTCATCTATACCTACTAATAAAGCAAGGTGCGTTTCTCCAATATTTTTATCCGTTCACCACCGAAAAGATTTTTGTTTTTATCGAAGGTGGTACTAAATTTTTGTGCGTCCATCTGTTACAAAAGAAAAGAAGTTTTGTCCCGAATTTTGTATGTGGGCCGCGCACGCTGCGGCCCAGCAAAGCAAGCCCATTGGTTTCCTGCCCATGCATCTGAGAAACATTATTTACCGCATGAGGCGGCAAATAGTCAAACTTTCACACATGACGCCAAAGATTGGGCCGGCCCGTTTTCATTTTTTCTCTATTCTGTTTCTATTTTTCTTTTCCTTTTTTCTTTTATCCTTCTTTTTCATTTTTTATTTCCAATTTTTTTCTTTTTTTTCTTTTTTCGAAATTCTATTTATTTTTTATTTTTTCAGAATTCCATTTTTTGTTTATATTTTCGTAAAATCAGCAGAATTTCAAAAAAGATTCCCATTTTGAAATATATTTGAAACTCTAAAAATTTTCTTCTTGTTCCGTTTATTTTTCATAACTAATTTTTTATCGCATTTTTAGAAAAATGTTTACCTTTTCCAAAATTGTTTGAGATTTTCAAAATAAATTATATTTTAGAAAATGATACAAATTCGAAAAATATTCATGTTTATTGAAAGTATTGTTTGTGTTTACAAAACACATTTAAAAAAATTGTTTCAATGTTCAAAACATGTTTCCATTTTCACAA
The DNA here is from genome assembly GCA_011799875.1 of Thinopyrum elongatum. NCBI lineage: Eukaryota > Viridiplantae > Streptophyta > Magnoliopsida > Poales > Poaceae > Thinopyrum > Thinopyrum elongatum. The sequence continues at coordinate 457,473,424 of CM022297.1, forward strand.
ATTATTCACAAATTCAAAAAAATTTGGTTTCTTAAAAAGAGGTTCATGTTTTCAAAAAATGTTTGTGAATTTCAAAAAAACCATTTCAAGTTTTGTTCATCTTTTATCAAGTTTAATGAAATTTTCAAAAAAAAATGGTCGCATTTTTTTAGAAAAAGAATCAGGATTTCAAAAATTGTTCAATTTTCGAAGAATATTCATAATTTCATAATTATTACTTTATTTTTTGAAAAGCTCAAAAAATATCATAAAAGTGAAAATATGTTACGCTACATTATGTTCTTAAACATTCGTGTTGGCCATTTTTAGCAGGAGTTGTTTGTTCGAATTGCTATCAGCACGTGGTTGAGATATTGAGGTCATGAGTCTAATCCGTCAACTCAGCGGTTGTTTTGGATTTTTATTCGTGTCTTACAAACACATGTCGTTTTGGTAAATGCCAGTGGCCTAACCTAGACGCGAACTGTTGTGCATCCCACATGCCATTTGACGATAAAAAAGAATATGTTGGTTGGCTATAATTAAAAGAAATTGTAGGCACATGCCAATAAAAGATGATATGCTGGTTTGTCTCTGATTAAAAAAATGTAGGCAAGTAAGCGCTAAAATAATTAAAAAGAATAAACCCTGGTAAAGCAGGGACTACCTGGTTATGCGCTGATTATGGCAATGAAATGCGATTCACTGAATTCTTAATCCATCCAGTTACGCCATCATAGGAGAGAGTGGTCGAAGCAACTATGCCCCGAAGGTCACCGTGCAACCACAAAATGAGGAGGCAACCATAACCTAGACACGGAGGCGGACCCGGAGGAAAAAAAAGGCACGAGTTGAGTGGTGGCCACCACACCGACCAACCCCATCACTATAAAGATCTCGCAGGCCAAACCTGACCCGTGAGAACACCGCAACTCCTTGCTCTATCGCCCTACCGCTGCGGAGACCGTTTTGATGGACACATCAGTTACCTCTCCCGATGCTTCTCCAAAAAAAAAATCCCGTTGCAACGCACGGGCATATGTGCTAGTCATTAATTATTTTATAGTATCTCGTTTTGAATGACTAATTATTTTATAGTATCTCGTTTTGAATGACTAATTATTTTATAGTATCTCGTTTCCTATACTTTCATTTGAGATAAGTATTTCGCTCAGTTTGAGAACCAAGGTATCAATCCAGTAGGAGACAATGCACAAATCACCGAATACCTGCACAAACAATCAAACAACTTGCACCCAACGCGATAAAGGGGTTGTTAATCCCATCACGGTTATTTGCAAAAGTGAGATCTGATAAAGATAGGTAAAACTAAACAAAAGATAAAGTAAATATTTTTGGGTTTTTGGTTTGTAGATCTAAAAATAAAAGATTGCAAAATAGTAGATCGGAAAGTAATATGATGGAAAATAGACCCGGGGGCCATAGATTTCACTAGAGGCTTCTCTCAAGATAGAAAATATTACGGTGGGTGAACAAATTACCGCCGAGCAATTGATAGAAAAGCGCAAAGTTATGACGATATCTAAGGCAATGATCATGAATATAGGCATCACGTCCGTGTCAAGTAGACCGAAACGATTCTGCATCTACTACTATTACTCCACACATCGACCGCTATCCAGCATGCATCTAGAGTATTAAGTTCATAAAGAACGGAGTAACGCATTAAGTAAGATGACATGATGTAGAGGAATTAACTCGAGCAATATGATGAAAACCCCATCTTTTTATCCTAGATGGCAACAATACAATACGTGCCTTGCTGCCCCTACTGTCACAGGGAAAGGACACCACAAGATTGAACCCAAAGCTAAGCACTTCTCCCATTGCAAGAAAAACCAATCTAGTTGGCCAAACCAAACCGATAGTTCAAAGAGAATTACAAAGATATCAAATCATGCATAAAAGAATTCAGAGAGGATTCAAATAATATTCATAGATACGCTGATCATAAATCCACAATTCATTGGATCTCGGCAAACACACCGCAAAAAAAGTATTACATCGAATAGATCTCCAAGAACATTGCGGAGAACATGGTATTGAGAATCAAAGAGAGAGAAGAAGCCATCTAGCTACTAGCTATGGACCCGTAGGTCTGAGGTAAACTACTCACGCTTCATCGGAAGGGCAATGGTGTTGATGTAGAAGCCCTCCGTGATCGAATCCCCCTCCGGCAGGACGCCGAAAAAGGCCCCTAGATGGGATCTCACAGGTACAGAAGGTTGCGGCGGTGGAAAAGTATTTTCGTGGATGCCTCTGGTGGTTGAGCATATAAGAGTATATATAGGCGAAAGAATTAGGTCAGGAAGTGCACGAGGGGCCCACAAGGGTGGGGGGCGCGCCCTACCCCCCTGGGCGTGCCCTCCGTCCTTGTGGCCACCTCGTGGCTCCTCCGACTTCATCTCCAAGTCTCCTAGTTTCCTTCTGGTCCAAGAAAGATCATCGCGAAAGTTTTATTCCGTTTGGACTCCATTTGGTATTCCTTTTTTGCAAAACTCAAAAACAAGGAAAAAACAGAAACTGGCACTAGGCTCTAGGTTAATAGGTTAGTCCCAAAAATAATATAAAATAGCATATTAATGCATATAAAACATCCAAAACAGATAATATAATAGCATGGAACAATAAAAAATTATAGATACGTTGGAGACGTATCAAGCATCCCCAAGCTTAATTCCTGCTCGTCCTCGAGTAGGTAAATGATAAAAACAGAATTTTTGATGTGGAATGCTACCTAACATATTTATCCATGTAACTTCTTTATTGTGGAATGAATGTTCAGATCCGTATGATTCAAAACAAAAGTTTAATATTGACATAAAAACAATAATACTTCAAGCATACTAACAAGATAATTATGTCTTCTCAAAATAACATGGCTAAAGAAACTTATCCCTACAAAATCATATAGTCTGGCTATGCTCCATCTTCATCACACAAAGTATTTAAATCATGCACAACCCCGATGAAAAGCCAAGCAATTGTTTCATACTTTTGATGTTCTCAAACCTTTTCAACTTTCACGCAATACATGAGCGTGAGCCATGGACATAGCACTATAGGTGGAATAGAAGGAGGTTGTGGAGAAGACAAAAAGAGGGAGATAGTCTCACATCAACTAGGCGTATCAACGGGCTATGGAGATGCCCATCAATAGATATCAATGTGAGTGAGTAGGGATTGCCATGCAACGGATGCACTAGAGCTATAAGTTTATGAAAGCTCAAAAAGAAACTAAGTGGGTGTGCATCCAACTCGCTTGCTCACGAAGACCTAGGGCAATTTGAGGAAGCCCATCATTGGAATATACAAGCCAAGTTCTATAATGAAAATTCCCACTAATATATGAAAGTGACAACCTAGGAGACTCTCTATCATGAAGATCATGGTGCTACTTTGAAGCACAAGTGTGGTAAAAAGATAGTAATATTGCCCCTTCTCTCTTTTCTCTCATTTTTTTAATTGGGCCTTCTCTCATTTTTTTTGGCCTCTTTTATTTTTTTTATTTTTCATCCGGAGTCTCATCCCGACTTGTGGGGGAATCATAGTCTCCATCATCCTTCTCCTCACATGGGACAATGCTCTAATAATGAAGATCATCACACTTTTATTTACTTACAACTCAAGAATTACAACTCAATACTTAGAACAAAATATGACTCTATATGAATGCCTCCGGTGGTGTACCGGGATGTGCAATGAATCAAGAGTGACATGTATGAAAGAATTATGAATGGTGGCTTTGCCACAAATACGATGTCAACTACATGATCATGCAAAGCAATATGACAATGATGGAACGTGTCATAATAAACGGAACGGTGGAAAGTTGCATGGCAATATATCTCGGAATGGCTATGGAAATGCCATAATAGGTAGGTATGGTGGCTGTTTTGAGGAAGGTATATGGTGGGAGTATGATACCGGCGAAAGTTGCGCGGTACTAAAGAGGCTAGCAATGGTGGAAGGGTGAGAGTGCGTATAATCCATGGACTCAACATTAGTCATAAAGAACTCACATACTTATTGCAAAAATCTATTAGTTATCGAAACAAAGTACTACGCGCATGCTCCTAGGGGGATAGATTGGTAGGAAAAGACCATCGCTCGTCCCCGACCGCCACTCATAAGGAAGACAATCAATAAATAAATCATGCTCCGACTTCATCACATAACGGTTCACCATACGTGCATGCTACGGGAATCACAAACCTTAACACAAGTATTTCTCAAATCCACAATTACTCACTAGCATGACTCCGATATCACCATCTTTATATTTCAAAACAATCATAAGGAATCAAACTTCTCATAGTATTCAATGCACTTTATATGAAAGTTTTTATTATATCCCTCTTGGTTGCCTATCATATTAGGACTAAATTTATAACCAAAGCAAATTACCATGATGTTTAAAGACTCTCAAAATAATATAAGTGAAGCATGAGAGTTCATCAATTTCTATAAAATAAAACCACCGCTGTGCTCTAAAAAGATATAAGTGAAGCACTAGAGCAAAATTAACTAGCTCAAAAGATATAAGTGAAGCATATGGAGTATTCTAATAAATCATGATTCATGCGTGTCCCTCTCAAAAGGTGTGTACAGAAAGGATGATTGTGGAAAACTAAAAAGCAAAGACTCAAAATAATACAAGACGCTCCAAGCAAAACACATATCATGTGGTGAATAAAAATATAGCCTCAAGTAAAGTTACCGATAGACGAAGACGAAAGAGGGGATGCCTTCCGGGGCATCCCCAAGCTTAGGCTCTTGGTTGTCCTTGAATATTACCTTGGGGTGCCTTGGGAATCCCCAATCTTAGGCTCTTGCCACTCCTTATTCCATAGTCCATCAAATCCTTACCCAAAACTTGAAAACTTCACAACACAAAACTCAATAGAAAATCTCATAAGCTCCGTTAGTATAAGAAAATAAATCACCACTTTGGTACTATTGTGAACTTATTCTTTATTTATATTGGTGTAATATCTACTGTATTCCAGCTTTTCCATGGTTCATACGCCCCGATACTACCCATAGATTCATCAAAATAAGCAAACAACACAAAGAAAACAGAATCTATCGAAAACAAAACAGTCTGTGAAGATCCGAATTGTTCTAATACTTATGTAACTCCAAAAATTCTGAAACATTAGGAAAACAGAGACAATTTGTATATAATATCGTATAAAAAATTCAGGGTTTTTCAACGCTCCAGTGAATTATTAAAATTCTTATACTGGATGCAAAAGTTTCTGTTTTTCAGCAAGATCAAATCAACTATCACCATAAGCCATCCCAAAGGTTTTACTTGGCACAAACACTAATTAAAACATAAAACCACATCTAACCAGAGGCTAGATGAATTATTTATTGCAAAACATAACCAAAAAAAGCAAAAACAAAATAAAATTGGGTTGCCTCCCAACAAGCGCTATTGTTTAACGCCCTTAGCTAGGCATAAAAACACGAATAGATCTAGGTATTGTCATCTTTGGTAAGCAATCCATAAGTGGCTCTCATAATAGATTTATAAGATAATTTAATTTTATTTCTTGGAAAGTGTTCCATGCCCTTCCTTAACAGAAATTGAAATCTAATGTTTCCTTCTTTCATATCAATAATTGCACCAATCGTTCTAAGGAAAGGTCTACCAAGAATAATAGGACATGTAGGATTGCAATCTATATCAAGAACAATGAAATCTACGGGCACATAATTCCTATTTGCAACAATAAGAACATCATTAATCCTTCCCATAGGTTTCTTAATAGTGGAATCCATGAGATGCAAATTTAAAGAACAATCATCAAATTCACAGAAACCTAACACATCACATAAAGTTTTTAGAATCGTGGAAACACTAGCACCCAAGTCACACAAAGCATAACACTCATAATCTTTAATCTTAATCTTAATAGTAGGTTCCCACTCATCATAAAGTTTTCTAGGGATAGAAACATCCAATTCAAGCTTTTCTTCAAAAGATTGCATCATAGCATCAACGATATGTTTAGTAAAAGCTTTGTTTTGATTATAAGCATGAGGAGAATTCAACATGGATTGCAACAAGGAAATACAATCTATTAAAGAATAATTATCATAATTAAATTCCTTGAAATCCAAAAGAGTGGGTTCATTGCTACTTAAAGTTTTGACCTCTCCAATCCCACTTTTATCAATTTTTGCATCAAGATCTAAAAACTCCGAATCATTGGGACGCCTTTTAACTAAAGTTGACTGATCTCCAGTCCCATCTTTATCAAGATTCATATTGGAAAACAAAGATTCAATAGGAGTCACATCAATCACTTTAAGATCTTCATCATTATTTTCACAAAAACTAGAACAACATGTTTTTACAAACCAATCTTTTTTAGCACGCATCTTAGCGGTTCTTTCTTTGCACTCATGAATGGAAATTCTCATAGCTTTGAGAGACTCATTGATATCATGCTTGGGTGGAATAGTTCTAAGTTTCAAAGAATCAACATCAAGAGAAATTCTATCCACGTTCCTTGCCAAATCATCAATCTTAAGCAATTTTTCTTCAATCAAAGCATTGAAATTCTTTTGCGAACTCATAAATTCTTTAACACTATTCTCAAATTCAGAGGGCATCTTATTATAATTTTCATAAGAATTGTTGTAGGACTTACCATAATTATTAGAGGAATTACTAGGAAACGGCCTAGGATTAAAATTACCTCTATACACGTTATTACCAAAATTGTTCCTACCAACAAAATTCACATCCAAAGATTCATTATTATTTTCAATCAAGGTAGACAAAGGCATATCATTAGGATCCAAAGAAGCACTCTTGCTAGCAAATAATTTCATAAGTTCATCCATCTTTCCACTCAAAACATTAATCTCTTCAATTGCATGCACTTTTTTACTAGTGGAAGATCTTTCGGTATGCCATTGAGAATAATTAACCATAATATTATCTAGAAGTTTAGTAGCTTCTCCTAGAGTAATTTCCATAAAAGTGCCTCTCGCGGCTGAATCTAAAAGATTTCTAGAAGCAAAATTCAATCCGGCATAATTTTTTTGTATAATCATCCACAAATTCAAACCATGAGTAGGGCAATTTCGTATCATCAATTTCATTCTCTCCCAAGATTGTGCAACATGCTCATGATCAAGTTGCTAAAATTCATAATATCGTTCCTAAGGGAGATGATCTTAGCGGGAAGAAAATACTTGGAAATAAAAGCATCTTTACACTTATTCCATGAATCAATACTATTTTTAGCAAAGATGAAAACCAAGTTTTAGCACGATCTCGAAGTGAGAACGGAAATAGCTTCAATTTAACAATATCATTATCCACATCTTTTCTCTTTTGCATATCACACAAATCAACAAAATTGTTTAGATGGGATGCGGCATCTTCACTAGGAAGGCCAGAAAATTGATCTTTCATAACAAGATTCAGCAAAGCGGCATTAATTTCACAAGATTCCACACTAGTGGAGGGAGCAATCGGAGTACTAATAAAATCATTGTTATTGGTGTTGGAAAAATCACACAATTTGGTATTCTCTTGAGTCATCGTGATAAAGCAAACAATCCAACACACGAGCACACAAAAAGCAAATGAAGAAGACAAACGGAAGAGGGACGAAGAAAGGGCAAAGAGAGGGGCAAAGAAACAGGCAAATCTTTTCGAAAATCATTTTAGAAGTGGGGGAGAGGAAAACGAGAGGCGAATGGCGAATAATGTAATGTGAGAGATGAGAGTTTATGATGGGTACTTGGTATGGCTTGACTTGGCGTAGATCTCCCCGGCAACGGCGCTAGAAATTCTTCCTGCTACTTCTTGAGCTTGCGTTGGTTTTCCCCTTGAAGAGGAAAGGGTGATGCAGCAAAGTAGAGATAAGTATTTCCCTCATTTTGAGAACCAAGGTATCAATCCAGTAGGAGACAACGCACAATTCACCGAATACCTGCACAAACAATCAAACAACTTGCACCCAACGCGATAAAGGGGTTGTCAATCTCTTCACGGTTATTTGCAAAAGTGAGATCTGATAGAGATAGGTAAAACTAAACAAAGGATAAAGTAAATATTTTTGGGTTTTGGTTTATAGATCTGAAAATAAAAGATTGCAAAATAGTAGATCGGAAAGTAATATGATGGAAAATAGACCCGGGGGCCATAGGTTTCACTAGAGGCTTCTCTCAAGATAGAAAATATTACGGTGGGTGAACAAATTACTGCCGAGCAATTGATAGAAAAGCACAAAGTTATGACGATATCTAAGGCAATGATCATGAATATAAGCATCACGTCCGTGTCAAGTAGACCGAAACGATTCTGCATCTACTACTATTACTCCACACATCGACCGCTATCCAGCATGCATCTAGAGTATTAAGTTCATAAAGAACGGAGTAACGCATTAAGTAAGATGACATGATGTAGAGGAATTAACTCAAGCAATATGATGAAAACCCCATCTTTTTATCCTCGATGGCAACAATACAATACGTGCCTTGCTGCCCCTACTGTCACTGGGAAAGGACACGGCAAGATTGAACCCATAGATAAGCACTTCTACCATTGCAAGAAAAACCAATCTAGTTGGCCAAACCAAACATATAGTTCGAAGAAAATTACAAAGATATCAAATCATGCATAAAATAATTCAGAGAAGATTCAAATAATATTCATAGATAAGCTGATCATAAATCCACAATTCATCGGATCTCGGCAAACACACCGCAAAAAAAGTATTACATCGAATAGATCTCCAAGAACATCGAGGAGAACATGGTATTGAGAATCAAAGAGAGAGAAGAAGCCATCTAGCTACTAGCTATGGACCCGTAGGTCTGAGGTAAACTACTCAAGCTTCATCGGAAGGGCAATGGTGTTGATGTAGAAGCCCTCCGTGATCGAATCCCCCTCTGGCAGGACGCCGAAAAAGGCCCCTAGATGGGATCTCACGGGTACAAAAGGTTGCGGTGGTGGAAAAGTATTTTCGTGGATGCCTCTGGTGGTTTCGGCATATAAGAGTATATATAGGCGAAAGAATTAGGTCAGGAAGTGCACGAGGGGCCCACAAGGCTGGGGGGCGCGCCCTACCCCCCTGGGCGTGCCCTTCGTCCTTGTGGCCGCCTCATGGCTCCTCCGACTTCATCTCCAAGTCTCCTGGTTTCCTTCTGGTCCAAGAAAGATCATCGCGAAAGTTTTATTCCGTTTGGTATTCCTTTTCTGCGAAACTCAAAAACAAGGAAAAAACAGAAACTGGCACTGGGCTCTAGGTTAATAGGTTAGTCCCAAAAATAATATAAAATAGCATATTAATGCATATAAAACATCCAAAACAGATAATATAATAGCATGGAACAATAAAAAATTATAGATACGTTGGAGACGTATCACAGGGCCACAAAGAAAAGTGGTACACGTCAACAAAAGTGCAACACAAAAGAGAATGTGTGTCTTGTTCTTGATAAGTGCCATCATCAAGACTGCCTTGATATTAATTATTTTCTCTTGATGTTGTGCTTCTCTGAACGTATCTTTCCGGCACCTGTGTTTATCAAGAGGAGTGAATGCACAATGATTCTTGCCCCTTTGTCATTTTCTGCATTAATGGTTTCTTCCTAGTTTTGGTATAATTTAATTGCCATATTGACTTGTATCCTTACATACCAAAAATATTATGGGCCAAAGTTACATTTTAGAGGTCATTTCCATGCACATTAAATTTCATATAATAATACGACCATTTGAATGGCTCAGGCCACCAGAGCAACCACTTTCTAAAACTTAGAGAAAAAATATTTATTTGTAACTTTCTAAAGAAATCCATAAAAACCAGGCTACTAAAATAAAGAGATGTTAACAAAGAATAACCATGCACGATAGAATGTCTCACAAGACTTGGGTGTTGAAAAAACTTTTAGAGAAGACGATGTTAGAGATACCTAACCCCATAGTGTCAATTTTAATAGACTCTATAGCCCTTGTGGATAAAATTTTCCAGAGAAACTTATTTGAAAGGTGAGTGAGATTATGCCAAATATCTTTGCTGTATCTGTACATGGCGCTTCAGCTTCACGCTGGTGTTATGGTCTTACTACTCTATGCACGTGTAGGAGTGTAAATGTGACTGTCACCTTTCTTGATTTCATGCTGAGAACTCCACTGGACAATGAACGATCCACTAGAGTTTCGACTCAGATTTCGGCTATGAGTATGTTACCGTATGTAGTGGCAACACTACCTCAAATAATTCAACTTTCTCTTGAATGTGTGTGCATGTGGTCATAACCTGGTACTGATCACAAGAGCTCGAAAGGGACAACATATTGGTCCATATTACTCAAACTTAAGCCATCACAAAACCTTATGCTTAATCATTTCTTTGGCATCCCATCACGAGACAAGAAAAGTTTCAGCAAGCAATGATTTAAATAAAGTTCTTGAGAGCCTTGATGATGAGACACTGTGTCGGCGTGGAAGCAGGATCACCTATGGGCAGGAACACCCCTTTTTGGTTCGGCATGGGGACGGCCATGTTGCACAAAGAGCAGAAGCAATAGGAGACATCGCGGCGATGGACTCTCTCCTTTTACCCAGGTTCGAGCCGCTTTGCAGTGTAAAACCCTACTCCTACTTTTTGTGGATTGATCTGGAGGTAGACGAAGGCTCGACGCGCTCTGGCCCGGCAAGGGTGCCTTGGGAAGAGCGACGTGAGCTTACAAAAATGTTGGGGGTCGAAGTGTTCGAACCCTTTGCTAGGTTGCCTCGGGCCTCCTTTTATAGGTTAAGGGGCGACCACCGTGGAAAAACAGTCATTTGGGTGTGATAAGATAGCTAACAGTGATATCATACCTAACTCTGGCAGTTAGGACAAAGTGCATTAAATGCACTGCTAGGTGTCGTGTTGAGGGCGAATCCCGGCAAGCATGCTGCGCCGCTTATCCGCCTCTTCTCATCAGCTTGACACACCTCCTAGACGGGTGTCAATAAAGCTAACCCTTCTTTTTGGTGCTGCCACGTGCCTGATGGGATCCACCTGGGTGTTTAGTACCTTGACATCGCACTGATAAGTGACTTGGGTGCGATGCAGTGGAGCGGTGGCATCTTGGCGATGATCCTTCGAAAGAGCTTCGCGGGGTTTGATCTTGGCGGCCCCGACAAGCCTGCCAGGGCGAGTCTAGGCTTGTCCTTGGGTGCGGCCTCGATCTAACCAGGTCCTCTTTCCTGGCAAGGGAGGCCCTCCCTAGGTGGCCTTCTGCAGTCTTGTTGTCTTGCATTCCTTGGTATGCCTGGCAAAAAGGTGGTTCGCCCAAGAAGGCCTTGTCGGTCTGTGCACAAGTCAGGGGGACACAAACACCCCTGTTTGTGTACACTGATAGTAGCCCCCGGGCCTAGGCCAAACACACTGTGAGTGCGTTGGGTTAGGGCCCCAAGCAGTGCAGAGACACGCGGCGGAAACCTCCTGTCCACGTGGAATAACCTTACCATCTTGTCAATCACAAGTTCGTTCCGTGCAATTACCGCGAGTCGTGCGGTCGTGGTTTTGTAGCGGTTGCTGGGGGAGCGCGCCTGAAAAAGGTAGTTTTGCAGGGGGACTAGTGTCGGGCCAGCCCCTTCGTGTGGTCCCAATAAAATAGAGAAGACACGAAGGAGCGTGGTTCATTCACATCTCTTGCCCCTTTCGCTTCATCTTCTTCCTCAAGCCGAGAAACTACTCCCGCCGCCTCCACTTCCTTCCTCCGCCACACCAGATCTCTTCCTCCTCATTGCCCGAGGAAATGGGGCATAAGAAGAGTGCCGTGAAGGGAAACAAGCGGCCAACCCTGAAGATCAGAAAGCGGAGGAGAAGAAGAGAGAGGCGGAGTAGTTGGCTCTGCAACGGCAGAAAAATGTGGTTTTCTCGCTGTTGAACCTGGACGGCAACACCTTGATCCAGAGGTATGCCTTCATGTGGGGGGAGAACAACCAAAGGGCATGGAGAGCCAATCGTCCTCCCTGAAAGGTCCAAGGTTCCGAATGACTTATACCTGTTCTTCTGCGCTTATTTTTATTGCGGGCTTTCTCCTCCCTTCTCCGAATTTTTCAGCGCAATGATGTATTCTTTCGGATTCCGCTTGCTGGATTTCACGCCAAATGCAATGACTTGCATGGCATTGTTTGCTCACTTCTGCGAGAACTTTATTGGAGTCGCCCCCAATGTGGATTTGTTCTGCTACTTCTAGATCCCCCGCGTTGAGGATAAATCCCTTTCGGGAAATATATCATGGATTCTGCGGGGGAGAAGAGAGGACTGGGATTACCTTGGAGGGCAACTGCACGGCAAATGGGAAGAGTGAAGGGGTGACTGGTGCTAGATCCAGGACCCGTAAGACCCTTCTTTCTACTTGCCGCGAACTAAGTGTGTAGTGCGCGGCAAGGACTGGAGTGACCTGGGCGAAACAGACAAGGAGCTCCGCCCTGCTTTGAACAGGGTTGCTCGCCTCAAAGCTGTCGGGCTCACCATTGAGCACGTAGGCGCTAACTTCCTCCGGCACCGCATCGCGCCACTGCAGCAAAGGGACCGTTTCGCCTGGGAGTACAAGAATGCTGCAGACTGGATGCGGCTGTATCCTAGCCTCGCCAACAATTTGACGGTGATGAACCATGCCAGGCTATGCGAACAGTTGTTCCACAAGTCTAGCACCTTCCATCCGCTAGCAAGGATCGTCCCGTTATATATCAACTCTGCTAGAGACCAGATCCTCAAGTGGGTGCCGGACTGCAATGCCAATGGGGTCAGAGCAGACTAGCCACTGCCCAGCTTGGAGGAGGAGATGAGCTGGACTTCGAGTTTGGAGGAGAAGGCCACCAGAAAGGAGACAGACTTCACCAAAGGCATGATCGAAGAGGAGCAGAAGTATATCCGCAGCAGGCTTGAAGAAGCCCGAAGGCTTAAGGTTGCCGCGGCTGCTGGTGATGACGATGAAGGGAACCCTTTAGAGGAGGAGCACGTTGATGAGGAGATTGCTGAGCTTGAGGCGCTGGATGCCGTGGCTGTCAGGGCCAGAGCTGCCGGGGCAGAAACTGCCAGGGCTGAAGCTACCGGGGCGGGCGCTGCCATGGTGCCCGAGGAGGAGGAGGGGCTCGAGGCGGGCCCTTAGGCTCCGGAGCAGAAGCGCCAGCTCCGCACGAGAGGCAGCCAAGACCCGATGGCCGGGTCTTCGTCTCAGGCTGCGCCTAAGGTGAAGAAGACGACCGCCAAGAGCACCAAGAAGGACACCTCTCGCCGCCATTCGGCTCGCCTCGCCCAAGCCCTGTCACCACCTCCCCGGCAACGGACTGTGAAGGGTGTTGATCCCATGTCATCATTGAGCCCTGTAGCGAGCAGGACTCCACCGCCACTCAAAAGAGGCAGGGAATACCCCCCGCCACTGGTGTACGAGATGGACGCCATGCTTGATGATTCAGACTAATGAAGACTCTCATAGTTCCATAACTCCTAATGCTTTCCTTTGATCCTCGATTGATCTCGTGTTTGCTGGCCTTGACAGGGATGAAGAGACCTTGGCCCAATGGGCCAAACAAGCCAAGATGACGAAAGAGTTGGGGTCGATGTCGGGCGCTGATCCAGCAAGGGTTGTCGAGGGCGATCCGACACTAAGCCCCTGGGCCAGCCCTCCGTGAGAAGGCATGGGCCAGACTGTGTGTGCCAGTGGCCATGTTGAGATTCTTCTGCCACCCGCCAAGGGAACTGGAGAGAACCTTCAAGACAAAGCCTGACAGCAGACAGTGGCCACTCCTACCCCTACAGTGAGCAATACTCAGGGGAGGGAATCCCCGGCAAGGGCTCCTTCTGCCGGGTCTGTCCGCGTCGAACTTACCCCCATGGAGGAAGTGAATGTTGATCATCTACCGGCAGCAGGTGCCGTCGGGGAAGGAGAGGTCTCTTCCCAGCAGGCGCCAGCAGGTAAATTAACCACCCTTGAAATCTTTGTTGAAAGCTTCTGCATTTCTCAACTCTTGATTTAAATTACTGATTCCTAAATGATCCTCGTCCTCACTCCCTTGCAGCTCCCATTCTTGAAGAAAAAGATCTCCTGGAAGAAGTGGCTGACATAGGGAAGGACGCCGCTGCGGAGGCCCTCAAAATTTCCACTGAGGAAGGCCGCATCGAAGCCCACAAGGATATCCAAGCAACCCCCGAAGGAGAAGGGGAAAATCCTGTAGGCATGACTGGCCCCATCATGGAAGTTGAGGAAAAGATACCCCTCCAAAGCGTTGCGTCGCACTTGAAAATGGCTCCCCCCATAAGCAGCTTGGCGATGGTTGTAGCTCACCCAACCTCGACGGCCCCTAGCTCGTCATCCCTTGCTAGGGTGAATTTTGATGAAGAGATCTGCCGCATATTGGCTCCCCTGACCCAGAGGACCAAGGAAGTGAATGACCCCGGTGACAGCTCCAAAGACTTGGCTTTCCTGGAGACTGTGGCTGTCGAGATTAAGGAAGTGCAAGAGATATAGTTGGAGGTGGAAGGTAGTCCGAGAGGAGTGCAAGGCCTAGGACGTGGCCACCCAGCAGCTGAAAGACAAAGCAGAAGAACTACGCTCCTAGTACAATAGCAGATCCTGCGAGCTCAGGGACCAAGAAGAGAGGATGGCTACTACCGCAGAGAAGGCAAAGGTTCGCGATAGTAGGCTGTTGGAGTGTGAAGCAGAGCTCAATGCCAAGGCCAAGGATCTTGCCGCTGGTGAACAGGCTCTGTCTGACACTCTGCGCAGCAAGGACAATGAGTTGGAAAGTCTTGTTCAGCAGCGGATCAAGGACCTGGAGGATAGCCACAAGAGAGCCATCGACTCACAAGCCCTGGACGCAGCAGCAAAACTCAAGGAAGTGACTGATAATCTTGCGGTAGCTTCTAGCACCAAGACAGAGCTGGAGAAACGAGCGGTAAATCTGGCGGAGGAGCTTGACAGGAGCAAGAAGGAGATCGAGGTCCTCCGGGAGGAGGCGCGGAAAACAGCCTCCACACTGGGGGAGCTATAATCTCAGCTTTCATCCAAGGACCAGGAACTGGACACTGCTTTCGGCGCCATTGAGGACATGAACGCCATGCTTGCCACCCTTGAGAATGATCTTGAGCAGGCCAAGAACTGAGAAAAGGCCTTGACGGAGGAAATCAACACCGTTGGAGCTCACCGGAAGGAGGCAGAGACCAAACTCAAGGACCAGGCCGAGCTATATGGCATCTGGTTGCAGAACATGGTTGACATAGCCGAGTGCATCTCCTCCCAGATCGCCAAGATGAACATGAAGGGTTGTGCCTTCACCGTCAGTGAGAATGAAGCCCCCAGCGTTATGCTGACGCACTTTTTCGAGGGCCTCATCGACGCGATGAAGACGTAGAAAGACGACAGAGCCATCTGCTTTGCCAATGAGTCCCGAAAATTTGCTCGGGACGCCATCTTCAATCTTCTCGTCAACTACGTGCATCGCCATCCCGACGCCGACATCTCTGATGCTTTCAAAAGGTTGCCTACCGGGACGGATACTTCTGTTGCTGCCCAAGTCGTCAGGCCACTGGCCTACAAGGTTCTCCGAGTGACCTGAGTCCAGGGAGGCCGTCGGGACTGATATCCCTTGCTTCGTTTATTCCATTGCTGCCAGACAAAAAGACATAATTCAGCCTTGTGTTAGGCTTTGCTATCTTATGGTGTGTAATAGTACTCTTAAGTAGTTGTATGAACCCAATGCTATCCTTTTAAGTTTATCTTGCCCATAGTTCTTGTATGATCTCGAATCTTGTGCATGCTGGGACCCCACCGGGGCAAGCGATAGCTGTGCTGCTGTCGGGAGCGGGCCCTTAGCATTCCGCAGGCATCAGTGCCACCGGCATGTTACCCCTCGACGTTATCGACGCGGTCAGCCAGGCCTGTTGAGCGGACTCAAAATAGGCTAGGACGCAATCGATCATGAAGGAGTTCCTTCACGTTATGGATATCTCATAGGAATGCTAGCTAGGCTCTAAATCCAAAGGAGTCGCAAAGGGTACATATAAAAAAAGGTCTTGAAACCAAATGAAGGTTTCACAGCTTATCTTTGGTTATACTTGTTGTAGCGAGGGCATGAATCCTTCTTTCCCCCGGCAGTCCCGCACATGGGAAGTTGCGTTCATTCCATATATGATACGGTTAGGATGCACCGCCATGTGTGGAGAGGCTTGCCGGGGTTGGGTGGAAACACACTTCACCGATGTTTCTTTTCATGGCAATACTGCCCCGCAGGCTGGGGCGAAGACCCGATGAATTGGCCTTGGCCCAAGGCTCAGTGGGCTGTTCATCCTTGCGAGGAGAACGCCCTTACCACCGGGTTTGGCTCATCGGTAATCGGATCACTCGCCTACGCGCCGTCGTCATCCTATCCTCCGCTCGAAGGAAACGATAGCAACGGTAACAGCAGTGCTGCCTATGACGGCCGTGTCGCGCACAACACCCATTCTGCCCGCCGTGGCCGCGGCGCCCGTGGCGCTCGCAGCCACGGACAAGGGAAACGACAAAGCATGGAGCAGTGTCGCCACTCCATTTCTCGCCTTGGAGGCCGTGGGCGATGCCAACGGATGATGAAGATTGATGAAGATCGATGTGCTGGCTATGGCTTTAGGTTCGCACAAGCGATGCCCCCTGCCTGGCGCGCCAAAGATGTCGGCATGGAAGCATGATCACCTATGGGGCAAGGACGCCCCTTTGTGGTTCGGCATGGGGACAGCCGCGTTGCACAAAGAGCAGAAGCCATAGGAGACGGTGCGGCGATGGACTCTCTGTTTTTACCCGGGTTCGGGCCGCTTTGCAGCGTAAAACCCTACTCCTGCTTTTTGTGGATTGATCTGGAGGTGGACGAAGGCTCGACGTGCTTTGGCCCGGAAAGGGTGCCTTGGGAAGAGCGACATGAGCTTACAAAAATGTTGGGGGTCGAAGTGTTCGAACCCTTTGCCATGCTTCCTCGGGCCTCCTTTTATAAGTTAAGGGGCGACCACAGTGGCAAAACAGTCATTTGGGTGTGATTAGATAACTAACAGTGCTATCATACCTAACTCTGGCAGGTAGGATAAAGTGCCTTAAATGCACTGCTAGGTGACATGTTGCGCCACTTATCCGCCTCTTCTCATCAGCTTGACACGCCTCCTGGACGGGTGTCAATAAAGCTAATCCCTTCTTTTTGGTGATGCCACATGCCTGATGGGATCCACCTAGTTGTTTAGTACCTTGACACCACACTAATAAGTGACTTGGGTGCGATGCGGTGGAGCGGTGGCGTCTTGGCGATGATCCTTCGAAACAGCTTCGCGGGGTTTGATCTTGGCGGCCCCGGCAATCCTGCCGGGGCGAGTCTAGGCTTATCCTTGGGTGCGGCCTCGACCTAACCAGGTCCTCTTGCCCGGCAAGGGCGGCCCTCCCTAGGTGGCCTTCTGTAGTCTTGTTGTCTTGCATTCCTTGGTATGCCTGGCAAAAAGGTGGTTCGCCCAAGAAGGCCTTGCCGGTCTGTGCACAAGTCAGGGGGACACAAACAAACTTGTTTGTGTACACCGACACACTCGTGGGTGAGTTAGAGAGTTACTCTACAATGATGTTGTCTTTACATAACTTCCACTCCCTAATATATGCTTTCATTGATCAAGAAATGCAATCTCTTGCATGCATTCCCGGCAAGCAAGTGTTCAATAGAAAAATAGAACCGAGTGTTACTTTGTTATTTTGTCTAGTTGAGCAAGCGCTTTGTGTTCATTATCTTTGCTTCACTAACACTTGCATAATAACCATGTAACCGCTATAGCTATACTAAGTTTTGAAGTAAAGAAGTGGAGGGTTATCAAGGTGTACTAATCATAAGTGAAGCAAAACCTTCTCGTTTATTTGGTGTAAACAACAGAGTTCCTTACGTTTTGGATTTCCCTCTATTTTGGTCAAGGACGATCAAGTCTAAGATTGGTGGAGTTGACGATTGTTGTTCTGTCACTCATGATACATAAGTATAAACCGATATATTTCTTAAAAACCAAGATATTCGCTGTGATATTGCTACTAATTACTATTCAATGCAAAGGATTCCAATATCCGATCTTTATTTTATTTCCATAGGAAATGGGTTAAATATGGAGGAAATCAAGCCAATACATGGAAGGGACTAAAGAGGATATAGAGGAGATCAAGTGGGAGGCACACCAGGAAGAACAGAGCAAGACGGTGTTCCATACGACCGCACGCGCTCGTATGAGCGGTCATATGGACTGCTAAAGGTCCCCTGGACCAACCCTACAAATACCATGAAGGGGTCAACCCCATAATAGCAACAGAGCATCGCCGAAACCTCAATCTTTGTCATCCAAAGCAACCCTAGCCGCCGCCATTTCCCATCTCATTTCCATAGCTGCCACCATCTCCACCACCAAGCACTCATCCAACTAGCCATACTTTGTAATTGTCTATCACAACCGGCAACTATTGTAAGACATATTATCAATCAATATTCATGATGTGTTCTTTGATGGTTTGTACTTATGATCTGTTCTCCATATCTTAGGTATCGTCATGGGTTGAGGCATAGCCCTACAACCCTATGTATTTATTGGAGGGATCTATGGAAGTACTTTGAATTTACGTCCCGTATGTGTAACATAAAATTGCTTCATAGATGTCTCTTGTCTCATCCACATTCTTTGTCCTTGTAGGTACCTAGGATTACAGAGAGTGAGTTAGAGAGAGGTTAACGTAGGCAGACCATGAAGTGTTATTCTGAACACTAGTGACATAAAGGTTTAGTACGGTAGCACGGATCCTATATCTTGGGGAAACAAGAGTTTTAGTCATTAAATGCCCAATGCTCTTATCTAATTTTTTCGCAACTACAGGGCCAATCCCGCCAAACAGATTACAACATGCAATAAAATACATATTCAGAAAAAATATTGGGTGACATGGCAGCTGACTAGGCGGCCAATTGTTCAAAACCACTTCAACTCACCAAATACCGGTTTGACGAGAGGAAAAGTTGAAAGTTCATCGACTTTGACAGTTTAGAATTGCAAGTTAGATTGTTTCAAAGATTGGGGTTGGTTCTTAGACAATTGTGATAGTCCAGGGTTCAAATATGGACTTTTTTGAGTTGTACATCCATTAGTTAGTATTAACGAGCATCATTTAATGACAAAATTTCATATACCCAATGTGTTTCTCATATATTTCCATTAATTTTTTTGCCAATTTAATTTTTTATGTTTATCATAACTTCCAATTTTTAGCTGGCACATCATTGATTCATATGACCAGAAGAATTGATCGGCTAGTCAAGTTGGTCTTCAAAAGCAACTACCTGTATACTTTATTGAAATTCCCATATAATCCAGATAAATTAGTATTCTGACTAGCAAATACATGCAATGATTTTCTACAAAATGACAATATAACATGACTTTAACTTTAGGAACAACAACACACGCCGCGATTCTCCTTCTTGCAGTAGCCTTTCTGGCCGTCATAACCAAGTATTTTGCACTCCTTGTTGCAGTAATCTACAGCATACTGATATGAGTCCATGCACACGGAGTAAGTAAAACATTGGATTCCAAATGCAGTGTTGTTACCTAAACACAGTGAAGGAAGCACCCCAACATACAAATTAATACGTATGGAATACATGATACATAATCATTTGGGCCTGTTTAATATCAGGAAACTCATCCAGGAAACTCATTTGGAAATTACCTACATCCCTCCCCGCTGCCGCAGGGCCACACAAAAAAGTGGTACACGTCAACAAAAGAGCAACACAAAAGAGAATGTGTGTCTTGTTCTTGACAAGTGACATCATCAAGACTACCTTGCTATTACTTATTTTCTCTGGATGTTGTCCTTCTCTGGACGTATCCTTCCAGCACCGATGTTTATAAAGAGGAGCGAATGCACAATGATTCTTGCCCCTTTATCCTTTTCCGCATTAATGGTTTCTTCCTAGTTTTGATATAATTTAATTGCCATATTGACTTGTATCCTTACATAACAAAAATATTATGGGCCAAAGTTACATTTTAGAGGTCATTTCCATGCACATTAAATTTCATATAATAATATGACCATTGGAATGGCTCGGGGCACCGGAGCAACCACTTTCTAAAACTTAGAGAAAAACAATATGTATTTGCAACTTTCTGAAGAAATCCATAAAAATCAGGCTATTAAAATAAAGTGATGTTAACAAAGAATAACCATGCACAATAGAAAGTCTCACAAGACTTGGGTATCGAAATTTTTTGTAGAGAAGATGCTGTTGGAGATACCCAACCCCATAGTGTCAATTTTAATAAACTCTATAGCCCTTGTGGATAAAAGTTTCCATAGAAACTTAGTTGAAAGGTGAATGAGATTATGCCAAAAATCTTTGTTGTATTCGTACATGGCTATTCAACTTCACGCTGGTGTTATGGTCTTACTACTCTATGCACGTGTAGGCATGTAAATGTGACTGTCACCTTTCTTGATGTCTTGTTGAGAACTCCGCTAGACAATGAATGATCCACTAGAGCTTCGACTAAGATTTCGACTTTGAGTATGTTACCGTACATGGTGGAAACAGTACCTCGAATATTATTCATCTTTCTCTTGAATGTGTGTTTATGTGGTTATAAACTGGTACTGATCACAAGAGCTCGAAAGGGACAACATATTGGTCCATATTACTCAAACTTAAGCCACCACAAAACCTTATGCTTGATCATTTCTTTGGCATCCCATCACCATACAACAAATTTTTCAGCAAGCAATGATTTAAATAAAGTTCTTGAGAGCCTTGATGATGAGACACTCGTGGGTGAGTTAGAGAGTTACTCTAGAATGATGTTGTCTTTACATAACATTCACTCCCTAATATATGCTTTCATTGCTCAAGAAATGCAATCTCTTCCGTGCATTCCCGGCAAGCACGTGTTCAGTAGAAAAAAATAGAATCAAGTGTTACTTTGTTATTTTGTCTAGTTGAGAAAGAGCTTTATGTTGATTATCTTTGCTTCATTAATACTTGCATAATAACCATGTCACAGCTATAGCTATACTAAGTTTTGAAGTCAAGAAGTGGAGGGTTATATAGGCGTACCGATCATAAGTGAAGCAAAACCATCTCGTTTTTTGTGTGTAAACAAATGAGTTCCTTACGTTTTGGATTTCCCTCTATGTTGGTTGAGGACGATCAAGTCTAAGCTTGGTGGAGTTGACGATTGTTGTTCTTGAACTCATGAAACATGAGTATAAACCGATATATTTCTTGAAAACCGAGATGTTCGCTCTGATATTGCTACTAACGACTAATCAATGCAAAGGATTCCAAATATTTGATCTTTATTTTATTTCCATAGGAAATGGGTTAAATATGGAGGAAATCAAGCCAATATGGAAGGGAGTAAAGAGGATATAGAGGAGATCAAGTGGGAGGCACGCCAGGAGGAAAAGAGCAAGACGATGTTCCATACGACCGCACACGCTCGTATGAGCAGTCGTATGGACTGCTAAAGGTCCCCTGGACCAACCCTACAAATACCATGAAGGGGTCAACCACATAATAGCAACAAAGCATCGCCGAAACCTCAATCTTCGTCATCAAAAGCAACCCTAGCAGCCGCCTTTTCCCATCTCATTTCCATAGCCGCCACCATCTCCACACCAAGCACTCATCCAACTAGCCATACTTTGTAATCGTCTATCACATTGTTGTATGACATATTATCAATCAATATTCATGATGTGTTCTTTGATGGTTTGTCCTTGTGATTTTTCTCCATATCTGAGGTATAGTCAAGGGTTGAGGCATAGCCCTGCAACCCTATGCATTTATTGGAGGGATCTATGGAGGTACTTTGAATTTACGTGTCATATGTGTAACATAAAATTGCTTCATAGATGTCCCTTGTCTCGTCCATGTTCTTTATCCTTGCAGGTACCTAGGATCACAGAAAGCGAGTCAAAGAGAGGCTAACGGCAGGGATACCATTAAGTGTTATTCTGAACACTAGTGACAGAAAGGTTTAGTACGGTAGCACGGATCCTATATCTTGGTGATACAAGAGGTGTATTCATTATATGCCCAATGCTTTTATCTGATTTTTTTCTCAACTACATGGGCAATCCTGCCAAAAATATTACAACATGCAATAAAATACATATTCAGAAAAATATTGGGTGACATGGCAGCTGACTAGGCGGTCAATTGTTCAAAACCACTTCAACTCACCAAATAAAGGTTTGAGGAGTGGAAAAGTTGAAAGTTGATTGAATTTCACAGTTTAGAATTGCAAGTTAGATAGTTTCAAAGTTTGGGGTTGGTGCTTAGACATTTGTGATAGTCCAAGGTTCAAATATGGACTTTTTTGAGTTGTACAACCATCAGTTGGTATTAACTAGCATCGTTTAATGAAAAAATTTCGTATACCCAATGTGTTTCTCATATATTTCCATTAATTCACTCCCCAATTTAATTTTTTAAGTTTATCAGTACTTCCAATTTTTAGCTACATCATTGTTGATTCATATGACCTAAAGAATTGATCGGCTGGTGAAGTTGGTCTTCAAAACCAACTACCTGTATAGTTTATTGAAATTCTCGTATAATCTAGATAAATTAATATTCTGACTAGCAAATACATGCAATGATTTTCTACAAAATGACAATATAACATGACTTTCACTTTAGGCACAACAACACACGCCGCCATTCTCCTTCTTGCAGTAGCCTTTCTGGCCGTCATAACCAAGTATTTTGCACTCCTTGTTGCAGTAATCAACAGCATAGTGATATGAGTCCATGCACACCGAGTAAGTAAAACATTGGATTCCAAATGCAGCATTGGTACCTAAACACAGTGAAGGAAGCACCACAACATACAAATTAATACGTATGGTACATGATACATAATCATTTGGGCTTGTTTAATATCGAGAAACTCATCCAGGAAACTCATTTAGAAATTACCTACGTCCCTCCCCGCTGCTGCAGGGCCACATAGAAAAGTGGTACACATCAACAAAAGAGCAACACAAAACAGAATGTGTGTCTTGTTCTTGATAAGTGCCATCATCAAGACTGCCTTGCAATTACTTATTTTCTCTTGATGTTGTCCTTCTCTGAACGTATCTTTCCAGCACTGGTGTTTATAAAGAGGAGCGAATGCACAATGATTCTTGCCCCTTTATCCTTTTCTGCATTAATGGTTTCTTCCTAATTTTGGTATAATTTAATTGCCATATTGACTTGTATCCTTACATAACAAAAATATTATGGGCCAAAGTTACATTTTAGAGGTCGTTTACGTGCACATTAAATTTCATATAATAATATGACCATTTGAATGGCTTAGGGCACCAGAGCAACCACTTTCTAAAACTTAGAGAAGAAAAAGAAATATGTATTTGTAACTTTCTGAAGAAATCCATAAAAATTAGGCTATTAAAATAAAGTGATGTTAACAAAGAATAACCATGCACAACAGAAAGTCTCACAAGACTTGGGTCATGAAAAAACTTGTAGAGAAGACGATGTTAGAGACACCCAACCCCATAGTATCAACTTTAATAGACTCAATAGCCCTTGTGGATAAAATTTTCCAGAGAAACTTAGTTGAAAGGTGAATGAGATTATGCCAAAAATCTTTGTTGTATTCGTACATGGCGCTTCAGCTTCACGCTGCTGTTATGGTCTTACTACTCTATGCACGTGTAGGCATGTAAATGTGATTGTAACCTTTCTTGATGTCATGCTAAGAACTCCGCTGGACAATAAACGGTCTGCTAGAGTTTTGACTCAGATTTCAGCTATGAGTATGTTACCGTATGTAGCGGTAACACTACCTCGAATATTATTCAACATTCTCTTGAATGCGTGTGTATGTGGTTATAACCTGGTACTGATCACAAGAGCACGAAAGAGACAACATATTGGTCCATATTACTCAAACTTAAGCCACCACAAAACCTTATGCTTGATCATTTCTTTGGCATCCCATCACCAGACAACAAAAGTTTCAGCAAGCAATGATTTAAATAAAGTGCTTGAGACCCTTGATGATGAGTCACTCATGGGTGAGTTAGCGAGTTACTCTAGAATGATGTTGTCTTTACATAAATTTCACTCCCTAATATATGCATTCATTGCTCAAGAAATAAAATTTCTTTCGTGCATTCCTGGCAAGCAAGTGTTTAGTAGAAAAAATAGAATCAAGTGTTACTTTGTTATTTTGTGTAGTTGAGCAAGGGCTTTTCGTTGATTATCTTTGCTTCACTAACACTTGCATAATAACCATGTCACCGCTATAGCTATACTAAGTTTTGAAGTCAAGAAGTGGAGGGAAATCTAGGCATACCAATCATAAGTGAAGCAAAACCTTCTCGTTTATTTGGTGTAAACAACTGAGTTCCTTACGTTTTGGATTTCTCTCTATCTTGGTTGACGACGATCAAGTCTAAGCTTTGTGGAGTTGATGAGTGTTATTCTTGCGCTCATGAAACATGAGTATAAATCGATATATTTCTTAAAAACCGAGATATTCACTCCGATATTGCTACTAATGACTAATCAATGCAAAGGATTCCAAATATCTGATTTTATTTCATTTCCATAGGAAATGGGTTAAATATGGAGGAAATAAAGCCAATACATGGAAGGGAGTAAAGAGGATATAGAGGAGATCAAGTGGGAGGCACGCCATGAAGAACCGAGCACAAGACGGTGTTCCATACGACCGCACACGCTCGTATGGACCGCTAGAGGCATCCCCTGGACCAACCCTACAAATACCAGGAAGGGGTCAACCCCATAATAGCAATAGAGCATCGCCGAACCTTAATCTTCGTCATCCACAACAACCCTAGCTGCCGCCATTTCCCATCTCATTTCCATAGCCACCACCATCTTCACCACCGAGCACTCATCCAACTAGCCATACTTTGTAATCATCTATCACATCCGGCAACTATTGTAAGACATATTATCAATCAATAATCATGATGTGTTCTTTTATGGTTTGTTGTGATCTGTTCTCCATATCTGAGGTATCGTCATGGGTTGAGGCATAGCCCTACAACCCTATGTATTTATTGGAGGGATCTATGGAAGTACATTGAATTTACGTCCCGTATGTGTAACATAAAATTGCTTCATAGATGTCTCTTGTCTCATCCACGTTCTTCATCCTTGCAGGTACCTAGGATCATAGAGAGTGAGTCAGAGAGAGGCTAACGGCAGGAAGACCATTAAGTGTTATTCTGAACACTTATGACAGAAAGGTTTAGTACGGTAGCACAGATGCTATATCTTGGGGATACAAGAGGGGTATTCATTAAATGCCCATTGCTTTTATCTTATTTTTTCTCAACTATAGGGGCAATACCACCAAACAGATTACAACATGCAATAAAATACATATTCAGAAAAATATTGGGTGATATGGCAGCTGTAGGTGTTCAATTGTTCAAAAACCACTTCAACTCACCAAATACGAGTTTGAGGAGAGGAAGAGTTGAAAGTTGATCGACTTTCATAGTTTAGAATTTCAAGTTAGACATTTTAAAGTTTGGGGTTGGTTCTTAGACATTTGTGATAGTCCAGGGTTCAAATATGGACGTTTTTTTAGTTGTACATCCATTAGTTGGTATTAACTAGCATCGTTTAATGACAAAATTTCATATACCGAATGTGCTTCTCCTATATTTCCATTAATTCACTCCCCAATTTAATTTTTTAAGTTTATAAGTACTTCCAATTTTTTTCTGCCTCATTGTTGATTCATATGACCTAAAGAATTGATCGGCTAGTGAAGTTGGTCTTGAAAAGCAACTACCTGCATAGTTTATTGAAATTCTTGTATAATCCAGATAAATTAGTATTCTGACTAGCAAATACATGGAATGATTTTCTACAAAATGACAATATAACATGAATTTCACTTTAGGCACAACAACACACCCCACCATTCTCCTTCTTGCAGTAGCCTTTCTGGCCATCATAACCAAGTATTTTGCATTCCTTCTCACAGTAATCAACAGCATACTGATATGAGTCCTGATGACCCACAAGTATAGGGATCAACCATAGTCCTTTCTATAAGTAAGAGTGTCGAACTCAACAAGGAGCAGAAGGACATGACAAGCGGTTTTCAGCAAGGTATTCTCTGCAAGCACTGAAATTATCTGTAACAGATAGTTTGGTAGCAAGGTAATTCGTAACTGGTGACAAGTATCCGCAACTACGAAAGAAGAATTAAGATAAATCTAACATGTGGATCCAAATCAGTCCCTTACGAAGCTACGCCTAAACTAGGGTTTAAGCTTCTGTCACTCTAGCAACCCATCATCTACTTGCTACTTCTCCATGCCTTCCCCTAGGCCCAAATCATGGTGAATTATCATGTAGTCAACGTTCACATAACACCACTAGAGGAAAGACAACATACATCTCATCAAAATATTGAACGAATACCAAATTCACATGATTACTTATAACAAGACTTCTCCCACATCCTCGGGAACAAAAGTAACTACTCACAAAGCATGTTCATGTTCATGATTAGAGGGGTATTGAATATCATTAAGGATC
The DNA here is from genome assembly GCA_011799875.1 of Thinopyrum elongatum. Lineage (NCBI taxonomy): Eukaryota > Viridiplantae > Streptophyta > Magnoliopsida > Poales > Poaceae > Thinopyrum > Thinopyrum elongatum. The sequence goes on from CM022297.1 coordinate 457,500,038, forward strand.
TCAACATATGATCTTCCACCAAATAAACCAACTAGCATCAACTACAAGGAGTTATCAACACTACTAGCAACCCACAGGTAGCAATCTGAGGTTTTGAGACAAAGATTGAATAGAAGAGATGAACTAGGGTTTGAGATGAGATGGTGCTGGTGAACATGTTGATGAGCATTAGTCCTCCCACGATGAGAGGATCGTTGGTGATGACGATGGCTTCAATTTCCCCCTCCCGGAGGGAAGTTTCCTTGGCGGAATCGCTCTGCCGGAGACCTAGATTGCTTCTGCCCAGGTTCTGCCTCGAGACGGCGGCACTTCGTCCAGAAAGTCTTCTCTCTATTTTTTCTAGGTCAAAACCCTTCATATAGCAGAAGATGGGCACCGGAGGCTGGCCAGGGGGCCCACAAGCTCAGGGGCGCGCCCTGGGGGTAAGGCGTGCCCCCCAGACTTGTGGCCACCATGTGGGTCCCCTCTTGGTATTTCTTCGCCCAATATTTTTTATATATTCCAAAATAATTCTTCGTAAAATTTCAGGACATTTGGAGTTGTGCAGAATAGGGATCTTAGATTTGCTCCTTTCTGGTCCAGAATTCCAGCTGTCGGCATTCTCCCTCTTCATGTGAATCTTGCAATAAGAGAGAAAAGGCATGAGAATTGTATCATAAAGTGCAATAATAGTCCATAATGCCATAAATATCAACATAAAAACATGATGCAAAATGGATGTATCAACTCCCCCAAGCTTAGACCTCGCTTGTCCTCAAGCGAAAGCCGAAATCGATAATCATGACCACATGTTTAGAGTTAGAGGTGTCGATAAAACAAAATACAGACATGAGGGCATCATGATCATCTTTAGAACAGCAATATATTGTCATATAACTTCTCATGCTAAAGTGATAATTCATTCACAAGGTAAAGTATGACACATAAACTTCATGGAAAACTAACAAGCTATGATCTCAGTCATTGATGCAATTGCAATTTGTCATAATATCAGAAAGAGTCCATGTAAGAGCTTTTATGTAGCAAGTCCACATACTCAACCATCATTTAGTCGTTCACAATTGCTAACACTCACGCGATACTTATGAGATCAAAGTTTCAGTCAGACACATAGAAAGATGGGGGCTTATAATTTCGCCTCCCAACCATTCACCTCAAGGGTAATGTTAACAATAATAACTCATGATCACCTACATCCGACTGGATATGTGTGTCTAGATCTTTTCCCAACACATGACGCTTGCCAAAAAGAGAAAAATAAAAGGAATGGTGAAGATCACCATGACTCTTGCATAAAGGTAGGTATATAAAATAAAAGATAGGCCCTTCACGGAGGGAAGCAGAGGTTGTCATGCATTTTTTATTTGGATGCACAAATTTTTAAGACACAAGAACATCACTTTATATTGCCACTTGTGATAGCGACCTTTATTATGTAGTCCATCGCTTTTATTTCTTCCCCATCACAAGTTCATACAAAGCTTATTTTCCTCACATTAAAAGATCATACATATTTAGAGAGCAATTTTTATTGCTTTGCACCGATGACAGCTTACTTGAAGGATCAAAGCAAGAAATCAAAACAAGAAAGCCTAGATAGATTAATGATTCTTTTTCATCTCTAAGATCAAAGCAAGGAAGCAAAACACTCAACTCAAAACTAATCTTTATTATATAACTCTCATACTCGATTACATAGATAGATCACGAAGCAAAAACTCAAAGACTAAATCATACTAAAACTTTTATTCTACTAGATCATGATTTAACCAAAAGGATCGAACTAAGATAGATGATAATGATAAAGATGTGATGGTGATACGATACCGAGGCATCTCCCCCAAGCTTGGTGTCGTGGTTTTGTCACGGCAGATGTCCTAGAGAAAGGACTTAGTCGTGGAGCCATCGCGATGGGTTAGCTTAAAGGGGTTAAAGCGGACAAGGGACGCAGAGAGGTTATACTGGTTCGGCCCCTTGCGGTGAAGGTAAAGGCCTAATCCAGTTGTTGTGGAATTGCTAGGGTTTCGATGACCAGGGAGCGAATCTGCTATGCCTGGCTCTCGAATTGTTGTCCCCTCAAACCGCCGCCGGGTCGTCCCTTTATATACACAGGTTGACGCCCGGCGATTTACAGAATCCCGAGGCCGGCTCATAAACGTGTCCGGCTCGGTCTCTACTCTTTTCTTATCTTACAAGACAGGTTACATATAATATGGCGGTTTACGCCTACAAGCCCTTAATCCGCCTTTGGGCCCTGGGCCTTCATAAAGCGCCATACTCCTTGTCTTCATGGGCTTCAAATATAAATGACTCATTATGGGGATAACCCGGCCTCTCCTGGCCGGTTTACACCCAGTAACAATATCGCCAACATTAGGCCCTAGATTGATTTGAACTTGTTCATGTCGATCTCCAACACTTAAGAAAAATTCTTCTTCAAAACCTTCGCCTAAGTCTTGTAGACCGCCATGACGTCATCTTCCAGGATCATAATAAATCGCCATGACATCACCTGTTATTTAAAATGAGCCTCCGAGAATCGAGGCGATAACTCTGTCACATATCCAACCTTTGGGCTCCTCGATTCTCGCGTCTGTCACTTATCTCTTCACCTTTATAAATAAGGCTGGGGGCCCTCTTCATTTTTCCCCTTGCCTCTTCGTCTTTCTCCTTCCTCGCGCCGACCCGACCATCACACACAGCCGCCATCTTCAAGCTCCGCCTTCTTCCTCAACACCGGCCGCTGCATCAACCTGAACGGACCAGAAAAATGCGGCGCTCCTTCGCTGCTCCATCCGCATCTGTAAGTCCCTTTCCTCTTTCTCCAGATTCACCATTAGGGTTTCGGTGTTCGTCGGAGTTCATTAAAGCTCCGGCGCCGTTCATCCTTGTTCTTCTTAGTACCATAAATGGCTAATTCGGATCTGATATTTCTTGTGCGGTCGTAGTCATAGCCCTTTTTCCTCATTAGAGCATCCTCTTTCGTATAGAAAAACTCATCTGAATCCGATGAACTGTTGAAGCACCTGTATTTTAGGTCTGAATATATTTCTGTTTTCTGCCACGCCGTAGATCTGAATTTATCTTACCAGTCTGCCAAATCTGTTTTTCCCTCGCTTAGGTACCAATATAAGCGGTTTAGCTTTGTCAAAGAACAATAATCCGGTATGCATCATTAGTCCCCTCTTAAACCGCCGATTCATTGATCTTTGCACCTTCTCCATTGTCAGACTCCGGTTTAGTAATATCAAACTCCGGTTTAACAATATGCAAATACCTTTGCTTCAGCTTATTTTGCATTGCTTTATGCTCGCCCGTCATAAATCTTAAACCGGCAATAAATATGTTTCAGCTTCCCATTGAAATGGCCAAACAAGTTTACGAGTGCAACTGGGTTCCTTCCCGGGTTACTGAAGAGCAATTAAACATATGTGTCACAACTGGAGCTTTAGCCGAGAAAGAAGTCATCCACTAGAGGGCCCCTGGTCCGAAAAATCCTCCTGAACCCAAGGACGGAGAAGTAGTTGTATTTACTGACCATCTGGGTCGAGGCTTTAGCCCTCTCGGTTCAAAAAAATTCCGGGACATGCTGGCCAGCTTCCAACTCCACCCTCAAGATATTGGACCAAATTCTGTGTCCAATATTTGCAATTTCCAAGTATTTTGTGAGGCCTATCTTCAAGAGGAGCCCACAGTTGAACTGTTCCGGGATTTCTTTTATTTAAACCATCGCACAGAGTTCACAGACAGACCCAACACTGAGCTTAGTGGAATGGCAATTCAAAAGAGGAAGGATGTCAGCTTCCCTCATGCCAAGCTTCATAGTCACCCCAAGGACTGGAATCAGACTTGGTTTTACTGCAAAGACGCATCTCCAACTAATGAAAATCCTCTGCCGGGTTACCGTCCCCACCGGCTTAGCAACACTCATCCCTTCCCTCAAAGGCTGACTGCCAAGGAACGATCCAACTATGCATCACAACTGTCAAAGCTCAGAGCCTTTATGGCAAACGGTTTGACAGGTGTCGACTTTGTTCGCTGTTGGATATCTTGGAGCGTTCTGCCCTTAAGCCGGCGCCCCAGTTTAATGTGTGAGTACACAGGGGATTTGAAAGACCCTCAACGACACATCAACATTCAGCTAACAGAAGCCGAAGTTACTGAGGCTGTCAAGAAAATACTGAATGAACCGGAAGCTGTCTGTAGCCAGGCTGGGTTAAGCCCTTTCTGCGTCTCCAATAAACCGCCACCTGTAAGAATCACAACTTTCTTGTTTTAGTTTACCCCTTTTCAGATAGTCTCAAAATTTTGTCCATCTTTCACAGGGCGATGACCCATTCTGGAAGAAAAAACCACAGGATAAACCGGCTAAACTACTTCGCCCGAAGACCAAGGTTACCAAGAAACTGCCAAGAAGAGGACCACTGAATCTTCTGAACCAAATGCTGATGCGGATCTGGCTAATCCGGACTCAGAGGTAGAACTTGACTCTCTTGGTTCTTTCTTCATACACCTTATTGACAACGACTGTTATCAGGACGACGCCGAAGGCAGCTAGGCTGACGATGCAGAGGTAACTATCCTTTCTTCCGGTTCAGACCCTCTGCCAACACAGAAACTCCGTCAAGCAAACCGGAAAATAAAATTTTCTCACCCCTTAGCTCACTTGGACCCAAACTTTCTTTTGAAGAAACAACAACACGAAGCCCGCCGCACAACCCGGCACAGTGGCCAGGTAGTTACCTCTGCCGGTTTACCGAACACTCCAGTCCGGAAACGTCGAACAGAGGTCTCTTATACTCCTGATGTTTCTTGCCCCAAGGCGGGTTGTTTTCGACAGCCTCTTAATCCGTCTAATTCAAATTATCAGGGAACACCTAATTCATCCTCTGGCGAGTCAACGGCCACACAACTTCCAACCCTCAAGACGGTCCCTGGGTAGGTTATGCTTTAATCTTATCCTTAATGTGTTATGTTTGCATACTGTATTGATCTTTATGTTTGTTCTTCTCAGTGCCAAGCCTAGACCAAGTAAGAAGGCCCTGTTAAATAAACCGTCTGATGACAATGTGGATATTTAACCGGAGAAGACTCCCAATCTGGAAAGAACAAATATTGATGTTACACATGATGATCCACCGCCTCAAGATTATAACTTCATAGTTGAACAAACAGGAGTTGACACCACAGGCCACACTGATAAACCGACTAGCCCGGCTCGCACGGATGATACGTCGGCCAGCCCAGCTAAGGCTGCTGATAAACCGTCAACTCCCGTGAAGGCGGCTGATGATAAAGAAGATGATATTATGATTAATGGCGTAGGCCACACCGCTCCTGGCAATCCTTTTGCTTTATCGAAGCATAGTGCCAAGGACGAGGTTTCTGCTATGGGCAAAGGCAAATGGAACACAGATTTGTCAACCTATGCTCACCTCAACGCCCAAGACATCCATTCTGGTTTTTTAAACCGCCTGTACACAAGCCGCGACTTTGAAGCCGGTTTAGTGAATCTAATGAAGGAGCAATATTAGGTAACTGCATAACTACTTCTCTCTTGTGTTCAATTCCAAATATTAACTCCAGTAGCCCCCAAGTGCCGGTTTATGATAGTCATCTAAACTGGGACTTTGTAATATCTCAACTTTGCATGCTTAGCCTCCAAGGGCTGGGTTATCTTTCTAAGATGAAATGGTACCTTAGAATTGCAATATTACAACTTTCGCCGGTATAGTCCCCAAGGGCCGGTTTAACTGATGAAGATGAACCGGGACTTTTAGAAGAATACACATAATGTCACTTTGAGCAACCATACATTAGCCCCCAAGTGCCAAGTGTAATACTTATATTGCACTTGGGACTTGCAGCAACTTCTGATTATGAGCAAATATGCATTAGCCCCCAAGTATCAGGTGCATAACTTGTTATGTGCTTGGTACTTCAAATATGCACTGCCAATTCATGACATGTTTGTCTCTTATAGGCTGAGCTGAGCAAAAAGGAAACTCAAACCGCTGGTCTGCAAGAAAACATCAAGTCCCAGCAGGCAGAAACCTCCAAAACCAAAGCTGAGCTTACGAGTGCCTTAGCCGCTATGGAGAAGCTGAAGGAGAGTTTCAACAAGGAGTGGGTGGATTGGGACACAGAAAAATCCGCATTGCAAAAAAGAGCCGAGGACGCAGAAGCAGCTCTTAAACCAGTGGTAGACGAGCTAACTGGTGTAAAGCGGCAAATACATGCCATGACTACTGCTGTGTTTGGTAAATATCCTGGCTTTAAATTTTCAACATATCATCCCATACATTGCCGGTTTACTGATGTTTGTAATGGCGCAGGAACTCGCATTAGTCATCTGGGCTCTGACGTACAGAAGAAGCTGAAGGCTGCCTATACTCTTATAGAGCAGTTATATACTGGCGCGCAACGGATCATCTGTACTGCTTCTCACAACAAGCCACCCCCAACTTCAATCAAGGAGACCTTAGAAAGGTTGTCAATGCTGCCTGTCCGGGTAGAAGAGCTAAAGAGATCTGCTGCCAGGGCTGGTGCTCTGACCGCACTATCCCGGGCAAAAGCATGGGTGCCTAATCTTGATCCGGTGGATGTGGCTAAAGGCTATCCAAGCTTAAAAGAAGACAGATCAGAATTTGGCCATGAGGACCTCCGAGCAATAAACCGGGAAGTACGTCCACTGGCTTGCAAACTAGCTGAAGAAACTGATCTTTCATATTACCAGGCGAGTTATGATGTCAACAACAAACGGGTTGCTGCACCAACCCCTGAGGCTCAAAATCTTATCCCGCCAATCCGTAAGCACACCTATGCCCCTGACGTTGAACCGTCCACACTTATAAGCGATGAAGCTGTGTTCTGAGCCTTAACTGGGATCGATTGGGCCACCGTTGACTTCCAGCCGCTGGGTAGAGAGGAAGAGGATGAACCGGCGCAAGGCGATCCACAACCGTCAGGGCAGCCCGGTGACGAGTCATGATCCGGAGGCCGATTTAACCTTCCGCGTGCTGCAATACTTGCCAACAAACAATTACTCTTTTGGGCACTAAAATGCCTTGTAATAGGCTAGTTTAAACACTTGGTCTGCTATGCCATTGTGCATATTTTCTTTGCTTGATACTGTTAATTCACCATGCTTAAGGTATATGATGTTCACAATCCAAAGCGATTTATTCAGGCTGTTCCTGCATACAAAAAGTTGAACTTGTCCTGTGACATTGAATCACATCGTAGGTTGACGAACTTTTGTAGTAAGGGCGATACCCCTAACCATGAGTATTGATAACTCCTTCCATATTGTGCCGGTTTATGATAAACCCGTACCGGGTTGTGAAAAAACACCGGATTATTCATATATAATACTGGCGACTTATAGGCAAAACCAGACCGGGTTAATAAGCACCGGAATATGACTAATCATGTACTGACAACTTGTAGTTGAAAGCCGAGCCGGGTTGATTAACGCCGGTTTACCAAAATCATCATAAATCTCATCAAAGGAGAAAAAACTTGGCAAATAAAAGCATATGAAAACTTGTAGTCGAGGCTTTTCACGGACTGCCAGGCCCCAAATTCGAGGCTTTTCATTGGCTGCCAGGCCGCTGAGTTAAACCATTTTACAAAGCCTTTTAAGATGGACCTCAATCTTTAACCAATCGTCGTTTTAACTTTGACAAGTTCAGGGTCTTATGAGATTGACTTGTCGAAGTTCGACGGGTCATACCAGGTTTTACTTGGACGGAGTGACTTACTTAAAAAAGGCAGGCTAACCCGGGGTTTTAGGTGTATACACCAGGCTTCCAAGCTGTGGCTTGATAGCCTATTACAAGTGTAGATTCTTTGTTCATTGCGATAGCAAAGAATCCCCAAGCAATATTTTGAGTTGTGCTCAGTGGGTGCCTATGTTTGAGTTGTTCTTTTGGAACACTCTCTTTGGCCCCTAAGTAATTTTTCTTTTTGGCTCTGAGCCAATCAAGAGGTGTAGCTATGGTTTGAATATGACCAAGCCCCCAAGTGATTTTTTCTGGTGGCCTTGCACCTATCAAGAGGTGTAGCTAAGGTTCGAATACGACCAAGCCCCCAAGTGATTTATATATATGGCTTGATAACCCGGATCAACGGATAAATCGGACGCTGCTTTATAAGAAGAAATCTCCATGTAACCACACCTGATGTAAGAAAAAACAACAGATACTCCGCTTTAGCTGAGGCTCCGGTTTACTATATTGATCATAATATATACATTGTCATAACTATGTACATAGCAGAGCCTAGGGCTCAGGTATAGTAAGGCCGTAGATGAGCGATATTCCACGGCCGGTGGGTCTCCTCCTCCGATTTACGTGAGTCTTTGTGCTCTCGAACATCGATTAGATAGTATGACCCGTTGTGCAGGTTCTTGCTGACCACAAAGGGTCCTTCCCAAGGCAGGGATAACTTGTGCATATCCGTCTGATCCTGGATGAGTCGGAGCACCAGATCACCTTCTTGAAAAGTTCTGGTTCTAACTCGGCGGCTGTGATAACGACGCAGATCTTGCTGATAAATCGCCGAACGGGCTGCTGCAATGTCACGCTCCTCATCTAACAGGTCAAGTGCTTCCTGCCGTGCCTTCTCATTATCAGCTTCAACATAAGCTGCCACACGAGGCGAGTCATGACGGATGTCACTCGAGAGAACCTCCTCTGCTCCGTAAACCATGAAGAAAGGTGTGTAACCCGTAGACCTGTTGGGCGTGGTATTGATGCTCCATAACACAGAAGGTAACTCCTCCACCCAACAACCCGGCGTCCATTGCAAAGGAACCATAAGCCGGGGCTTGATGCCTCTCAAGATCTCCTGATTGGCTCTCTCCGTTTGACCATTAGATTGGGGGTGAGCCACTGAAGATACGTCAAGTCGGATGTGCTCATGCTGACAGAACTCTTTCATAGCACCTTTGGACAGATTAGTACCATTATCAGTTATAATGCTGTGCGGAAAGCCAAACCGGAAAATCACCTTCTTGATGAATTGAAGTGCCGTAGCTGCATCACACTTACTGACTGGCTCTACCTCTACCCACTTAGTAAACTTATCCACCGCCACCAAAAGGTGGGTCTTCTTGTCCTTGGATCTCTTAAAGGGCCCAACCATATCCAGCCCCCAAGTTGCAAATGGCCAAGTGATTGGAATCATCCTCAATTCCTGGGCCGGAACATGAGCTCGGCGTGAAAACTTCTGGCAACCATCGCACTTTTTCACCAAGTCTTCCGCATCAGCATGAGCCGTCAGCCAATAAAAACCGTGACGAAAAGCTTTAGCTACCAGGGACTTTGAACCGGCATGGTGACCACAATCCCCTTCGTGGATCTCACACAGGATCTCACGGCCCTCTTCAGGAGATACACAACATTGAAACGCCCCCGTTACACTGCGGCGATGTAATTCGCCATTGATAATAGTCATTGACTTGGATCGCCGGATTATATGTCTAGCCAAAGTCTCGTCCTCTGGTAACTCGCCCCGGTTCATGTACGCCAGATATGGGACGGTCCAATCCGGAATAACATGAAGTGCTGCCACCAATTGAGCCTCCGGATCAGGAACAGCCAGATCCTCCTCTGTGGGAAGTTTAACCGACGGATTATGCAGCACATCCAAAAAGACGTTTGGTGGAACCGGCTTACGCTGGGAACCCAAACGGCTTAAAGCGTCCGCCGCTTCATTCTTTCGCCGGTCCACATGATCAACCTGATAGCCTTTGAAGTGACCTGCAACAATATCCACCTGTCGACGATATGCAGCCATGAGCGGATCCTTAGAATCCCAAGTACCAGACACTTGTTGAGCCACCAGGTCCGAGTCACCGAAGCACTTAACCCGGCTCAAATTCATCTCCTTAGCCATCCGAAGGCCGTGGAGTAAGTCCTCATATTCGGCTGCATTGTTAGTGCAAGGGAACATTAAACGGAGAACATAACAAAACTTATCACCTCATGGGGAAGTTAATACGACTCCAGCCCCCGAGCCCTCCAATTGCCTGGACCCATCAAAATGAATAGTCCAATAAGTATGATCCGGCTTCTCTTCTGGCGCCTGTAACTCTGTCCAATCATTGATGAAATCCACCAATGCTTGTGATTTGATTGCCATCCGAGGCACATAATTTAACCCGTGAGGTCCAAGCTTAATGGCCCACTTGGCAATCCGGCCGGTCGCTTCCCTGTTCCTGATTATTTCCCCCAAAGGAGCAGAGCTGACCACAGTGATTGGATGACCCTGGAAATATTACTTAAGCTTCCGGCTTGCCATAAAAACTCCATACACCAGCTTCTGCCAATGTGGGTACCTTTGCTTAGACTCAATAAGTACCTCACTAATGTAATAAACCGGCCGTTGAACCGGATACTCCTTTCCGGTCTCCTTGCGCTCCACCACAATAGCCACGCTAACTGCCCGGGCATTGGCAGCCACATATAACAGCAAAGGCTCTTTATCAACAGGAGCAGCAAGGACAGGCGGCTCGGCTAGCTGCCGCTTTAAATCCTCAAACACTTTATTGGCAACGTCGCTCCAGACGAAATTGTCCGTCTTCTTCAGCATCTGATATAAAGGGATAGCCTTCTCCCCGAGGCGACTGATAAACCGGCTCAAGGCTGCAATCCGGCCTGCCAAGCGTTGAACATCATTGATGCACTTCGGTTTAGCCAAAGAAGTTATGGCCTTGATTTTCTCCGGATTAGCTTCAATGCCCCTGTTAGACACCAGAAAGCCCAAAAGCTTGCCTGCTGGTACACCAAAGACACATTTGGCCGGATTAAGCATCATCTTATAAACCCGGAGGTTATCAAAGGTCTCCTTCAAGTCATCTATCAATGTCTTCTTCTCTCTGGATTTCACCACAATATCATCCACATAAGCATGAACATTGCGGCCAATCTGATCATGAAGATAGTTCTGCACACAGCGCTGATAAGTCGCCTGGGCACTCTTTAGCCCAAAGGGCATAGACACATAGCAGAAGGCTCCAAAGGGAGTTATGAAAGTTGTCTTCTCCTGGTCCTTAACTGCCATTTTGATCTGATGGTAGCCAGAATAAGCATGCAGAAAACTCAAACGCTCGCAACCCACCGTAGCATCAATGATTTGATCAATACGAGGGAGGGCAAAAGGATCCGCTGGACAAGCCTTGTTCAAATCTGTGTAGTCCACACACATACGCCAAGTGCCGTTTTTCTTAAGTACTAGCACCGGATTAGCCAACCACTCAGGATGAAATACCTCAACAATAAGGCCAGCTGCCAAGAGCCTGGCCACTTCCTCACCAATAGCCTTGCGTCTTTCTTCATTGAACCGGCGGAGAAACTGTTTGACCGGTTTAAACTTGGGATCAACATTAAGAGTGTGCTCAGTGAGTTCCCTCGGTACACCTGGCATGTCAGAAGGCTTCCACGCAAAGATGTCCCGGTTCTCACGGATGAACTCGATGAGCGCGCTTTCCTATTTCGGATCAAAGGTAGCGCTGATGCTGAACTGCTGGGATGAATCGCCAGGAATGAAATCAACCAGCTTAGTCTCATCAACCGACTTAAACTTCAAGGCCGGATCATGTTCTGTAGTTGGCTTCTTCAAGGAAGTCATGTCTGCCGGATCAACATTGTCTTTGTAAAACTTCAACTCCTCTGTTGCACAAACCGACTCCGCATAAGCCGCATCACCTTCTTCACATTCCAAAGCGATCTTACGACTCCCATGTACCGTGATGGTCCCCTTATGACCCGGCATCTTGAGCTGCAGATAGACATAACAGGGCCTCGCCATGAATTTAGCATAAGCCGGCCGCCCAAACAGGGCATGATACGGGCTCTTGATTTTCACCACTTCAAAGGTCAATGTTTCTGATCTTGAATCATGCTCATCACCAAAAGCAACCTCCAGAGCTATCTTACCGACCGGATACGCCGATTTACCAGGTACCACACCATGGAAGACCGTGCTGGACGGTTTAAGATTTTTATCTGTTAACCCCATGCGACGGAAGGTTTCATAATAAAGGATATTGATACTACTCCCCCCATCCATGAGTACTTTAGTGAACTTGTAACCTCCCACCTGAGGTGCCACCACCAATGCCAGATGACCTGGATTATCAACCCGAGGTGGATGATCCTCTCGACTCCACACAATGGGCTGTTCAGACCAGCATAAGTAACGGGGCACCGCCGGTTCAACGGAGTTCACTGCCCTTTTATGAAGCTTCTGATCGCGCTTGCACAGGCTGGTGGTGAAGACATGGTACTGCCCACTGTTTAACTGCTTCGGGTTGCTCTGGTAACCCGACTGCTGCTGCTGCTGTTGGTTCCCCTGATGATTATAACCACCTTGGTTGCCTTGATTGCCTTGATTGCCATGTCCGCTTTGATTACCATGGAACCCTGAACCGGAACTGCCTCTACCATAACCCGGCCCATGAGACCCGGGGCCTGAACCGCCAACCGGTCCATTATCATTCCGGAAAAAATCTGAATCTTTGAATTCTCGCATAATATAACAATCCTTCTAGAGGTGCGTGGCCGGCTTGTCCCGCGATCCGTGCTTTGGGCAGGGCTGGTTCAACAGGTAATTCAGGCGCTCCGGATTGGGACTTGGTTCTCTTCCATGCGAGGGCGGTTTACCCTTCCGACGCTGACCATTACCCTGCGTGTTGGTATTAGCTACAAAATCTGAACTATTAACCGCTTTACATTTACCGCTATTTCCATGCCCCGCCGAGTTATGCTGCTGCCCTTTGGTGCTGCCACCCTTCTTTCCCTTTCCTGTCTTGTCATCATCAGATTCAGGGTCCTTGGTACTATCAGAGTCGGCGTATTTCACCAGAGCTACCATAAGCGTCCCCATGTCATTGCAATGGCGTTTGAGCCGTCCAAGCTTCAACTTAAGAGGCGTAAACCAGCAATTGCCTTCCAACATCAAAACGGCCGTATCAGCGTTGATGCGGTCCGATGAATGCAAAATCTCTGAAACCCGGCGCACCCAATGGGTTGTTGATTCTCCTTCCTCCTGGACACAGGCAGCTAAATCCACAATTGACATGGGCTGCTTGCACGTGTCTTTGAAATTCTGAATAAACCGGGCTCTTAGCTCGGCCCATGACCCAATGGAGTTAGCTGGTAGATTTTTCAACAAGTGCGAGCTGTCCCTTCCAACATCATGGTGAAGTACTTAGCACATGCCGCATCATCTACGTCCAGCATCTCCATCGCCATCTCATAACTCTCCACCCACGACTCGGGGGATAAATCGGCAGTGTAATTCGACACTTTATGTGGGCCCTTGAAGTCCTTGGGCAGCCGTACATTGCGTAATGCTGGGACGAGACACGGCACCCCCAAAGAGCTGGAGGTAACCCCTGGTTCCACCAGAGTTGTTGGATGAACCGGAGTAAGCTGACGGGCCGCGTTCTGTGCTGCTAACTCAGCCTCTCGACGTGCCCTAGCACGGTCCACCACATCCTGAGCATCAACACCGCCACCCACCGGGTTATGGCCTCGTAGCGGATTACGATTGCGAGCACTGCTAGACACAGCCGGTTCATCAACATACCTGCAGTAACTCCGGCTTGGGCGGGGGGTGGAATGAATCCTCTCGCGACTGTACGAATAAACCTGTTGCTGAGTCAAAGCTGTCTGAAGGAGCTCCCTAGCCCGTCGTGTCTCGACTGCTACAAGGGACTCACCATCGACCGGAAGGGCTGCCAATCATGAAGCGGCCGCGACTATGTTATCCAAGGGGTTGGAATAATGACCCTGAGGCGTGGGCACATGCTGGGATGGGTTATCCTGAAGAGGCGGATCCATTGCGTGCGGCTGAACCGGCGTCCCCGTTCCAGGCGCTTCTACCTGGTTTACCACTGGCTAGTTGCTGGTTCCGGCCCCTGGCGTATTGAAGAGATTCCTGGCTTCGTAAACCGGGGGCAGGTGAGACCGGTACCTTCTCCTCATTACATCATTGGACGCGTTCTGATCCAACGTAAGCCGATAGGCCTGTGCATCTAACTCGGCCCGCTCTGCAGCCATCCTGGTATTTTCAGCTGCCAAATCCACCTTGGCTTGGGCTATCTGATCCTTCACCTTCGCCACTTCTGCGTTGTGCCGCTCCTGATCCGTCAGGCGGACTTCGGCCGCTAACAGTGCTGCCAAGGTGTCGAATAAATCGGACAGAGCCTGAGCCGGTGATGGCGCAGGGCCTCCTGCCCCAGCGGTCGTTGCCGCTACTGAACCGGAGATCATCGCCGCAGCGGTCGATGATTGTGGCGCTGACTGCATATCAGCCATGAAGATCGCAACCCGGCTTGGTGGGTCGAGAGAGTTCGGAATACTGTCGCCATCGGAACAAACACCAAACCGGCCATCTTGCAGCTGGTACAATGACTCGGTCTCTCTAGTAGATGACTCGTCACCGGAATAAACAATGGTTTCGCCATCATACTCCGATCCATCTTCAGATTCCACTCCGTGGATGACTCCCACGAAGGCATGCTTCATGACAGGCTTAACCCGGGCAGACCTCGCACGCTGAGCCGTTTCGACGATGTCGGTGCAGATGTCCGGCTCAGGGCCCGGTTCGCCAATCTTGCCAATGAACACGTGAATGCCGCCGAAGGGGACCCGGTACCCGTACTCAATCGAGCCGGCCTCGGGGCCCCAGCCTGCGTCGTCGATGTAGAGCTTGCCGCGATGACTTTTGGTCATCCGGCCCACAGCGTATCCCTTGAGTCCTTCGAAGCTGCCCTCTAAGAACTCGAAACCATCGTGCGATAGCCCCACGGTGGGCGCCAACTGTCGTGGTTTTGTCACGGCAGATGTCCTAGAGAAAGGACTTAGTCGTGGAGCCATCGCGACGGGTTAGCTTAAAGGGGTTAAAGCGGACAAGGGACGCAGAGAGGTTATACTGGTTCGGCCCCTTGCGGTGCAGGTAAAGGCCTAATCCAGTTGTTGTGGAATTGCTAGGGTTTCGATGACCAGGGAGCGAATCCGCTATGCCTGGCTCTCGAATTGTTGTCCCCTCAAACCGCCGCCGGGTCGTCCCTTTATATACACAGGTTGACGCCCGGCGGTTTACAGAATCCCGAGGCCGGCTCATAAACGTGTCCGGCTCGGTCTCTACTCTTTTCTTATCTTATAAGACAGGTTACATATAATATGGCGGTTTACGCCTACAAGCCCTTAATCCGCCTTTGGGCCCTGGGCCTTCATAAAGCGCCATACTCCTTGTCTTCATGGGCTTCAAATATAAATGACTCATTATGGGGATAACCCGGCCTCTCCTGGCCGGTTTACACCCGGTAACAATATCCCCAACACTTGGCACATGCCAAGGGGAGTGCCCATACCCGTGTACTCAAGTCTCCTTCTTCGCAGGTGGTCGTGATGAAGTAGTGGATGATGAAGCGGTAAGCTTCTCCAACTTATGTTTGAGGATGAAATTTTCCTCCCTCAAATCATTGTTTTCTTGCTCAATCTTCAATATCTTTTTACATAATGCCTCTTTGCTTTCCTGCAGAAAACGGGATGGGATAAATTTGATCTTAGATTTGTTTACTATATTTGGAAGGCTCGACTTCTTGAACTCCACATGCCTATCCCCTGGTTGAGGTAGGGGGACATCGTCTTCATATGAGCTCGCGTCTTCCGGCTCCTCCAAGTTGACATCTTGCTCCTCATCTATGGACTATAGATATCCCCAAAGATCCTTGGATCTACAACATAGTGGGAAACATAGCTCTCTCCATCTGAATCTTGTGATGACATACTTTCAGATCTGCTAGAAAAATAGCACAAAAAGAAAACAAAGGATATTGTCGCAATACGGCGGTCAAAACCTCCGGGAGATTATATAATGAATTTTTACCGTGCAAAACAAGTAATCTGGAAGAAAACGGAGTCCGGACTGCGCACAAGGGCACCACAAGCTCGGGAGGCATACCCAGGGGGTACGACGCGCCCCCCATGCTTGTCGTCTGCTCGTGCACTTTCTGGACTATGATGTCGCTTGAACTACGTCGGTATTTCCCCAAAGAGGAAGGGATGATGCGGCACAACTACGGTAGGTATTTCCCTCAGTTATGAAACCAAGGTATCAATCCAGTAGGAGAACCGAGCAACACTATGTAAACGGTACCTGCACACAAAGAACAAATAGTTGCAACCCGACGCTTATGAGGGGTTATCAATCCCTCTTACGGGTAACGACGCCAGAAATTGTCAAGTTGACGGGATAAAAATTGTGTAGATTGGATAAATAGAGCTTGATAAAACGCGAAATAAAATAAATAACAAAAAATTGCAGCAAGGTATTTTTGGGTTTTTGGAATAATAGATCTGAAAACAAGAGCAAATAAAAATAGATCTCAAAGGAAATATGATAAAGAATAGACCCGGGGGCCGTAGATTTCACTAGTGGCTTCTCTCAAGAAAATAGCATACGGTGGGTAAACAAATTACTGTTGGGCAACTTATAGAAAATTGAATAATTATGATGATATCCAAGGCAATGATCAATATATAGGCATCACGTCCAAGATTAGTAGACCGACTCCTGCCTGCATCTACTAATATTACTCCACACATCGACAGCTATCGAGCATGCATCTAGTGTATTAAGTTCATGGAAAATGGAGTAATGCAATAAGAACGATGACATGATGTAGACGTGATCTATTCATGTAGGAATAGCCCCCATCTTGTTATCCTTAATAGCAATGATACATGCATGTCTTGCTGCCCCTTCTGTCACTGGGAGAGAACACCACACGATCGAACCCATCACAAAGCACCTCTTCCCATGGCAAGAAAAATTGATCTAGTTGGCCTAACTAAACCAAAGATTCGAAGAAGAAATACGAGGCTATAAATAATCATGCATATAAGAGATCAAGAGAAAACTCAAATAATATTCATGGATATAGATATGATCATAAACTCAAAGTTCATCGAATCCCAACAAACACACCGCAAAAAAGAGCTACATCAAATAGATCTCCAAGAGACCATTATATTGAGAATCAAAAAAGAGAGAGGAAGCAATCTAGCTACTGACTACGGACCCGTTTGTCTATGATGAACTACTCACGCATCATCGGAGAGGCACCAATGAGGATTATGAACCCCTCCGTGACGGTGTCTAGATTGAATCTCGTGGTTCTGGAACTTGCCGTGGCTGTAATTATGTTTCGTCGACTCCCCTAGGGTTTCTGGAATATTTGGGTATTTATAGGGAAAAGAGGTGGTGCGGGAGGTCACTGAGGGGGGCACAACCCCCTGGGCGCGCCTGGGCTCATGGGCGCGCCCTGGTGGGTTGTGCCCACCTCGGGCCTCCCCTCTGGTACTTCTTTGGCCCATGTTGTGTCTTCTGGTCCATAAAAATTCTCCAAAAAGTTTCGCTGCGTTTGGACTCTGTTTGGTACTGATATTCTGCGAAGTAAAAAACAAGCAAAAAACAACAACTGGCACTGGGCACTATGTCAATAGGTTAGTCCCAAAAAATGATATAAAGTTTCTATAAAATGATTGTAAAACATGCAAGAATGATAATATAATAGCATGGAACACGCAAAATTAATAGATACGTTGGAGAAGTATCGGCATCCCCAAGCTTAATTCCTACTCGTCCTCGAGTAGGTAAATGATAAAAACAGAATTTTTGATGTGGAATGTTGCCTAACATGTTCATCACATATTCTTTTCTTTTGTAGCATGGACATTTGGAATTTTATGGTTCAACGCAATAGTCTAGTTTTGACATGAAGATTTCAATACTCAAGCATATCAACAAGCAACCATGTCTTTCAAAATATCAACACTAAAGAAAGTTATCCCTAGCCCATCATGCTCAATCATTGATCCATTCATGAAACACACTCGCATATTAGCTACATCCAATGCTCAAGTATGATCATAGTGCCCCTTAGTTGGTGCTTTATAAGAGAAGATGGAGACTCAAATAAAAATAAAAATTGCATAAAGTAAATAGATAGGCCCTTCGCAGAGGGAAGTATGGATTTGTAGAGGTGCCCCTTACTTGTCCTGTCAACGAAAACGACCAAGTAATTCCCAACACTTTCCATGCTAGATATATCATAGGCGGTTCTCAAACAGAAAATAAAGTTTATTTCTTTTTCCACCATTCTTTCACAATCCATGGCTAGCCGTATCCACGGGTGCCCTCCATACCAACACTTTCCAAGCAATTTATTATTTGACAATATAAAGTAAATTTCTTTTTTTTTTCATTTCAGGACTGGGCATCCCTATTACCGCCGCACTCTCGTGCAATGACAAGTGAATAAACACTCATCTTGAGAATAACACATCTAGCATGGAAAATATTGGCCACCCCCTGCCGCTTCATGAGCAGTACGAGCACACAAAAAGGAAATTTATTTTGAAAATTATAGATGGCACATACACATTTTCTTAGAACGGCATGGAAATACCGCATATAGGTAGGTATGGTGGACTCATATGGCAAAACTGGGTTTAGGGATTTTGGATGCACAAGTAGTATTTCTACTTAGTACAAGTGGAGGCTAGAAAAAAGATTGAGAAACAACCAACCAAGAAACAAAAAATCACATAAGCAAGCATTAAGCGTAACTAACACCGAATAATGCACCACAAGTAGGATGTAATTTCATTGCATAACTATTGACTTTCGTGCTTGCATAGGGAATCACAAACCTTAACACCGTACCAATATTCTTACTAAAGCATAATTACTCACCAACATGACTCACATATCACTATCATCATATCTCAAAACTATTACAAAGAATCAAGTTTATTTTGTCCAATGATCTTCATGAAAGTTTTTATTATATACCTCTTGAATATCTATCACTTTGGGACTAGTTTCATATATTGCAATTGCTTTTGACAAGCTCGAACAATTCTAAGTGACGAAAATGAACATAAATTTTTTCGTCTCTCAAAATAATATTAGTGAAGCATGAGAGAATTTCTTCAAAAATTACTAACTCTCAAACTAATCTAAGTGAAGCATGATCTTCAAAAATATTAAAGCACACCATGCTAAAAAAGATATAAGTGAAGCACTAGAGCAATTCCATAGCTCAAAAAAATTAAGTGAAGCATAAAGAGCAATTCTAACAAATCATAGCATAATTTTGGCTCTCTCAAATATGTGTGTCCAGCAAGGATATTTGTGACAAACTAAAAAGCAAAAAAAGCAAAGACTCATATAATACAAGACGCTCGAAGCAAAACTCATGATATGTGACGAATAAAAATATAGCTCCAAGTAAAATACCGATGGTCGTTAGAAGAAAGAGGGGATGCCTTCCGGGGCATCCCCAAGCTTAGTTGTTTGGTTCTCCTTGAATATTATCTTGGGGTGCCATGGGTCATCCCCAAGCTTAGGATCTTTTCACTCCTTATTCCTTCATCCATCGTGATCTCAGCCAAAACTTGAAAACTTCAATCACACAAAACTTAACAAAACTTTTGTGAGATCCGTTAGTATAATAAAGCAAATCACCACTCTAAGAACTGTTGCAAACCCATTCATATTTTATTATTGCATTATATATACTGTATTCCAACTTGACCAAGGCTTATACCCCCCGATACACTCCATAGATTCATCAAAATAAGCACACAATGCAAAGAAAACAAAATCTGTCAAAAACAGAATAGTCTGTAGTAATCTTGAAACATCGTATACTTCTGTAACTCCAAAAAATTCTGAAAAATTAGGAAAACATAGGCAATTTGTATATCAATCTTGTGTAAAAAATTTAGAATTTTTTGACGTTTCTTTGATTTTACAAAATCATTTTACTGGATGCAAAAGTTTCTGTTTTCCAACAAGATCAAATCAACTATCACCCAACATGATCCCAAAGGCTTTACTTGGCACAAACACTAATTAAAACATAAAAAACACAATCATAACATAGGCATAATTGTGTAAACACTCAAGAACAGAAAGAAAAAAGGTTAAAATAAAATTTATTCATTGGGTTGCCTCCCAACAAGCGCTATCATTTTATGCCCCTAGCTAGGCATAATGCATAGATTCAAGTGTTGTCATCTTTAGTTTTAGATTCATAGGATGCCCTCATGATTGATTCATATGGTGGCCTAATTCCTGTTCTAGGGAAGTGTTCCATACCCTTCCTTATTGGAAATTGAAATTTAATATTGCCATCTTTCATATCAATCACGGCACCAATAGTGCGTAAAAACGGTCTACCAAGTATAATTGGACAAGAAGGATTGCAATCAATATCAAGAACAATAAAGTCTATGGGCACATAATTCCTATTTGCAAGAATAAGAACATCATTAATTCTTCCCAAAGGATTTTTAATAGTGGAATCCGTCAAGTGCAAATTAAGAGAACGTTCTTCAATATCGGTAAGACCAAGCACATCTAATAAAAATTTCAGAATTGTGGAAACACTAGCACCCAAATCACATAAAGCAAAACACTCATAATTTTTAATCTTGACTTTGATAGTAGGTTCCCATTCATCATGTAATTTTCTAGGAATTGAATTCTCTAATTCCAATTTTTCTTCCAAAGCTTTAATCATGGCATCAACAATATGTTTAGTAAAAGCTTTATTTTGTTCATAAGCATGGGGTGAATTTATCATGGATTCCAAAAAAGAAATACAATCAATCAAAGAGCAATTATCATAATTAAAGTCTTTGTAATACAAAAGAATGGGCACATCACTAGTTAAAGTTTTGACCTCTCCAAACCCACTTTTATCAAATTTTTCATCAAGATTTTCACCCTCCAAATTATCGGGACGCCTTCTACCTAAAGTTGACTCTTCTTTAGTCCCTTTATCTTCAATTTTAATTTTACTAAACAAGGAATCGATAGAAGAAACACCAATCACTTTAAGATCTTCATCGTTATTATGAAAGCAATCACTAGAAAACTCTCTTTCTAAAACTTCTCTTTTAGCTCTAAGCGTAGCGGTTCTTTTCTTACTTTCATCCATAGAAACATGTAAAGCTTTAATTGATTCATCAACCTTGGGTAAAAAAATATTCAACTTGAGATTTTCTACATCGTGAGAAATTCAATCAATGCTTCTAAACATATCATCAATCTTATTCAACTTTTCTTCTATCGTAGAATTGAAAACTTTTTGAGCATTGATAAATTCTTTAATATTATTCTCAAGGTCAGAGGTGTTACCATTATTATTGTAAGAAGAATTACCATACTTATTAGAGAAATTTCTAGGAAAATTACCTCTATAAGCATTGTTATTAAAATTGTTTCGCGAGACAAAATTCACATCTACGGGATCACAATTTTGCTCAATCAAAGTAGACAAAGGCACATCATTAAGATCAATAGGAGCACTTTTATTAGCAACCAATTTTATAAGAGCATCAACTTTTTCACTCAACGTACTAATTTCTTCAACCGAATTAACCTTTTTACTAGTAGGTGCTCTTTCAGTATGCCATTGTGAATAATTTGCCATAATATTATCAAGCAATTTAGTAGCTTCACCCAAAGTAATTTCCATAAAAGTACCACCCACGGCGGAATCTAAAAGACTTCTAGAAACAAAGTTCAATCCCGCACAAAATTTTTGTATGATCATCCAAAGATTTAAAATATGAGTAGGACAATTTCTTAGCATCAACTTCATTCTTTCCAAAGATTGTGCAACATGTTCATGCTCAAGTTGCTTAAAATTCATGATTTGAGTTCTAAGGGAAATAATTTTTGCGGGCGGAAAATACTTAGTAATAAAAGCATCTTTGCACTTATCCCAAGAATCAATACTATTGCAAGGCAAAGAAGAAAACCAAATTTTTGCATGATCCCTCAAAGAGAAAGGAAATAATTTCAACTTCACAATATCATTGTCCACATCTTTTTTCTTTTGCATATCGCATAATTCTACGAATGTGTTTAGATGGGACGCGGCATCCTCATTAGGACTACCGGAAAACTGATCTTTCATAACAAGATTCAACAAAGCAGCATTAATATCACAAGAATCCGCACTAGTGGCGGGAGGAGCAATCAGAGTGCTAATAAAATCATTGTTATTGGTATTGGAAAAATCACACAACTTGGTGTTTTCTTGAGTCATCATGACTATGCAAACAAGATTGCAAACAAAAACAGATCTGATGAGAAAACGCCGAACGAAAATTAGGGCGAATAAAATGACAAATTTTTGTGAAGTGGGGTAGATGAAAACAAGAGGCAAATGGCAAATAATGTAAATTGCAAGGAGATGAGATTTGTGATTAGGAACCTGATAGATGTCGATTCATGTAGAGTTCTTCCTGTCGTGATCGTGTTGGACAAAGATCCCAAAGGCAAAGACGACAAGATCAACGTGATGCAATGAATCAACATCTTCAAGAAGGGCAGTTGGATCGAGAAGTTTGTGACAGTTTGGTGACCCCCGTTCCACTTACCTCATGTCTTGAATCTCGGGACGAGATTCTTGTTTAGTGGGGGTAAGTTGTCAGAGCGCTAGAATAATGTTTGTAAATAGTGGCATTGCATCCATGCATCATGTCTAAATTTTATTTAAACTTGAAATGGGGATCAACAAACCCTAGCACCCCCCCTGAAAATACTAGGTTTAGCAGAAAAAGATTTCAATGAACCCAAAATGCCCTTCACAAAACTTCATCAGTTTTTAATTGGTCTAGAACCTCTGCCAAAAATGATGCACACTTTTCTAGGTCATTTATGGATTTTTGGATTAAATAATAAGGTATTTGAATTTGGACATTTAAATGCTATAATTATTTTAAATGCTCAAATAATTCTGGAAACAGTTTAGGCCTGTTGGAAATATTTTAAAAGTGCCCAAAAATATTTTCAGGATTTATAAAATTGATTTGGTTTTAAAACTGGATAAAAAAACAAACTACAAATTAGAAAATAGAAAAGGGATAGACACTCACCTAGCTTACCTGTCCAGCCCAGCCGGCCCAGCACTGTAGCTGGCCCAGCCCAGCCGCCGCACCGTCTTCAACCTCCTGCCAGTAGGCAGTAGGGCGTGTGCTCACCGCGTGCGCCACCTCCTGCCTGCCTGTCTGCGTCCCCGATGCCCTGGACGTCGCCACGCGACCCCCCTCGAGCCCCTCTTACTTTCCCCTCTCTCCCTGGACCTCCTCCCCTCTTCTATCTCTCGGCCCCAAGTGAGACCGAGAACTGTCGTCGCGGCCGTTGGCCGTAGCCGCAGCCACCGCCTCCCCCTTGCTTCTCCGACCGGTCCACGAGCTCCACCGTCAACCGCTATGCTGTCTCCGCCGATCCACGCGACCGGAAGGCCCTCGGAGCTCCGTCCCTGCCGATCCACGTGACCGAAAGGACCTCGGAGCGCCGTCCCCAACCTCTTCTTCCTCCTCGGT
The DNA here is from genome assembly GCA_011799875.1 of Thinopyrum elongatum. Lineage (NCBI taxonomy): Eukaryota > Viridiplantae > Streptophyta > Magnoliopsida > Poales > Poaceae > Thinopyrum > Thinopyrum elongatum. The sequence goes on from CM022297.1 coordinate 457,523,464, forward strand.
CGCTAAAGATCGACCTCGCCGCCCCGCCTACTCTGACCCCTTCCCAAGCTCGCCGAGGCCACTGTGGCAACCGCCATGAGCTCCTCTCTCTTTCCCCCCTAGTTGCGCCATTCGAGTCGCACTCTAACCCCACTTGCCACCACGACCGAGAGCTCAGCTCCGCCAGCCATGTCGCCACCGTGGCCATGTCAACCCGAGCTCGAAACCGAGAGCATCACCGCGCTCATCACAGATCCACGAGTCGAGATCACCCACCCGCTGCTCCTGGCATGCCCTGAAGCACCGAACTCGAGCTCGCCCGAGCTCCAACCACTGCCTGGCTTGACGCCGACGTCATCCCCAGCCACCCCAGCTGCTGCCACTTGCTGCAATGGATGCGCACGAGTCCCAGCATCCCGTTGCTGCAAACCACACACCAAACCATCGCCTGTAGCTCAATCCCGAGCGGACGCCGCCACGGTTTGAGGTCACTGCCAGCCAAACTCCGGCATGCTGACATGGCGTCATTAGATTAGGTGCTAACCACATTTAGTTAGAGCCCAGAGCCACTGACAGTGGGCCCCACCGCGGGATCAAACCCTAGTCAGCGTCGGGATTGACCGGGATTAAACATGGGTCACTCACCAGTGGACATCATTGGTCAGGTTTAACCCTGGTCAACTCGGTTGACCTGCTGACGCAGTAGTGACACAGTGCTATCATCATTACTAATTTTCTGGATTAAATTTAATTCTGGAAATTCCAGAAATTAGTTAAACTCCTAAAAATCATAGAAATTCAATCGTAGCTCAGATGAAAATAATTTATATATGAAAAATTATCAGAAAAATATGAAGAATCTGTTTATGGCATTTCCATGCATGTTTGAACAACTTACAACCACTATATATGACAATTTGAACGAATGGCATTTTAAATGTCTTACGTGGAGTTTGGATTTGAACCTTGGGGTCAAACCAACTTCATTTAAATTGTTGCTAGCTACATTAGCTCAAATCACAGTATGTTGCCATGTCATGGTCATGCATCATATTGTTGCATTGCATTGATTGTGTTCTTCTCCTATTTGCCGGTGTTTATCCCCTCTCGGTAGCAGACGATTCCAATGTTATGATTGCTGACACTTATGAAGTGTTGTATCATCTTGAAAAGTGCTAGGCAAGGAAACCCCCTTTGAGCATTCCGATACAATCCCACTCTCTCGCTCTTGCTCTCTTTTACTACATTAGGACAACAATGATTCAACTGTTACATGTTGCGGTAGCTGAACCCATTCCTCTGCATGACCTGTCTTTGCCACAGTAAATAGTTGAAACCCACTAGCATGAGTAGGAGTTGTTTAAGCCATGATGTGCCTACTCGTTCATGCTTGCTTGTTACGCCTGCTATGCTTAGAGTTGTATCAGGTCTGATTCATCTGGGATGGATTGGAATGGTGTGAACATGTCTTACTGTTGAGAGCAAAGTGTGTGAACATGATTTGCTAAAGGTAGCGATGAGAGGCCATGTAGGAGTACATGGTGGGTTGTCTCATTGAAGCTGTCCTCAGGAACTGAGTTCTGTGTTTGTGATCCAAGAAAGTTACTACGACGCATTGGGATACTTAATTGACCCTCTTGACATATTAATCACCTTGATCTCTGTCTAGGAGTTGCAACTAGTTTTGGTGTTTGTAGGATATGTGTTGGAGGCCATGCGTAGCGCTGACCCTAGGGGTGTGCTATGATGCGGTAGAGACATGAGGCACGGTGTACCGGGATGACACCCAAACGGTGCTCTTGGGAACCCTGCTCTCATCGTTTGGGGCCATAGTGGAAACCTCGGTCGGACTTCCTTGTGGATGGAACTCAAATAGGCGATAAACCTGGACTAGAGACTTGTGTGGTTAGTCAGGTGGTGGCCGACACCCTTGCTGGGCTTCCGCTTGAAGGTTACTGAGTACATGTCATGTAAACGGCGGTAAGTGGTGAGAGCGTGTGTGAAGAAGTACACCCCTGCAGGGTTATAAATGATCTATTCGAATAGCCGCGTCTGCGGATATGGACTACTTGGAACGCTTACATTGTTCATAGGTAACTTGAAGTGGATACTCTAAAATGCGCAAGATAAGCGTGAGTGCTATGGATGGCCTTCTCGTAGGGAGACGGGAACGAATCCATATTGGTGTATTGATATGGTGAATATGTGGACTCGTGTGCGCTTTCTCACCTCAAAGAATACACTGGTAGACGTAGTACAGGATAGCCACTGAGTCAAAGCTAGCTTGCTGCAGTTAAACTCCACCACCCCTTTGTTGATACTGATGCATATGTAGCTAGTTCTGATGTTAGTCTTGCTGTGTACATTTGTACTCACGTTTGCTTAATTTATGTTTTTGTAGAGAGACTTCAGTCTCACTAGTAGTGTCACGCGGGCTTCGACGATTAGCTTGGGAATCCCAGACAGAGGTCTGGCTCCTATGGAGGGTCTTGTAGATAGTCAGGCTTCTAGCCTTCTTTCTTTTCAGATGTCTGTACTCATACATGTTTATGCTTCCGCTTGTTGCTTGTATGACTTGTATGTTAGGTCACGAGACCCATGTTTGTAATATCTGGCTCCTCGGAGCCTATTAAATAAATACTTTGAGTCGTAGAGCTATGTTGTGATGCCATGTTGTACTTACACATCGAGCATATTGTGTGTATGTTATTGAAATGCTTGGTATGTGTGGGATTCGACACCTAGTTGTTTATTCTAGGTAGCTAGCCTCTCTTATGGGGAAATGCCTCCTAGTGCTTCCACTGAGCCATGGTAGCTTGCTACTGCTCCGGAACACATGGATTCACCGACATGTGTCCTTCATTGCTCCTGTGTCTGTCCCTTCAGGGAAATGTCACACGGTGTTTACTGGAGTCCTTGTAGCTTGCTACGACTCGGTTACACTCGCTGCTGACCGACACGTGCATTTGCTGGGTCATGTATGCCTGTCCCTGTAAGTTTGTGCCACCTTGGGTTTATGACTAGTCATGTCGGCCCGGGTTCTCTGTCATATGGATGCTAGCGACACAATCATATACATGAGCCAAAAGGTGCAAACAGTCCCGGCTTAGGTAAGGTTGTAGCCATGGGAATACCATGCGTGAGGCCACAAAGTGATATGATGTGTTACATGCTAGATCGGTGTGACTTAGGATCGGGGTTCTAATAGGTTTGGTATCAGAGCTTGACTGCCTGTAGGATTACCAAGCCAAACTGGTCGAAGTCGAGTCTAGAGATGCTTTAGTTATATAAGGGAATTGATTGTGGAAGGAACGTAAGGCTCTTTTACTCCTTTACCTTATGTCCTTCTGATTTGAGTCACCCTCTTCTTTTCTACGGGGATTAAGAACTAGGCTTCTCATCTTTCTATCAGGATCACATGTTACTAATCTGTAGACTTATAGGAATGATGGATTCAAGCCTCAGTTCAGTTCCTAGTACTTCTGTGTGTTAATAGTAGGTCTCGAAACCTTGTTATTGTGATGTTGAGTGGTTATGCCACCATTTTGCAGGATGTCTCAAAATCTCTTTTTGAGCATTTACACACGTTATGTTGTCCGAATTATCCCAGGTTTCTAAATAAGTCTGATGCATTTGCAAATCATTTCTCCCCATTGTGATGTCCTTTTTGGCCAGACTAGAAACACTAACCATTGTGTTGAGGTACTCCATTGCCTCGAGATATATGTTGGAGCTATTATTATGACACTGGGGTATCTTAGAGAACCACCTAGTAATTTAGCCATGCTTTGTATTCCCAGTGTGATAATTCTGGCCACCATTGTCGAAAGCATCTCTTGATGTTATTTAGTATGTAGGTATTCTATTTCTGGGTTCTTGAACCCAAGACTTACTCTACTTACCTCGTGTTGATAGTGTTTGCTCGTTCCTTTAGGATATTAGTAACCTTTGTGATAGTCCTCGAGGTTCAGGTTTATCATTCTTTCAATACCATGAACCAATATGGCAGAAGTTCTTTCGAACCGAAAGATCACAACTAGAGTGCTCTTGATGAGTTCTCCATTCTACATTGTGAATCTGCCATTCCTACCTTTCTGCATGGGTTATCTGGAAGAAACATGTTGAACTTGTTCAACATGCTAATCTATGCGTCCACAACTCAAAAAACATCATATGTTCCTTTGAGTTGTCTCTCTTTGGTCGTATTCCGACCTTCATCTATCAGTTGATAGTTAGGAGTAGTTGTGCATTCGTGTTCATCGATGTGTTTTACTCTTGTGGTCCGTCAAGCCATTCTATTCCGGAATGACTAGGAGAAACAAACTCCAACACCTCATCCATTTCTTGGATTGGTCAAAGTAGTTGTATTCCGCAGATCAAAATGCCAATCCAGCTTTTGTTCTGTTCTACCCTAGAGTATTACCTTATGTATGTCAAGAATATCATGGGAATTGCACACTATCCTATGAATTCTTGATGTAGTGATACTTCTTGCCATCATCATTCATTTCTTGGTCTCTGTGTTATTGTAGCCGGAATGCCAACAAGTGAACCATGATGTGTGAAATCAATTCTCCTAGCAACTCTGTTGCTTGGTAGTTAATGGTCAATACTCTCATTCTTAGCGTGTTGGTTACTGCATCACCATTCTAAGATTGATCGTGCGACCTAGTCCATTTTCCTCGTGCACTCTTCGATCGATGAGTTAGGATTGTGTGAATCCCTTGCTTATTTGATCACATCATCTTGCCTTGAAAGCAAGGTTGTTCTCGAGCCTAGAAGCATATCGGTGGTTCGTGATTTTCCGAATATCTTCTCGGAAGTATTACCAGGTTGTTCCCTGACCATTATGTTGAGTTCATGATCAGGTTGGTTTATCCCTATAAACCACCCCTTCTCCAAGAATCTATGTTGGATACCCCTGAGCTAGTTGGTTAAGCTAAACAACAACTTGGAGAGTTGGAAGATGAAATCTTGTCCGACCTAGTTCATAACTAAGGGGTATCTTTTTGTGTATGTATTGAAGAAAGATGATATCTTCATTGATTTGTCCTCGTGATCAGTTATCGGATCTATTGTCTTGTCAAAACTTTGATTTGAGTATAGGCTATCGTCAAATCAAATCAGAACCAACGATGTTCGTAATGTTATCCTACTCGTGATTGATCCCTTGAGCATACACCATTACATCATTTGGTCTGACCAATGCTATCATTGTATTGACCTAATTGTGGAATTCCATCTATATGGAAGCCTGGATGAATTTTTGTTGAGCCCATCGGCAACATTTTTATCTTCTCCATGATTCTTGATAAACATTAAGCTAGCGTTGGAAACTTGTGTAAGAATTTTCTTCGTGTGCCATTCATGAAGCATATGTTTGGATGAAAGTAGTGACTTCCTCTAAGTTCACGTGCATTCGTTGCAAGTTGCCTTCGTGAATTCGAGAAAGCTTGTTTTTGCTTCCTCTAGAATCATCCCAAGTCAGTCATGCACATGTGCGAAGTATTGTGGTTTGGAGACTTGCAACCTTCATTCTATATGTATCCCTAGCACACCAAGCCACTGATTGATTTGTTCAAGAAAAAGGAGTTTGTTGTGCTAATCCTAGGTCATGCACATGACTTCGTTATCTTCAATGATAGTTCCCAACCTGAACTAGGTAGTGTTTTATTATAAGACTACTACGTGGTCATGCTTGTCTGGGACAGCGTGTTCCCATGTGTGTAGCACAACCCGCTCATGTTTGAGAGCTTACTACCATAGTCCATTTCCCGAGAATCTCGCAACATCATCTCATCGATTTGTGTTGCAACCTTTCCTTTTCAGACATGTTGTCTGAACTATCCTGTTACCAACCAGATCTGAATCTCAGGCAAATATGATGGTTGGAATTCTCCCAAGATCTATGATGTAGGATCCGGAAAGTTGATGTTGGCAGACACACCTAGCCGGAAGATCTATTATTGTAGCTTCTTGATTAAGCAATATGACCATCTTCTCCATGAGGATTTGGTATGACTTGTTCCACAAGTTGTTCCTTATGGATTTTTGTGCTCCCGAAGTTCGACCTTTACTTGATGGCCATGTTGATGTTTTAAGCATAACCGTGGTAGCTAGAACATCAAGGAGAACATTAGAAGTAGAGTGATAAATGTCTCTCGGTCGATCATCCAGATTTCGTTCCCTTGGCCTCGCTAAGGTGAAATCTAAGAAAGTGTTGTCGTCCTTTGCATCTGCATCGTCCATCACTATTCATCATGGTAGTATGATGTGTTGCAAGGATCCTCGGCACGGATGTTGGTAAGACCTTGATGAGTATGGAATGCCTAAGTTCTTGAAAGCACGCTCAGTCACTATAGGTTATATCCTCGGTACCAATTGGAATGTGCCCCCCATTTGCCGTTTGTTCTATAACCATAGTTTCCATTTCAGTCTGAGTATGCCATTTCTTCGAACTCCTTCAAAAGATCATTTGTGAATTGCCTTAGCCTGGTATGGAGAGTTTCAATGATCTATGTATCAAAAGTAATTCTTTTTGCCACTTAAGGGAATAATTCTACGAGTCACCTCCGCTAAGGTGCCCCGTTATGGAATCATGGCAATTACTTCCTCGCTACTTTGAAACCTATGCACCATCTTACTCAAGCGTGGAATAGTTTCCAACCAAAATTGAACTTTTGTCATCTGTTCCACTCAACCCCTCCCTACATGTGTTTTGTGTCTCAACTCAAGAGGTGTTCTTACGTCTCACTCCATGAGTTGATCTTGAGTTGCTTGATCTTCGAGAAAATCGATTCATGTAGAGTTCTTCCTGTCGTGATCGTGTTGGACAAAGATCTCGAAGGCAAAGATGACAAGATCAACGTGATGCAATGAATCAACATCTTTGAGAAGGGCAGTTGGATCGAGAAGTTTGTGACAGTTTGGTGACCCACTTTCCTCTTACCTCACGTCTTGAATTTCGGGACGAGATTCTTGTTTAGTGGGGGTGAGTTGTCACAGCCCTAGAATAATGTTTGTAAATAGTGGCATTACATCCATGCATCATGTCTAAAATTTTTTTAAACTTGAAATGGGGATCAACAAACCCTAGCACCCCCCTCAAAATACTAGGTTCAATAGAAAAAGATTTCAATGAACCCAAAATGCCCTTCACAAAAGTTCATCATTTTTTAATTGGTCTAGAACATCTGCCAAAAATGATGCACACTTTTCTAGGTCATTTATGGATTTTTGGATTAAATCATAAGGTATTTGAATTTGGCCATTTAAATGCTATAATTATTTTAAATGCTCAAATAATTCTAGAAACAGTTTAGGGTTGTTGGAAATATCTCAAAAGTGCCTAAAAATATTTTCAGGATTTATAAAATTGATTTGGTTTTAAAACTGGATCAAAAACAAACTACAAATTAGAAAACAGAAACAAAAATAGAAAAGGGATAAAAATCACCTGGCTTACCTGTCCAGCCCAGCCGGCCCAGCACTGTAGCTGGCCCAGCCCAGCCGTCGCACCGTCTTCAACCTCCTCCCAGTAGGTAGGAGGGCGTGTGCTCACCGCGCGCGAGCCACCTCCTGCCTTCCTGTCTGCGTCCCCGACGCCCTAGACGTCGCCATGCGACCCCCCTCAAGCCCCTCTCACTTTTCCCTCTCTCCCTGGACCTCCTCCCCTCCTCTATCTCTTGGCCCCAAGCGAGACCGAGAACCGCCGTTCGCCGTAGCCGCAGCCACCGCCTCCCCTTCACTTCTCCGACTGGGCCACGAGCTCCGCCGTTGACTGCTATGTCATCTGCGCCGATCTACACGACCGGAAGGCCCTCGGAGCACCGTCCCCGACCTCTTCTTCCTCCTTGGCCGCTGAAGATCGACCTCGCCGCCCCGCCTGCTCCGACCCCTCCCCGAGCTCGCCGAGGCCACCGTTGCAACGGCCATGAGCTCCTCTCTCTTTCCCCCCTAGCCGCGTCATTCGAGTCGGACTCTAACCCCGCCTGCCACCATGGCTGAAAACTCAGCCCCGCCGGCCATGTCGCCGCTGTGGCCACGTCAACCCGAGCTCAAAACCGAGAGCGTCACCGCGCTCATCAAAGATCCACGAGTCGAGATCACCCACCCGCTGCTCCTGGCATGCCCTGAAGCGCCGAACCCGAGCTCGCCCGAGCTCCGGCCACCGCCTGGCTCGACGCCGGCATCATCCCCAGCCACCCCAGCTACTGCCACTTGCTGCAATGGATGCGCGCGAGTCCCAGCGTCCCGTAGCTACAAACCACGCTCCAAACCATCGCCCGTAGCTCAATCCCGAGAGGACGCCGCCGCGGTTTGAGGTCGCCACCAGCCAAACTCCGGCGTGCTGACATGGCATCATTAGATTAGGTGCAAAACACATTTAGTTAGAGCCCAGAGCCACTGACAGTGGGCCCCACCATGGGGTCAAACCCTAGTCAGCGTCGGGTTTGACCGGGATTAAACCTGGGTCACTAACCAGTGGACCCCATTGGTCAGGTTTGACCCTGGTCAACTCGGTTGACCTGCTAATGCAGTAGTGACACAGTGTTGATGTCATTAATGATTTTCTGGATTAAATTTAATCCTGGAAATTCTAGAAATTAGTTAAACTTCTAAAACTCATTGAAATTTAACCGTAGCTCAGATGAAAATAATTTATATATGAAAAATTATCAGAAAAATATGAATAATCTGTTTATGGCATTTCTATGCATGTTTGAACAACTTACAGCCACTGTATATGACAATTTGAACAAATGACATTTTAAATGTCTTATGTGGAGTTTGGATTTGAACCTCGGGGTCAAACCAACTTCATTTAAATTGTTGCTAGCTACATTATCTCAAATCACAGCATGTTGCCATGTCATGATCATGCATCATATTGTTGCATTGCATTGATTGTGTTCTTGTCTTGTTTGCCGGTGTTTGTCCCCTCTCGGTAGCAGACGATTTCGATGTTTTGATTGTTAACACTTATGAAGTGCAGTATCATCTTCAGAAGTGCCAGGCAAGCAAACCCCCTTTGAGCATTCCGATACAATCCCAGTCTCTCGATCTTGCTCTCTTTTACTGCATTAGGACAACGACGATTCAATTGTTACATGTTGCGGTAGCTAAACCCATTCCTCTGCATGACATGTCTTTGCCACAGTAAATAGTTGAAACCCACTAGCATGAGTAGGAGTTGTTTGAGCCATGATGTGCATACTCATTCATGCTTGCTTGTTATGCCTGCTATGCTTAGAGTTGTGTCAGGTCTGATTCATCTGGCACGGATTGGAATGGTGTGAACATGTCCTACTGTTGAGAGCTAAGTGTGTGAACATGATTTGGTAAAGGTAGCGATGAGAGGCCATGTAGGAGTACATGGTGGGTTGTATCATTGAAGCCATCCTCAGGAACTGAGTTCTGTGTTTGTGATCCAAGACAGTTACTACCACGCATTGGGATACTTAATTGACCCTCTCGACTTATTAATCACCTTGATCTCTGTCTAGGAGTTGCAACTAGTTTCTGGTGTTTGTAGGATATGTGTTGGAGGCCGTGCGTAGCGCTGACCCTAGGGGTGGGCTATGATGTGGTAGAGACACGAGGCACGGTGTACTGGGATGACACCCGAACGGTGCTCTTGGGAACCCTGCTCTCATCGTTTGGGGCCGTAGTGGAAACCTCGGCCGGACTTCCTTGCGGATGGAACTCAAATAGGCAATAAACCTGGACTAGAGACTTGTGTGGTTAGTCAGGTGGTAGCCGACACCCTCGCTGGGCTTCCGCTTGAAGGTTGCCGAGTACATGTCGTGTAAATGGCGGTAAGTGATGAGAGCGTGTGTGAAGAAGTACACCCATGCAGGGTTATAAATGATCTATTCAAATAGCCGCGTCCGCGGATATGGACTACTTGGAACGCTTACATTGTTCATAGATAACTTGAAGTGGATACTCTAAAATTTGCAAGATAAGCGTGAGTGCTATGGCTGGCCTTCTCGTAGGGAGACGGGAACGGATCCATAGTGGTGTATTGATATGGTGAATATGTGGACTCGTGTGCGCTTTCTCACCTCAAAGAAAACACTGGAAGATGTAGTATAGGATAGCCACTGAGTCAAAGCTGGATTGCTGCAGTTAAACTCCACAACCCCTTTGTTGATACTGATGCATATGTAGCTAGTTCTAATGTAAGTCTTGCTGCGTACATTTGTACTCATGTTTGCTTAAATTATGTTTTTGTAGAGAGACTTCAGTCTCACTAGTAGTGTCATGCGGGCTTCGATGATTAGCTTGGGAATCCCAGACAGAGGTCTGGTTCCTATGGAGCGTCTTGTAGATAGTAAGGCTTCTAGCCTTCTTTCTTTTCAGATGTCTGTACTCAGACATGTTTATGCTTCCGCTTGTTGCTTGTATGACTTGTATGTTAGGTCATGAGACCCATGTTTGTAATATCTGGCTCCTCAGAGCCTATTGAATAAATACTTTGAGTCGTAGAGCTATGTTGTGATGCCATGTTGTATTTACACATATCGAGCATATTATGTGTATGTTATTGAAATGCTTGGTATGTGTGGGATCCGACACCTAGTTGTTTATTCTTGGTAGCCTCTCTTATGGGGAAATGCC